>OY720423.1:39295057-40545057 GCA_963082815.1 Melanotus villosus
AGGGGATCATTAATAGTTGTACTTTATGAAAGTTTGCATCATTAATTTTAGATGTTTGCACTGCAATTTACTATAGATATTATTCTACGGATGAATTTCTCATCATTGATTTATTACGCACCCGAGAAAATGGATGATGAGACAGTTCATCCGAAACTTTTTCTACTCACCTGTGTATTTACGAACTTTACAATATTATTTATAAATCCCTGTCAAAATAAGCTTTTACGTTAATTAGTATTGCGAAGCGTTGAATATTGATTATCTGTGAATAAAACACTGATTTATGGTGCGCCGTTTTACTTTTTAATAACATCCAGCAATTGGAAAACATTATTATTATATGAATAAAACGTTTACCTATTTTCTTGGTAACCTATATCGAAAAAACTAAATTCAATTTCAGCGTTTACGTAACCCGAAAATGAATTAAAAATTTGCCTTGACATATTTTCAATTCAGTATTAATTCGAATACGAATCTACGAATTTAATGTTATTGCGAACAAATTAGTTACAGTTACATTTACCTGAATGTGTAACAGAAAAATTAATTTGAAATATGTCCGGACATATTTTTAATTTAGCATTAATTTGAATACAAACCAACGAATTTTTATGATATCGTAGACAAATTAATTACAGTTGCATTTGACTGGATATGCAACAGAAAAATTAATTTCAAATATCTCATTAACTTATTCTTAATTCCGAATTTATTTGTTTGCATAACGAAGAAATACAATTACAAATATGTTTTGACATATTCTTAATTCAGAATTAAAAAGAAGGCTTTGACATATTTTTAATTCGGAATTAAAAATAAGTCATGGCATATTTTTAATTCCGAAATTGTTTACTATAGCTACTAATTTTTATGTGAATTTTCTCTATTACAAATTAAAATGTTTCGCAAACTTTGACGTGTATTCATCGTTCGCCTAACGAGAAAATGAATTTTAAATAAGTTATTGACATATTTTTAAATCGGAATTATTTTGTTAGGCAAACGTTTTAAATCGGAATTATTTTGTTAGGCAAACGTTTTAAATAGGAATTATTTTGTTAGGCAAACGTTTTAAATCGGAATTATTTTGTTAGGCAAACGTTTTAATTCAAAGCGAATCGGGTGGGGGCAACGCGAGAGTGAGATCAGGCAGCGTTGCCCGCACCCGATTCGCTAGCGCTACACCACCTGCTTGAATTAAAACGTTTGCCTAACAAAATAATTCTGATTTAAAAATATGTCAATAACTTATTTAAAATTCATTTTCTCGTTAGGCGAACGATGAATACACGTCAAAGTTTGCGAAACATTTTAATTTGTAATAGGGAAAAATCACATAAAAGTTAGTAGCTATAGTAAACAATTTCGGAATTAAAAATATGCCATGACATATTTTTAAATCGGAATTATTTTGTTAGGCAAACGTTTTAATTCAAGCAGGTGCTGTCTGCTAGCGAATCGGGTGGGGGCAACGCGAGAGTGAGATCAGGCAGCGTAGCAAAAAGGAGGTAGAATTGCGACGGTTTCTTTTATGAGCTTAGAACAAGATCAGACACAATAGGTATTATCAACAACATCATTTTACACATAAAAACACGAAATACGACATTTTTTAGTGGTCACAGACATTGTTATTTTTAAAAAAGTGTAAAATTTTATTTTTTTTTAAATCATGTTTTTTTTGTATATCTATTGCTATATCTCAAAAATGAATTGAGCTAGCGACGTAAACTTTTTTTTGTTATAAAACACACACTTAAGCGCTTCTATCTGTGTATAGTATTGTTAATAAACAAATGTTTAAACAAGCTAAAAACGTAGATAACTTTGAAAGTTCAGAAAATACGCAGTCAAATTTTCACTAAGCTACAAACTTTCGTGTTTTTGTCAATTTTGTATAACATGCTGGGGAAAAAATAAAGTCAAAAGACGGAAAACGTTTTTGGTAACATAATTTTTATTGTGTCTTTTATAGTTAAGGTACAGTGATTTTTTTAGAGCACACGAATTGCAGAAATTAAGTTTCGATACCCCCGCGACGTCCACTATGCATTGTATCTTTATCCTAGATTCACTGTATACGCAATAATTTCGTAAACGTGTTATTTTCAGTAGTTATACAACAAGAGGTTCGAAAATAATCGAATATACAGTTGAGAGGACGAGATGGGTTTCCAGGTAACACATCGAGTCCGCAAACTGTATATTCAGATGATTTTCGATTTTCGAAGCTCGGTATATGTTAAGACTATACAACGGATCAACCAACTATACAGGGTGGTCCATAAGTAATGGTTCACAGACCAACAGTAGATTCCTGAGGCCAAGATATTAGGATTTACATAAAATTATCTTAGTCCAAAAGTTAATATTTAGGGAGATACAGGGTGTCAAAGTCGAAATTTTAATTTTAATTTTCTCCCAAAAAAGGTAATTTCACCAATTTTCATATCAATATCCCGAAAACTTCTGAAATTACAGAAGAAAATTAAAATTAAAATTTCGACTTTGACACCCCGTATCTCCCTAAATATTAACTTTTGGACTAAGGTAATTTTAGGTAAATCGTAATATTTTTAGTCCCAGGAATCTACTGTTGGTCTGTGAACCATTACTTATGGACCACCCTGTTATTAAACAAATTATTTATTGAAGATGAGAAAATTATTTAAATTTTTACGAAATGTCAAAAATATTACTTGTTCATTTATATCCATGGATGATATGATTACATATGATTTATTTGGTTGCGACGACCGAAATACGCCAAGCGTTGTGTTTCGCAAAACACAACTTAGCAACGCAAATAACCGAGTTTATACCTTAGAATATAAAACTTACAGGAATGAGGGTATCGCTTTAGTAGATATACAAAAAGTGCGATGGAAGTCGCCATTTTGATATTCTATTTGTAGTCATAGTTTTGAGACTGACAAATACTAGGTTAGTTGTGACGTTTGTGGTTTTTCTCCAATAAGGACAAATAAAAATTTAGGAATAACTTTCCATAAGTACTTAAGTATTTGCCTCCATTTATGTAACTACGTTCATTACGAATAATATTTAAGAACAATTCGATGTCATAATTTCATTGTCAAAGGAAGGTCACGAGTGAATATCATAGGCGTCCACATACGTACGTATTTGATATACCTACATTAGCACTTTGCAAAATATATATTTAAAAAACTGTTTAAACCGTCAAAATTATAATATTTTATTTCTTGCAGCTTCTAATTTTTGTACATTCATAGTTTTACTACATTTTTTGTCAGTTTACGTCTTTGAATATTTTATATTTAAAGGTTTACGTATCCCGTATTCATTCTAAAAGGTACGCCACTAATATACCGGAAACATTCAGCCGCCATTTGCATCATCTATGTATCTTGGCCCCACGTATGTTTTGTGTAGTCTCATTCCTGTTAGTTTTATATTCAAAGATTTATACAGCGTAACTACATAAGAAAATTGAGCTATGTGATTGGTCTATTTTCCGATGAGTTGTATAGTCGTCTAAATTAGGTACACATAGAAAAAAATATCCTAAATTACGCTTCCTCATTTTCCGAATCTGATACATCGTCATGGGTATCTAAATTATTATTGCAAAGTTTGCATATACTCGTACATTCATTTGAACATTTTAAAAGCTGTTTTACGCACACACATTTACTGCTGTTGCAATGTTTGTCTGAACATGTTATAGCTAAAAGTTTTCTCAGATCTGCTGGTACTGGGCCTTTAGTTGTTAACAGTGGAGTCCAAAGATGATCTTTTAATACCCATCCAAACTTTGCGAGATCTTTATTAGCTGTTTCTGGTAAATAACTGGAATACCAGATTTTTAACTGATAAATACACCCAAAGAAAATAAACATTTATAAGTTCTTTATTAAGTCCTATAATGAGAAATATACCTTTTTAGATGTTGCCTAAAAGCATCTTCTGTTGGTGGAAGTTGAGAAGCAGGCTTGTTTGATGTTGAGGTTAAATGAAATCTTAATCCGTTTAAGTCTTTGATGGTTTCATTCTTGTTTTTGTATAGTAAAAGAATATATTTGCTGAAAAATTCCATTGCTTCATCTTCAGATAATATTGGAAGCCTTTCTAATTCTGACAATTCTCAATATTTTTATCGAAAGCGGTTCTTTTCCCTATTTTATAAAATGCATTAAACAGTGGATGGCTAATAATCTTTTAGTTATTGGAGGTCCAAGATTCTTAACCACGTCATGAATAGCAACAAAGTGTCTATTAGACGTATCCCGATATTTCATGGCCCACGACATGCACGTCAAATTTGTGAAAGAGTGAGATAGAAGTCCAATAGTGAAACCTAAAAACATGCGGCACTCAGGAAAAAGCGCGTGAAATTTGAAATTGTTGTCCTTATGAAATTGAAAATAAATACATTTATTAGCTGCCACCTATATTGCAAGTTTCTCAGCTTATTATAACATAATGATAGGTTTTCACTAATAATATTTTTTCATATTTTGACTTTGACAGAACGAACCTAACCTAGGTTTTTTAGGTTAAGTAGTAGATGCGTTTTCTCTTTCTGTACTGAGGGCCATGAGATATCGGGATGTGTCTACATATGCTATTACTAGTTTGGCAGATCATCTCAATATTGTGTTTGCTGGTGTAGACCTTTCTACAGTCTTTATGATATTTTACTTTAATTGTTCCGTTCAAAATATCTTGCTTGATAGCCAAAATTTTTTGTACAAAAAATCCCTAATTATAGTCTCTAAACCCTGTTTCCATGGCTTGTGCACAACAAGTTTATCGTTTTCCTCTATTACTACTCCACATAAAATGCACTCCATTTGACAATAATTAAATATTTTTTAAAGGAACAATGACCATACGTACAATACAATACAAGTGGTAGGTAAAGAATATCGTTACACATTTTATACTTTGACCTTCGACAAAAACGCGGGCGTACGAAACTAACAGGAATGAGGCTACACAAAACATAAGTGAGACCAAGATAGATGATGCAAATGGTGGCTGAATGTTTCTGGTATGTCAGTGGCGTACCTTTTAGAATGAATATGGGATACGTAAACCTTTGAATATAAAATATTCAAAGACGTAAACTGACAAAAAATGTGGTAAAAGTATGGATGAACAAAAATTAGAAGCTGCAAGAAATAAAATATTATAATATTGACGGTTAAAACAGTTTTTTAAATATATATTTTGGAAAGTGCTACTTAATCTATATCAACTACGTATGTGACGCCTATGATATTCACTCGTGACCTTCCTTTGACAATGAAATTATGACATCGAATTGTTCTTAAATATTATTCGTAATGAACGTAGTTACATAAATGGAGGCAAATACTTAAGTACTTATGGAAAGTTATTCCTAAATTTTTATTTGTCCTTATTGGAGAAAAACCACAAACGTCACAACTAACCTATTATTTGTCAGTCTCAAAACTATGACTACAAATAGAATATCAAAATGGCGACTTCCATCGCACTTTTTGTATATCTACTAAAGCGATACCCTCATTCCTGTAAGTTTTATATTCTAAGGTATAAACTCGGTTATTTGCGTTGCTAAGTTGTGTTTTGCGAAACACAACGCTTGGCGTATTTCGGTCGTCGCAACCAAATAAATCATATGTAATCATATCATCCATGGATATAAATGAACAAGTAATATTTTTGACATTTCGTAAAAATTTAAATAATTTTCTCATCTTCAATAAATAATTTGTTTAATAACAGGGTGGTCCATAAGTAATGGTTCACAGACCAACAGTAGATTCCTGGGACTAAAAATATTACGATTTACCTAAAATTACCTTAGTCCAAAAGTTAATATTTAGGGAGATACGGGGTGTCAAAGTCGAAATTTTAATTTTAATTTTCTTCTGTAATTTCAGAAGTTTTCGGGATATTGATATGAAAATTGGTGAAATTACCTTTTTTGGGAGAAAATTAAAATTAAAATTTCGACTTTGACACCCTGTATCTCCCTAAATATTAACTTTTGGACTAAGATAATTTTATGTAAATCCTAATATCTTGGCCTCAGGAATCTACTGTTGGTCTGTGAACCATTACTTATGGACCACCCTGTATAGTTGGTTGATCCGTTGTATAGTCTTAACATATACCGAGCTTCGAAAATCGAAATCATCTGAATATACAGTTTGCGGACTCGATGTGTTACCTGGAAACCCATCTCGTCCTCTCAACTGTATATTCGATTATTTTCGAACCTCTTGTTGTATAACTACTGAAAATAACACGTTTACGAAATTATTGCGTATACAGTGAATCTAGGATAAAGATACAATGCATAGTGGACGTCGCGGGGGTATCGAAACTTAATTTCTGCAATTCGTGTGCTCTAAAAAAATCACTGTACCTTAACTATAAAAGACACAATAAAAATTATGTTACCAAAAACGTTTTCCGTCTTTTGACTTTATTTTTTCCCCAGCATGTTATACAAAATTGACAAAAACACGAAAGTTTGTAGCTTAGTGAAAATTTGACTGCGTATTTTCTGAACTTTCAAAGTTATCTACGTTTTTAGCTTGTTTAAACATTTGTTTATTAACAATACTATACACAGATAGAAGCGCTTAAGTGTGTGTTTTATAACAAAAAAAAGTTTACGTCGCTAGCTCAATTCATTTTTGAGATATAGCAATAGATATACAAAAAAAACATGATTTAAAAAAAAATAAAATTTTACACTTTTTTAAAAATAACAATGTCTGTGACCACTAAAAAATGTCGTATTTCGTGTTTTTATGTGTAAAATGATGTTGTTGATAATACCTATTGTGTCTGATCTTGTTCTAAGCTCATAAAAGAAACCGTCGCAATTCTACCTCCTTTTTGCTACGCTGCCTGATCTCACTCTCGCGTTGCCCCCACCCGATTCGCTAGCAGACAGCACCTGCTTGAATTAAAACGTTTGCCTAACAAAATAATTCCGATTTAAAAATATGTCATGGCATATTTTTAATTCCGAAATTGTTTACTATAGCTACTAATTTTTATGTGAATTTTCCCTATTACAAATTAAAATGTTTCGCAAACTTTGACGTGTATTCATCGTTCGCCTAACGAGAAAATGAATTTTAAATAAGTTATTGACATATTTTTAAATCAGAATTATTTTGTTAGGCAAACGTTTTAATTCAAGCAGGTGGTGTAGCGCTAGCGAATCGGGTGGGGGCAACGCTGCCTGATCTCACTCTCGCGTTGCCCCCACCCGATTCGCTTTGAATTAAAACGTTTGCCTAACAAAATAATTCCGATTTAAAACGTTTGCCTAACAAAATAATTCCTATTTAAAACGTTTGCCTAACAAAATAATTCCGATTTAAAACGTTTGCCTAACAAAATAATTCCGATTTAAAAATATGTCAATAACTTATTTAAAATTCATTTTCTCGTTAGGCGAACGATGAATACACGTCAAAGTTTGCGAAACATTTTAATTTGTAATAGAGAAAATTCACATAAAAATTAGTAGCTATAGTAAACAATTTCGGAATTAAAAATATGCCATGACTTATTTTTAATTCCGAATTAAAAATATGTCAAAGCCTTCTTTTTAATTCTGAATTAAGAATATGTCAAAACATATTTGTAATTGTATTTCTTCGTTATGCAAACAAATAAATTCGGAATTAAGAATAAGTTAATGAGATATTTGAAATTAATTTTTCTGTTGCATATCCAGTCAAATGCAACTGTAATTAATTTGTCTACGATATCATAAAAATTCGTTGGTTTGTATTCAAATTAATGCTAAATTAAAAATATGTCCGGACATATTTCAAATTAATTTTTCTGTTACACATTCAGGTAAATGTAACTGTAACTAATTTGTTCGCAATAACATTAAATTCGTAGATTCGTATTCGAATTAATACTGAATTGAAAATATGTCAAGGCAAATTTTTAATTCATTTTCGGGTTACGTAGACGCTGAAATTGAATGTAGTTTTTTCGATATAGGTTACCAAGAAAATACGTAAATATTTTATTCATTATAATCATAATGTTTAGCTGTGTTTTGAACTCATGAAAAATCGCATGTAAGCTCTATATTATGGAACCAAATACAATTATTTGTTTATCGTATTACAAAAAATATATATATTTATATGCTAAGGCTTATTAATAATTATATCTTTAGAAGTCAAGGCATAATTTCTTAAGGTCTACTTTACATTAAAAATCTATTGGAGAAATTAAAATTTTGTTAACCATACCCTTTATTTCGTTACTATTATGTCAGGACTTATTTATAATTATTTATTAATATGTCTCGACATATTTCTAAACGTTCAAACTGTTAAATGCTTCAACATGGCATTAAAAAGTAAAACGGCGCACCATACTGATTCAGGATGTAATTTTGAGTGAAGCATAGGCGCGAGGAAATTCTCCTGCCGTTCTTGAACCCCCGGTGAAATAAATAGGGATTTTCTAAGCCAACCTGCATCGGTTGGTTTACAACACCTCACATATGCATGTGGTTTCACTTTAAAACAAATTTTAGTATCAGAATAAAGCCAGTTGGCAAATATTTTTGACAAAAAATGAAAATCCGTAAGTATTGGAAAATTTGACGGCTTCGGCTTGCAATTAATCATTATTAATTTGAAGCATACAAAACAGGAGTTCAAATAGTTCAATATCGAAATATGTCATCCGCTTGTACGTTATAATTTAGTATTCGCTAAACAAACAAGTTTATTTACTGCCTGATTTGTTGCCTTCATGGCTACTAGTTTCCAATTTATAGCAACACGCTATCCATTGTATTTCATTAGTTTCATAATTAGAACTCGGATTTCTACGTAAATCCCTTTCATTCAATTTGTACACAACTAAACTGTGCGAATAAATTTTCCCTCCAAGAACAAATTGAGTCATAAAGCGTTATTTCACATTGGAATTCAGCTTCACGTGCATGTCGAAGGTGAGTTTTAAAGAGAAAAAGTTCAAAAAATAAATGTATAAAGTTAGATCGAATAAAAGCAGTGAAAGTACTGACTTAAAGGTTTTAATGTTTCACGCATCACTTGATAAGCGGATTATTTAAGCCTACGGAACCGAAATATGCGAGAATGGTAAAAAAATGTAAGGAGATTTTCTGACTTTCTTACCCCTGGCACTTTCCTGCTGCAAATTTAAATTGATTCTCCAGTTTATAAAACTCAAAATTTATTCGTTCTATTGATATGGGGCTTTGCATATATGGTTTTCGTAATTTTTTTCAGATTTGAAACCTATTTTTCCTCCGTTACTCCTGAAAATTTGTATTAAAAGATATTTTTGGTTTTAAATTTTTTTACAAACTTTGATTCATAATATTAAATATCGAAGCTTCTAGCTAGTTAAAACATCCTTAACGGACAGTTTTATATTTGACATTAAAAAAATCTTCTGAAGTCTTCATATGATAAAAGGTCCCTGTCTGCTTTTACAACCCAACTAATTTTTAGTTTCCCCGAAAATATTTGACATCGAACCAAACCAGCAAAGTAACAAAGTCCCCAAAATAAATTTTATTCAGATAACCACAGTTCTATCAACTTCTCCCTGTAAACCTTATAAAATAAATCAGTTCAATCCAATGCCAGTCAGATATCTTTTAGAATGATATGTCGTTCGATCAGTGACCGATATCACACCTACACAGTGTAAACTCGCAAATATTTGAACATAAAATCAATATCTGTTCGAATGTAAGAACGAAAAAGACTTTCACGTATGCTAGAAAAGAGAAGAAAAGTGATCCGTTACCTACGAAAATAAAGTTACAAATGTTAAAGCACTAAGCAATAAGAAGTCGTACTGGACGATCAGACAACCAGATGGAACGACGATCCCATGTGAGTACACTGACAGGCAGATGGATCGCTCTTTTATTTTTTTAGCGAGAAGAAAAAAAAGATAATCAGTCAACTAGGTGTAGTTTTAACCATGAAATATAAATAACCAAAATGGGAAGTGGTATTTTTCACGCGTGGTTGTTTTTATTTGTATATTTTATTGCAACTTTGCCGTTTTCTTTTATGACTGAAACTTTCAAAATTAGTACATTGAAATATTTTAAAAATCGTTTAAATTGTTCCGTAATTAGTTTTAGTTTGTAAGTGAGCTGCATTTTATTTATCAATATTTAATGTTTCTGTTAGATTGATAGGAACGGCGCCTCCACCAAATGATCGAAACCGATTTGCAGGAAGATCCTTTGCGTCCTACGTATTTCATATCGTTGGTAAATTAGCAGAGCGATATTTGAGAAAATGAAGGAAGGTATTCGAAAAATATTCGGCGCCTCCACCAAATTCGTTGCCACTTTTTATCTTCATGAATGGGCTGGGCTGTTAACATAAATATTCGAAACCGTTCTCTGTGTCCAGAACCAGAGCGTATTGAGTCACAAAAACCAAATTTTACAGGAGAGCCATTTGAAGTTATAAATTCGTATTATTTCAATTTTTTATTATAAATAATATCATTTAAAAGTTTGTTTTTCCAGTACTAGTTTTAGCTACTCTTAATGTTACTAAAAAGTTTAAACGCCATATTAAACAGTTTTTCAGATAAAAAATAATTTATGGAAAATTTGGACTTAGTACTTTTAGGCTCTAGTACTTTACGATAATCATAGGTCTTGTATTACTGAATTTTAAGAGAAATGTGTGCAATAATTGTATCAAAAATGATTTAAAAACTTAAAATTAATGGAAGGTTTTGTAATAGAGAACTTGGGTTTATAGCATTTATCGCACATTTAAATTAGGAAAGCAGTAAAACAAACACGTAATTCTGTAAGAAAATATTCTATAAACTTAAAACTATTACATGAGTTGGACTTATTGTAAAAATAAAAAGGAGACCACAAAAAATTCGATCTAACGCTACCTATCAACCTTTAACCGTGTCGCAAATTTTGATAAAAGTGATGAAAACGCTTCGGCACCCACTTCAGCAGATGTTTTAAATCTTCGTATTTTTTCTTGCTAATAGGGTGCGGCTCATCCATTAGAAGATCCAAATTTGAGGGATAATGGTTGTATTTATTGGCGGTTTTTCTATTGAAGTTAACAGTGTCAAAATATTCGTCATTAATGTCAGTTTTAAAATAAAGGATTCCTAAAGTGTCAACTATAAGTTTAAACTGAACGACTTGTGAAATTAAGAACATCTTACTGCTCTCTGCCTTTTTCTGGGATATATAAGGAGAGTTTGCGTCAAGACTCTATTTGGAAAATGTTTTAAAATCTTCCGACTCCATTCCGGTGACCGTAAACTGTAGTTTGCTGCCACACATTCTAGCAATTTGTTGCCAATCCCATGGCCACATTATTGAAAAGGAACATAAATTTTTTGATTCCCTTTCTATTAATGAATGTACCATGTCTGCATCCATGTGTGTATGACCACGAAGTAGGTATTTATGCTCTATAACTTTTAGCTTTTAGTTACGGAACTGCACGCAAAATAAACACATGATCATATGAATGTTTCTGTTTTGGGAGGGACAATTATCGCTTCAAATTATGAGATGTGTTATTGCAGGGTCGTTTAATGACAGTACATATTTAAGCAAACAAAAGGCCATTTCATTTCCTCCTATGGATTCATCCCACATCATGCAGTTTGTAATTTTGCCACTTGCGTCGTAAATAGTGTAATTAAAGCTCCATAACTTTAAGCTGTAGAAACTTTGAGCATTTGCTAATACAGGAGTTGGAAGACATTTTTGTAAATCTACCATTAAGACTTTTACAAAATTGGTTTCTAGGTATTTCTCTTTATCCGATTTTTTAGCCTGATATCTTTTCTGTGCCTGCGATATATGTTTATCATAATTGTCTTTAATCACAGATCGCTGCTCTAACAAGGATGTTTCTTATAAGTGAATCTGATTATCATCGACTGATCACAGGTATCTGTTGCACCTGGCTGAAAACCTAAATTAAATTCATTATTGAAAACATCAGCATAAAGCCGTTGCTTAGGAATTTCGTCGTAATTCCGGGAGTGATGCCCCACATAAGAAAAAGAAGCTATGGTTTCAAAACTATTTTATTTATAAGAATACAAAACACATGCACAGTTTACTTAGCTCTTATACAAAGATAATAACTAGTAGAAAAAAAAACCAAAAGATAAAAATAAAAAAAGATGTCTTTGTGGCGTCTCACCCATATGTCCGGGTGAGTTGCCTCACCAAAAGAAGGGATGATGAAGTGCAAGCTTTTCTGCTAACTGGTACTCCAGCGATCGAATGGTTTCCCTATCTGGAGCAAAACTTGCGGTATCCAAACGTTGAATATGTTTTACCAAACGTTTTTCATTTTCGGCCCCAAGTATACCCTGAGGGCCAAGAGGGAGTGTTATTACACCAGCATCTCTCCTACGTCGAAGAGTTCGTGATGGTATGCCGTACACTCGAGCTGCCTCATTTACACCTATTTTACCAAGCATTTAATTGTGTAATTGCTTCCTTTAAGGGCATCTATACCAAACCAAAATAAGTGCGTCTGTCCGATTTGTCTGGTAGAGATGCCCCAGTCGACCATGACAACTACATAAATGAACATGATCCTAAACGTACCTACATAACCTAGCATTAATTGTGTGTATTATACGCCGGAATGCAGAAAAATCTTGATTACAAATAGGCGTCGGCGTCACTGTTAGTCTACACGTTTACAGTATATCGCATAAGCAACCTTATAATTCTGTTTAACAATCGTAAAACTTACCTTTAACTTTCCACAAAAACAAAATGCGTTGATATAAACAAACCAGCAATCTTGCATTTGCATCATCTGTAATGAGATTCGACGGTTGGGAATCTCAAAATATGTTGACGTATCTTGTTTCTAGCTTCTCCACTTAATTTGTTTGCTGGTGGATGTTTACCTCGTTGGTCACTTTCAACAACACCACCTATTTGCCTTTTTTTTCAGCGCAAATCTTGCAGTTGACTACGAAACGCTCAGCGCGATAAAAAAAAATTTGACAAACTCTAATCCTGGCTCCATTTACTGAAAAGAAGTATAACAGCGAATATCTTCGATGCACAATGGATTCTTCGTTTCTGTGTCGTACTCTCTGGATAGGTTTTCCTTCAACTGCTGACGAAATAAAAATAAATTTTGATCATTTTGATTTTCATACGACCAAAATGTATCATGAATATTCTGCCCCTCTTCGTCAGTAATTTTATCTCTGCACTTTAGCTTACAGGTTTTTAAGTAACAAGCCTCTTTCACTTCATTTTTCTTCACAATTTTATAATTGCTGGATAGATACTGTTCTCCTTTACAAGTCCCCATCTTCAACACCCAAATGATCGTCTTCCAAAGAGCCTTCATCATTAGAACTAGGACGTAGTCTATGTCTTTTTCATTATTCTTGTTAGTTTTCTCATTCTCTGGCATTGTAGCCAAATTTTGGTTTTCTTGGTACATTTTCAGAGACTATCTCGTTTTCATTTTTCTTATTAGTTTTCTCACCTTCCACCGCTGTAATAAAATTTTCATCCTCGTAGTATATTGCAGTGTTTTCAACAACCACCTCACTTTCATTATTCTTGTTAGTTTCCTCATCCCCCATTATTGTAGTAAAATTTTCATCCTCCCGGTATACCACCGTATTCAAAAATTCTATGTCATCTTCAATCATTGAACCCACATTTAATTCAGAATGTTTACTTAACAGTTTCTACTCTGGATTGTACCCCATTACGTATTGTAACTGTACGAACCCCAGGTGTGTCACCCTTTACAGTTTTTCGCCGTGATCGTCTAGTTTTTCACTAAGGTTGCCTTCACCCTCAACCCTTATTGGTTGAGTGAAAATCTTACCCTTTACTTAGATAACTGACTATTTAGTCAGCGGGCCCTTAATGTTGTTCTGATTCGTTGATCTAGAGTAGCTCACCTTATAAACAAGAAATAAATACTCCACCAAGTTTAATACATATATTATAAAGTCATATTTATGTACAGATATTTACAAAAGTAAATAAGTAAGCATGGTGTATGAACATCCGACTAGGCAAGTTAATTACTGGCAGTAGCGGTAGCAGTTATATTATAAAGTCATATTTATGTACAGATATTTACAAAAGTAAATAAGTAAGCATGGTGTATGAACATCCGACTAGGCAAGTTAATTACTGGCAGTAGCGGTAGCAGTAGTAATTATTATACTTTTGTTTTATGACTTTGATGTACTTAGGGTGGCCTGTGTGCGTGGTTTGATCAGAAGAAATTATGCTGGAACTCAGTGCGTCAGTCAGATATGCGATACAAGATCGATCTTTTAAGGGATTGATATAAAAATCAATCTTAAGCGGCCGGAGCCGAATGTGGTATTACAACCAATCTTTTTGACGGGGGTAGGGTGCAGTTGCCCTCTAATTGACGAGTATATGCGCTATGCATAACTCTAAGTAGTACATGAGTAAGCGTTGCCTCTCATGTACGAGAATATACGAGGTACTAGGTACCCTCGTACATTGTAAGGGATGTTTCACCTTATCGTGGATTGAGAATATGCCCAAGACATATCTCAATAGTCAAAATTGTCGGTTTGTTGTAATTAATATTGTAACCCTTTTGATTAGTACATACACGCAAGCGGAAAGCAATGCTTTACCGCGGTGTACGTGTTATGGTTAATTTCTACCAGTTAATGCCAAGCAACAAAGTGCAACACAACTAACTGTATACTTTACAGTAAGTAGATACACTCGATCAGTGTACTAATCGAAATTCCATAAGACTATACAGCGTAACTGAACAGTGAAGACTGGATGCTTTGGTAAAATTTGAACTTGTATTTATACTGAAAAATCGGCGTGCAGCGCCCGCGGTGATTACCCGTTCTCACGGATATTTTCCTATATGGATTGGTATCAAAATGTTCCTAATACTTTGGTATATTTTAAATTCCTTTGTAATTTGATACTTTAGTAGAACACGTGTGAGTCCGGTTGTTTACATAGAGGCGGCGAACTAATTTGCAAAAGGGACGTGATTTTACTGCTTCAAGTCCGAGTATTTACGATATTGCTGTATTTAGTTTCCAAATGAAATTAACTTTCTTGCCACATCTGCTCAAAGTAGCACTCCTAGCGTTATGCTTTGAATAAAATAATTACATTAAAATATCTGAAAAATAGAAAATTAAAATTATACACGCGCAGGTACAATTCGAATTAACTGTAGGCTGAGAATTTTTTGGTGCGGGTGGCAATTATTGCATCGTATTCTTTAGTTACAAAATGGCTTTTAATAATATCAATGTATAAATCTGAAAAGATCGTATATTATAATTTTATAATACCACGCACAATTGATTTTTTATAATTATTACAGTATTGCCCAGTTACATAATAATTGTAATTATTATTATCGCAGGTTTAAAATTATTCAGTATTAAGTTGAACTAAACCGTATCTCGTATCAAAATTTTGACATTATTAAATTTATGACATTAATTTTATACATTAATAAACAAAGTTTGATGTGAGTTTATTCAGTTTAATCCTGGATAAGATTTAACATGAGATAATGTTTTTATGCAATTGGACAATTAAAAAATAATATTTTTGAAAATATTACCTTCGGCAAAGACAACTGGCATTTCGCTAAAATATTGGGCGGAAGCGCTAGTGTTTGATTTATCCACATGCGGAACCACATCTGCTTGATTTTTATGTAATGAAAATGAAAATAATAAATAATTACCATTAGAACGACATAATAAATAATTGAGTTACATTGTTACTACTTGCGGTTTATTTCAGTTTCTGAACGCAATGCTTGTATTTGTGAGGTTATGTTGTAAAACACGGGGGTTTTTGCTTTTTTAACGGCTTCTGAATCTAGTCATTTGACTAAACTTAAAATCTTTTTATCACAAAACATAATGGCACTACACCAACTACACAAATTTATTGAATTATTTAGGAAAATTTTAGGGTTTAATATTGCTGTTAATACTGAAGAACATCACTCACACAACTATGCCAATAGGTTTCAGTTAGAACCAAACAATATTGAATGGACATAGTGCTGTCTGGCTTCGAACTGCCGTAAACATAATACCAATAAACAGGGACATGATACTTTTCACTGGTCCATATGTGCAAGCAAAAACATCTTAGATAGATTGGCATAATACCTTATGGTTCTGGACTTGTATGCAGTTAATATTTAACTGACAAGAACTTAATACAACGTTCTTTGGTGGACCTTCAAACTTTAAATTGGACATAATATTGTATGGCTCTCAGCATCGATCAATACACATAAGACTTAGTAACTTGATTTAAATGATAAAATAAAGGCAAAACGATGTTAGCTGGACTTAATGCTACCTGGCCCTAAACTAAAGTGGACTTAATACGAGTTTTTAACATCGTATCTCGCTTGACGTTTATCAGAGAGGGAAGTAGACTTCACCATTGGAAATCGCAGGAAGGAAAACTGCAAAATGTGTCAAAACCTAATTTTTAATAAAATTGGACTTAATACACTCTGGTTTTGGGGTAAAGATCTGAGTTTTATCTTTTAGAAAGGAAGATGGTTTGATTTGTACGTAATATTTTACTTAAGTAATAATTTCATTTGATTATCCGTGGGATGCTTAATAGAAAAAAACGGAAGATGTATGGCGCCTCTGCTGCTTTTTAATTACACAAATGGGCTACTATTAAATATCACCGAAGTCGATCTGAATGCTGCTTTCTTTTAAAGAAGCGCATTTTACCCGTACATTTAGTGGTTTTGTTTAAGTAGAAGGCAAATCTTTGAAAAATTCCTTGCGTCTCCCCCAAATGCATCCTTAATTTCCATAATTGAATTTTCCTAGTTAACTTGATTTAATCGTATGTTGCAGACGTAAAACTGACTACAATTTAAACAATTCAATTACTTTTTAAGTTTGAAGTTTTATGAAGAGTTTGAACTTTTCTGACGTCAAACTGAAGCTACTGGCTTTAAAAAAACGTGATGTCTTAATCAACTTGATTTTTCATTAATTTTCATGACGGTATTAAAACTGAAGTGTGAAATCGTCGTAAAATTTTAATATTATTTCGGAGCTATAAATTTTTAACGGTGTTGGCAAAGTAGTGAGTATAAGTAAAGAGAACGTTGCAAATGTATCGGAAACTAATACAAAAATAAATTGATCTTAATCGAACCAAGTTTTCTGTGTAATCAAGTAGGCGCAGAGATTGAGGATGATCCTATATCGTAACGACAGAATGAATAACCACTGCTGTTCGCAATTGACAGGGATTATTTGTCACTGCTACGATCAGATCAATAAAATTTGTCTTTGTCTTTATTTCCATCGATTTTCAGGAACGTCTTTATAACGGATTTATTAGAGCGGCCGAAATTTTAACGTTAAAATTATATGGATGATATTGCAGCAAGAATTTACGCTACATTTCCCTTGAAATTTGTAAGAACGACGAGGGCCCGCAAGACAATATAAATTTCTCTAAAATTGGGAAAGTTTGAAACTGTAATGAAGTGTAAAAATGACTAAGGTATCTGTTTACACCTTAGGTGGCAGCATTGCCTTTCAGCTTTTTCTTTTCCCAAAGCGCATTCCCCCAACTTGCTTCATAAAGAATATAGCATACACGCTCTAAAATCCCGACGAATTCAACATGAAATATGTGACTTCCACCTGAAAATTTATATACGTAGTTTGATTGTATTGTAAAACGGCCGTAATTTAAAATTTACGCCCGGCATTTTGTACAATATTTTGAACAAATGCGGCCCTACAAGGAACGATTTAAGATTACTTGACACCATATCGACAGTTAACATTTGTATTACCCAGTGAATTACGGTTTCAAATTTACGTACTTATTTGCTTTTGTGTAATTTGATGCTTAAGAATGTTCGAGCGTAAAGTCCTCATTAAATGCTGCAAAATTTTAATTAAAATAAATATTGGTCTCACTTCCGACCGCAAATTAAAATTATTTTCATTTCGAACGAGAAATTTTCTGGTGTTATTAATATTTCGATTATTGCCGAGCTTTATTTTTGTTATTAAGTAGCTTAATATTAGTTACCGAATTTAGCGTACCAAAAATGTTCGTGCGTTAAAGCTTGAAATTTAATACCGCCGGGGAAATAGTTTTAAGCTGAAGTGTTGGCATACGAAATCAGTTGTCCCATCTATAACCCCGGATTATGTAGGAAATTTAGGGCGTCCTTAGAATTAAGATGGATGTACATTTATTTATTGATTGGACCCAAATTTACTGTAGGATGTTTAAATTAAACCCAGCAAATAGTTTACTGAAAATCGCCGTTTTTAAGGAAACGGGGGCCCGTATATTCGCTGAGAGTTTTCTTTAGAGCGTACACCCACGTTAATAAAAAAACTTCCGAAGAAAGGGAATCGATGTATAAGTTAGATAGGTTGGAAAGGGGAAGGAAATGATACGAAACAGAAGATAATAAAAGTTTACGAATTTTTGCTAAATAAGGATTTATTTAAGGTTATATTGCGGATTGGTTTGGTGCTTTGTGCGTTCCATTTTTCCGGAGATAATAAAAAAATCTTCTTTTTTATTAAACTAAATATCATGGCTTTTAGTTCATAAATATAAACCTAGGGTAAAACAGTTAAACACAATTATAGATTTGTGGCTAGTTTTCAGCCAGGAATGGGATTTCATTTCGCTTCTATTCAGTTTAGTATAAACTTGTGCAACATACCTTCTTCTCCTTTCAAAACTGGCACAAGCAAAGCTCACTCAATCCTATTGAAAATAAAAATTCATTTGAAGGAAAGACAAGCAGGGAAAGTACCAAGCTTTAACCCTGAGCCTTTCTAGAACCTCGTTGTTAACTACAAGCATGTTAAGTCTATCCTTTTTATTTCTTGAAAAAGAGGGGATATCCTTGTTTATTCCTGAAATAATGAGTTGTTTCAGTTGAAATTTTCTCGAAATGCTACTCAGATCAAGTATGGGAGTATTTGAGTATTGGATGCGTGTAAAAATTCAAAACCGTAAAAATTTGAAAGAACACCTGTCTCTGAACATGTGTTTTTTTTTTAATTTTTGGGTATCCATGGGTTCGTGATGCTCTATATTTCAGAAACTACTGGCCCGACTTTAATGAAATTGTCAAGCAATATTGGAACCCTTTTGTAAAAAGTCCGAAAAAGTGATTTATCCAATTCAGTTACGTTATGTCAACATTTCGACATTGATTTTAGTTGTGAAAACTGGTTCATTTTGTAACTAGTTACAAAATATGCTCCCATTTTGTAACTAGTTACAAAAAGATGATTTGAGTTGCGAAAAGTGGTTCATTTTGTAACTAGTTACAAAATATGCCCCCATTTTATCACTCCCATTTTATCACGATGACCCAACTCCTTTTTTAAGAAGATGTGGCATTTACATTTTGTTATCTGAATTGGATAAAATCTTGTATGAAACACGTTGCAAAACATGTCTTTTTATCACATGGCGTGTTGTTCATCTCGGCTTCGCCTCGACGAACAATTTCACGCCTGGTGATAAAAAGTCCATCATTTTGCAACTCGTTGCATAAATAGCTATTTTATGATCTTTAGCACTCGGTATAGGAATTAAAACAAATCGAACGGTTTTTGCTGCCAACATTTTTGTAGTAAGCTATCTCTCTCTCTCTCTCTCTCTCTCTCTCTCTTTCTCTCTCTCTCTCTCTCTCTCTCTCTCTCTCTCTCTTTCTTTCTTTCTTTCTTTCTCTCTGCATCAACTCCAATGGGTTAAAAACTGATAACTCGGGGGGCTAATTTAGTACACACAGTTTACGTGTACGTTTTTGTGTTTCCAAATAATATTTAGGTAATTGGAATATGTATTTAAAAGCATTATCTGTTGAAAAACAAAACCATTTCTAATAAAACATCTAAGAGACAGGAAAATCAGCAAGCAACCGAAATTGAGAATGTACAGGACTATGATAAGATCGCCAGTAGTTTATGCAGCGGATATAATCCGAGCAACAAAAAAAGGCAAAGAACATCTGAGGATTTTTGAGAAGAGGATACTGAGAACAATTTTGAGGCCAAAGAAGATTAATGAAAATGAATGCAGAAGCAGGATTAACTATAAAATAGATGAAGAAATAAAAGGAGAGGATCTAGTAACAGAAATAAAAGTACAAAGAATAAGATGGCGGAGACATATGTATAATGATGTACGAAGGTGAGGAAATGATCAAGAACAAGAAAACCCAAAAATAGGTGGAAGGGCGAAGTGCTAGAAGATCCAAAGACTCTGGGAGTAAAGAACTGGAGGGGAAAAATCGTTCATATTTTACAACCAAATACATCGAACTTCGATTTATGAAGCCAAAGTACCTTATTCATTGTTGTTCCATTCTTTGCCCCCCATTGACCTTTTCCTTTTGTTTTGAAATTTCTGAAGTAGTTTCACCCCTTTCATTAAGACGCCTCCTAAATAGGAGAAACACTAACTGAGTTGGTGCGGTCTTCATTAAAATCAATTATAATGTAACCCAACGACGTTTCTTACGTTTAAGTACTATGTATAACATCATTTTCTGCTTTCTACTCAGTAAAAATCAGCTTCTTTTCTGCCCCTTGTTTTTCCCTAATCTATTTTACAGGAAAAACGGTTCGACCAGAGAATGCTTAGTAAATAAAATCAATAGAAATTTTTTTAAATACCTACCTTAATCTTAATACTAATAATTTGAAAGTTACAATTAGCACGTGGTTTTTCAGTTACCACGTGGAATTAACTTCTTCTTTTTTCTAAGAGGGGAAAATCTTCTTTCTGTGAAGGCGTTATCGGATTCGACTGGGAAGGTGACCCAACTACCTACCGACTAAAACCCCCCCCATTGCCACTTAATATGCCCCCGGTACCATCATAGACATTCCTCGGGTGCATTGGCGATCTTCTAATCATGTCGTTACGTCGCTTGTTCACGCACGACACTTTACGCTTTACGAAGTAATCACTTTCACTGGTTTGCTTGCCTACCCTGGCTAATCAGCTCCTCCTTCTCTTTCCTGCTTATCACCGTCCGTATAAACTTGTGCGCCCTATCCCATCTGTCGACACTCGATAGCATGGTTTGCACTATGTTCTCTGCCGTGAGCTCCTCGCCCAGCTCCATTTTTCTAATTGAAGACGTTATGCATGCCACCTATCACATCGGATGACCGTGTGTTCTGGCGTGTCTGTTTCGTTGCAATACACACACCTATCAGCCTTCCCTATTTTGCACGTGTATGTGCGGAAGGATCCGTTCCTGTCAAAAACTGCGTCACGAAGTAGTCCAGTCTCTTATATACGGTGTTCAGTCAAGGGCCTATTTGTGGAATCAACTTCTTCGTACAATGAGCCACCCTCCTATTTCCCCCCCATCTGTCTTGCCATTCCTCTATGGTTTGAGTTCAGATTTCTTCTTTTGTTAACTGGTCTTCTCCGCCTCTTGTTTTTGTATGTCCTGGCTCTTTCTTTTATTAGCAGATCGATGGGTATTATTCCCGTTTTTACCTGCAACGCCTCCGCTGATGTCGGTCTGTATGCGCTGCCGATTCTTAGCAATATTTTTCTTTGCAGGCTTGTCACCATCGTCTTATATTTTGCCATGCCCAGAATTCTGTGCCATATCGGGGCCCCATAGGTTATTGATGACTGTACAACACCATTTATAATTGCTCTTTGAGATTGTTAAGTCCGCCTACGTTGGGCATCAACTTCATGAGTGCGGTGACCCTTTTCTCCGCCTTCTTTACAATCTGATTCATGTATTATGTAAAACTCATGCGTTCGTCCAACTAGATTCCTAGATACTTGCAACACTTACCTATTTGGTCGAATTGCAGCGTCTCCCACCTGGAAGATGATTCCGTTTTTCTTTCTAGGTCCTTTTATAGTGATGGCTTCGGTTTAGCTTGGGGCTACACTTAGGCTAGTATGAACAGGGCTGCGTTTGCGTTTTCCACCAGGCTAACTTTATCGTTAGCTTTAACAATCAAGGCGAAATCGACTTTGTATGCCGTTATTTCACAACCCGGCGGGAGTTCCACCCTCAAAACGGGGTCATACAGGGTATTCCACAGAGCCGGCACAAGCACCGACCCCTGCGGAACTCCTTATATATGTTATGGACAAAGTGATTAATAGGGCATTATTCATAATGACTGATCAATGTGATAAATCCGGACCAAGTGATTAATAGCCATTATTTATAATGACTGGTCAATGTGATCAATCTGGTCAGTATTAATAATGACCGGTCAATGTGAATAATGTACTTTTATTTAAAAAAAAAACTGTTCTTCCTCTACCTCTAACCTCCAATAAACACCTCTACTATTTTGACAGAGGCATTTATTGGAGGTTAGAGGTAGAGGAAGAACAGTTTTTTTTTTAATAAAAGTATATTAATCACATTGACCGGTCATTATTAATAATGACCGGTCAATGTGATAAATACGGTCAGTATTAATAATGACCGGTCATTATTCATAATGACCGGGCATTATGAATATTGACCGGTCATTATTAATACTGACCGGATTTATCACATTGACCAGTCATTATGAATAATGACCAATTAATCACTTGGTCCATAACATATATACATTTGCCGTTACAGGCCATTATGGCCCAGGGCTTTTTGTACAATTTGTTTCCATTCTTTCCTATTTTGTAATTTTGTTGCCCAGTCTGTTACACCTAATGTCTGTAAGTCTCTTTTAGCACTATCCAACCATCTCTGCCTTGGTCTTCCTCGTCTTTTATCCTCTATTAACCTTCCGTGCAGCACTTTTTTTGTTATTCTTTCTCCGTCTAATCTTTCCACGTGGCCGAACCATCTTAACCTTTGCGCCTTCACCTCATTTGTTATGTTTGGTTGACCATACAAATGTAGCACTTCCTCGTTGTTTCTTCTTTCCCACCCTTCCTCCGTTCTTTTCCCTCCAAAAATCCTACGTAATATTTTCCGTTCCCAAATCTCTATTTGATTTTGATCTGTTTTATTCAAAACCCAAGTCTCACTAGCGTACGTGACTGTTGGGCGTATTACTGTTTTGTAAATTCTAAGCTTAGTGTTTCTCGATACATTTCTTGCACTTAACAACTCACTTAATGCACCCGCGCATCTATCCCCTTTTGTTACACGATGCTTTATTTCTACGCTGTTATCACCTCTGTCTGTAATTAGCACTCCCAAGAACACAAAACTTTTAATTTTTGCACACCTTAACACACGGTTGTTTTCTAGTTTAATAGATATTCTTTCAACTTCTCCGATTTCTTCCTTTCCTCCCTTCCCCATTTCCATATATTTTGTCTTTTCCTGGTTTATCTGTAATCCCATTATCGTCGCCTCTTTTTCTAGCACTCTTACAGTTTTTTCAGCTCTTTTTTGGATCTTGCTACTATAGTAACATCGTCCGCATATGCGAGTAGCTGGTGACTTTTAGAAAATACTGTCCCGATTCTGTTCAGCTTACTTCTTCTTATAATTATCTCCAGTACGATATTGAAGAGGGTACATGATAAAGGGTCCCCTTGTCGCAGCCCTTTTCTTACTTCAAAACTTGCCGATATGTTCCCATACACTCTAACTTTGTTCTCCGTATCATGCAGTGTCATTTGTACTAATCTTATTAACTTTGGAGGTATTCCTACTTCGCTCATTGCGCTGTATAGCTGTTTCCTGTTAACAGAGTCGTACGCTTGACGGAAATCTATGAAAAGAACGTATAGGTCCACCTTATGCTCGTAGCACAGCGTTTGAATTTGTTTCAAAGAAAATATCTGGTCCATAACTGATCTATTTGCTCTAAAACCACACTGGTACTCACCTATCAATTTCTCTGTGTGTCTATTCAGCCTGTTTTAATCACGTGTGCTAGAACTTTGTAGGTAGTGTCCAGTAGAGCAATTCCCCTATAATTATTACACTCGGTTTTGTCGCCTTTTTTGTATATAGGTGATATTAAGGCATTTGACCAACTCGCCGGCATGATTTCTGTCATCCATATTTCTCGGAGTAGTTCGTATATTCTTTTCCCCAGTTCTTCTCCGCCGTGCTTTATTACTTCTGCTGCTACCCCATTCTCTCCCGGACTTTTGTTTCCTTTCAGCTGGCTAATTATCTTTTGTACTTCTTCCTCCGTAGGTGGTTCCGCTTCATCTTCCTCTTGTTCTCTATACGCCCTTTCTTCTTCGTCATCTTCTTGTATTCCTTCTTCGTTTAGGGTCTCTTTGAAATATTCTCTCCATCTTTCTATCATTCCTTGAACGTCCCCGATTAGGTTTCCTTCCTTATCTTTACAGAATAATGTTCGTGATTGGTATCCACTCCTACATTTTCTTACCTCTTGGTAGAAATTTCTTATTTCTTTATTTCTGTATCTTTCTTCAAGGATTTGTATTTCGGTTTCTTTATATTGTCTCTTTACTTGTCTGCAGATTTGTTTTGCGGTCTTCCTTTTTTCTTGATACTCTCTTCTGTCTTCTTCCGTTGCTGTTCGGAGAGCCTTCTCTCTTGATTTATTTCTTTCTTGTAGCGCTTTTCTGCATTGTTCGTTATACCATTCTTTTTTCTTCTTCCTGTCCCGGGTTGATAACACTGTCTTTGAAGTTGATTGCATTACGTTTTCCAACTGTTTCCACTTTTCATCTATGGTATTCGATGGGGTCAGCTTCGCAAGTGATGCCTCTATTCCTTGTTTCAGTTCTGCTTGGATCTCTTCGTTTTTTAGATTTTCAACTTTAATTTTTTTACTATTCTTTTTAACTTCCTGCCTAGTATGTTCTACTTCCTGCTTCATGCTGAGTCTTACCAGGAAATGGTCTGAATCTGTGTCCGCACCCCTGTAGCTTCTTACATCTGTTATTCTTCTGCTGTATTTTTTATGTATTAGTACGTGATCGATTTGATTAACTGTTGTGCCGTTTGGGTGTTTCCACGTGCCTTTGTGTATATTTTTGTGTTCGAAATGTGTACTACTTATATGTAGGTTATTTTCGACGGCAAACCCTATCAGTCTTCTTCCATTATCATTGCTCTCAGGGTGCTTACTATATTTACCTATTGTGGGCCTGTACATGTCTTCTCTCCCTAATTGCGCATTGCAATCCCCTATTATCATCCTAACATCATTTTTTGGTAAGTCTTTATACACTCTTTCTAGTCGTTCATAAAACTCGTCTTTGCTTTCATCGTCTTTTTCGTTTGTGGGGGCATGTATGTTTAAGATGCTTAATTTTCTTTGTTTGCTTTTAAATCTTATGTAGCACATTTTTCCCGATATTTCCTCAAACTTTACTACTAATTCTTTTAATTTTTTGTTTACTAGAAATCCTGTACCGAATACTTTATTTACATCGCCGCTTCCGAAAAAGGTGTAATCCTCAATTTCCATTATCGTGTTATTATTTTGTTTCGTTTCCTGTAGTGCTGCTACATCTATATTGTATTTTTTTAGTTCCGCCACCAGATTCTTTAATGCCCCTGCTTGGTTTGTTCCCTGTAGGTTGCATGTAGCTATTCTTAGAAGGTTTTTCCTGCTTTGGTTACAATTTTCCTTAATTTCTCTACACCCGTCTCTTCCTTCGTTTTCCTTTCTCGTATCCTTTTCTTTTGCTTTGTTTGTTACTGTGTTTCCATCCTCATATTTCAGTGTTAGTTTTTTGGAATAATTTGCTCCAGTTCTTCTATGTTTTTATTCCACCTCCACTCTATTCCATCAATTGTGACTTTGTTGTACCCGATTTTTACACTTTTTCCGCTATTCTTCCCTTCCATTGCTTTTTTCTTTATCTGTTTCTGCTTCTCCCTCTCTCGTTCCGTTAAGTCATCATTTATAAACTCCTTATGTTAGCGTAATTGTCTGCTTTTAACAGTTCAAGTATCGAAGAATAACTGACAGATAATACACATGGTTTACCAGTTACCATGCGGAGTTACTCTTTCCAGTTCAAGTCGCAAGAATAACTAACTTGGGGGTGGCAGGGTATCATCCTGATAAAACAACAATTTAAGTGCCGCTGCCGCCGTTAAACCGCAAACGCGGCAAATACAAAATACGTAAAAAGTACAGAGTAACAAAACAAAAATTAGTTTTGGCAGTTTAATTTTACTGTTTGTTAAAGGAAACCAGAATAAGCGTGCATATGGTTATTGAGATATTTAACAACAGGGAAAATGTAGCAATGTGAAAATAATATTATACATCAAGAAAGGCAATAGCATAAAATTTGAAAATTATAGAGGCATTAGCGTGATAGCAACGATGAAAAAGCAGCGAATGAAATTGGCGCGCAAGAAATTTGGCAATTTTCTAAAAAAGAGTATTTTCTACAAATTTTTTTCGACAAAAATGATTACAATGCATAGTGATATTAAAAAGAACATAAAATTTTAATTAAACGAGTTTATTTTCAAAAATTCCTCTCCGTGCATTGATGCAAGCTTGAAGACGTCGTGAGAATTGATCTATTGCGACACATACGATATTTTGGTCGACTTCGTTCCACGCTTTCACTAGATAGTTTTTAAGAGACTCCTCCAATTTATGGGGCCTAGCACAAGGTTTTGCCTCAAAAATCACCCAGATGGATTCAAATGGGGTCAGTATGGCGACCACTTTTGAGAACCGATAAAATCTGGAGAATGTGCTCTGCTGACACGTCTTGAGTCGAGTTTGCTCGATGAGCCGGTGCTGAATCCTGCTGAAATGTCCATTGCTGATCAGGATAAATTTGTTGGGCCCAAGTAATCACTACGGCTTATAGAACATCGGTGACGTAGTTGTTGGCGTTAATTTTTATGCCATTTTCGACGAAAATCAGGTCAGATTTGTCTGCAAACGACGCACCAGCCCAATCCATGACTTCTGCAGGTTTGTGGTTGCATGAAACGACACGACCTTTTCTGTTAGCTTCTGAAGAACCACTGCCAAGTACTCTGTCGTTTTGAGCGTTGTGGGCGTGCTCAATGGTGAAAATCTATTATCGGTGAAGAGGGCGTGGAATTGATCTCCATGTCTATGCAACAACTGTCGGCAGCATTGCAAGCGTACTTCGCACTTTTTATCGTTGACGTGCTGGTGTTTTTATAACTTCAAAGACTTGAGTTTAAGCTCTCTCTGACTATATTTCGGACGTTGGACTCACACTTTTCGATTTCCTTGACCATTTTTCTCGTTGATCGCTGAAAATTGCGCCTGATTCGCCCACGAATGATTTTGCGGTTGGCAGGAGTGTTGGCACGGCCTTTGGTGTGTCTTGACTCCTTGAAACGTTTAACTGCTTCGGACACCACAGATTTTTCGACACTGAGCAACCGAATGATCTCGACTTGACGATTTTTTTTGCAGATGCAACGAAATTATAGCATTACGTATATTCTCTCGTTCACTAGTCATCTCGAAACGAAACAAATACACTAAATGGATACTTTGACAAATACACAATTGAATGCCGAAATTAAGGCATATAAACGTTTTTGTCCACGACTAGTCAATAATCTGTCAATTATTCATGTGTTTGGTCAAACATAATGCTATCCATTATACACTGCCAGCAGTGAATAATCATTATTCACGGTGTCATGGTAACATCATTGTCTATGGTGTATAATGAAGGAAATAAGTTATGTTTCTAATCCTACCACTTCGTTTAACATAGTCCTACCAAATGGTTTTAGTAACGTTGTTATTTAAATTTTAATTAAAAATTCTTCGTATTTGTGTTCGTGGACAAAGTATAGTATACGACTCGCTATAATGGCTACTATTACCTCATTCGCTCGCTCCTGTTGCAAACATTAACCTCGGTAATAATAGCATTCTTTATAGCGTCGTGTATAATATACTATTACAAAAATAACCTGTATTCACGAAACATTTATAAATAAAAAAGTTGTCAAACTTTCAGCGCACCCCGTAAAGCCAATTAAAATGATAACCAGTACAACCGCATTAAACTAAAATTTAGTAGCTGAAATTCTGCTTTTCTGAAAAGGATAACTTTAAAGAAAACAAATGTATGAAATCTAAATAATAATGATAACAACCATATGAAACGGTTATGAAACTCATAAACGGTTGGAGATAGAAAAAAACTTTGGAAAGAAAAAATGTGGAAAATTTTGTCAGCTTTGATTTTGTATATAATGACTTTTTCGCTTAAAAAAAGGGATCTTCTCGGTCCCCCCCTGCACCCCGCTCACCTCCTATGTCCGGGGCTTTTAGTATGTTTACCTCCTAACGACTCCAAACAAAGCCCTGACGTCAAAAACTGTGACACCCTCCATGCATTCTACACCCCCCCCCCCCCATTGAGCGTTCGTTGACTGGACTATAAAGAGCCGTTAATTATTACTCAACATTCAGTAATTGACTTAAAATATCCTATTAAATGTAGAGATTTCAGTTAGTTGATTAAAGACGCTAATAGTTTTCTTCTTATTTGTTTCAGGGGAGTTGGAGCTGAATTATGGTGAGTAAATTAATTTTTGCATTGGCATGTTTATTATAAAGACTCGTCTTCTAACGCTATAAATTCGAATTTTCATTCGTAGAAAATTAAAGTCCAATATTAAATCAAGTCTTTACGTGCTCTTTTACGTCTCTGTGACATTTGAAAGAGGCGATAGAGTGGAAAAAACCTCTTAGTATCGGATCCTAAATACATAATTAAATCCAATCGCGTTGATACGAAACACCGCACAGCTGTTTAATTCTTTCCATTACTTCGGCGATTGTTAAGGCGTTTAGGATATACGAATAATTGAAACCGTAAATCTCAACAGGCGATTTAAAAAAATGCATCAATCAATAGTCTGATATTGCTGGAAACCTTTGATTCAGAGCAGCTTTTCTCGTTGTAAAATATGTTCATAGAAACCTGGCTTTAGTGCACCCACGAGAATCGGGCATTTGTTCCGCTTTCCACGTCGGCTACACTTTCTATACTCTCGAGTATAAAATTATTAGATTTAAAACTGAAACCCAGACGGAAAAGTGTACATTATAATACAACGTGGATTTGTGAACGTATCTTTCATTATTACGATTTTTCCCCCTTTCGATATATACGATTTTATTCAATCACGGTGATTTGTATTAGTAAACATTTTCGTTAAAAGCGTACGTGTAAGGGAATTGGTTTTTTTTTATCATTTAAACCTTAGCGTTCGTTTTCTCGTATTTCATGTTTATTCCCCTTGTTTGGTCACCGTCGATCAATTAACTTTATTTTTATAACGCAAAAAATCGTCATTTTCCATGGCTGCGTAATTATCATGCCTAGACACCACAAACATTTAAAAGAAACGAAATTAAAACGAGAACAAGAAAACAGAAAGACGGGAATAACTAATGAGTAAAATTAAAACGCAATTAAATTTTATCAACAGAAATTGCGTAATATTAACGCGACAACCATAACCTCGTTAAAATATGAGATACAAACTATCTAATCCGGTTGATTTTGCTTGTGCCTTAATTACTCACTTTCATGAGAAGACAGTAATTCACAAAACCAAGGGTCCAGGCATCAATCTTCTTTATGACATGAAATATCATGGGGGGCCTGTTAGATTTAGAATTAAAACAGTTAAACTAAATTTGTCATACTATAATGTAATGCTAGTGCAAGGGAGACTTAGATTAAACCCTAAGAAAAACCCTTAATTTATGACTTTAATTACTTGGGGGAATCCTGATTAATTTTTTTAGAACTGAAAGCTTTAGATGTAAATACTTGGAGTAAGTAAACAGTGGTCATTTTTTGTGTTTGTTCGACTGTGATAGATAGCACTTTTATATACGGCTGCCCACACTGATTGAATACGAGGCTTTCCCTTAAAAATTTATTTCCAAAGGGATACTTTCATGGACTTCTATTTGTTTCTGACGAATTTTAATGTGATTTTTTACGTAGGTTTAACTTATTCGTTTGATTAAAAAACATTTCCAATGTCACCTTGATGAATTTTTATTTTCGGAAAGCTTTGTTTAAAATTTAAGATTGGAGCTAAAATAACATTCAGTATTCAGGTTTGTTTAAATTATGGATTGGGGGTATTTTCGTAATAAATATTATATAACCAGTTTGAAAACTTTTTAAATTTCTTTAGTTATCAGGAGTCCGGAAATAAAAATTAAGGGATTCTATTAAAAACATTTGTTCAGATTGTCAGCCCGGTTGTACAATTTAAAAATTTAAATGAATGGAAAAAGCAGTTTACGCTTTCAATATTTAAAATTTCGAAAAGGGGAGCGTGATGAGAATGATTCCGGGCTAATTAGTTATTTTCATTGAAAACGTCAATATTTTGAAGTTTCTGTTTAAAGAAAGCAGATAGATAGAAAATTGTTCAAACGATAGGTTAAACCTTTTTTTTTTAATGATTTTATGTTCCTAATGTTTCAGATATTTTATGGCATTAAAATTGTAACAAATATAAGCAAAATTTTAGACTAGTTTAAGTATAAATTCGAAGACTTCCGCGGCCAGTGTCAATGTTAAAAGAACGTGTTCCGGGTTGGGACTGTGTCATTTTTGAAACAGAAGAACTCAACGTTTCGCTCGTGTTTTTAAGGTGCTTCATCAGGAGGAAAGGGGGAGCACTAAAAGAGAACGGTATCCCAACGTGTTAACCACGCCAGAGGCGAAATTCTCCAAGCCAGAGGCGAAACCCTTCTGAAGAATACGTTCTTTTAATATAGTTTAAGTATAATTTAAGACGCTCAACGTCTTGATATGAGTAAAGTAAATAAATATTCCTAATTCTCAATCAGTTTGTCTTAAATATGGAAAATGAAGTAAAAAGTTACAATAGAAATTTCTTTGCATGCTGAACGTCTAAAAGCTCTCCACTGTTCTCTGTTTGCATACTTTCTTTTCATTTCCTCGTATGTTGTGCACCCAACGTCTTCTATTATTTGCTTCATGTACCCTAATCTAGGTTTTCCTCTTACATTTTTACCCTCGATTTGACCTTCGATTATTGTTGTGAGAAGCCCTTCTTTTCTTAATATGTGACCACTGAATGGCCGTCTTCTTTTTTGTATTTCCTTCCGAAATCGTTTTTCTTCTCTTATTATTTTTAGGGTCCTTTCATTACTAATTCTTTGCGTCCAGCATACTTTTAGCATTCTTCTGTAAAACCTTTGTTCTAAAGCTTCTATCATTTTCTTGCTTGCTATCCCCATTGTCCACGTTTCCGCCTCGTAGAGTAATACACTCCAGATGTTTTCTGAAAGTCTTTTAGATTTTTTACGAATATTGCGTTGCTAGTCACTAGTGAGGAAATTTTTCTTATGATGGAATGCTCTTTTTGCCTGTGCAATTCTCTTTCTTATGTCTTTACCTATCACATCTGGCGTCTTTGGTTATAGTACATCCCAAATAGGGAAGCTCTTCTACCTCCTGTATTTCTGTTCCTGTTAGACTTATATCAGATCTGTTGTTCCTGTATATCCTTATCCACATACTAAGGTTATCATTTTTCTCTAATTTATTTTCATCTCATATCTTCCGTTCAAAGTATCTTCAACTTTATGTGATTGTATACTAAGTTCTTCTTTGTTCTCTGCAATCAGAGCTATGTCATCCGCATACCTTATCATACCCAGCCGTATTTTTATCCCTGTGACTATTTTGCCTCGCAGTTCGTTTATCGCTTGTTGTATACAGGGTGATTCAAAATTATTGTCATTAATTTTAAGGATAGGTAGAGCATATCAACTAGAACAACTATTTTCAATAAAACATGTGTTGCAAGTAAACCATAACCTCAGAAAAAAATTAAAAAGATTAATACAAAAATTGTTTTGGAGTCACTGGTATAGGTTATGTTTACATTAAAAATCTAAATTTATCAAACGCCTGATAAGTCCAGGTATGTTACGTAGGTTAAGGCCAATCATTCTTCGAACGTTTTAATGGAAGGTCCTAACGTTTCAGCAACCGAATTTACTTATTTTAATTTTCAAGGAAGCTCTTCAGAATGCTGTAGCAGCTCTAAAAGGCAGTTTGTGTTTGTGTTTGTGTTTGTGTTGTGTGTGTTTGTGTAGAACTTAATGGAGGAACATTTAAACTTCTTCTGTAAGTTCTGTTCTTCTTTATTAACAACAATATTTTCGAATGTCACTTTTTAAACATGCGAGTAATTGCTTGCTGCCAGTCTCAAGCCTGAAAAAATGTGAGAGGAAAGTGAAACCTGTAAATTACATAATTGCGTAATGTTTCATTTATTTGTGCCAGCGGTTCTCAAAAGTGTGTAATAAAATTTAAAATAAACAAAAATCGCTATCAGATTTAAATTTTTACTGTAATGTACTTCTATTAAGGTCAGCATATACCCATTTAATTTAATGACAATACTTTTGAATCACCCTGTACATATATAAATTGAATAATAAAGGTGAGAGAGCACACTCTTGCCTTACTCCTTTTTCTATTTTTACCTCTGATTTTTCTTGCCCCTGAGTTATTATACTTATTTGATTTACATACAACTGATAAAGTATTCGTTTATCTTTATATTGTATACCTATTTCTTTCAATATTCTGAACATCTTTTCCCATTTAACCTGGTCAAACGCCTTTTCTATGTCTATTTATAAAGGTTAAGTAGGTATGTGTTGTTGTCTTTCCGAATTCTTTTTTCTATAATTACTCGCAGCGCTAGGATGGTTTCTCTTGTCCCGGATTCAATTCTTAAATTGCAATTTAATAAAGCCGAATCCTAATTTCTTCATATTTCCTCCTGAGTTTAGTAATTTCTTAAAATGGCATACTTCCGCAGTTTTTCAAGGCTTTATTTAATTCTCCAATTTATATTTCACATTTTGTTAATTAACAACTAACTACAAATCAAATAACATTCAAAGTAATTACTTTTTTGCTATTAATTAGTTTCAGAAGTTATTTCTTAAAATGCGTTTCGTTTTAGGTAGACTTCGGTGTGTCCTTTGAAAAATGAACTTTTAAATTTAATGCAAAATATAAAACGTAAAGATAATTACCGCAAGCACATTAATATTTTGTAATCTAGGGTTTGTAGGTCCATGCTATTGAAAAATGCTTTATTCACTACGATTTATTGCAAAATTGTGTGTAAATTAGGATATTATTTAATAACGCATTTACTAAATCCCTTGGTCATTGGCCGTATTTAATATTATATTATATAAGCTTTTATTTAATTTTAGTACTTCAAATAATTCAGTATATTTGAACCTCCGGTTGATTTAATTACTAAAACCCAATTAGTGAATTACTAGAAAGTTTAGATACATACATCGTTCGCTATAGATTTTAATTTTGATTTAATGTTTACTTTCTGTATTTGAATTTGTTTTTAATTTTAAAACTCTTGTTAATTTTAATTGTTTGTTTTTAAAGCTATAAATTATGCGAGTTCAACCGGCTGGAAAACTTACGTGGTAGACACACCCGTACTAGTGTTTGGTCCAATTTTTTAAAAATTATTGTATAAATCACCTATGTAAGTCAAGATTGCAAAAATTCAATCTAATTTACGTAGTTTCAGTCGCCTTGGTTTGTTAAGTTATTACTGTTATTAGTAATAAAGGTCACAAGCTATTGGAAGAGCATAACTTTATCGCCCAGTTTTCCATTTCAAGACGACTCTGCCTTCATTGGATTGTTCAGTGGCTTAGCCAAAACATTGTTGTAATAATTTATTTTCAATTTTTGTCTAAAATATTATCAGCAAATTTCCATGACTTTACGTTTCAGGAAAAAAAGATTAACGTTTCGATAAAACGTTTGACAAATACATAACTGCCCGATTGAGAGTCAGAATACGGCCTGCTGCAATTGAGTTTTTAAAAAATCACATTGTATGTTCTCTTACATTAATTTATTCTATGCTTAATAATGGATTAGAACAAACGGTTTAGAGAAACTGCAAACATTTTTTAAACGTATTCCCAAAATGCGTTTCTCTGAATACCTCAGTTAAATGAACAGTTTTGGGCATTTATAAAAAAGGTTTTTGTTGAAAATGTTACATGTTATAACGTAAATGGTTTGAAACACAACATAAGGCAAACGTCTCTTAAAGATATCGTAAATTATGTATACATTTGGTATACATGATTCTCAAACCATTTTTAAAGGTTTCAGCTAAACCGTTTGAAAATAACCATTTGCAAACCAAACAGCTGGGCAGCAAACTACATAAGCAATATGTTTTGCACGTTAAATGAATGAAAAAGCCAAACGATTAATAAAGATTAAACCTGTAGAGTGATGTAAAGTTAGATTAGCTTTCGTCAGGGTTCCGTACGAAATGGCCCATTAAAATTACAATAAGATGTTTGGTGTCGCCAAAGATCTTAAAAATTGTTAATTAAGGACAGTTTAGGTGGTACCTACCTCTTAGCCCGGATGAATTAAGAATGTTATTTCCGAAAGGTTAGAAAAGTCAGTAGTGACTTTTATTATCTATAAAAAAAATTGGATTTAATCTAATTATTTATGTTACATTGATTATATGATGAAATCATATTCTTTTCCTGTAATATTCGGGATTTTGGTTTAATTACTAACAAATCATATAAGGAACTATGATATTTTTATAAATACAATAGGAAATTCTTTAAAAGTTTTTGTTATAACTAAGTTTTTGGAAATTTTTCTGAAATTCACATGAAATGAAATTGCTCTAGCACGCGACTACAGATATTAACCGACTAATTCCTTGGATGTTGAGGAATTACAGAGTTGTCAGCTTACATGTAGGGTGGCTTGGTAAGTTGTCCAGATTTATTAACGAAAATGATATCTGAAAATAAGACGTATCTCAGCGACACGTGACAAGATAGTCCACGTCTCTTTAAGTGACTATGATTGTAGACAACCTTAACAATTAATAAATCTTGTTTTTTTTTCTTCGTTTATAGTCTCAAAGAAACTCATATAAAATTTATCTTTTCGAAGTAGAGTCAGCTTAAATTAATTTGCTTTTAAACTTATATTTTAACTTTGCTGAAATAATTTTATGTCAACGGAAATTAGACCAGGAACATAAAACATTACGATGCTTTCATTTGTCTTGTATTGAGTTTAACAGCATAATTATGTGTATAATAAACTTACGGGAATAATGTTTTACGACATAACCGAGGATTATTCTCATTCGTTGATTTTTAAACCGTCATAACTTGGTAACTAAACAGGATATATGGATATATTAGCGTCTCTATAAAATTGCAACCTTAAATTTTCCATTTTAAATTACCAGTATGGACAGTAAAATGTGAAAGGTTTAATGTTTCGAAAAGGATACTGGTTTCCAATTTATGAATTTAGGTTAGTTACTTGAGAGTATCTTGAGGTTTTTATTGCTTTTTTAAAACGTTTTTGGGGTAAAGGTTTTGTTTAATTGGAGTACCTAAGTATCTTTAATTGTGTGAAATGTGGCGTGGTGGTGTCTTTTATTTATTAGTTTATTGTTTGCTTTTAATTGTTGTTCTGTTAATTTTCAAAAATTGTCGATCAACGTACTTCTAGAAGCGTCTAATTTTAATGGTTTGGTTCAGTAATTTTAATGTTAATTAATTTTCCTTCATAATTTATACCAAGTATATTACACTAATTAACTTTCCGAGTTCTTGTGTCCTATATTAACAGAGAGAAATTCAGCCCTATTAATTTCAGTTAAAATGTTCATTCGTTAAGGCGAAATAAGATTAAGAAATATAAATTCCGAATGTAGCTAAAACATTAATTTTTATTGCACCTCAGGTACTTCCAATAAGTCACCCTATATTATTCACTTAATTTTAAACGCTTCGAATTTAATTCTCGCGCTCTTTCGCAGCTCCAAACGCCGAATGTAATTGCATTTCACAGTGCTCGTCATGTTTACAGTTGACTAACCCTTTTGTGAAGGAATGCCCTTGCGTTTTCCATATTTGACATTCCTGCACAGATGCAATTATGATTTTAACCAGCTCCACTATTTCTGTTTTAAAAATAACAACCGGAAAACAGTGTATCTTCCATTTGTAATTTAGCAACGGGCTCGCTCACTTTAACCCTTTAACCCTTTAACCCTTAATATTAAAGATCAAAACGATTTATGATTTATGAATAAACAATAAACAGATATAAAGTTAGTCCAAACTTTTAGAGCAAAGTTTTGATTGTGCCGAGGGATCGAAGCGTGAAAACTAATAAATATTTCAAAAGACAAAATTTCATGCCCAAAACTTAAAACCATTGTTTGCAGCATTTACCCATAAATTTTCGTCGCTGAAAGCTCATCACACGACTTTTAACTCGAAGTTCCTCTCATTTCAGCTCGATTCAATTCTCCACCCTGGTTCCCGCAAGAAATCGAGTTAGTCGTGTATTATCTCCACCAATCCACCTCAAATTCATTGAAAAGATTCTTTCCGTTTCGCCAACAATTCGCTTGTTTGTGGGTGTGATGCGGGAGGCAGCGACCCCAAAACGCCTAAAATGTTCGGTTTCTTATATAAATTCCCAAAGTAAATTTTTCATGTCGTGTGAGGCATTCGGCGCATGAATTCGTTTAAAGTCCGTAATCAGAAAATCAGCGAATATCCTTTTGTTGGTCTTTTAGTATTTTCAACGCCCGAGGCCATTATCCGAACCTTTGGGAGAGGTTATTGTGCTGTTGAACCCCCACAATTTGACAGTACACAGGGTTCATTATTTGACATTCATAAAGTTTGCTTTGTACGAATTGCGTACGCTAACTTGAGTTCCTGCGATACCTTTAATAATGTAGATGTTTTTAAATTGACGCTCAATATTGAGTCTAAAACTGTTTCAGATTGTTAACCCTTCGCTTTATTGTTTCAGACTCTACGTTTAAAAGTCATAAAAAGAGATACTGGCCTAAAAAGCACAAGGCTATTGAGTTTTATGTAAAGTGTTCACTCGTTCGTAGTCAAATTTTTTACGGTTGATTCATACGAGTACTTGTTGAATTTTGATGCACTTTTACACAAACGTTGAAAATTCAATTTAAAACCTTGTTTAGGTAGAACGAATAGTTCATGTAGTGCAGCAGGATTTAATGAAACTGTGGCAACAGTTTTATTGGAGCTAGCTTGATTTTTTGTATGGATTATAGGAATGTGGGAAAACGAGGGAATCTGATTACTGATAAACAGAGCGGGTTTTCTCATAAAAACGCTTTTCTTCTCTAACAAAATTACGTTTCACCGCCAAAGTATGATTTTCCTAAGCTTTATTTTGAAATTATTGAGATCCAGCTTAGCTTGTTTAAATAAAAACATTGAACTTTTACAAAGTACAATAAGCCTGTCAGTGTTTTTAAGCAGTTTCAAGCTTTATATTTTAATTTCTCAAAGTATTCTTAACAGATAACCAATATTTATTATAAATTCAATTATATAAGATACTTGCAATATTTATTAAGTAGAAATATTTCATAACGCAATTGACTCTTTAGTAGGTACGAGGAAAAAAGCTCGTGTTTTCCTTTTGCACAATACAATGTTTTAAAAACTCAATTGCAGCAGGCCGTATTCTGACTTAATACAGACAGTTCTAAGGTTATTAAGACAGAATACGCCGAAAATATTCTACTATTCACCAACTAAGTCTCATTACGGAGTTCATCGAACAAGGGTTCGAAAATAAAAAATACACAGTAGCGGTGTTCCTTGACGTGCAACAAGCTTTTGACCGAGTTTGGACAAAAGGAATACTTTACAAGTTATTGAAAATTAATACCCCCAGTTACCTGCTTCATATAATTAGATCATTCTTGATGAATCGAACATTTTCAACGGTGATTAACTCAGAAGTGTCAGAAGTGAAACACATTCATGCCGGAGTCCCTCAAGGGTCGATACTTGGCCCAATCCTGTTTAATATTTTCGTACATGATATTCCAGAAATTGCTAACACCACCCTAGCCATGTACGCCGATGACACGGTTATAGCAGTACAAAATAGCAGTTTAAATACTGCAATAACCCAACTACAAAATAGTATTGACGAAATTAGTGGTTGGTTTTTCAAATGGAGATTACAGTTAAATCCAATCAAGACCGAAGCAGAAATCTTCACACTGAGACGATAACTAATCCATCCAATATTATGCTAAATGATCAATTAATACAGTGGAACAGTGCCAACAGCGCAGTAAAATATCTTGGCATCTATCTAGATAAAACACTAAAATGGGGATACCACATCAATAAAAAATTAAATGAGGCTAACATGCGGTTAGCAAAGTTATACCCTGTGATTAACAGAAAATCCGCATTAAAAATAGAATGTGGGACGCTAATTTATAAGGCAGTAATCAGACCTGTCCTCACATACGGCTGTCCAATATGGGGCAATGCCAGCGCTACACAACTTAATAAGGTTCAAGTCTTTCAAAACCGAGTGCTTAGAATAGTCATGAATGCTCCATGGTACGTCAGGAATGTGCAACTCCATCGTGAAACTGGGGCCCCGTTCATGAGTGATCTTATTAGAACATTCTGTAAACAATATATCACTAAACTGCGCATAAGCCCAGTAGTGCAGCGGCATAGTATAAAAATTCATAACAATTGTGCATTTAGTGATACAAGCATAAAATTTTTATCACTATTGGTACATTATATGAACTTGATTTTAAGATATTGGGGCACTTCATATTCCATCTCTAAAGGTTTATATGAGAGTGAAAATTTTTTAGCTTTCGTTTTCATGTCCCCAAAACATTTTACTGTTAAATTTAAAAAAAATATTGGTTGTTGTATTGTTTTTTTAGTTTTTGTAGAACGTGTTTTTGATAATTATATTGGTTATACATTTTTTTTAATGTTAAAATTAAAAATGTCACGACCGTAATGTGTCCCTAGGTATGAATTTTAAAATTTGAGGTGACGTTTCTACTAACAAATATTTCTCGAACTTCTAAAAACTAACTATATGTTTTCCTAAACTCTTTATTTCTATAAATAAAACACTAAAACACTTTTTTATTGTCACGACTATAACAGGCTAGTTTCACCGTTTTGAAAGCTTCCGCTAGCGCCACGGTGGCGATTAGTCAGAGGTGAGTGAAGTATTTATAAACAATTTGGTGTGTCATTGTGTGATTGTTGGTTAGTGAAGTGAAGAAAGGTTAATCATGTCTAAGAAATTTATACTCATAGACCCTTTGGCACCATCAACATCGCAACAGCAACCGACGACGACAAATTGGGAGTTAGCTATGTTTCACTTGTCAAGAGGATACATTGCAACCTTTAACAAATCCATATTTATCAAAGAGAAAAGACATTGGTTCCAGCTACAAATTATTAGCTGAAAATCTTAGCAAATTTGATGAACTAAGTTCTCTGCCGAAGCAACTGAATTTGAATCGATTAAATTAATATTGGTGAAGGTATTGAATTGACTCTTATTAAAAATAAAGCTAAGTGGCACCAGTCATGTAAGCTGAAATACGATATCACAATGCTTCAAAGAGCAGAAAAGAGAAGCAGAAAACACCTTGAAGTTGTAGATGAGGATCAAGCTGTCAAACCTAAGATCACAAGATCACACTCGGAGAAGATTAATACCCCAGAAACTTGCTTTTTCTGTAGAGAATCAGCAAATGCTACTAAACGTCTTCATGAAGCTTCAATTTTCAGCTAGACAGACGTGTAAGAGCAAGTGCAACAATAGTTGAGGACACATAACTCCTAGCTCGATTGAGTGCAGGGGACATGGAAAGAAACTGGAAGGACTTCTTGCGTGTAGATATTAACAAGACAGAGATATTTCTCTTCCTTTCAAAAGCTGTTATAGAAGCATCTAACGAGATTAACAAGACACTTATTGTCACAGATGAAGGTCAGATCCTCAGTAAATCACCGCAAGTTTTATTACATTTGATTTCTCCATGTAATCACGAAGAAGCTGACACCCGAATTTTATTACACGTTGCACATGCAGTTCAATGTGGGCACCGCAAGATACTAATACGTGCCGTTGATATAGATGTTGTGGTTCTTTCAGTGATGGTAATACAAACATTTCCAGCTGATATTCAGCTTTGGTTAGCTTTTGGGAATGGAAAAATGTTCCGTTACTTAGCTGCACATGAGATTGCCAATGCCCTTGGACTTGAAAAATGCAGTGTACTGCCAATGTTCCATGCGATAACAGGATGTGACAAAGTTTCTTCTTTTGTTGAACATAGTAAAGTGACCGCATGGAGTACTTGGAATTCGATGCCAGAGTTTACACAAGCACTACTGAATTTGACTTGTGTGTCCGCAATAGAGAGATTCGTCATACCTGTGTACGATCGCACAAGCACAAGTACTGATATCAACAAAACCAGAAAGAAGCTATTTACAAGGAACAGGTCAGTGCAAAGAATTCCAGCAACATTAGATGCACTCAAGCAACATGTTAAGAGAGCCATATATCAGGGTTGCTACATCTGGGCCAGACACTGATTCCAAATCCTGTACTACCCCCTGTGACAAGTTGGGGTTGGAGTAAAGTGAATGATAACCTACATGTTCCAGAGTGGATAACAATCCCTGAAGCAGCTAAAGCATGTGATGAGCTAATTCGTTGTGGTTGCAAGAAGGGATGCAAGAAAGGCTGCAAATGTAAGAAAAGCAAATTACCACGCACGGATCTATGCATGCGCGAAGTAGAGTGTTTCAGGGTTCCCTAAAAATTAAATTTTGCGACACCCTTTATGTTTCAATAAATTAATATGTTAGTATCAATTTATTATCAAATTTACTGTATTTTTACAATTAAATACCAACTTCAATGTTCTAACGCCCAAAAATATGCTGAATCTAAAATAGCTTCAATACAAAAGACATGCAAAATTTAAAATAGCTCCCAAATCTCACACATGCGCAATACAAAGTGCCCCAATATATTAAAATCATGTTCATATAATGTACCAACAACGATAACAATTTTATGCTTTTATCACAAAATGCACAATTTTTATACTATGCCGCTGCACTACAGCCTCAGAACATTATAGTATAGGGATACAAAATATACATACCCGTCTGAAACGAAGACTACCGCAAGATATCTACCTATCAGCCGAAGATAGTGAATAAATAACCTAGTGCTTAATGAATAATCCATAAAAATAGTTAATAGTGTATATAAACACATAGTGCATAAACCAGTGAACAACATATATGATACAAGCCTTGAAATAGCCAAAATAAGGCTGAACGGGCTTAATAATAAACTAAAAAAAAAAAAAAAGACAGAATACGGCCTGCTGCAATTGAGTTTTTAAAAAATCACATTGTATCTCTTACATACATATTTACTCATATTTTGATAACTGAAACGATGCATGTTCCAAAGAATTATCTTAGGTTTATGTTAATTTTCAAAATTTGAATGTTTGAGATTTGTCTATTGCTGTTATTTTTACTGAAAATCATTAAAAACAAGTCTTGTAAGCAGTAGCATTTTTATGTATTTTCAATATTCAATTCTTCACAGAAATTTTATTTAAGATTATCTAAGTCGATTATAAATTGTTAAAATATTTGTTTAAGGGGCGATTTCATTTTTTCTATTTTGTCATTTCATATTCTTTGGAAAAAATTATCTAGACTGTGCTTTCAATGGTTTTTTTTACATACTTGCTTATTTGCGTTGGTTTATTTACCTGTTCTTATTATTTGTTTGTATGTTTGTCTAATTCATGAAACTGTTTTGTAAATATTTTATTTACTTTTCGTTTTTCATTTTCTACATTTTTCTTTTTAATCTGATTTGCGAGTTGTCTGGCAATGTTTCTAACTTCTCTCTCATGTTTTCTATGTTCTTTAGCTTTCGTTTAATTCAGTTACTTAAGCTTCCTTTTTTTTGTTTACTTTTAGATTTAGCAAATCATTCTGAAGTTGAAGGATTATATCTTTCTACACTAATGAATTGAGTTGCGTCTAGATCTTTCAAATCGTTACAGGAATTAATTCTTCCATATTAACCCTTCAGGTGGATTTCTTCTATAATAATAGGAATATTAAGAATACCGCAATTGTTCATTAAACTTTTACTTTCTGTTGGTGTTCAGAAAATTAATGTCTATAGAACAAGGCTCGAATGATCTATAGTCAGCTAACTTTGCACACTATTAGTATTTGTTTCCTCATTGTACTGATCAATGTTGTTGGTGTTATACTCTTGAAATACTTTTTAGAGTTGATACAATACAATGTTGTCATTGTCATCTTCTAGAAAATTTCCCACTTAAAATAAAGAAATATTTCCCACTTAACGAGATGTTTAAGTCGCCAGTATACCTTTACGCATAAAATTCTTTCTGGCGAAGTGCCCATAATAGATTTCAGAGTAGAGGAGACAACCCTTTCCCTCTGCATGCCTTGTGTCAACTTAAGTGCGAGTATTGTGTTTTCACTGTTATGGCCCAGAGCGGTATTTCTGTTTCATTATGTTTTAAATCTTACAAAGGATTTACTTAAAAAGTAAAGCAACAAAGTCATGATTTGTAAACCTTTACATTTTAAGTGAAGGCTGTTTTGTATTCAATTTTATTATCAAATTATCTCGCTTAATAACATTATCAGTAAAGTTGCTAAACGTATTTATATTTCACCACTAATTTCAGCAATTTATGGCGAGAACCTTAAAATATTGGAGTTTACCCTTTAGGGGTTGGTCAAGATTATATTTTAAGGATCTACCTCTCTTTTGTAGTACCTTAGAATGCCCTAAAACTACTTCAATTTTCTCAAGATATTTTTATTAAATATTGGGCAGTCTGCTTCAAAAATACAGAAAGCTGCTATAGATTGTTCCATATTTCTTTAAACTTTCTCGGAGTGCCTGAAGCTGCTCGAACTGCTTGACCCTCAAGACTTCGGGAAGACTATCCTAAACTATTTATAAGAATGCCTCTGAATTTTTCATTTCCAACAAAGGGCATCTTCACTAGCCAATCTTCCGATCATTTGCCTAATGTTAGATCCACCATGTGATTAACAAAATTCATCTCGAGTTGGTCATTTCAGAACTGCGTGAATTGCATGTCTTTGGATATCTTCCCTCGTCCTGCCATTACAATATTTTATGGTTACATTACCGAATATTCACAAAAGTTGGTTTATTCTTCACGTTTCACGTCAAAGCCTAGTGATTAAAACGGTTCTTTGCCCTTAAAAAAAAATGACGGTTGCAAAATGTAATCGATAGTTTATGAAGGTACACTTCTTGATAATTACCTGTACCACTAATTGATCGTTGAAATAATATCACTTCGATAGATATATTACGTTTAACTAAAGCGTAAAAAAATGTTTAAAAAACGATACACAAAAAACAATGTGCACCCGATGAGGTGAAAAATTGAAAGAGAACTTAAGTAAACGATGTTTATTGCACCACTGCACTGACGATAATGTTCGTTTAGTAACAATCAAACGGGCGAATACGTACACTTGGGGGTGCTAACTACATCCGGTTCGTGATACCAACATTACACACTAAAAGGAATAACGATATAAAAATAAAATTACTAAGCTACTGACCAGTAAACAAACAAACAAAGCCTTGCTGCAGGATTTACTATAACACATTACTTCAAAAGAATGACAATCAAATCAAATTAAATTCTTATTTAAATACTGGCACAATACTTACTCACAGACCCACAATATTATAAGAATAATTTTTTAGAAATTAAATTTTTGTAGGATTCAGTTCTTTGAGAAAATACTACTAACTAATAATAAATAATCTAAATATATTATAACTGAACTGAAGTACAGCCTAATAACAAAAAGCAAATTGCGATTTATGATCACTAGGGCTAGGATTTTAATGACGTTAAAAATCAGCGAAAATGCAAAATAAAAGATGCAATTATGACTTAAAAATCTCGCAAAAATGACATAAAAATTTAAAAAGATGACATATAAATCTGTTGATAAGAACGTGAAGAAACTGAATAAGACTGCAAAATTATTGTTGGTTCATTCCCACCCACTACAGGCCAGTCTTAGAAAACAGCTATGTAAGTTACTGACTCACTGACTGCATTCCAAAGAAATTTAATCCCTTAATGGGCATTCTTTTGTGGATGACTTAAGCACGTTCCCAGAAAACATTAACTTTGCATTTAACTAACAATAGAGGTTTTAGGCTTCATTTCTAAACAGGTAAAAATACCGGAACAACCGGAACTACCGAGAAAAGAAAAATATTGCATTTTGTTCTAGACTGCATGAAAAATAAAATTTTAACAAAAGTTTATAAGCTCGCCAAGTAAAATATCAGAAAATATCAAAAAAATTAACGCTATTCCTCAAAAATGCAAAAAATTCAAAGAAAAACACACAAAAACCCCAAAAAATGCTGGAAATGCCATAAAAATTAGCAAAAAATGCCCCATTCCTCAAAAATGGTAAAAAATGCAAAAAAATGCACCAACAAGTTGCTCTCATGTGATTCAATGTATCCTGAAACACGTTTATATATAACTGAGCAATGTCTCAGACTTTCAGAAAAAAAGATGCAAAATCATCAAAATCCTAGCCCTAATGATCACAATATTATCAGATATTAGAAATTCATTGAAATTGTAAAATGCACCCTCTAATAAATATTCAGTGGCGTAACTATGGGGCACGGGGGGCAAGCTGTACGTTGTTCTGAACCATCTACATTGCTATGAGCCAAACCACAAACTAAACCATTGTTTGACGCATCGCAGGGTGCCAACAGATCTAAAAAGTTGAGTTAGTTTATTAAATGCAATTGAAATTCAAATTCCATTTCCAGGTCCAAGTCCAGGTCCAAAGAGTAGTCGTTGTACTCGATATAACCCTTTATATTTATAACCTTATGTGTTTTAATAGTTGAAATTGTTTCCAATTCATCACCACCGCCAGTTGCTGATAGGCTTGATTAAGATGAAACTTGGTAAACCTTTTCGGGGTGTAATTTTAGTTAACAATTCTGAAAATTTTAATAACCGCATTAACTGTGTTTATATGTATAGTCGTCACGTAACCTAATGCTTTTATCACTTCCTAACTACGACAATCGGAGTAGTCCATTGGGAGTAGCTATTTGCAATTGTTAGAACGTTAGAACTGTGTTGTTCATTACAACGATAGCATGGCTTTAAAACCTTATGTGACAATAGGATTTATGTTGACATTCTTTTTGTAACTAATTAATTTTGCCTATTTAATGATAATCTAACATTACTGGCAATTTTTTAGCTGTTTCGACTGCAACTGCAATTTTCCATGCTTTCTTAAATGTTAACTGCGGCTCCGTAAATAATCTTCTCTGTAACACTTCATCAATAACATCCATTACAATTCTGTCGCGTAACATGTTATCCAGTTCTCTAAAATTAGAGTTTTCACTATATTTTTTTAAATCTGTTACAAATTTTATACTCCTTTATTAAACGTTGTAGAATTTCATTGGGTTTTGGTTCATAATGAAGTTCTAATTTTTTTACAATTCCATTGTATGTCAAATCTCTTGGTGTCACAGGCGTAGCTAAAGACCGCAGCACTTCTTAAGTTGTTCTCCTACTAATGTTAAAAGTATAACTCTTTTATTAGTTTTATCTCCAATATTATTAGCTTCAGAAAAAAACTCGTACCTTTTACGGTAGGTCGTTGCCTTTTCTGTTTTTCTTCAAAAGGGTTTCGCCTCTGGCTTGATTTACAAGTTGAGTTACCATGCCCTTCTTACTCTTGCTAAAAGAGTTTCGCCTCTGGCGTGGTTGACATGTTCAGTTGCCGTGCTCTTTTAGTGGCCTAATTTTCCTCCTGATGGAGCCCTATAAAAAGTGGGCGAAACTTTGAGTTCTTCTGTCTCAACAATGACACGGTCCCAACCCGATAGACGTTCTTTTAACATTAAGTAATAACAAAATGTTGAACATGTTTAAAGCATTACATTTTATTTTTTTAAATACACATCAATTACAGTAAATGCTCAAAATTGCTACCTCCAGCTTCCACACATTTCCTACAGCTGCGAATTATGCTTGCTTTTGGAGCTTGTTGTTTTTTTGAATCCTTCTAACTACCTCATTTAATCGTTGCACGGGTTGCTCCTGAGTATCAATCTCTTCTTCATAGACAAATGCTCCTAAAGTTCCCCACAAGAAAAAATCTAAACAACCCAAATCTGGGCTTCTTGGAGACCAAGGTAGTGGACCACCGACACCTATCCATCGTTCTGGAAATTCACGGTCCAACCGTTCTCGTGGTTGAATGCCCCAATGTGCTGGTACCTCATCCATTTGGAACCACGTATTTCTACTAAAATCTAATTCTACTAAATATTCAACAAAATTATTCACATTTGGTGAAGTGCATGTGGCTTTTCGTCGGCCCATTGATGCATATTATGGATATTAAATATTCCATTTCTAGTGAACGTAACTTCAGCAATCGATAAGATATGTCTAATGAAACCAGGATCCCTTTCTTGTTCAAGAAGTACCCACGTGCAGAACCTTACTCTTTGGTGGTAGTTTTCTGGTAATAATCCCTGAACCCTTTAAACCATTTTCGTGTAACATCCGATGAACTGTTCTTTGACTAACCAAATATTCTGGCAGTGGACCAAGTACTTTGTTCTGGTTCATTTTCGACTATATTTAAGATGCCTACTTCTTCAACTTGTGGCAACAATACCCGACGAGAGCGGCCTCTTCAGCTACTAGGGTGGGCGCAGTTCTTCCAGTTTCTCGCATCCGTTGATCCACTCGTCGAATAACGTTAGCATTTGGATGTCTTTTAATTGGGTAACGTTAGAAATACAAATTCGCAGCAGCATTAAGGTTACCACGACACTCCCTAAGATCAGATGCATGTTTGCATATTTCGCAAAACTGTACTGTGTCTTTGGATTGCGGTTGGTATGAAATTGGGAGTCGTCCATAAATTTGGTTGCTTCTATTATTTTTACGTCATTCACATCAAATAAAGTAAAAGTCAATCTTCCAAAAGTGAACAGATTAATTTTGAAATGGTCGGTGACGTTAAAAGATGGTGCAAGTGGGTATTTTCGGATACAGCATGTAATTTATGTAGCACATGCTATGCAAGGATTTTAATCATACGATATATTATATAAATATAAAACATGTCTTTCCCAAGACTAAACCGCCCTGCTCTTCTCAGGGCGAACTATGTCTAAAGACGGGGGCAGATTCAGTCACTGAAACGTCGCATTCCATTGATGCAACAGAGTGTACGAAAAGTTCAATTAACATGATTAAAATTTAAGTTGTTTATTATAATTGAATATTTATCATGAACCTTCAGGATGACCCAAAAATAAAACCTTAGCAATATATAATGCTTTGTTCTATTGGTTTTAAGCAGCTTTAATTTATTAATAGTATGTACCTAACTTTTTCTCCGCTCCGTTTTCATCTACTAAGCAATAAATATTAAAGAGTTTATTTTACTAAAACTAGCTTAAGCGTTAGTAATTTCTACCCTTTTGAATCTTTCAGTTACGTTGCCTTATATTTACACAAAATTTAAAATTTACATTGTTAGCTCTTCCGAACTTTTTTCTTGTATAAATACAACAGATTTATTTACTTTTATTTAAGGTTCCTGAAATACTAAATAAATAAGCTTCATTTTTCTGTAGATTCAGGCTAAGATTTAACGATTTCAAAAGCTTCTTCGAGATTTTCGTTAAATTATTAAAAAACTAGGACTTCCTTCACGATGCAATGCTTTATTGCACATACAGTGTGGTACAAAAGTATGGAACAAATTCAATATCTACTGAAATAATTGTTTTTTGGAAAAACGCTCGGACAGGTATAGCGATTTAAATTACGGTGCATATTTTAAGAGGAATCGATTTTTTTTTGCGACAGTCATTTTTCTACGGTGACGTTATCGCCCTTTTTTTTAAATAGGAACTTGCATATTTGACAATTGCAGTAGATAGTCCTTTTTTTCTCTTTCTAACCGTGCAAAAGTTTTATACCCTCACATAAGATTTTTTTTGAGATAGGGTCCTTCGAAAATGCCAAAATCGACTTTTTCGTAGAAGGTTGAAATTTGGATTAGGGGGTAATGAGACCCTCCTAGTGACGTTTCCGTGGTCGGTTGTCCCTTAGCGTGCGTAATTTCGAAGATACGGCCGTTCCCACCTATCAAAAGTGGTGGGAGAAATTTTTTAAAACCCGTTTTTTCGTGTCCGGCGGGGTCGCTTTGGGGATTCGGAAAGAGAGGGGTCGATTTAGGAGAGAACAATTTTTTATCCGAAACATTTTGGATTCGAAATGCTCGAATGGCAGGGTCGATTTTTCGTATACGTGTCTATTGTTATCCCACCCATGCGGAACGTGAGCTGGGTCTAGTACCACAAAGCGACCCCGCCGGACACGAAAAAACGGGTTTTAAAAAATTTCCCCCACCACTTTTGATAGGTGGGAACGGCCGTATCTTCGAAATTACGCACGCTAAGGGACAACCGACCACGGAAACGTCATTAGGAGGGTCTCATTACCCCCTAATCCGAATTTCAACCTTCTACGAAAAAGTCGATTTTGGCATTTTCGAAGGACCCTATCTCAAAAAAAATCTTATGTGAGGGTATAAAACTTTTGCACGGTTAGAAAGAGAAAAAAAAGGACTATCTACTGCAATTGTCAAATATGCAAGTTCCTATTTAAAAAAAAGGGCGATAACGTCACCGTAGAAAAATGACTGTCGCAAAAAAAATTCGATTCCTCTTAAAATATGCACCGTAATTTAAATCGCTATACCTGTCCGAGCGTTTTTCCAAAAAACAATTATTTCAGTAGATATTGAATTTGTTCCATACTTTTGTACCACACTGTATAAATATTCCTTTATATATTCAGGGTAGGTAAATTCTAGAATTGAGTTACAAATGAATATTTACATTGCCGGAAGTTTCTGCAGGAAAATAAATATACGGCTGCAATAAGTGTGTTGTTATAACAGTAAATTCTCAGGTGTCCAATGTGCATAATGTGACCAGACGGTAGAATTTCAAGATTGAGAAAATATATCATCTCCGCTGGGACATATTCATAAAATAAATATGGAAATACGACTCTTTTATTCCAAATGAAGATGTATTCATCGGCTGATTTTATCTTACATTTTGTTTGCTTGTCTTCAGTTTACTTCGTTTCCTTTCTGCGCCGAAACGGTTTTTTGTGGCTTTACTTTCGTTAAAATGCCAAAGAAATATTTTGCATTTTTTAATGCTTAAATACAGAACAAAATAATAATAAACCCTCCAATTTTAAATGCGAATTCAGGGAGTTATAATCCTTATCGTAATTGCGAATTGAAAAAGTTAAGGTCTAGACTTCCATATAACGCACGAATTTTCAAAGCAATTTTGCTCCATAAAACGCAATAAACTGAACTTCCAAAGAAATATCTGTAGACATTAAACTTTCATGGAAGTTCCTCTATAATAACAATCTAGTCTTGATATTGATTCCCTTTGTGGCAAAAAAGCTCGAGGGTGCGGATATTGAGGACACTACTGTCGATGGTTAGTTATTATGCTTTTTGTGTCTTTTGGGACCATCCACTTCCCTTGTTTATAACTCTGAACAATCTTAGTTATCTTCTGACCTACACGATTAATAATTATTTCGAGAAAATCTCTTCAACCTCATTTTTCTCTAAGTTTTAACCATACAAACCCACAAAACTAAGTATTTTATTAATGAAATTTCACAAAAGTTTGTATATAACATTCGTCAGATTAAATTATTTAGTTAATGAACACTAATCCAAAGATAAAAGATAAATTTCGAAAGGTTTTAAAATGTTATCGAGTAAGGGTTTCGATTTTGTACACGCAGCCGAACCATTAACGAAAAAAGATCTAAAGCTATAATCCTCTTAGTTCATTAATTTAAAATTATAAAAGCGAGCTTAAGACCTTTTAGTTTCATTACCACTCTAATTGGGAATTTACGAGCGGAATATTTAAATTTATTTCGGTTTAACTAACGAAATTAATTACTTCCCTGAATTTTGAAGTTTGTAGGGGGGTTTCTAGAAAAATCCTTAATATATCAATAATAAATAATTAAAACGCTGAAATATTTAAACATTGCTAGACTTTTGTAAAAGTGTTCAGAAGGGACATTAAAAAAAACGACTAACAAGAAACTCGTAGAAGAGTATTTAAGTATAAGCGATAGCAAAAGAGCCCTAGGCAAGATAATAAACATAAAACGAGCAATTCAGAAAAAGGCGTTCGCTTCTTGAAGACTCCGAAAAAAGAGTGGCACCAAGAAAACACTAAAGCGAATTCAACTTAAAAAGAAAATAAACATTTTTTAAAAAACTAACGTCATTTATTGAAGGCTAGTTTTTTTTTAATGCCTTTTTAATTAATATCAAAAATCTTGTAGAACAGGTTTTTGTGGCTGAATAAATCAACAAAGTAAAGATCGAAAACGCCCTGTGTATTTCCCCAAGTTTCCATTTATAAGCAGAATTCGTGACGAAGTCTGCTTAAACCGTATTATTAACATGATGCCTAATGCAATTTGAACTTTAGGTGCTTATAGCACTCTCTGTTTCAAAGGTCTAGGGATATGAACCACATAATTACCAATAGCCATTACATAAACTTTGTATAAGTTGTAAAGTTAGGTGGATTGCATCGATCCAACTTCAAACTTAGATCCCTCATCAGGTTCAATTAATTTCTAAATTAAATTTCAATTGTTAGTTCGCTTACCCGTGAAGAGTCACCCACGGTTTCTTTGTTCCTTGTAATTTTTAAAAACCTATTTAAAAGAGAGGAATGAAAAATAATTTTTAAACGAATTCCAGTTTGATGTGAGCTCAGAAATTTGAGTTTGCCCTAAACTGCGAAGTCGCGTCTAATGATTTTACATTATTTTTGTTTAAGTTTTTAATAATTTTGTAAGTTCTTGAATATTCATGTAAAATCCAAAAAACGAATGATAAGAAAATCCACAAGAAAATAATTTGGCTTCCGGTCTTGCAACCTTCTGTTTAGTATAAAAGAAAGTATAAAGGAAGACAGGCAGGTTTTGTATATTTCAAGATATCTAATGATGTGTTTGTTTCAATGTCAGTCAGAAATCTGACGGGCGCGTTCGTGACCGTATATCTCCGGAACTAATCGACTGATTTGGATGTCATTCGTAATACAGAAATATCTGATAAAATAATCCGGAGGCAAGTCCGGGTTTCTCTGTAAACGTCAGTTTCACTTTCCGTTTCTCCTAAGTAATTATCTGTATCTGTAAGAATAAGCTGTCCTTTTTCCCGGAAGAACAGTTATGTTACTAAAGTGAATAGAATCTAGTTTCTCTAAAAATTCATGATTTTTTAAATGGATTTCACACGATCACGGATAACGAATTAATATAAGAAAGTACTAATAATCTGCTGTTGCTTCCTCGAATATTTTTGAAGTTACACTTTTTTCAATTTCTAGTTAATAAAACCTAAAGTAATTTTCTGGCATTTTTATTAGAAACAGCTGGTTTGTCTAGGTTAGGGTAATTCCAAAGTCACTTTTTTACCTAGGTAAAATCGCAATGCTACTTAATAGCAGTAAGTTGTTAATTTTTAGAGAGTGCCTTTTATGGAATCTTCTTAATGTTTTTATGATTTTCACGCATGTTTTTGGCGGAAACAGCGAAGTTTATTGTTGATTTACTTCGTCGAGCATGGAAGATTGTATCAAGAACGTAGCGCCTGCAACCAAGTCAGATAAAGTAATCATTGAACTCCCATGTTGGGTATCACATTTTTTCCACTGTTTCCATAAATTGTCATTAAAATTTAAAATAATTTTTAACATAATAATTTAGTATTAATTGCCACTAAACTAATTGACCAAAAGCACATGTGAGTAAGTAAGCAAGGTTACGTATGCTACTATAAAATAATTATTACTTCCCCAGAGAGGTAAGTTCATATTTACCTTTCTCTATTGCCATGGCGGCTAATAAACAAATGGTAAAATCACACTTCCTTCAAATATGACCAAGCGTCACATGCTAAATGTAACTCGCCAACTGGCGAATGTCGAATTATAATGATGCATTTGGTAGTATATTTTGTAACTCGTGAGTACATTTCATTCTTCAGCCTTCTTCTTCTTTAATTGACCTATACCTTTGATATAGGGTAGGGTCTTCATCTCGAACACATCGATCATTCTCTCTGATTTTTTGTGAAAGTATTCAAGTTAAGGGGGGAAATGGCCCCTATACAAAAAAAAGTATTATACATTTTTTTTCTAATATGCATAGTTTCTGAGAAAAATCATGCTTTAATTTTACTTTTTATTCTCGGGAAAAACAGAAACACGGGGTTAAAGAAACAGGAACAAATTTTTTATGGATAAATAAGAGTCTAATACATCAAATAACAATAAAACTTTATTAACAACCACAAAATAAGTAAAAAAAATGCAACTGACAAAAAATTGTATAAGAACTTTTTATTTCTTTTATCGTTACAAACCCTCCCCTAAAGTTTGGCAGAAGTATTATCTAACACCCTGTATATTGTACGCCACTTTGCCCCAATAGCGAGTATTAAGAAGTACTCCTATATTGGTCTTATACTTTTTCATATTGCCCACGGGATTTTGTGTTTAAATTTTAATTATTTTTGCTTTCTAACATTTTATTTACATTTTTTGCCCTGCCACGTTAGCTCTATAAATTACATAGTATTCAGTTTGCTGCCGTTCTCTCAAAAATTTGAATAAATTACATTTTACAAATATTTTGTAATTTTGATAAGTTGCTTTTGAAAATATATTTAATTGTATGTTACGTTTTTTAATATTTGTTTTTACTGTTCACTAATAAATTACGTTCGATAATTTTTGTTCAGTATTTTTCAATTTCCAAACACGTTCAAACGATTTCGCTATTTTGCTTTTCGGTAAATTAAATAATTTTGAGAAATTGCCAGGCTAATCGACATTAGATTTAACATATATGTACTAGTTTTGTAAGCCAAAGATCTTGTATTTGATTCCCGATCCAATTAAAAGTGTAGGTACTCTCTTGATGCGATGTTTAGTATGATAAAGATCTCCAAAGGTAGAGATCCTGTGGATCCGACAGGGTTCTAGTTGGATGATAACAATAATAACACAACAATGATAATGGAACTCCCAAGCCTAGATTTCGCACAATAAATAACAACCATTAAAACAGTTAAAAAAGTGTTTTTGTAATTTCACAGCATACACAATCTGTTACAAACAAAGAATAAGTAAATGTTGTGATCTACACTAAACTACCTTCAAGCCTGCCAAGAACAATCCATTGAAGGTTCTCTAATTTACAAAATTATTTAACTAATTGTTTGATTACAGTACATTACGCCAATATTATACATTTACAAAGTATTCATCTAATCAAACCTGGTGGACAGGTCCGAGAGTTTGAAATATTTTAACTGTCTAACTATAGGTACTACTGTTAAAAGAACGTCTTCCAGGTTGGTGTCAGTGTTGAGACAGAAGAACTCAACGTTTCTCCCGCTTTTTAAGGGGCTTCTTCAGGAGGAAAGAGAGCACTAAAGGAGCACGGTAATTTAACGTGTCAACCGTACCAGCGGCGAAACTCTTTTAGCAAGAGGAAGATGGGAATGATAACTCAACTTGTAAACCAAGCCAGAGGAAAAACCCTTCTGAAGAAAAACAAAAAAGTTAGCGGCTTTATATCGGCTATAAGCAGTTAAGCGTATAGGATGAAGGCGACGATTGGTCAGAAGTGGAGAGGGCGGAGCCAGTAATGATAGCAGACTTTCATATGTCTGATAGGTAATAACCACTGTCACGATTCAAGTTGTTGGAGGTCTCATTGATTTCAATTGCTTACGGATTTTCTTGTTGAAAAAATAAGGGACATTGGTAATTGTTGTGTTGTTAGATAATACAAGTATCATTAGTTACTGTTACTAAGCAAATCCGAGGTAACAGTTGTTATGTACATAGACATACATTGTTTTTCTGTTTTTACTTTTGAATAAACCAGTTTTCAATTGAAGTGATTTTTCTTCTATTCTGCATTTACTAATTACTACCATTAAATACAACAATTGGCGACGAGGATTGTCAGAACTCAGTGAAAAGTTCAGTATTTTACAAAAAAAATATTGGGAATACAACTTCAATATTTAGACCTCGCTGGAAATTTACAAGTACAAGTAATACAACAACATCGCTGGAAAATTTACAATTACAAGTAATACAACAACATGGGTGAGGAAGCTACGACACATTCTGTTTATACGGTATTTTCAATAGAAAAATTCGACACGACAAAACGTTTTGACAGATGGCTGATGCGCCTGGAAAGTGCATTTGACGTGTTCGCAGTACCAGTTGACAAAAAGGCGGCGTACCTTTGCCATTATATGGGAAGTGAGGCCTATGATGTTCTTTGTGACGAGATTTCCCCTGATAAACCAAACGACAAGAGCTATGCAGAGCTAATTAACCTGATGAAGGCTCATTACAATCCGGAACCTTTAGAAATAGCGGAGATATACAGATTTTTACAAAGAAAACAACAAGAGGGAGAAACGGTGAAGGAGTACTTGACGGCGTTACAAGGAATGGCTACTACCTGCAAATTTGGTGAATATTTGAAGAAAGCACTCAGAAATCAATTTGTGTTCGGGTTGAGGGCACAAAACATACAAAGCAGATTACTGGAACAGAAAGAATTGACGATTGAACAAGCCTTGAATATAGCTACAGGAATGGAAACATCTGCAAGAGATGCGGCTCAATTACACCGTACTAGCATGTCAGGAGCTAATGTCCACAGTGTGGGTGGTTCGAGTTCAAAGTACAATGCAGGAAGACAACAATACAAAGGACGTAAACCAACCGGTCGGGAAACTTACAACAACACCAATACAAGACAAGTAGTAACTAGCAATAGTAACAAAAATTTACAATGTTTCAGATGTGGGTCGTCCAAGCATTTAGCAAATAATTGTGACAAAATCAATGTTATATGCGATTTCTGTAAAATTAAGGGTCATTTGCGGAAAGTATGTACAAAAGCCAGACAGAATAATTCTTCTATTAGTACAAGTACACATCAGATTGAACATGAGATGGAACAGGTGGAGGAAATTGTGGCGGTGGAAACGGAACATGCTGAGTTCCGTAATAAATTCTTAACTACTGTCAAGGTAAACGGAACCGATATCACGTTTGAGGTAGATAGTGGAGCTTCAGTAAGTATTATGGGTAAGAAACAACTTACAGAAGTCTTTCCAAATTCTGAGATCGTACAAACAAAACTACAATTAATTACATACTGTAAAAATACATTGAACGTGTTAGGCTATGTACCGTGCAAAGTTACATTCAATACAAATTCATACGATTTAAATTTATACATAGTGACAATAGACAGAGCACCATTACTAGGGCGCGAGTGGATTAGACAGTTAAAATTAAACTTGTGGGACGGACATGTAAATAATGTACGTATTACGGATATAACGGGTTACAACTAAAAATCCGCACAATGTTTGAGTTTGTTTATTTTACAAAGTAAATTAAAAGGGATCTTAGTTTTCTGCTAATGCAATCTAGTCTGCATGGCACTTATGATATGTAAACTAGGAAATGATTGTGCAACAATTATTTGAGAAAATAACTTCGAAAGAGAAGCTTACGCATTCGCGTATTGTACAATTTTACTAAAAAAATATAAGTTGCGCTAAAAGTTTTACAGTGAACCATTTTTAAAGAAAGGGACCCCAAAAATTGACCATTTATGATATATTAGGATCGAATAATATTAAAAGGAAGACAGGATCTGGAAGAAAATCAGCGATAATGACTAAAAAGAACAACAACGCTTGAAAGATGCATTTTTCAACAAAAACAACATGAGCCGGAATGATGCTGCAAAAAAATTCAACTGAACCCTACAGTATATTTCAAAAATCTTAAAAACTCTTAAAATTGCTGTAAGAAAGAAGCAACGTTATCCAGATTACACACCAGAGTAAATTTCATCTCTAAAATCCAACTGTCAATGAACGTATCGAAATTACAGTGGAAAAGTTTTGATTTTGGATGATGAAAATTATTTTTCCTTGAGTGCACCTCAAATGCACGGAAATGATATTTATTGCACTGACGACTTGTCAGGAACACCACCTAAGGTCAAATACAAAATTAAAAACAAATTGGGGCCTAAAGTAATGCTCTACATCGCGGTTTCCGAAAAAGGCATATCAAAACCGTATTTCAGGCCATCAGGTCTCGCTACAAACCAGAAAATTTACCAAACTTGCTGCTTAGAGAACACTAAGCTACCTTTCATCAAAAAATACCATAATAATGACGATTTCGTATTTGGCCTAACAAAACATCAAGCCATTATGCCAAAAGCACTTTACACCTTCTTTATGCTTTTGTCCCGAAGGATAAAAATCCTACGAACTTGCCACAGTGCCGTCCAATCGAAGATTTTTTTGGTGAGCTTGGTAATATGATTTACCGTAATGGGTGGAAGGGACAAACCATAAAACAGCTCACTCGGGACATTAAAAAATGTATAAGGGAAATTGACACTAGTGGCGTCCAACGTAATTGCGGAAGAATATTTTCCAGGTTAAGAAACATCGCGGACAATGGCCCCTATGCAGAAATTCATTAACATTTTTTTGATATGTAATGAACAATCTACAACGAAGAAAAATACTGTTCTGTTATGAACAAATTTTGTTGCTTAATTTCATGTTTTTTTGTTGTGCGGATTTTTAGTTGTAACCCGTTACTTGAAAATTTGAAACTTAAGTTTCCTACTGTGTTTTTACCAGGACTTGGGAAAATAGAAGGGATACAAGCGTCATTACATTTAAAACAAAATACAAAACCAGTGTTTATGAAGGCACGGACGGTACCTTTTGCTTTAATACCGAAAGTAGAACAAGAAATTGACAAGTTAGTATCACAGGGTATAATTACAAAAGTAGAATATTCGAATTGGGCAACACCAATTGTTCCCGTTACAAAAGGAAAAAAATTACGAATCTGCGGCGATTTTAAAGTAACGCTAAACCCTAATTTAGATATTGACGAACATCCATTACCCACCATTGATGAGTTGTTTGCATCAATGGCAGGGGGATTAAGATTTTCAAAAATTGATCTTAGTCAGGCATACTTACAACTTGAGGTTCGATCTTAAGATCGTGACTTATTAACTTTAAATACACATAAAGGTTTATATCGATGCAACCGATTAATGTTCGGAGTAGCCTCAGCACCTGCAATTTGGCAGCGTGAAATGGAAAAGATTTTGCAAGGTATTCCAGGGGTTACGGTTTTCTTAGATGATATAAAAATTACAGGCGAAACTGACGAAATTCATATTGTTAGATTAGAGGAGGTTTTATCGCGATTAGCTACACATAACTTACGAATAAATGTAGAAAAGTCAGAATTTTTAGTTGACAAAATAGAATATTGCGGCTATGTCATTGATAGATTCGGTATACATAAAATGACTAGTAAAGTGGAGGCGATACAAAATGCACCACAACCACAAGATAAGTCACAGTTACGTTCGTTTATTGGACTTGTAAACTATTACGGTAGATTTTTCCAAAATCTAAGTACAGTTTTATATCCACTAAATTTACTTTTACATAATGATACAACTTTTTCTTGGAATTCGGATTGCCAGAAATCTTTTAAAATTGTTAAAGACAAATTAAATTCTTCCGATTTTCTTGCACATTTTGATACAAAGTTACCAATAATTTTAGCAACAGATGCATCACCTTACGGCGTAGGCGCTGTAATTTCACATTTATATTCCGATGGTAGTGAAAGACCTATACAATTTGCTTCACAAACATTATCAAGTACACAACAAAAATATCCACAAATAGATAAAGAAGCTTACAGCATAATTTTTGGAGTCCGTAAATTTTACCAATATCTTTACGGCAGGCGGTTTATTCTATACACTGATCATAAGCCCTTAGTACAAATTTTTAATCCAAAAAAGGGTTTACCGGTTCTATCCGCAACGCGTATGCAACATTACGCCATATTTCTACAAGCTTTCGATTTTGATATTAGGTATAAAGATAGTTTGTCCAACGCCAATGCAGATTTTCTTTCAAGATTACCTTTAAAATCCGAATGTTTTGTTCAATACGATGAACCAGATATTTTTGAAATTAATCAGATCGAAACATTGCCGGTAACAATATCAGAGCTTTCAAAAGAGACTTCTTCAGATCCACAACTAAAACCATTGCTGGACGGTTTGAAGTGTGGTAGGATTGTTCAGAAACATTTACGTTTTAATATCGACCAAGCTGAATTTACTTTACAACAAGGTTGTATTTTTCGTGGGATAAGGGTTCTAATTCCGAAATCTTTGCAGCCGAAAATTTTGAATGAATTGCACACCGCTCATTTCGGTATTTTCAAAATGAAAGGGTTAGCAAGAAGCTATTGTTGGTGGAGTACAATAGATAAAGACATAGAAAAAATTAGTAGAGAATGTTTTAATTGTAACAAATTAATGAATAACCCTAGAATTGTAGAAACTCATTCGTGGGAGAGAGTAGATGTACCATTTCAAAGAGTCCACGTAGACTATGCAGGACCATTTTATGGCTCTTACTATTTTATTTTGGTAGACGCTTATTCACGATGGCTCGAGATTCATATGACTAAAGATTTAACTTCAAAAACTACAATAAATTTATGCCGAGAAATATTTTCTAGATTCGGAATACCAACTTATTTAGTGAGCGATAATGGTAGACAGTTTGTTTCAAACGATTTTGAATTGTTTTTGAAACAGAACGGAGTAAAACATATACAAACAGCTCCGTATCATCCGGCTACGAACGGACTAGCTGAACGATACGTACAAACTTTAAAACAGGCAATTAGAGCTATCAATCCTGAACCGATGGATAGACAAAAAGAGTTATGTAAGATACTTTTGCAATATAGGAAAATGCCCCATAGTATTACTAAAAAGTCTCCGTCTTTGTTGATGTTCGGACGAGAAATTAGATCAAGAATAGACTTAATCAAACCAGAAATTAAGGCTAAAGAAACCCAAAACTATCATTCTACTTACCGCACTTTAAGCGTAGGAGATCGAGTTGCCGTGCGTGATTATATTCATAATGATAAATGGATGTTTGGCTCGGTAATAGATAAGTTAGGGAAACTACATTATTTTGTCAAATTAGACGATGACAGAATTTGGAAAAGACATATTGATCAGATTAAACTTATTGGGCTGAATACTCCACTGGACATCAGACTTGATTCAATTCCTGAACCTTTGGAGCCACAATTACTTTTGCCTGAACCTAAATTAAATAATAATATTCTTCCAAATGTATGTGATACTCCTATTCCAGATTTGGGTAATAACAATTCGGATTTAACTAAAAATGAAACTCCTAAAATAAATTCTAATCCGAGTTCTAACCTAAATGAGGAAAAGGAAGTAAAAGTTTCATGTGATACTTTACGTAGATCCTCTAGAACTAGGAAAGTACCACAAAGATTGAATTTGTAAATTTGAATCAGTTAGATGTTAGATTATAAGATTTAGTGAGGGAGGAGCTGTTGTGTTGTTAGATAATACAAGTATCATTAGTTACTGTTACTAAGCAAATCCGAGGTAACAGTTGTTATGTACATAGACATACATTGTTTTTCTGTTTTTACTTTTGAATAAACCAGTTTTCAATTGAAGTGATTTTTCTTCTATTCTGCATTTACTAATTACTACCATTAAATACAACAGTAATGATCGCAGATTTTTCGAAGAATATCTTATGACCAGTGTCGTGAAGAAGTTCAGCAACAGCTGAGTGTGAGAGGACACCTGATTTCAAGCAACGTTTGTGTTCACAGATACGTGTGTGTACTGAGCGACCAGTTTCTCCATTGTACACTAAACCACAAGAACAAGGAATGCTATAGATGCCTCTTGATGACAAGGGTTGAGGCTTATCTTTTACTGAAAAGAGTACATCTGTGAGACTTTTGGAGGGGGTTTGAAGATGGTTTTGATTTTTATCCCACACGGGCTCAATACGAAGGTCGTTTTGAATTATATAATTAGGCATATACCACAGAGTATCGACATCTTTGTAATTTTTGCAAAATTTCGATATTAGATTACCTTACATTCAAATGGGTCCAAAGTAGGAGTTTCATTTCTATCTTCAGCTGGGATTTTCTGTCAAATAACCAGTACATTTGACTAAATTTGATTCCAAGTTGCTTTCTTTTAGTAAAGATAATTTATATGTTTACGCTATGTGAGCTGTCGGTCTAGATGCATATCATTTTACTTATTTTAAGTCTTCAGTTAGTGTGAGTAAGCGAAAACAACACGTAAACACTCCATTGGTTCGGTAATTAATGTATACTAAGTTGCACAGTATCGACTCGTTTCTTTTTTTAACCCCCGATTCCCGACGCTAGAGAGTTCGTTTAACATATTTTGAATTTTAAACCTAGTTGTTTGGGTTTGTTAATGGTATGTATGTTGATCTTATTAGGTTCAATGGTAATTGAAAATCTCTTATTATCTGTAATAGTTTATTTCTATCTATGGGGTTGTCGACCCATAGGATTTGCTTGATTACCTATGTCAATGTTGAACTCCCACCGCCGTTTGTGGATGTTATAAGTCTAATTTATCTTGATATTCTCCGTTTATTTTATCGGTTTTCATTTAAAACATTTTTGAAGGTTTTATGTACAACACACAACAACATATCGTATATTTGTACAGTGATGTGTACCGCCCTTCAAGAATACGTATAGGATATATTATACGTTTTATTCCCTCTTTAGAGATTACTTTTGATTTCCACTCTAGTGCTATAAGGCAACTATTATTCGTGCCTATTGTTTCCCCACCATATTTTATTAGTTATGCTACGATTTCACCCCTCCGGAAGGTTTATTATTGTTTAAAGATGTGTTGACTTTTAAAACTTCTTCTTTAATATCTATTTCGTTTTTGTTCCTAGTACCGTTCTTCCTGCATTCTCCACTTCTTTTGCTTCTTTGATGATATCTCCCGTTTACTTCCTACCCTTATTTATTTCTTTGTAGGTTTTCCTAATGTTGTTATTTTTTGTGAAATCTTCTTCTATTTTTATTTGCATTTCTTTAATAGTTTTTAACAGGAGCTTGTGTACTCTGTTTTTATTCTACTTACAGCTGTTTCTTGAGTTTCAGATTGGTCTTGACATGTAGGTCCTATGTAGTGGTTAACTTCAGTTACAGATTTACTTATTAAAAGCAATTTCAAGTTGAAAGAATTTCATCCTGATACATCTTCTAGCGCTATGTAACGGTTTCATGCCTCTTCTACATTTTCCCTTCAAAGTACTTTTGTTACGAGGTATTAATTGCTTAAATATTTTCGAAAGGATTGTTGGGGCGAATTTGACGGTTTATATTTCTTTATTGGGATTTTCAACACCAGTTTTTGAAATGAATTTATATTAATTACAAAACTTGATTCGTATTTAAATCATTTTGAGTCGTTTAAAAACGGAGATGAAGTTGTCTCCGAAACATTACATGTTATTATTATCATTAGTTAATTAATTTTATTTTAGAAACTGGTGGAGAAAATCCCAATAAAGAAATATAAAATTAATGTGTCTTTATCTTTATGTTTTTGTGGGTTAGTCTGTTATATAACCTCTTTTAGGTAGTTTTCTTTTGATTTTCATATCTTCATACAAGTTTGCGGAATTTTCCAAATATTTTGAGGTGCCAAGTTTAGTTTTTAAAGCCAGTCAATTAATTACAGTAAGAATGTTACATATTCTAGAAATCTGTAGTTTTTGTTATTTCCAAGGCGGCTATCCCTTTGATATATCACAATGAAGTTCTCTGGAATATCACACTATAGTGGTCTGCTGATAAATTAAAGATTGAATGTTTTATGAGTTTACCAGAACAGTAGACAGTGTAACTATTAATTATTCTGTTTTGACAATTTTAATAACATAAATTGATTTTCTATTGGTGGCCGGTTATCAGCTGAAAAACGTTTAAGTAAATTATTTAAACATGTAAATTGAGCAAATCTTAATAATTTACTTTGCATCTTAGAAGTTTCAGCTTTGAGGAGAGGTCCTATAGAGACAACTGTCTAGGTAGGTGAAAATTGTGTAATCGAACCTTTTGTCATTCTAACTGAGCTAAGATTTATTTCAGCACGATAACGACTTCCGTCATCTCAGGCGATCTGTAAATACACAGTTTTCTAAAATGGTCGATGTTAACATTTTCAAAAAGATTTTTATTAAAATAGTTCGCCGGAATAAGTTTAAAAGTTGTATGGGAATGTGACACATAGTGTGGCATGGCTATATCGGTTGTCACAGCTCCGGTATTCTCCGAAAGTCTCAGCTTTATCCTGTTCTAAAAGGACGTAAAATAGATGGGATGAACTCGGCCGGTAAATATATAATTTATTGCAACGTGCTGACCCGGTGGAAATCTCATTGGTCGCCGTAGATTCATGTCTCACTTATCTCAAGACCCCAGTCCAGATTTGACCCGCGTAAAGCTTAGATAGAACCGGGACATTATCTGTCGATGTAGGATCCTCCTATCGGATAAAAGAATAAGTCTCGAGAGATGCATTTAGTTTTTATGTGCACATAAATGTTCGACTCCTGAGTAATCATTCATTTAAGAATTATGCCGGGTAGATTATCCTTCTATGAACTCATCTGCGAAAAATTACGTGTTTGATAACTCCGAAACCTCGGGAAGCTCTTTCATTAAAACTTTCAGAGGGAACTTGTTCTACAATATGTCTCTGAATTTATATAACAAGAGCTTGGCCTTTTTATTAATTAATTTATTTTGACAGAATTCGCTTGTTCAAAGAAACCTTAATAAAATGAACTCGGGGATGTTTTAAACAAAGTGGCTTTTTTCTTGAATAAACTTCAGCATAGTGAAATTGCCTTTGGTAATTAATTTTATAGCAGGGACAGCTAATCAACCCTTATTGTTTGATGATAATCTGGATGTCATTTATTTTATGTAGTTTTGAATTTTTCTGACAGTTTTAGGAGAACGCATGAACTCAAAGACCATAAATTAAAAAAGGAGCTCTAAACAGATTCTGAAACAATTTGAAACTTTTTTAAATAAAAGCTTTATTTTGAATGATTCTAAAAACTAAAACCTTAAAGTGATCCGCATGTTTCTCTTTTTACAGCAGACTTTGGTATTTTTGTAGACTATTTAGGTTTCCCCTTGTTTTCAAAATTTCTTCAAAAACAAATCGAGTCAAATTTTAACTGAGCTTCAGAATTATTATTATTATTTAACCAATTTTATTATTAGAAAATTTTCCCAGGTTATGATTTAAATTGAAGCTCAAAGTAAGAAATCGCAAAAAACGATCGTAAAGGCTCCCTTATATGTGCTTATTCTTCCACAAGAATAAATCTTCCCAGTTTGAAACTTGGAGGATAGCAATCTGATTGTATAACAGATAGGATGTAGGAAGGAAAACGCTTTGTTATTCTTATTACATGCGCTTACTTCCTCCTTAGAACACCCATGTGAAATAAAACAACGCTAATTGGGCTGTCTGTTATATCAGCCTGCAACTATTGCCGTTCTCGCGACAAAAAATTAAGGGATCTGTCACTACACCAGGGACATATCAGAAAAACGTGTAAACTTTCCTGACAAATTCCAGAAAATACGCAACAAAAACGTGCGCACATCACTGCTTCTACTTATTTCTGTGGATTTAGGGGTTTAATAAAAAGTCTCAAGAGTATTTTAAATTTATATTAAATGTTTTGAATATTACGCCGTATTACGACCGTTTTCACTTTTTTTTACAACCGTATAAATAAAAATGTAACAAAATTAACGTAAAAAAATTCATAACTTAATAAGGGATTATCTTAACGTACTAAAACAAGCCTAGAAATAAACCTTTTTAAGGGTTTGGAATTTTCAGTGCTTTACTGATATTGATATACGAGTCGCTGTTTTTGGCCTTGCAGGTGCCCCCTGTTGTCTATTGGGGCGTCCTGAAAAATAAAATTAAACATTAATACGAGTACTTCTATTAAAAAGGCAAAAACTATAATATAGGAAAAAAGTACAAAGTTACAACAATTGTAAATTTTCCCAAATTTAAGGTAAATAATTCAGAGGTTGTTTTAGAAATTCTCGATTATACTTGAAGTAATAGAAGCAAATATTAAAAAAATAGTCACAAATAAAAAGTGCAACGTTGCAAGTTTGTGTATTTCCTCAAATTTAGGGCAAATTCCTTCTGGATTGTTTAAAAAATTCTCAATTATTCTTAAAGTAAGAAGTAAAATTTAGCAGGAAATAAGTAAACAAAAGCGAAGATAATAAATAAAAATTATAACATTGTTGCACTCTTATATTCCCTCCCAATTTTAAGATTCGTTTAGTCTAAAGTAGCACAAACAATTCTAATAAAAAATAATTAAGCAAAACGAAGACACTGTACAAGTGTACAAGTGTGAAAATGGAGTTCCCAAAAACTCCGAAATTCGCATTTCCGTTCAGGTGTTTTGGCGTTTAATTGTTCCCGGAATCTTCCACATTTACCTTTGGATTTCTCGAATTTTACAAAATTTTCGAAATCTTTAAAAAATTCTTAAATTATTCGGAAATTCTCGAACTATACAGAAATTTTGAATTTCCCAAATTCAGTAAAATTTATTAATTTCGAACTGTTTGTGAAAATTTACATTTTCCTAATGTCTCTATTATTTTTGGCTGTGTAGGAGTTTTCATAGACTTTAACCAATTTTAAGTTAATCCAAAGAATTAAACAATGAAGCCTTTCAAACACGAAATCTTGCAAATCTAGAATTCAAAACATTTCCAGTAATAATTTTCCAAAGCAAGCAAAATCCTCTAAAATTTTTTACATTTTATGAAATCGTTTCTATTTGACGTTTAATGTACTTTGTGATTTTTATAATAAATTTCCGAATTTTTAAATAATGATCAAAAAAGCAAATTTCTAGGTTTTCAAATGTCCTTGCATTTTTCTTTGTGATTTTTAGAAGCACAGAGATTTCTTTAAAAATCCTCGAATTTTCGCAAATTTAAAGCTTTTCAATAACATTGTTGAGCTTTCGAATTGACAAAAACAGTTTATTAAAAAATTATTCAATGTTTCCTGAGAGTTTTTGAAGTTAAAGGTCACTATTTTGATAAAATATTCACTTAACTTTTTTACGGAGAAATTTTGCAAGCTTTACAGAGATTTTTTAATTTAAACAAAATCTGGATATTTATTATTCAGTGATTTTGGTAACAGTTTTTGCTTCGATAAAAAAAAATCAAAACGTCCTTCCAATTGCCTGAGTTTCCAAAGGTTTCCCTGTCCTATAGAGAATTTTCTTTACTTTAATAAAAACAAAAAAATAAACATTTTTGGAGTTTCCGAACCTTTAAATAATGTTTAGCAAAATTTTCGATATTCCTCATCCTTTTTGTGACTGATTGATTTTGAAAAAAAATCTAGAATTCTCGCAAATCTCAAGCTTTTGGAAAGACTGCTTTCACCTTTCAAGAAAAAATATTGCCGAGTTTTTCAAATTTTCAAAATAGTCATCATCATCATCATAGTTTATTAAAAAAAATTTTTATGTTTCGAGAGATTTTTTGAAGTTCACGAAATTTCGGAGCTTCTTAAGAAAAATTCCTGAAACTTGTAAAGGTCATTATTTCGATTAAAAAAATTCTCTTAACTTAAAAAAATTCAAAGTATTATTCTAAGTGTCCAATTTCCAAAGGATTTCCTGCCCTTTAAAGGGTTTTCTGTAACTGCCTTTACTTTAATAAAAACAAAAAAAAAAACATATTTTTGAGTTTCCGAATTGTTAAAGGATTTTTGTAAATTTTTCATAATCTCCATGTTCTCCCAGTTTTGTTCTACAAATTCCCAATTATAGTAGTAACCCAGATGGAACAGCGTAATTTATGTGTGGAATGCTTGTCGCAAATGAGTTTGTTTTCCACATTATAGCTACGCAAATTTCGGATGGTAATAAACGCTTTCACACTTATTCAAGTTTACTTAACTCGGTATTATTTGGTACTTAAGCGTTGGAATTATTAATATCTCAGTTTATTAATTTAGTAAACAACCAAAATAGGACTAATAGGAGGGTTTAATATAAGTAATCTACTAAGTAAATCCAAATTCCTTAAATTATTTATCAAGATAATTACCTCAAGGTACTGTTGCTGTTGCTGTTTTAATGGAGGTAGTATCGGTTTAGGAATCTTCACTACGATGTCGGTGGGCTGTCGGTTTACCTAAAGTTCAAGTTACGAATTAGTAAGAGATAGTTTTTAATTAAGAATGTAGTTTAAGGGTTTAATTTTGATCATTTCTTCTACAAATCATTCGAATACCGTTTTATAAGAAAAATATTTAAAGAAACACTTTTAAGATTGCTTAAACAAACTTGTAGAAGGCTAGAAGGAATAAATTCAACCAGTTTTATTCTATTTTTTGTAGTTTCCTGAGGTTTTCATTTCAAGTGTTAAATGGAGCGTAACATGCAACGAATGCATATCCTAATCAATATTTCTTGTACTTCCAGTTCTTGCAAGCAGCAATTTATTACAAAAATTAATTTTGAAGCAGATAAGTACCTCGAAGAGTTAATAAACTAATGAATATCTGAATTTTCTATATCTTTACTTAAACATTTTACGAGCCGTTAAAAGTATTTTTGGAAAAGGTCACATCAAAAATAAAGGCCATTAATTAAAATAACAAGCGTAATATTTCGTTATTTTCTTTGTGCTTTTACAAAGGGAATTCTCGTTGTTCGTATGTTCGTGCATTTTTAGATACGTTAAAAAGTAATTGCTTTTTGGTTTTTTTTCCAAGTTGTGTATCAGTAATTTAATAATCAAACGCATATTCACATGATTAATTATGAATGAACTGCCATTGTTACGTAATGTAACAAAAAGGTTAAGTTCTTTAATTTTTAAGTGAAATGGCGAATGATTACATCAATAAAAAGCCAACATTAGAAATCGTCTCCAAAAATGTCTCAAAGTATATAAATCTTTCAATCAGCCATCAGTTTCCAAAACTGTATTAAAGACAATTAAAAAGTTTGAATCCGATTATTGGATTAAAATTAAATGGGATTAGTTAAACTTCGATGCTTTCACGGCCAACGTTGGTTTTATTTTAAATGCGTTTTTTCATCCTTTAAATTCGGAATGAATAACGTGAAATTAGAAATAAAACCACTGAAATTAGAAAATCTCACCTCAGCCTTGAATCCTTCCTTAGGATCAGCGGTGTAAGTTACAGTTCTAAGAAAACCATCGGAATCTACAACAGAATAGCTTCCCGAAATCTTATTACCATTCCTTTCTTCCTTTCTGTTCTGGTAATTGGTGTAATAATCGTCTTTTACATCAAATCCGAACTGATAGTTAGGATTATGCTGAAATTAATTAAAACAAACATTACAAAATCGTGCCGTAATCTTTAATTTCGTAATAATAACAATGATAAAAGCAAAAGCCATCAATCACGAAGACAAATGATATAAAAAAACGTCGGCATGTTTAAAACAAATACTAAAATTTAATTCTCACATGCATTAGATTTGATTACATGGCCAATTAAAGCTCGTGAGTTGTTACATATCGCAGTGAAAGTGTAACGAGCTATGATTTGTGCAAAATGCAGGTTGTCGCCTTCCTGCTCCCTTTCACAACCGAATAACAGTTGTGATCTGGTTGGTTGTTGATCCGAAGCGAATATAATATAAACTTGAACGTTAAAAAATGCAAATGGAATGCATTTTTGCTGCTCAACTTGCCTTGCATATTGTGAAAAACTTACGACGTTTTTTTTACAAAAAAGGTTTTAGTGCAAGTAGTTTCTGTAAGAGGGCACCCGGTAGTGGGTGGCATTTTAAAGTTAAATTTGCATTTTTAACATTAACCGTGGTTGTGTAGATTTGTTCGTTCGTGTTACGAAAACTTTAAATGTGCGTTTCTACCAGATATAAACTTTTATGACGATGGCTCTAATGGTGGCAATTTTCGCGATTTTTTTGTGTTTTTCTGTTTCGAATCGTAAAAGGGACGATTAAAATTTGACTTTTTCTAAAACTGCAAATTGGGGCGGGCGTTAGAATTAATATTAAATTGGAATACATATGAGCGAGCTTTGCGTTCAGCATTATAATTGTAATCGAACAGTAAGTAAAGGCATTTTTGGGCGATTTTAAAAATCTAAAGATAGATTTATTTACAAAGAGAAATTGAAACATAACTCAAACAATTTACGATGTACATAAATTACATATTTATTATCTTTTTGTCTGAGAAAGTTAATTAAACATGAATGTGAGAATAGTATTGATTACTACAGGAAAGTTTATATCCATAAATTCTACGTGCTTTTATGTATTGAAATGTATACATATACGAGTATAACTAACTTACAGTGTTTAATAGCTTTACAAACTTCGATTTTGCAGATGATTATTAAAACGTTTAAAAAGTATAATATTATACGAAGAAATTACCAAGAACGAGCTAATTTTGGTACAATTTACAAATTAATAAGTAATAATAATAATAATAATAATAATAATCTTTATTGATTGCACGACCAAAGTTAACAAAAAAAGACAATATTTGTCAAGTAACTGTAAAATTACAACTAAAAATAAAACTAATAAAGGCGGCTACCAATCCCAAGGCGAGGTTCAGAAATAAAAATATTCTGTTCTTCCACCTAAACCTTGATTAAATAGAACAATTATAAAAAAAGAATAAGTACCTAATCCTAACTTAACCTAAAATTCTGTGATGACTGATATTATTAAATGTTAAATGTATTAATAAAAAAGGAAAAAAAATAAAAATGTGTCATTCAAACAATTAATAGCGTTTACAGCAATCAACAACTACACTGTTTCTGAAACAAGTCCTTCTGCAAGTTACACTTAAATTTGATAATACTTAAATTTTTGTATGTAAGAGGTATGTTATTGTACATGCTATAAATCTGAAATGTAAAAGATCGCTGGAATTGAGACGTTGCGTGTTGTGGAGGTGAAATAAGACCTCTAAACCTTGTTGTAATGTTATGTACATCGGTTCTGAATCTGATTTTGTTATATAAGTACGGAGGATTCTTACTGATTAGTATTCGGTGATATAAACATAGACAGTGTAATATTCGCCTATTTTTCATTGATAGCCATCCAATATCTGCAAGCTTATATGTTATGTGTTCGAATTTTCTAATGCCGTAAATAAATCGTAAGCATGCATTTTGAACTCTTTGAATCCGTTCAGAAGTAATGCTGTCTATTGCAGAGTGATAAATAGGCGAACAATAATTAAACTGAGATAGCACATATGCTTCACAAATTCTTTTTTTAATTTGAACATTTAAATACGACCTATGCGGATACAACTTTTTTAAATATTGATAGCTAATACAAATATACTTAGAAACCTGATCTCTATACCGGAAAGTATTGTCAAGAATTATCCCAAGACTCTTAGCTTTATTAACAATAGGAATTCGCACATTATTAATGCAAATATTTAGCAAATCAGATAAAGTGTTACAAGTATTTTTATTTCCAAATAACAACACGGCAGACTTATCTGGGTTAATTTTAAGTGAATGTTGACTCGAAGCGTCGTAAATATATTGCAAATCAGAATTAATTTTTGTCGTAGCTCCTTCCCAATCCGAAGAATCGAAAGAATGGTATAGCTGAGTATCATCCGCATAGATATGTACTTTGCCAAATTCTATATTTTTCATGAAAATTGATGTATAAATCGAAAATAATAGTGGTCCCAATATTGATCCTTGAGGGACACCTTGTGTAACTGACAATGGATTAGAAAGAGAGTTGTCTAATTTAACAACTTGAATTCTATCATTTAAATAATTGCTAATTAGTAGAATACCGTCGGGACTAATACCTATGAACTTTAAAATAGATAATAAGATTTTGTGATTGACAGTGTCGAAAGCTTTGCTGTAATCAAGCAGTACCAAAGAAGTCATATAACCACGATCTGAAGCAGCAAGTATATCATCTGTTACACTCAGTAGAGCTGTAGTGCAGCTGTAACCAGCTCTAAACCCAGATTGTGTTACAGGCAAAAAATTATACCTATTTACATACGCATTTAGTTGCTGATACATAATTTTTTCGAGCACTTTGGAAAGAGCTGGCAGTAAACTAATTGGTCGAAGATCTTTCAACTCAGATGGTTGCTTATTTTTAGGCAAAGGTTTAATCAGAGCATATTTCCAGCACCGTGGAAATACACTTTTCTCAATACAATAATTTATTACATGTGTGACATATGGCAATATAGTAGGGCAACAGAGTTTAATCATCTCAATGTTAATATCATCAATACCTGTAGCGTTGGATTTTATGGTATTAATAACTTTTGCAACCGTTTCAATAGGTACTAAGGAAAAAGAAAAGTTTAAGTGAGAATGATCTAGTCTATTATATGTTTCTGAAAAAGTTGAATTACTATTGTTGTTAACAACAGGAATAGAATTTATAAAGTAATTATTGATTGTATTAACATCAGCCAAGTGTTCAGGTACTGTAGTGATTTTTTTTCTTCCAAGTTCCAACGAATTCAACCTTTTCCATAGCACTTTGTTATTACAACTACCGATTAGATGGTTAAAATAAGCCTTTTTCTCATTTTGTAAAGCGTGGGTACAGAAATTTCGCAGTGATTTGTAATATTCCCAATGCTGGGGTAATTTAGTCCGTCGATATTTAGCTTTAGCTTTGTCTCTAAGTGACATAAGTAGTTTTACATTGTCAGTTATCCAAGGGCTGTAAGGTTTTGTAAACAAACATTTTTTAAACGGTGCATGTTTGTCAAAGAGTTGTACGATACAGTCATTAAAAAACTTGAGCTTTTCATTGATATTATCAATACGAAGCATATAATGAAACGGAATGGATTCCAAATCTTGAAGAAACTCAGGTAGTTTAATTCTTTTAAAGTTACGAAAGACTCTACTCGTGGGATCAATAGGTAATTTTTCTGCTAAAATACTGCAAAATACTAGATCATGGTCAGAAAGATCACACTCGGCCACACCACTATGAGCTATTAAAGAAATATCTGAAGTAATAATCAGATCAATAAGGGAACTGGAAGAGGTAGTAATTCTGGTTGGTTGATCGATAATCTGTATAAAGTCAAGAGCCCTTAAGACATCCTGTAAATAGATTGTAGCTGGTAGATCAGGTTTTAATAGATCTATATTAAAATCACCAAAACAAAATATTTTTTCTGAATATGGTAAACATATTGCCAACGAATTTTCGAGCTCAGTAAGAAACTGCTTATAATTTTTTTGATAAGGATTATACACCGTACCGAGCACAAAGTTATTAGACGGCATTAGTATTAAGATCCAAAGTTGTTCGATAATATTGCTTGTTTCGATGATCTTAAATCGAATTGTATCACGAAGGTAAACACAAACACCACCGCCTCGCATCGAACGATCCCTTCTAATAAGTGAATATCCTCTCATATGGAGTAGGTCATTTGAGATGTTAGAATGAAGCCATGTTTCAGAAACAGTTAAAATATCAATTGCGTTACGAGCTACATAATTTTTTAAATTTTCTAACTTTGGTAGTAAAGATCTTATATTAATATGCGCAATTTTAATGCATTTTGGATTCATTCCGAATTTATTAGAATTAACAAAAATTAAAATTATCTCGAGTAATTTAGAAAGTGAATCAAAATCTAATGCTATAAAATAGTTTCAAGAGTTAATACTCAAAAAACTTAAAAATAATAAACATAAGTAGATTTATCAGAAAACGAAGCACGTAATTTTATCAGTCGCTCACTTTTTTAATTTTAATTTTTTTGATTAAATAAATTCCGAAATCCTTTGTTAAATTTAAACGAAGACTTTCTTAGTGACGATTTTATTTCATATTATTACCTGTTTAAATTGGCGTTTCCAGGCCATTTACATGTTTTACTAGTTCATATTTTAAGGAACATTTGGGTATATTTAATTTCTTGTACATGTATGTATCTGTAGCATCTAATTCAAGATTTAGCTTTTGTTTTTTAATTGTATTTTATAGAAAAATCACCTGAAAGTTTCTGATATAAGTTTAAGTTATTTTTAAATCTGAAGTTTCCATAATTCAAAGAGATTAAGAGCTTAAACTACAGATGTTTATATAATATAATCTCGAATTATTTCAGATGATTGTTACTGAAACAAGATTCGGTTTTTGAATTCAAGTTAAATATTCGAAATCAGTTTCGAATCCCATTGCTTATATTCGTTTTAATCTGATTTCAAGTCTCGAATCATGGTGGTTCGAATTTGGATTTGATTTTATAATCTGAAAATCCCACAAAACAATTAAAATTTATATTGAAATCCCGAATTTTTGAAAGTAAAATTTTGAAACGTAAATATTACGTGGATTCCATGTAGTTTAAATTAGAGAAGTCAATTCACTCATGTTTCAACATATAATTTGAACCTTTTGGAACAAAAACCGAATCTTTACTAAAACAGAAATAAACTTTCAGTTCACCAGTTCAACACTCAAATTATGAGTGTGAAATGGAGTTTCGAATTTCATTTCGTATTTTCAGTTTAAATATCGACTTTTAGATTGTGAATTTAAAAGTTATATTTCGAATACCCAGATTTCAAGGATGACATTTTGAACTTTATAAGAGTTAAATTCGAATAAAAAACCAAGTTTACATTTATATTTTTAATTATTTAATTCTAAATCGTAAGCTTCAGCAGGTTTTGTTTAGTTTCAATTAAAACTATCTATTAAATTTTAATGCAAATTTAAGGTTTGTATTTGAAATAAATTTCCAATTCTGGCTGGAACAGGAATCAACTTTCGAATCTCAGTTTAACACTCGAATTTGGTGTATGAATTCGTGCTTAGATTTCTATTTTGTATCTGTCGTTAATTTGAATTTCGAGATTTTAATACTGAATGTGTGGCCGAATTTAAAAATCTCAGATTAAAGACGATCACGCGAATTTGAACTTAACTCCTCAATAATCGACCTATTGATATTTTGAGTTTTGTCTCCTGAATAATTTAAGATTGAGCACAACATTGCGAATTTGAATTCGATTTTTCAATATTTGGCCGTCAAATCAAAAAGAAGTTATTATAATCGGGGATTTGAGCAGCAGAGTTGGGAAGGAAGAAGATGACGTGGTGGGATCGTTTGGAGAGGAAGAAACAAACAACAGCGGCAATAGGCTTATTAGCTTTTGCAGATAACATTAATGGGAAATCGCAAATACACTATTTAAACACAAAGGCATTCACAAATATACATACACGGGTAGACCCAATTAGAAACTTTTAGATCTATTATTGACTTACTAATTACGAAAAAGTGAATACATTTAAAATAAGAGACGTAAGGGTAGTATATCGCCAGCCAGAGTGCACTAGCAATCATAACGTGGGAATATTATGCAAATAAAAGAACAAAACTCGAGAATTGTTTAAATAACGAATAAAAGCAGATGATGGAACTCAGAGAAATACTCTTCCAAACGGACTTACTAAAGTAATGTAGTGTTAAAATTCGATATCAGAATAGAGCAAAAGCTAAATGTAAACATGGAAGGAACACCGGAAGAAATGTATGAACTTTTGAAACAGGCGAAATTTGACGCTGCCAAAGAAGTTCTAGGCATACCAAAAAGAAAAACACTGAAACGTGAAAAGTTATTAGTAGAATCAAAAGCAACACGACAAATAGAAGAATAATACAAATAATATCGCCAGAGGAGTGAATGACACATTATTCATGCCTCAAGTACACAAAGACAGAGAGCAATATCTAAAAACGGACAAATTCGAGGAAATTCTAGAAATAGAACATGAAATTACAAAAGAAGACGTAAGAAGAGCGCTTAGGAAAGCGAATAATAATAATTCAGCTGTAAAGTAAAAGCGTAATACCTACGGTGGCAAGGCTTTTTAGGGGTATTCTTAAGAATAAGATGGCACCATTAAGTGACGAGCAGAGTGATTTTAGCAAATTAAGGTTTAACAATAGACAATATACACTATTTAAATCTAAAGCAATTAATGGAAAAAATGGGATGAAGAACATTGACACATATATGGCTTTCATAGACTTGGAAAAGGAAAGGCATACGACAGCGTACCCAGATGTCATCTTTTGTGGAATACAATGAGACGAAATAATAGATGAAAATGGATCATTTTAACGAAGAAGATATATAGCAACACCAAGACACAAATAAAAATAGCAAACAAACTAACCCTCAACATAACACCCCTCCTCTTCAATATCTACATCGAACAGGCTTCGCCCACCTGGCACCGAAAATGTTCTGGAATGGGTTGGATGCACTTTTCATTCTCTTCTGTACGCAGACGACCAGGCCATATTTGCACAAGATAAAGAAGACTTAACATACATGCTCAGAAAGCTAAGAGAGGAATATGGGAAATGGGGAGTGTATACGAACTTTAAAAAGACAGAACACCTAAGCCCCGAAAGAAGATCTTTGGATATACAAGTAGAGGTAGAAAATATCAAAGCATGTACCAATGTTAAATATTTAGATTCTATGATAAGCTCAGAAGGAACATGTGAACGGGACATCGAGAGCTGTATAGCGATGGGAAAAGAGCAACAAATCAAGGATTAATGTGGAATAACAACATAGTACAAGCCTTTTCATAACCTACAGTTAACACGACACGATTGAGCAAGAAATGAAGAAATATGGAGAAGAATGAAAATCAAATGCTCGACTACGAAAAGTTTGGAAAACCGGGCACTCAAATGGTACAGGCACGTACAACGGATGCCAAATCACAGATGACCCAAGCAAATAACGTATGGTCTCCACAGGAAAGGAAAAAAGAAACAAAAAGGTAGATCTGCTCTTAGGTGGGAGAGCTATATAAAATCAGCAATGGCAGGTAGAGGTTTACAGGCAGAAGATTGGGAAAATAGAGAAAGATGGAAATAAAAGACGGCGAACTCGTGAAAGGGAAAATGCCGAAGAAGAATAATTAGACTTCGAAATGAATCAAAAAAGTCGAGTTTCATTGGTTTAATAACTTACTCAATTTAAGCTGTAAGATTACGAAGATTACGTGGGCTTTGTACTTATAATGGTCGAATCCAAACGCAAGCCTAAAATTTCGATTGTTTTGGATAAAATTCGATGCTTTACTAAAACAGGAATCAACTCTCAAATCCGAATTAAAATTCAAATCTTGAGTACGAGTTTCCATTCCCATTTTAGTTTAAATTCGAATTTGGAGTTTTAAATCCTGTATTTGTTGTTCGAATTTTGAGTACCTAAACTCGAAGAACTCCTAAATTGTGATTCATATTAAAAATTTGTGTTTGGGATAGTATTGTTTATAAAAGTAAAATTTTATTCAGGTTCAGAATAAAAATAAAATTTAAAATTCGGTTTAAACCATCAACAGCTCCTTTGAAATTCGAGTTCAAAATCGAACCACGACATCGATTATTATTCGAATATTAAATTTATAGTAAAAGTTCAAATCAGGAATATGAATTGGATGTGGTTAATTTGGGTATTTAAGTTCTACAATTTTGCAAGTATCGACAGCCCTATTTAAAACATTAAATAAACTTCACAGTTTTTTCTACACATTAAAAACTTTTTTCAAGTACTAAATTTGAACGTTCGTAAAAGTACGATTATTTAAAGTGGATTTCTCCAATTTTTTTTTTCCAATTAGTACTTAGTCTTGCAGATAATTCTATTGGGTATTTGGAAACAAGTTTGTAGATCAATCACATTAAAATATTTACTTTCAATAGTATATTTAATTCTAGGTCAGTTTTTAAAGAATTGAATGTCTGTATTTTTCAGTTGCCAGTTTTATATTGTAAATAATTGCGGGTCTTGTTTGATTTAAAATACGAATTGAACTTAGTTTATCGTTCTGCCTACATTTCAGTTTTAAATAACTGTGTTTAAAAGCCGCTAAGGTATAATACATAATTTCCAAATTCGTTCAATTTTTTCCAATTTTGACCATGAAATGTTACACAAAATTGCTAGATAACTTTCTAGATAAGTTATTGTGCATATCTTAAAACCAAATGCACAATTGAATTATGTAAAACCTTATTTAGTTTGTTGTTTAAATTTTCTACCTTTGAGTTGTATTTCCTTCTTCCATGCACGCACAAAGCTCTAAAAATTGATATCCAAAGGAAATAGTTTCGAAACACTGTTACTTATAAATAGAAACATTTTTGTTCCCACTTTATAATTTTCCTCAGTAGATTGCTGTGCGCCAAAGCATTATACGTATGCCGTACATACCAATAAACTTACCCATTTATCATTCTGATTCATAATTAATTACTATAATTTTAGCCGGTTTCTCTTTCCTCGCAGATAATTTACCTAAGCATACATTAGAAATTGAATTTAATAATAATCACTTCAATTTTCCATTAGCTGTATATCTACGCACGCGTATTTAGGTAGTGAAACGTAAACTTTTACACTTTAATTATACTAAAAGCGTTGTTTTAAACATCATGCGTCTCGCTTTTCTAACTCATGAATTAAAAGCGAAAACTTGCTAAGAATAGAAATGTCATTGGTATAGTTATGCTTAAACGTATACTGCGCGAGGTTTTTTCGCGGTTATATTAATGGGCTTGCTTATTAGATTACTATCTTTTACTAAATTAGCTCGACGAAGTGTTATTTCTTCTGTGAATAAATACCCGTAGCGGGTTGGATAATGAATGTTGCCCCCTTTAGATTTTATGTTGCCCACAAAAAGAACACAGAAGTAGGCGAAGAAAGCAAATTAGCGAGAATTATGTTTGTGGTTGAAATTTGATATTAACACTTTGTATTTTTTTAAAGGGAACGTTTGTGTTTTTAGATGTCACCTTTATCTCTGTTATATAAATCATAATATTTAGACACGGGCTTGTAATTTATTCCGCTGAATTTGTTACCAGACGTAACGTTTACACTTTAGGGCTGTTTTAATGTTTTTTTCTTGACTTTGTTGTAAACGTGGTAAAGTAGCTTTGTGAACATGGCATTTTCAGCTTTACGTGTTGAAAAAATAAAATTAAACGCCAGGCAGCTTTGCTTAGTGCGCTACTCAGTCAAGACTTTAAAACTTTAATAATTACTACATCGAAATAACTAGATTTTTCCACCTTTCTATTTAATTTCCGAATCGATTAAAACACATAAACAAACGTTTGAAAAGGCACCTGAGAAATCAGTTAATATTGTCATAATAAATAAAACGATCAATTGCAGTTTAAAAGTTTCAGATTTATAATATATTTTTAGGTTTAAATAAAAGTTTCCAAAATACCTTAAAACAATTTAACCACACTGAAATATTCCTGAAAGCTCTAGCAAATGTTTTAATTAAAGGAATCTGAATCCAAAACGATTTTCATATTTTCTGTTGTTGTAAGATACTTTCAAAATACTGGTTTAATAAATAAACAATTTCTGGAATTTCATTAATATAAATTCAGAATGTTTTGAGATGAAATAATGTAATAAATTAAAATTTTCCTTAGCAAATATTTTGAAAGGATATCAACAAATTCCTCAAAACCTTTCTTTCTGTTTATTTAATGTTGTGCAGGATTACAAAAAATCTGAAATAACATCTTATGAAATATTAATTTTAAAGTTTTCAAAACATTTCTTCAGTTAATTTATGAAATTCAAAACATTAATTATACTCAAAATTCTGTGACGCAATTTTCTTAATCTATATTTTCGAATATGACCCCAAATAAATAGATACAAAAATAAAACAAAAATAGGAAATTAGAGCTTTACTCAAATAAAATTTGTTACCTATATCTAAACTAAAGCGTTACTTTGCAAGGTTTAAACTTTGTTTTCTTTTTTCGTCGATTTCAGGTTCATTTTCATAGAAAGACTAAAAATTTAGGATTTTAATATTAGAACCTAATACCCAAAAAAGACATTCAAAATATAGAAAGCTTTGACTTAAATTATGGGGTTCACTTTGAAGCATTTGTAATTTGCTGCAAATCATTCTTCAGGAAAATAATCACATTGTTTTAATTTCAGACCCTAGGGTTGCAACTGCCTTACAAATTTGAACCGTTGAAAGTCTCAAAAGTGAAAGGAAATCTAAAATTACGAGACTTTATCTCAACAAGAATAAAAATTAACCTTTTATTATTTACTTCTCCTTTTTATTTGATTACTGTTTTTGAAACAGCTACAAATTATTTTTGAAAGAAATTCGGAGTCTGGAAAATTCAAAATCTGAAGTTTAGAAGCCCTTTAGCCCTCATAAATTTGATATTCCTTGCAGATTTTTATCATAAAATTTAAGAAGACGGTAAAGGAATTCAAAGAAAGAAAATCGGGGATTTTTTGAACATTTTTAAGCATTTAGAAATTTCTTCTAAATTTTTAATATTGAAACTGAAGAATGGGTTTTATTAAACTTCGTCAAGATTCTACAATAAAATTAAGATTTTAAAAATTCAGAAATTTGGTACAGAATTTTATTAGCTGAAATCCGAAATGTATACTCGAAAATCAAAATTGTGGACACCTTTAACTCGCTTAAGACTGACACATTTCAAATAACTCTCAGTTTCAGGAAACCGAGACTCTAACCATCTAAATAAACTATAAAAAACCTCAAATTTCTTGAGTTTCAAATTTAATTTCAAAGTGCAACTAGTTATCAAAATTTCAGGAATTTGATAGGTACATAATTTTGAAACTGAAGTCAGTAACTTATTCTCTACAATTAGAAATGTGAATAAATAGCTTTAATATTATATTCTTAAGTTTCAAGGAAGGCCGGCAGAGTGGGAGCGCACGCAGTTCTGCAATATAGAAAGTTAAGCAAAGACCTACTTCGGCAGAATTTGAATGGGTAACCACTCTGCGGCTCGGTGTGTTCGGCCCCCTCGGCACTGTAAAGGTATAAGAGGGCAAAAGGAAAAGAAGAAAAAGAAGTTTCAGGGAAAGTATTTCGAAAATAGAGAAAGCCAGAAACGCATTTTCAGGAGGTTTTTACAGGACCTTGAACCTGAAACTACTAAAGCATGAAGTTCGGTGTTTTTCAGAATTCTTACAAAAATTTAACTGAAATTTAAAAGACAGAAAAACTATTAGAAATCAGAAAAGCCTGCTTCTTTCCAAGATTCTTTAGTTTTCCAAAATTTCTGGAATCTAAAACAGATTTTTTATGCGAAATTTGTAATGCAAACTCTAAAATTAAATCGTTAAAGTATTTTGGTTCTCAGAAAGATTAAGAATTTGTTTCAATTGCCTTTTAATTAATGCATATGAATAACAAACATTATTTCAAAGCAGGAAAGACTATTTTCTTTAATTCCCCAGCTTTCCAAAACTTCAGGAATTTAATACTAAATTTTGAGGCCTAAATCTGCAGCTCAAGCCAATATTTTGAAATCCTTCGAGTCTCATGGAATTTAAACATTTTGTTTCAGGATTTGTTTAAATACATAGTATGAATACAGAAAAACATTTCAAAACAGAGCATCTATGTTCATTAAAAAATTTCGCAGCTTTTCAAGCTTTGACGAATTCAATACAGAGTTTTGAGCCAAAATCTATAACTCAAACCCTAAAATTAAATCGTGGAAGTATTTTGACTTCAACAGAATTTTAAGATTTGTTTCAGGATTCTCTTTTAATACAAATGACTTAAATGACAAAAAAGGATTCACAACTGTTTTCAAATAATTTGTTCTGTTAATTTAAGAAATTCACAACACTTATTATAATCAAATCTTTCTGACTTAATGTATTTAATCTATATTTTCTAATATGACCCCAAAAGGGATCCTTAAAAACTTAAAATGGGAAGTTAGAAACGGCCTCTATTTAATCTGTGTGACAATTAAAATCAAAATACTCACTTAAGGTTTCCGTCTACGTACATCATAGATAATTCAAGCTTATCTGTATAATTCGATAATTAACGATAGTAAACAGAAGAAAAGAAAAAGTCCTCTTTTAGAATTTTCAACTTTTACTGATTTGTGATATCAAACATTTATAGATTAAGTGTGAAGACTTTCGAAATAATTGCTAACAATTACATCAGATTCTGACATTGCACTTTCTTATTACACGGAATTCACGTTCTTAGGGTTTTCATCCAGGTATAAACACTCAAATCAAAGTCGTCCATTTATGTAGTTAACAGATAAGTTACTACTACGTAGAAAAATCGGATGCTGTCTAACAAGCCATCGAGTGTTGAATTTAAGTTTTCCTTAAATTTTAGAGGTAAAAAGAATGCGAATAAATTAAATTTGATAATCATGTAAGTTGAATGCATAAATGTATATAAATTAATTGAATATTATCGGTGATTTGCGCAATGTAAAATTAATTCTGAATTAATTAATTAATGCAAATTGGTGCATTGTTACAGGTTATTAGCTGAAGAGGTGAGGCCATCAACGCATAAACGAGCAGTACTGGTAAGTTTTTCTCGTAATTACAATATTTAATGAATTTCTCAGGGAAAACAATACTTTAAGGTTGAATCTTTAGTTTCATTTAACTCATGTTGCACCATGAAAGTTATTCGATTTATGTATATAATTCTACAACGACAATAACCGTTTAGCTACAAGGACAACATTCTAATTTCATCGACAATCCATTAAATTTTAAACATGGTCCCATAACAAACCATTTTTTAAAATGCCAAATTTGATGACTTTAAATTAAGCTTCGCCAGTGTTTCAATCAAGTTAAAATATTAATCAGTCAACATATTTAAAAAAATTACGGTTATTAAGCGGTTGTTAAACCTGAAAATTAATTTGCATGTTTTAACAAAGTCGGCGATTTAAATTTCACACCACTTGACTCCCTATAAATCATTAATCAGAGTTTTGAAAGCTTGAAGGATAACTAATTGTATGCATATCCGACATAAAATGTCAATTACCGGTCTTTTTTATATACAGCAGCCCACAAGATGTGGGAAACTGGTAGCATTTTATTAATTTGTTAATGTTTCTTTATGAAATATTCGTTCTTTCGATTGTTACGACCTTAGGAAGATGGAATTGGTGGTAAATCTAAGCAAGCTAGGCATTCTGATTTGTTAATCAAATTTTACTAGTTTTTTTATGTTTTAACATTTAATTTCAGCAAATGCTTTTTATGTTTATTTGCTGAAGAACTGTGGTAATTAACAGAAGTGTAAAACGAGTAAAACAGAGATTTAAAAAATGCCTTTTCAAATCCTAGTTACATGAGTGAAATTAGGGAACGGAAGACATGGCAGATTTTTAACTTGTTCGAGTTTTAAAAGCAAAATTTATACTAAATAAATGCTTTCAGCTAACTATAATAAGTGTCACAGAATATTTATCTGTGTCATTATTATACAGTAAAGTTCATTGTACTTCTGCAAATTTAATCTCTAATATGCAGAGAAAGCTAAAACCTCCCCCACTTCTTCACGTGAGCGTTAAATGTTTTAGATTTTTGTGTAAATTGCCTTAATAACCAGTACTACAACCACATGACACACATTCTGCTTATATTTTTTTGCGAATAAATATTATTCTTATCGGAAAGTCTATTTCAAGAGTTGGCTAACTTTTACTTCATTGAAACATTGGTGCAAGGTCTTTTAATATTTTAAACATTAAGGTCGATTTTCGTCCCTATTTCTGAGGAAATTGCAACATTCGACATTTGAAGCCTTTTGATGAGGTTAATCTTTGTTATTTTAAAGAGCAAATTATTATAATTCACCGAACTCGTTAAGGCCATCGGCCTAGGCTCCGGCCATAAGAGGAAGAAGAAATTATTACAGCCAGAAGTCTTCGGAGCAAATCAGATTTAAAAAAATTATTTTAAGGACTTTTATCAGCCTTCATGAATTAAATTATCATGTTTCAGTTTGCAAAAAACTTAAAAGTAAATTTACTGATTTACTAATAAGTGTTTTTACTCACATCGTAATCATCTTCTGGTTGTGCATCTTGAGGTGGTGGTGGTGGTGGTGCTGCAGCATGTCCACCAACTCTGCCCTGCGAAACGTACTGTAATTGTGGTCTTGCGCTTGGGGCTGGTTGTATTTCTTGTAGATACTGAGTTTGAGGTTGAGGTTGAATAACTTGTTGTTGCCTAAGGGCTAATCTCTGGGCCGTTACTTGAGCCCTTCTCTGGGCTGCAAGTTGTGCCATACCTGCCAGTCCTTGTAGTTGTAAGGCTTGTACTTGCTGTGCGTAGTCAGGACCTGCTATAGAATGGGCTGCTTTTTGTATCTGGAAGAGGAAATTAAACTCGTTTTAGACGTATTAAATTATACGTTGGAGAGACGTTTAAATATAAATTTATAAATCATGTGTTTTTTTGTTATCTTCCACTCCAAAGTAGTTATCCTTCGTAATTAAAAGCTTCTTTGTTACACTTCCTTTAAATTGTTGCGATTATGAAACTTGCAAATATTAACTTTCATAAATTCTGAGCGTACGCCGGTTTATTTTAAAAATGACCTCCAACTTGGATACCTACTAATCTAGTTATTAAATTGTTTTAAATGTTAGTTGAAATATTATACATTTAAATATTAAGTTAATATAATGGCAGCAGCTGTGCTTGTTCCTTTCACGTTTGTTAATAGTTAAGATGTTTTGAAATTGTTTCAACCATGTGAAGTTCGAAAATTGATGGACTTTTATTATTGCAGCATTTTAATAAAATAATTACTTCAAATTGTTTAAAACCTAAGTTACTGCAGGATATTAAAAATATCTTTAAAGGATTTTTAACTTTTGTTAGTTTGATATTTAAAAAATAAAATCAATTTCCATTTATCAATTTTATAACTTAAAAACCTAAAAATAGAAGCCACAAACGTGATTTTTGAAACGTAAAAAGTACACAAATTGCTCAATTAAAAATGGTTAGGAATGCGAAAGAAAGCTTTTATTATCATTGTGCAAAATATTTAAGAAATTGATTATGTTGTACGTTATAAGCAAATAAGAACGAAAAAGGCTTGTATATGTATAATCGTTTCCTCTATTTCTAAATCGTAATTTTTGACGGCTTGCTAGATCCTCGTTAAAGTCACAAAGTTAAGTTTAGTTGGAATATCTTTTGCTTTAAATATCGTTTTATATAAATTCTGAATTGACGATGTTTTAAAAAATGCAGCAATCTGAAGAGGTCGTACGGTTGAATCCTAAAAGTTCAATAAGGTTGTAAAGTTAGAACTTCATATAGAGTTAGTTCTACGTGCACTCGCTAAGTGCAACTGTTACACTATCAAACTGTGGTTTAATTTACGTTACTCAGACTAGAATTAGATCAGGTTTCTGCTTTATGGTCTGGCAATTTCAGAGAAAATATCAAATTTAACCTTTTGACATTAGCTTTAACGCAAGTACATGGAAAATATTAAATTAGGATTTCCTAATATCCAATTTTATTTTGCTGGCTGTATAAAGAATTAGTTACATAAAGAATTTCCATACACGTTCGTGTTTTGTTCTTTTTTGTCCATGGAATTGAAAGAGCTTTCGGTGCGGCTCTATCTAAAATAAAGCAATTTTAAGCAGCAAAAACTCTTCCTGACTAAAAGCAGCACACAGCAAATACCTATTCAATTTAGATATAGAATGAAACCAACAAAAAAAACTTATTCGTTTCAGACATGCAACGTGGAGGCATTGAACTGAAGTTTTATTCTAAACAAAAACTTATAAAATACTTATTGAATGGAGCTGCATTACCAAGGCGAACTGCTTCAAAAAACAACCCAAAAATCTACTCGAACCGTCTGATTTACAAAATTTCTAGTTAAAAAACTCAGAGCAATTTTTAACCACTCGAGATCATATAACGATCAGTGAATGTCCTAATAAAATTGATTTTTGTACCACAAACATGATACATTTGATAATAAATTTTGATAACGGCGACTGAAATGTACGTCGATATAGGAATCATGGCACCGCCTCAAATATTTTTCTTGAACCCATTTGTTATCTAATGTATGAAAATGGATTTTGTAAAGTTTTAATGTAAATTTAAATCCAATTTCGAAAGCGCTTTTTATAAACTTTTCTAAAAGTTGGCTATGGGGGATATGTTTTAAATGAAATTAAGATAATTTTTTGAAGTGTTTCAAGGTAACCAAGCCTTCTTTGTTATCGTAACTGAATTTTAATGTTTATGAAATATTAAATACCTGCAAAGAGGAGAAAAGTTACGCACTTTTATGGTTATTAAACCCTTATTAACTTCATCTACAATATAAACGTTTAGACTAAATAAACCCATCACTAATTATCTAATTTATTTGGCCATCTGTCATAAAATTGTTTCTGTAATTTCGTATAATTTTAATTTTAGTTTTGTACAGCGTTGTAAAAATCTGAAATTTAAATAAGAAAAGTAAACCCGCAAAGTTAATCAAATAAAGCTTGAAAATCACGATTTTATAGTTGTATCCTTGCTTCTCATTACACCGTATAATTTAATTACAGTAAGTCGAAGTATCTAGAAACCTTCAGTTATTAAGTCTGCGCTTTTTACTCCTTTAAGTACAGACCTTACAGTTTGATTCACCGATTTGCATTTCACCGCCCACGCAGTCATGTAACTCTGATCTACAAATCTTATAGAAAGTAGGTCTATAAATTCGGCAAATTATGCACTAATAGGAAACGAAAGTAGTAAAGTGCAAGTAAATTTTTTTATTCACGTTATTAATGTTTTTCCGACTGCCTTTTCTGAGTTTTTAGGTTAAGCATTTATTATTTCACAGCTGTTTTTTGATGATGTAATTTTTAGATTCCGAGTTCTGATTAATGGATTAATGGATTTTTTAATGTAAAGGAACTCACGATCTTTTAAATAGAAAGGTTAAAGGTCGATTCACTTTTAAGATAGAAGAACAATTCGAATGAATATTGGGGTCGTTTTGCTCCTGATTTCTTTACGGTTTGTGTATTGAATAAAATAGATACTTCTTACTTTGCTTTTAAAGTACAACATTAATTTGTTTTAAGAGGCGAATGTACTCCTATAACATAAAATATATCGCAGAGAAGAAGCGTTTGGAACTGAATGAGTATTTTGACTCGTTGGGATTATTTAAAAAAACATTATTTTTAAAAATTCACTGAAAACCAAGTTTCTTGTTTTTCTTTTAATAACAATTGTATGTTATTTGGTTAAACAAAAACGTTAGTGCTTTGATAAAAACAATTAATAAAAACCCCTGCCTTTTTGTTTAAATTCAAATCGGTAATAACTAAGTAAATAAGCAACCTAAGAGGTTTATGATATTCATCTGTAAATAAAAATGACTTATAATATTCATTCAACAATTCAGCCTTAATTTTTTCTGTCCGTTTGCTTATCTTATCAGTCTCTAAACTAAACCATTAGAATTTTTGCATGATTTTAAATAAGATTTCGATTCTTCTACCGATGAAGAAAATTGATAAAATTCTGTTCCATTTTTATTAGGTTTCTAAAATTTTTCTGGAATGAATAAATTCTGTTATATTTTAAAACAGAATATTGTAAAACATAGACTTTATTTTTGGAAAAAATTAATATCAGCAAAAGTTCCTTCTTTTAAGTAGTTTTTGTTTTATTTCATCTTTTACTGTAATGTAATTATGGTTTCTTTACAAAAAGGACTATAATATTACTTAAATTCTGATGCTGGTGATAAAGAAAGCAATGAGGATGCTCTTAAAATTCCTAGTATTTGTCTGCGGTTTTCTAAGAATTCACTCCTTTGAGGAAATTCAAACCGAACATTAGGAACTCAAATTTTTTCAGGTACAGAGTTTTCATAATTTATGCAAATAAGTCAGCAGTATTCACAAAGTTTCTGCTTTACAAATAGAAAAATTATGCGAAATTCGCCCTTTTTAAGAAGTGAAGCATTTCATTTCTTTACCAATTCTTTTCCAACCAGTTTACTTCAGGAATTGTTCTAATTTTTACAAATTTAACTTACAATACGTTATTATCAAATGCTCTCTTAAACTCCTCAATGAACCCCTAGTAAAAGGAAATGAATGTAAAGTTATTATCTTACCTGTCTATCGGCTGCACTGGGTAACAATAACTGCGTAATTCCAGAGGGTGGATTTTGTGGTGGAGGTGGTGGTGGCGGAGGTGAACGTTGAGGTAACGCTTGATAAGCAGGTTGTGAAGTTAGAAATTGTGGTTGAGCAGCATACTGTATATGGGGTTGAACTTGTTGAAGTTGTTGAGCACTGATGTATTGTGTTGGATAAACAGGCTGCGACACAGGAACCGCAGTCGTTGCTGCCGCTAGTAACAAAACGCACGCCACTGTCTTCATTTTTCACTTAAAATTGTAATGCACGTTTCAGACTTTAATTATAGCAGCCTTTGATGATTACCGTAAAACAGGTGGTGAGTTGCATGCGGTTGATAATGACTACAACTATTTATATCTTCGCCTGCCCTACTCTTTGGCTATAACTTTCATGTTAGATGGAGAAAGGAGTTGTGCAACGGCAGGGTCGCTGCTCTGTCGCACTACAATCCACACCTGAAAAACAGTGGGTGTTGCCTGATGTAACGTACAACTAACTTTAAATAATTGATCTACTTTTTGGTTGCATTAATGGCAACTTACCGAAACTTATTTTTAATAATTTATTTACACCTTTCTGCTGAAAGTTCCATTTTAGGCTTTAATTTACAATTCCCAACTTGGGAATACTGTTCAATCTATGGAAACAAATTCAATTTCCTAAAATTAAACGATATTTTTAGAAATTTTTGTTTTAGTAAATACTTTGAAAATGGTTTGGGTTTCAAGTATTTTGAATTTTAATCACGCCACTTGAAATAAATGCCCCGCTTCTGGTAAATCCACCCGTGTCTTATCAAAGGCTGCTGTGAAATTTAATTATCTCGTTTTTGGGGCACTCATATTTTCTTTGTCTACTGTCACGCGTGTTGTAAGCATTTTACTGGAACTTGATTTATTTTGAACATTTAAATAAATGTGGTTTTTAATGCCGACCAAATTTATAAAAAAATTTAAAATTTTCAGTAACCATAAAACAGGTGAACTGATATTATAAATAATTATTTTGACCTTTCAAATAGTGTTAACGAGAAAGCTCATATTTAACCTACCTATTAATTAGGAAATTTATAACAATGGGCTGGAATATTTTTGAAAAGAACCATACTAAATTCCCCCGGGATTAATTTGTAAAAGTTTGGTTTTTGTGGGGCACCAACACAAAGGAAATGTGAAGGTCACTTATGAAACCACCAAGCAATGGAGTTCGTTTATGATTGGATTTAGTATGCAAATTTGAAACAGTTGGAAAGTATCGCACTTTCTGTGCACTTTAAAGGCATATCAGAAAGATGATTAATCCATTGTTGGGGGTTAATATTAACATACCGTACATTTTCAAGAATGCTTCGGTTTAGAGTTAAATAGTAATTTCCTATAACAAGAGATTCTTTCTCAAGGCGTTATTAAGACATTTTAGGTAGCAGAATGTAAATTTGTCACAAAAAAACGAAAAGTTTCAACTAAACCCCACAAATAACATGCAGAGGATACTTAAATAATAAATTATTTGAATTTTTCGTTAATTAAGAGTTCTAAGGCTCGAACTCGAATCTGAACCAAAGTCAAGGATTCGAACTTCTGCGTACGTTTAAATTCCTCCTAAAGCTGCAGCATCACAGACACTCTCTAAAGAGGATTTAAATTTCATACTTATTTGAACTCGAATTTCTAATCCTGCAATTTTGCTTCGAGTTTGGTTTTTATATTCACGAACTCGATTATCCAGTTTCGAATCCGAAATCTACTAAAGTTACTGCTCATATTGAAATCTTGAGTTTGGAACCTCGATCTTGAATACATAGTTATCAAATTGAATCCGACATATTTCATGTCGGCTTAAAACAGATTAAATTGGTACTAAAGTTTTCAATCAAGTAATTTAGTTAAATCTGAGTAGGAATGATGAATGCTACCTTTGACGTTTTACGATCTATTCAATTTGAAAAGAAAAACGAAATTTTATGCCAATCTTTGATTTAAAATCGAAAGCTCAGATGGTCATCTTCAAAAATAAAATTAAACCTCCAAACTTAAATTTTCAAACTCTTGGAAATTTCTGTATTTTACAAAGATTGCACTTCGAATATCGAGTCTGATTACAGAATTTGACCTTAAATATTAAATCTTTAAATGCAAACATGGAATTCCGAATCAGGGCTTGATAATATAAGAACAGCTGGTCTACATTCGGAGATTTAAATCTCAGATGAATTTGTGAATGTTGAGAGAGATTTCGATTTTGATTAGCTATAAACTTAACTATAACTTTTCGCTCGTAACGTAAAATGCATCATAACGTTATTAGTATCGTAAATTACTATTATTAACTGGAAATTTGAACAACACTACTTTTTATGGAAAAACTTGATAATTATAAGTTAGGTAATGGTATTTATTGAAGATTTACCGAATTTGGGTTTGGGGAAAAAGCAGCTCATTTGAAAAAGACTGAAAGCAAAAGTTTCTTTTCGGATTAAAAATTTCAATTTGTATTTAAAATTGTAGGTAAAGAAATTTTCAGAATCGGCTTCAGTATTAGCGTTTATATTATATTAACGTTTATTTTTATATTAAAATATACGACAACTGTCGCGACCAGAATTTTGGCCAAACACTGCACAACAAATTGTAGCAAGTGAGAACTACAGCGTAGTGGGGCCCCAACAAAATATTTAAAGAACTTTAAAAAATGAGTCCTAACTTGTTTCGAAAATTATTTTCTTTAGTTTTCATCAGAATAAACTCGAATTGGGAATTATGGCAGATTATTAAAAAAAAAAAACGATAAAAAATATGAATATTATTTTTTTTTACTTATCCTCTTTCCTCTTCTACCTTACAGTGTAGAGGGGGTAAGGCGGGGATACTGACCACTACACTACCCAGCACTACAAATCCTCATATCTGTAGGTATTTTGAAAATTTTATTTTGAGCGTCTTTTGTATAGCAATTTTCAAAATTTTGCAAACTTAAAACAGAATTTCTTTTAGTAACCCGAAAACCATTTACAAAATCAGCACTTCGAGTAATTACTTCCTGCTGATAGAAAATTACGGCGATAAAAGCAAAAATAAGCCATAAATCGTTAGTACTAAATGGTGAGATACAAATACGTTGTAAATCTAAATGACATTAGAGAAGCTAAAGTTTGTTTCTAATTTTAGCAAACCATCGCCTAGAGTAAATTACCTGAGGCGCATTCGCCAAAACTTCTTTTTCCAGTTTTAACTTTTTGTTCCTAATCAAAAAAATTAAAAACACTTGAAATTTTAGTAAAATTGGGAAAATTATTTGGTTGTGATAAGAGTTTTCAGTGGAGCCCTTTAAGGAAGTTTCTTTAACTTCTGAAAATCCCTTTTTAAAATACATGGTGGACGTTCGATTTAGTTTTTCTCAAATTTTTTATCCGAAATAATAAAAATTTATTTATTCGTTCGTAAGTATTCTTCGGAATTTTTCAAGATTTACAGCTATTAGAACACATCAATTAAAATTTATAAAGGTATTTATTTCCTTCTTCTTCTGCTTGGAGTGGTATGTCCTTTACAGGACGTTGCCGATTCTCTCTCCGTATTCCTGTGGTGTGCGTGTCAGTAGCCTATAGGCATAGCGGACCTACAGCTTTACGTGGGCTGCGAACCATGGAAGTGTTTGCACTTCTATTCCAGAGAGGACTTACTAGGCAGAATACACCTCGGTGGTTTTTCCATTGCCTTCCGAGGGCAGTAATCGGGTTTTTTTGATGTATGTGTGATCTTGGAAATCGAACCAGGGCCATCTCAGTGGTCAGTCGCACGCTGAACCAACTTAGCCACCGCCGCCTATTTATTGCCTAATTAAATCAAATAAACTGAAATAGCAAAAGTAGCGGGATATGTAAATTATAGTCGAATTGGCAATTCAGGTAATGCGCGTCATTAATCACATGATCAACGATCGGCGTTACCAATAATACGCGATAAAAAATACAAAATGTAATTTATAAATATAAATTATTTTTGTAGTTTTCTAAGATTAGGCAGCCGTGTTTGATCACAAGGTCTATACATTTTTGAAAATAAGAAAGAAATCGGGTTTTCATTTTCTAATTTAGCTCATATTTATTTTTTGTAAAGTTAGTATTATTTTTGGCATGTTTACATTTCCAATTTCCAATTTCACTTGCAATTTTTTGACAGATCGTCTTGTGTGTCATTAACGTTTGTTGGTTTATTTTTTCCTTTTTGTGTTTCTTTATTATTATTATAAACAGTTCTTTTCAGAACTAAACTACATCGCATTTTTGTACATAGTTGTCTACAAGATGCCAAAACCTTCAAGTAAACAGTCTAAAGAACTTATTGCGTCTTTAATAAATTATTTTGAGAAAGAACGTATATAGTAGATCAGCTCACAAAACAGTATGGACATCGAGTGCTTCGACTTCCCTCATACCACTGTACCTTCAATCCAATTGAAAATGTATGGGGGATAGCTGAAACGTATTACAACAATCATATTGGAAGTGGTATGGAAAATGCTGTCAATATGTGGAAGAAAGCTTTAAATAATGTAACTCCTCAAATGTGGAAAAATTCTATTCGGCATGCTGAAGAAATTATAAAATCATGGTGGGACAGGAAAATGATATTCGATACGAGCAATATTGCTCCTATTATCATTAATGAATATCATAACGAATAGTTTCTTTTTAAGTCAAAAAATTCGTAGCCTTTGCTTTGCACGGAAATTTGTAATGGACTTGATTATTTTTATCATTATTATTTAGTATTTAATTCTTATTTTGATAATTAACGTTAATCATTGTTAGTTTATAGATTTTATATTTGTATTCTATTTACATTTACATAACGGAACCAAACCATAAAAATGTTTGCAACCACCGGAGAAAGGGGAGAACCCATAGCAGCGCCTGTTACCTACTTGCTTATAGAATCGGTATAGATTCTTGGTATTTGTTTGCATTCAAAATCTCAATTCATTCGTAATCACGCTTAATGAAATCTTCCAGGCCGAAGTAACAATTATATCTTTCTTTCTTTTTCTTTTACCCTCTTATACCTTTACGGTGTCGAGAGGGCTGGACACACTGAGCCGCAGAGTGGTCACCCATCCAACTACCGACCAAGCAGGTCTTAACTTAACTTTCTATATTGTAGTACTACGCGCGCTCCCACTCTGCCGTACTGCCGGCCTAAGTAACAAATGTAACAATTATACCAAAATTCTTAATTACTCTTTGTTCTTCCCAACTTATTTAAGGGCTATAATCACAATTTCAAAAGTAGTAGCATAGTAACAATCCTAGACACATTCCAGTAATCTTACAGGTGCCAAAAGTTATTTCCTACAAGTTGTTATTAAACTATTAAAATAAAACCGCTGTTTGTGTCTCACTGCCACATTACTAATTATTATGTACGGAAATACAGTATGCTTTATTAAATACAATGTTCATTTTATTTGCCTTACTGTAATAATCAGAATCCTCTGCATTTAATTTTGGTAAATTAGTAGGTTGGTAATAGCGATTTTTGTTTGACAGTTGACAGAAGGTCGACATTTGACGTTTTTTAGGTTATAAAATTTGTAAATCGTTTGAAACTTCATGTAGACGTACCAAGTTATGATGTCATAAAATTTATTGATGACGTGCATTACCTGGTTCGACAATTCGACCATACCAACATTTACATATGTAATACTTAAGCGTGGTTTAAATTAAGAAAAACCCACTATATTGCTGTGATTTGTTTTAATGTCAATCGAGCTTAAATATTATTGGTCCTAAAAGTTACAACAGCATTTACTTGGGTTTTACAAAAACTTAAACTTTCAGACGTCATTAATAAAAACTGCAAGTGTAGCTTGTAGGAGTTATCTGAAAAGGGGTAATGAATTAATAAACAAATTGTTTTAACAAGAAATGATACGTTCCCAAAACTTTATCATGTCATTTAGAAAATTGCAGAATATACCCATTTCTTGGAAACCCAGAAAATTCTCAAATTTCTCTTAGAAAAACTTAATGGCCATTTGTTTATTAAGAAACCCAAACAATCTCTAACTTAGAAATTAGATAGATAGTAATTTATTAAATTATTAATTTGAAAATGCTAAATTATAAAATAAACTTTGTAATTGAACATTTTATGGGCCGTAATTTATTATGCTTAAATGTACAAAAGTTTAGTTTTAATGGAAATTATTTTTGATGCCAGATTTATTTGATTTTACGAGTAGCTTTGAATTTAATATAGTTGTTTTATTATTATCTGTTGTACTCCTACGAGTAATTTTCTATTGATTCTGTTTTAAACATGTATGTAATTATTCCGTAAAATTCGGTTGCGTTTCTGTTTCTGCGATTTAAATTTTTCGGTGGAAATGTTTCAGAGTGCATCTTCTTATTCTATTTTAGGATTTAAAATTGCAATTTTCCAAGTGACGCGAGCACAGTCAACTAAGAACGTCAAATAAAATGCCGCCTGTAACTGAAAATCAAGTCCTTTGTGCTGGTTTTGTACAAATTTCTGTACAACTGAAGCGTTCCTGCATATTTCGCAAATGTAATAACTTATATGTAGAAAACAGAAGCCAGTATTCTCCGGAGTTCAAGCCGTCATTTACTCGGGATATATACAGAATTCTAAATTTCTCCATGACAAAATAAAGTAGTACGAGTGAGCCGCTATTATATTTAAGCAATCTAAACCGATGGAATTGAATTCCTTCTGTTCGGTTCGGCTTTCAGTTATCGATTACTGGAGGAGGGAGAGTCTTTAGTTTCGGAGTGCGTACCTAACTTTTCTTATAATGCTGATCTGTTGCACTTGAATATTTCCACTACACGGTTTGCGTTTTAACCAGGGGTGACGCGAAATGATGTTGAAAAATCACACCGGGGTCACACTTCTCGTTTACCAAAGTTATGGTGAACTTTGCGACCCCGCAGAGAATTCTGCGCACTGACATGTTTAAAGTTACGAACTCTAAAATGAGAAATTCAAATTTACTAGTCTTTTCTTTTCCGGCTAAAACAAAATGAATGTGCCTGAAAAAGCAATAAGGCGTAATGGAAGTTCCGCTCGGATTCCCAGATCTAACTAACATAAAACCTTAATTACTAAAATTACCATGTTATTAATAAGCAAATTAGGACCGAGGGAAAAAATCTCTAAGCAATTCTCTCTCAATCAAATCACGTTCGGAACACTACTTTTCCACTCCTGCTTGTGAATTCAGAGATTGTCCCTTTCTAGTTGCTTGTTCAAAGGAGACGTTATGGTTGGCAAACGACCTTATTAGTGCAAATTTTAGCTCTTCTCCATTCAACTGTTTCTGAATTCAAATAAAACGTATTTACATTTCCAAAAAAACGAGCGTCAGATTTTAAATTTTAACTCGATTTTCTGCTTTTAATACCGCCGGTAGATGCCGGTTAATTACGAGAACTTTGCTCGTAACTCATGTTTTATTCGATCGTTTTGTACATTTTATGCTTATTCAGGATATCAAACCATTTATATTCTGTTAAATAGGCATTTAAGAACTTTTGATGCCTTCTTAATTTCTCACGATGTACTCAAAACTTGACGATCTTTTTATTATCTGTTTATGGCAGCTTCTAGGTTCTTCTTTGCGATATTAAAATATCCTAAATTTAAGCTCATCTAACTTAACATTTCTTAAATTCGTATCTATCCCATTAGTGCTGAATTTCAAAATTATTGTTTTCAAAAATCTTTCAATATGTATAACGTCGTGGATAATTTGAGCGGGCCGTGATTTCTGTTACATGGTTATAACGTTATAAGTTATAACACCGGCTGCAGCAATTTCAACACGTCAAATTTCAATTGTCAGATTGTTAACCAAAGCGCAAACCTAACTTCAAACCTGACAGTTGACATGCTTCATATTGACAGTTTTGTGGCCTACTATCCACTGATACTATTGATAGTTATAAGAAAACTGTGAAGAATCTTCGCTAGACTTTCCATTCATTCCCTACAAATTTCCCTACAAGTTTTTTCTTATAAAATTATTCTTCCTAACATGCTACATATTGATATGATATCTGCCTTTGGATGTTTTTGACTTAAGTTGCTGTTACTTTCAATTGTCAATAAAGGTTTTTTTTTTAAATTATTGATGCAGATTTAATTATAAAAAAATTGTAATATAAATTTTTAATAGCTAGATTAATTATTAAGTTGTTAATGTAAATAATTTATTGTTAGATTATAATTAGCTAGAAATGGTTGTCATAGAAATTAAAAAATGGTTATCATAGAAACTTTGTAAACATATTTTGAAAAATCTTAGGAACGAGAAAAAAAAACAAATTTATAAACAAGAAAATAATTTGCATTTGCAAGGGCAAGAAGCAATAAAAATTACTTGTCCGAATTATTTAATCTAAAATAAATATTTAATTTGAAATAAAGTTTAAATATAATCAGAATCATATTATGGTACAGTGAGTAATTAAAATAATAATATGAAGTTAAAAATAATAAACTAAACTGGAAGTGAGAGTGGACTGGACAAGAAGTCGAAATAAATTAAATACAAACTGGAAATATACTGGATTTGAAGTAGAGGCGATTTAGATTTGATTAGGAACGGCAATCATATTGAAAAGAGTTGGAAGTGAACATATTTTGGAACTCTTTTGAAAAATCACGGTGAGAACTAAACTGAAGTGGATTGAATAGTGAGTGAGAAAATTGGAATATTAAGATAGAATTAAGTAGGGATGATAGGGATTTTTAATGAAATAAATCTGCATTAAAATTTTGTGGGAATAATTTTATTTTTGTCAAATTACATAATTTATAAATAAATTATAAATAACGAACCTTCACGACGACCCGTTAGAGGTAAGAGCAGCCAAATTTTAAATTTAGAAAGGGCAATTTATAATGTTGACTTGTTGAACCAACGTGACGAATTAAAAATTAGTTTTCAAACAATAATTTGGCGCACCAAACGTGAAGTAATTCATAAAGTTGTAGATAATAAGAAGCCAGTTCTCTAAAGTCACTACAATATATACCGTATGTTCGTAAAGTAATGCATAAGTTCAGACAATTTATTAATACATACAGGGAATTTTTCTTTTTAGTATACTGTACATTGCGTTTATTTTAAAAGTATACATAGGGGTTATGTATACTAAAAGGAAAAATTCCCTGTATATCCGCTCTCTCTTCTACCTTTCAGTGTGGAGAGTTGTGCATGACGCCTTTCCTTGATGGGCTGTTTGCAAACCACTCCTTTCTATTTTCCGCTAGCTTTATTACACTTTTAACATCACTGTCTCTGTCTCTTAGTACTTTAACTAATTCGTCATCCCATGTGTTTCTTGGTCGGCCCCCGTCCTTTCTTCTTTACTTTGGTTTTCCAGATGTCCTTTGTTCCGGCATTCTTACCATCCTAAGTTCCTCTTCTCTATTTGATAATGTTCAATTGACTCTACCAGCAGAGCTTCTCTTATTTCTGTATTCTTCATCTTGTCCATCCTGGTGACTCCCATTATTCTTTTTAAAAACTTCATTTCACACGCTCTTGTCATACTTCTGTGCCTATTTTCTATGTCTCCGCTCCGTACAGAAGGGCCGGCACAAATACTGATTTGTATACTTTAGTCTTTGTTCCCCTACTCACTTCTTTTTATCTATAAAATACGTCAGAAGTGCGTAATGTATCCTATTTGCAATTATAATTCTACTGTTTATTTCTAAATTCATCTTTCCATTTCCTTCTGTTATAGAACCCAGATACTTTACGCTTTCCACTTATTGAATTTTAGGCATGCCAATTTCTGTGTTTTTCCAATCCTAGCACCATAATTTCCGTTTTCCTTTTGTTGATGACCATGTTATATTTTGATAGTACATCCTTCCATATCATCAGGTTTTCTTTTAGGGCATCTTTTGTTGGAGCACACATGATTAAATTGTCGGCGTATATTAGTTTTTTAATATCCACTGGTTGCAACTTTCTATATCTAACGACCACACCTTCAGTCTAACTTTGTTGGTTTAGTAATTTCATCCATGGCCATAATAAATAGCATGGGGCTTAAAATGATCTCTTGGCTTGCCCCGTGTTTTGTGATAAATTCATTTGTGGTCAAATTTTGGTATCTGATGACATTTATAGAACTTTTATATATTACTTTTAATCGCACTTATTAATTCCCCTGGGATTTCCGCTTCTGTAATACATTCCAAATTGCCTGTCGGTTAACAGAATCAAAAGCTTTTTGTATGTCGATGGCATCTGTATAGATACTTTCCCCTTTTCTAATAGTATTTTTACATATCTGCCTCATCACAAATATCCATTCCTGTGTGCTTCGTCCTCTTCTGAAACCTGCCTGTCTATCTTCCACTGTTGGTTGGATTAACTTCCTTAGTCTATCATTCTTTCATAAACTTTACTTGAAACACAGGATATTTCTCTGAAGTTTTCACATGAGATCCTATCTCATTTCTTATGTAATGGAATTATTACTGCCTTTTGCCATTCTTCTGATAAGCACTTACTTTGTCAAATTTTATTTAATATTTTCCTCAATACTATCTCCTCTGCCTTACCCATTCCCTTCAGCATTTCCGGCTTTATTCCATCTACCCTCGCTGCTTTCCCGCTTTTTAGCGTTTTTATAGCTTCTGCTTATTAAAAAAAGACATTTGATAAAGTGGCGGCTTTCTTGTAGAGTTCAGGAATATTGTTGGAAGGTCTTTGAGGTCAATGAGTATCTAAGCGGCATTAATGGCCTGTAAGAATTAGGACAAGTTTTTTTTATTTTCTGGAAGAAATATCAAAGTTCCTCTTCTACCGACTAATTGTTGTAAACCAATGTATTGAGACCATCCATATCGGATACTTATAGTGGGTTGAATGATGAATAAAGATGAGTAAAACCAAATGTCTTTCCCACTTGATATCAAGTAAAACAAAATGTCTTTCCCACTTGATATCAAGTGGGAAAGACATTTTGTTTTACTCATCTTTATTGTCATTGTTTTTGTTTTATCCATATTGATATGATGTTTTTAATGATCTCTTAAGAAAGTGAGTTGTTTATAGGTAAACACCTTTAAAATAATGTAAATTTAATGTTAAAATGTAAATAGTTGTTAATTAAAAAATTAGTGTTGTATATAAGTAGATTAGGATATCTAGATAATTAATTTTAATAAAATATGTCATAATAAAATGTATAGAGTGTTAGTTTGTAAGAAATTTAAGAACCAAGGAAATGGGAGATAAATAGATAGTTGAACATTAAAGTTGGTAAACGAAAGTTGAGTTTTAAAATTGTGAAACTTAAACTTGATTTATTACCATAAAATTGTAATTATAAAACGGGTTAAAGTTATAATTGGTTTAAAACTGTATGAAGATTGTTATTGTTGTATGAAGGATATAATTTAGAGTTATACTCGTACATATAATAAAAAAATTTATGAAATAAAATTTTATTTTGGAGAAAGCAGTTGTAAATTTGGATATGGGTGAGGTGTTGGATTGGTAAATGGGAAAAGTGTATTGCTGGATATAAAATAAGACAGGACTTGGAATTTGGAGTCGAAGCAGGAAGTATGTTTGTGCGGGTTGTTATCAAAAGGTATTTTGTAAATTTATTAATTTTTAGAAAGTGTTTATTTAGTTATTAGAATTTGTTGTTGATTATTTGTAAAGGGGCCTTTTTCTTTATTGGCCACTAGCATTACATCATCAACATATGCTAAATGGGTTATTATTATTTTCTCTATATTATAATATCCCCATATGGCTTCTCCTATCTTGACCACGAAGAAAAGAGAAAATAAAAGACTAGAGGCCTTCGAAAGATGGTGTTATCGCAGGATGCTTAGGATCTCTTGGGTGGATCACATAACGAACGTAGAAGTGCTTCGCAGGATGAATAAAGAGGAAGAAATAATATTAACCCTCAAGAGAAAGAAACTAGAATATCTAGGCCATGTGATGAGAGGAACACGATATTCCCTGCTTAGATTAATAATGCTAGGGAAAATACTGGGAAAAAGGAATATAGGAAGAAGGAGAATGTCGTGGCTCAGAAATCTAAGAGAATGGTTCAATATGAGCTCCAACCAATTGTTTAGGGCGGCAGTGGTCAAGATAAAAATCGCCATGATGATATCCAACCTCCGTTAGGAGAAGAAACCAGAAGAAGAAGATCTTGATTTTACATTTTTTTGTAAAATTATGTTGTGCATCACTACTGTAAACAAATAGACAATCAATGTTCCACCTTGCCTCACACCTGAGGAAGTACTAAATCTTTGCGAGGCATTGTTATTTGTTCTTACATAGTTACAGTGTTACAGTGTTATTGTACTTATTTGTGGCACAAAAAAGTATTACTGTGGTTCCCCTGCCACCATATTCGCCGGATCACAGTTCCTGTGACATCTTTTCATTCGGCTGAAAAACCATTTGAAAGGGCATCATCTTGGTGCTTTGGATAATATCCAGAAGACCGTAACCTACGTGTTGAAAGGCATTCAAGCAGAAGCCTTCCAGGACTGCTACGAACAATGGAAATGCCTCCATCGGTGTGTAGCTACCCAAGAGAATCAAATTCATGGTTAAAAGAAAATCAGTTTCATTATTTTTATGCTAAACCTCGTATTGTTTCGTTAGAGTCCATTGACCTTTCGATTACTTGTTTAATGATAGAAAGCAGTTTGTTGGTCCTCTTCCCGTTCTAAACCCGTTTTGCTCATCTTCCAATTTCTTTTCTATTTTATCTTTCAGGTATTCGATTAAACTGTTCTCATATATTTTCATTACTACACTTTCGCTTGTCCTTGCTATTATATTCAATAATTCTGAAAGAAACTTGTTGTATTTTCCATTGTCATGCCATAATGTCTCGATACTTTCCCTATTTTTGCTTTATCTAGTTCCCCATTGATATATCTTCATCGCTATCATCTTTTCTATTTCTCACAGGTGATACCACCGCTACTCCATCTTCCTCGTTATTATTGTCTAACGGCTTCTTAAAATACTCTCTCCACCTTTCCATGACTTCTTCATTCATTAATAGTCCATTTTTGTTGAATATAATTGATTTCGTTGCCGTTGACGCTCTCTTCTACTTTCAGGCCAAAACTCTCCCAGACTTTTCTATTGGCTTTGAGCTCATTAATATCTTTAACATTTTTCCTGCAAACTTTGTACACCTCATAACGTTCTGGTGTTTGCTCCTTTAAGTATTTTTCCAGGCTTCCTGTTTTATTGTTATGACTTGCTTCACCTCCTCTGCCCACCAGCCAATATTAAAATTATTAATTTTAATAACTGAAAGTACCAAGAGAAATTAATTTAGATGCTTAAATTGGCCAGCCAAATATACGGATCTATCTTTGTTTGACTTTTGTAGTTGGGGGTTACCTAAAAAATGATGGTTTATGTAATCATCAAATATTGAAGATTTAAGAAAACGGATTTGCAAGAAATTCTATCCACCCCCCAAATTTATGCAAGATGTTGAATTTATTTTGCTTTAGGATGCTGCTTGGCAATTTGCATAATTAGTTTAATTTTTCCTTGTGCCAAATTTTTATATTCCATTATTATCTAATGTTTTTTCTTAAAATTTTTTGTATTAAACCTGCCCTAATTGTTACAAGCTGTTTTAAGACAACTAAGGTTTAAAATAAACTCGAAACAAATCCATCACTTTTGTAGTGTTTCTTTGTTTAATGCATTGTTTGGGGGCTTTTTTCTTTTACGAACACACGGTATATCTATATATCATTTTAATTTTTACGATTGCTTTGAAATACTTACATTGAGATATACTTGTATAGCACGTAATTCCTATGCTTCTTTTAAGGATAGAATTTCCATTTCTTTTAAGTTTCTATATCGATTTCCACAGTAAAAATAGTTCTGAGAAAGCTTCCGTTTCGGATGTGGATTTTTTTTTAAGATTATTATGTGGAGAGAATTTTCCTACTTGTGTGATAAGTACAGAAAATAAAAAATTATTATCTACTTTAATTATAAGTTTGCCATTCTGAATTAATTTTGTGATGTATTCTTCTAACATCTGTGGTTGGTGTACGTTTCTTCTAGATATTTAACTAAAATATAGAATTCCCCATTAAACATAATTATATAATATGATACCAAAGTTTTATTGTTAATTGTTGCGTATTTTTATGATCGACATAATAAAAAATTTGGTTGGAAATTTATACAGAATTTGACATTAACCAAAACTGGACCGTGCAGTATTGAACTAAATGTTCGATTATGACCTGAAACTCTTTAAATGTCAGTACGAGTCTTAAAAATTCTTTAAGTAAGTTATTGTTTATTGTTGTGGTGTTCCAAAACATTTTTTGGCCTTGTGATGCCATTTCGTTTTATATTCTAAGCAATCGATTAACATTTTTTATCACAAATATGCAACGAAAATTTATTGGGTATTAAAACCCTGCATTAATTCTGTTGCAACAATTTATTTGCATCTTTCCAACAAATAATTTTACTTAAAAAATATAACTAATTTTAGTAGTCTAAGAATAAAAACTTCTTGGTGATAATTAAATTAATGATGAAGTCAATAAATCAAAAGAATATTAGTAATAGAACTCCTAAATGCTTCTAACTAGGTACTTTCGTCTCCATGCTATTAACGAACATTGACTTCTTAGACCAATATCTTTAGCAGTTTCTTTTGATTTGTACAGCTTTTCTTGTTTGGTTTTCTGTTTCTGGCTAACAAAATTCTGAAATTATCTGCAAATGAAATACTTTTCGGCTGATATTTTAGATAAGGCAATTATAAGTAAATCGAATCAAATTGTATTTAAGTAATTTAATCAAATCAAGTAACGCCTCATTAACAGCATTAACCAGCTGGCTGAATTTAACGTTAGTTTTTGTTACGAAATTTGCAATGTTCTGGCCTATTTCTCTTCTAAACAAACAGGGCAAAAAAGGTGAGTAATAATTCATTCATAAAATGTGACGCTCCATTTGTTTCCCGAATGGCATTGCAAGTACTGTATTAAATGTCATTTTTTAATGTCACGTGCAACCACTGTTATGTAATTACTCTTGTTTATTTTGATGCTAGTTTGAAACTAGTTTAAAATGTTTCGGCTTTAAAATTACCGTTTTCAATACTATTTAAATTTACGCAAAATAAGAAAAACGAACACTTCAATTAAATAAAGCAAAACCTGGAAAAAGGCAAATTAAACCTTTTCAAAAATCAAAATTCGTGCCTTCTAAATTTCCCAGTTTTTTGCTAAATATTCCTTTTACCAACAAATAACAAAACAACCGCATCGTCTAAGGACTCTAAGGTATCAAAATTGCCTTGCCCCAATTTCATCAGAAATGCTTCACGTATTTGTCGGTATTCCAAATTAATGCAACTGCCAAGGCAGCTTATATCTGGTTGTTTTTTAAAAAGATCCCCATTGCATTTCTACAATAGCTGCTTACCATGAATGTTATATTTCTGCATCCACTGTAGATCATTATTTATGTCCTGGAATAATATAATAGGATGTTGCATTGAATTCATGCATGTATGAAGTAATTTCCCTAATTAAGCTGTTCTCTATAAGGAACCTGTTTCAGTGGCAAATTGGACTCTCTGGAACGGAATTAATTACATTGGGGTCATAAATTTTAGCGATCAAAGAACGGTCGACACTTGTTAGTTATATCGATATGTTTGTTGTTGGGCGTGTGGATTTTCTTGTCGGGAAGTATGAAGGTTTAATAGTTTTCTTACAAAAATTTCATTTTCTAAATTACAAAAATCTTAAAACATTTTGTCTTGAAGGATAAAGTCAATTAATGATTTTGCTAGTACTACTCCAATTAATCCTCTTACAGTAAATAGGACAATAAGCTCAAGGTTATTTATTTATTATGTTTTCTTTAAAATATGTCCTTCGTCAAGTTACCCAAATTTGAAGGATAAACACTAAAGATTGTTGTACAGTTTAACCTTTCGATTTATTCAAGCATCTTCAGGGCCAAATCTAATAATATTTGTAAAAAGTACATTAAATTTCACGTTTTGATCTTTATTAGTTTCTCTGAAATTGAAGAAAAGTAAAATCTAGATATGTTTGTTAACAATTAACTGCGACGAAAATTACCGAACTTAAAAGGCAAGAAATGGTGTGACTAATTTCTAGTTTTGCTCATTCCCTTCTGACTAATTATTCATGAAAAGGTTTCGTAGAGTTTCTCTATTTGGGTTTACAATTTTTTAACATTAAATTAGCGAGTGTTTTTTAACAAAAATTTTTAACATCAAAAAGAAACTTACTTAGTAGCATGAATTACATTAATTAATCAACATTTCAGATTTTAATAACTTTTGGTACTTTACTAGTTGAAGCTGTAGTGATAATCTGAATGGAAAACCTAATTCAGAAGGTCTAAAACTGCAAGTAAAATGTAATTACTTCGGAAATCAATGGAAAATCTAAAAACACTTTTATCCAAAATCTTTGATTTAGAAGTTGCACCTAAGGGTTTGTTTAGGAATTGTAATTTAAATCGTGCTACTAATTATAGCTTCTCCTTCTTTCTCTTTGAAATTCTTGCCCTAGGGCGTAGAACCCTCTTTTCTCCGCTATTCTACTAATTCCCTCTTCCCACTGTATTCTAGGCCTTCCTTGCTTTCTTCTATCTCTTGGTCTTACTTCTAGATTTTTTCTGGGTATTCGGTCTCCCCCCATTCTCCCAATCCTAATTGAGCATTTCAGGTTCCTTGGATTGATTCAGTTGGTTCATGTTCCACTTTCCTATGTAGTACGCCTTAGGTGTTCTTTGCTTTATTTTTTTAAATATTTCTTCCATGTATATGATAAACAGAAACGGACTCAGGCTACCCCCTTCTTAATACCTTTTACCATTTGAAATTCTTCTGACTATATTCCACTTATCCTAACAAACCCTTTTGTGCACTAGTAACTGCTTTCTATTCTTTTCCGCAGCGGTTCTGATATACCTGCGTCTTCTAGGGCCTTCCATAGTTTCTGCTTTGTGGAAAGCTGATTTTAGATTTAGAAAACCTAGATACAGTTTCCTACCTCTGTCTAGCATTTCTTCTATTGTTAGTCTTAATAAAAAAATCTGATCCCTCTTCCGTAGACGGCTTGTTTCTCTTAAAGATGTTTTACTATTCCTTCTCTGACTTGCCTCCTATTACTCTCGTGTAGATTTTTGTATTACTTGTGATAAACATTCTGCTCTACAAGTTCCGCAGTTTGTTGTATTCCCCTTTTTATGTATTGGGACCTATTGGGTTCCTATCCCACTCCTTCGGTATTGTGTGGCGTTCCATGCCGTATTGCATAATTTTGTTATGTGACCCATTATTATTGTTCCCCCGTATTTAATTAATTCGGGATTGCTGTCGTGGCTGCCAGCTGCTCTACCTCTCCTCAGCTTTTCTAATACCGCGTTTACTTCTTCTGTTATTTCCTCACTGAGTTCTTTTTCCCCATTGTCGTCATACCACACCTCATTTTCAGCTCTTTCTTGTTCATTATTTGCGCCTACTTCTTCATATGTTCTTTCTTCCTTTTATTTATTTTTGTCATAACCGTTCCATGACCTCACTGCCTCTTTTTTTACCAGATATGAGTTTGTTTTCTTTATTTTTGATACTTCTAACCGTTTTTCCATACTTTCCTTTCAGTTTCTTTATTATGCCCCAGAAGATCCTCCTGTTGTTCTAAAAATTTCTACATCTACTCCAAATTCCACCCACGAGGCTTAATTTTCTTCGTTTCTACTTCGTCTGTATGTTTGTCGGTCTTCTTCTTCACTTTTGGTTTCATGTATTTCGACCACTCTTTTTTGTTACTTCCTATTTTTTCTTTAGCAGTGTTGTTCGACCACCTTGTCTTTCATCTAGGCTCTGCTCTACTCTTTGATCTTCTTTTTTTCTTTCCAGTTCTTCCAACCTGTTCCTCAGGACATTTATATATTGACATCTTATTTCGCCCCTATTCGGTTTTGCCATTCTGTCGTAACGTTTCGCTTTTCATTTCTTTATACTATAATAAACCGAGTTTCGCCTATTACCAATCGGTGATCCGTACCTTAATTCTGCACCCTAATTATTTTGACGCCTAGTATAGCATTTCTCTAGTATGTGCAATAAAAAATATAATGTTTTTTGCTCTTTTAGCTTCTGCTTCAAAACTTATCTAATAGATATGTTTATGTATGAAGTATATATTATCTATGATTCTCTATACAAAATTCAAGCATTCTTTTTTCATTCTCATTTATAACGTCTTCTCCATTATATTTTCCCATTACTCCATGTCCTCTCCGATTGTCCATCCCGATTTTGGCGTTCCAATCTTCCTATGTTATTATATTATGTCTGCTTGCATTTCCAGAGTTTTCTACAGTGGTGGTCAGTTGATTCGAAAAGAGTTCTACTTCTAACATGTCTTCATCTTCCGTCGGTGCATATATTTGATTTATGGTGATCCTTTCTTCTAATTTGAGGTTTAATTATAACTACCAAAGAAAATTGTAAAACATTAGATATTGCAAGGCTGCACAATTCTAAAGATTTGTAAAAGCTTTATTTTTAAATATCAGATATGAAATTTTCTTCTTTTTAATTTTGTATTTAATTTTGGCTACCAAGTTTATTTCTAACACATGGCACATATTTTCAAAAAAACTTTATAGCTGCTTATTAAAAAAGTTTTAAAAACGACGTAATTCCTGTGAAATCAAAATATCATGTACCTATTTGTATTGAAATTATGTTTAAGTAAAGTAGAAAAATTAGTAATATTTTTATTTTTCTGATAATAATTATTGATCATTGCTATAATAAGAAGAATAAAAAGACAGTGGCCAGCTGACATATAAAATGGAATAAGAGATCTCATCACTGGATGAGATCTCTTCATGTTATTTTTAGAGTTTTTAGGCTAACACATTAGCTTATAGAATGCACTATATTCTGATTGCTAATAAAACCTATATAAAAAAGCAAAAACGAAATGGTATTAAAATCTATATACAGGGTGAATCCTTAATGGCGGATAATATTTGCACTACGCGATTCTGCGTTAAAAACTGACAAAAAATTGTGTGACTGTTTTAGGCCAACACGTGTAGTTGTTTAAGAATTGTTAATTAAAGTTTTGTAAACTTAGCAACACTGTGTGGTCACCTGCGATATCACCTATAGCAACCCACTTGATTTTAATATAATTATATTGTACATCGTTGCAACATTTATGAAAAGCACAAACAAGCACTGCAAAATTTCAAACTTCGGATGGAAATTCTAAGTAAACCAAGGATAGGTTGAGTACAATTATAGATTAGTTATTCCTTTTGTTGATTAAACTACAGCTAAAAATCATTATTTCATAAAAATGTCACACGACAAGCAAACCAGAATACGACTTAAGGCTGGCAATAACTCCCCATCTAAGAAGAACATTAAATTGGTATAAGACTTTATTGCTTTGTTTTTGATGCAGAATTACGTGGGGTGGATATTATCGGCCATTTAGGATTCACCCTGTATAATTCAAAATTTCGCGGAAGCAAATGAAAATGTTTTGCTGTTATTTACTCTGATTTATCTGGTGGGTTTAAATGATTAAATGATCAGCTGTTTGCGAAATGTTTTCTTTCGAAATGTTTTAATTATGCCTTGAAAATTTTGAATTTTAAAATAAGTCGAGTAAAATCAGCCGTAATTTTAGAAAATCCAAATAAATAGATTACAAATAAGATTAAAAACACTAGAAATTGAAAATTCATCATATAATTATTTATGATTAAAAAAATTATTAATTGCATTTCAACAGCCTGAAAGAATTTCCCAAATATTAAAAATGAAAAATAGCACAGCTTCAAAGAACTCTCTTCTGCAGTACGACCCATGTAGGGCTTCGGCCTCCTTCACTACATCCCTGCTGTCCTCAGCTAAGTTCTGCCATCTCTGTCTTCTCATTTTCTTAAGATCTGCGAATACATTATCTAACCATCGTCCTCGAGGTCTTCCTACTCATCGCTGTCCCTCTGGTGCTCGTGCTAATGACTTTTTCCCAGGCCTGGCTTCGGGCATATACCATACACGTCCCAGCCATCTAATATACGCTCCTTTTTCATTCATTCTACTAAGTATATCTTGGTTTCCGTATAACTGCTTCACTTCGAAATTTATTCTTGATCTCCATCCTTCTAGGTCCTCATCATATATATTTTTCGCAGAATTTTCTATTCAAATCTATTTAACAGATCCTCACTATTCTTCTTTAGGGTCCATGACTCGCATCAATAGCATATTACTGGTCTAATTAACGTTTTATGTAATTCTATTTTACTGGAGCGAGACAGAAGTTTAGATCGCTACAATAAGTCTATGGAGAACATTGTCCTGTTGCCTGTTATTATTCGTCTACCTATTTCTTTGTTGATATATTCTTGCTATTAATATGTGTTGCAAGATACTTAAATTCATTGACCTTTTTAAATTCTTTGTGTAGTATCTCAAGAGATTGGTCGTGTAGGTCTTCTTTACTAGTCTTTATGTATTTAGTTTTTTTCTAGCTTACTTACAGTCCCATTTGTTGTCCCCCTTCAAATAAGCTTGCATACATTTCTGCGGTGTCTTCTTTCTTCCGTCCCAATATCAATACATCATTTGCGTAAGTCAATAGTTGCGCGCTTCTGTTGTATATTGTGCTTATAGGGTTTATACACTTAGCGTATCACTGTTTCCAGAGTCAGAATAATTAGTAGGGGTGAGAGTACATTCCCCTACTTGACGCCCCTTTTTATTTTTAATTCTTCAGATGTCATACTTCCTACTTGGTACACACATTGCGCTCCAGTAACCATTAGTTTCGGTAGGCGTATTAGCTTATTTAGTACCTATCTTAAGTTTCGTTGAAGCTATTGCACGCCTATTTAATTATAGTCGACGCAGAGTTGATATATATTATGTATGTCGATATTAAATTCCCAGCATTTTTCCAAAATCATACGTATTGTGAATTTGGTCGTTTGTCGATCTTCCTCTTCTAAAGCCAGCTTGATGATTTCTTCTGCCAATCGGTTGAATCGTTTATGAATTATACAATGTAATTTTTTAAAAACTCAATTGCAGTAGGCCGTATTCTGACTTAATACAGACAGTTCTAAGGTTATTAAGACAGAATACGGCCTGCTGCAATTGAGTTTTTAAAAAATCGCATTGTATGTGTTAATACTTTATATATTTTTCGACGCAAACAGATGCTTGTATAGTTTTTGCAGTTTAATTTATCACCCTTGTTGTGGATGGGACAGATGATTCCTACCTTTAATTCATTTGGCATTTCTTCTTTTTCCCATACTGTCTGCATTAATTTTAGGATAGCTGAATGTAACTTTTCGCTCCCTTTCCTGATAAGTCTCGCAAGAATGTCGTCGATTCTTGGAGCCTTATTCCAATTCAATTTGTTAATAGCTTCTTCAACTTCTTCGTAAGAGGGTAGCTGAACTTCCTGATTGTCCAGCTCTTCTCTCGAGCTTATATCTTGAGAGTCTTTCCTGTACACTTTCACTTTCTGCCTAGGCCTCTCCTTCCTGTTCCGTTTAGTAGATATTCAAAGTGCTGCGTCCAGACTTTGATTATTTTGTCTTTGTCACAAGTCAGTTCCCCTTCCTTGTTCCTACAAAGAACTACTTCAATGACTTTTCTAATATGTTAAACACGAAGTATTTGCAGTTTTAAAGGTTTTAGGTTTAAAAGAATTTTCTTAGCAATTAATTTTCTTCTGTTTGGTCCTATTTAAAAAAACCATCAACGTTTTATTTAGCACTTTCATAATTTAAATTTTTAATTTTCTTTTACCAGGTGCTCCGTTCTATATTTAGATATTTAAAAATAGGAATTTTTAATATTTGTTCTTTTAAAAAATTGTCCAATTTCCATTTAATTTTTTTCTCTAAAAATTCCATAAGTTATCGATAAGAATGCAACATGTAATGCTCAGAAATTGATAATTATTATTAGTAGATGTAAAGGTGTCGACCTGCGAAAGAACAAGTCTAACTGGCAAGATACTCGTAGATAGGGAAATTTTCAAAATATTAAAAGTGAAAAATTACGAATCAGTTCTAAAAGAATTTCTTCAGAAATAAGAAAATAACGTTTTATTTTACAATTTTTAAGAATAACAAATTTTTTTCATCTTCTTTCTAATTCTATCCTCCTATCATTAATTAATTTAAATTAATTTTCAATAAACAGAAAACATCACATTTGCAAGGATTTAAACCGAAGAAGCTAATTCTCAAAAATTAATCTCTAAATTTATGGAACTTTGAGCTATCGATATAAATTCTACGTCTAATCAAAGGATTTCAATTATGACCACCTTAAGAAGTTTCATAAAATCTTATGTGATGAAACAGCACTTTTGAAGATTTTTCAAGCTTCAAGAAAGAGTTCTGGATGATTAAACATTTATTATTTTTTTTTAGCTACGAAATGTATACGAGTATTATAGTTATTTGTAGTGTCGCAGTAAAATAATTTATTTTTAATTTTCAATGGCAAAAGATTTTCGTAGTTTGGTATCTAATCTAAAATACTCAGATCCGAATAACTTATCAAATATCAAGTGGATTAATATTTGAGAATATACGAATCTGATTTTTTATTTTGGTTTAAATCTTAATATAGTTAATATCTCACGCCTCACAAAGTGTTTGTTTCCTTCTAAATTTTTTTGCGGTTTATTTTATTTCTGCTACTAAAATTCGATCGTTGATAAATGCTGATTTAGTGGATATCCAACGAAATAATTTAGAAAGAGTGTAGTATAATTTATAATATCAATGTCTGGGTGAGCTAATTTTTTATTTATTTTTAATTAACAGTTACGGAATATTTAGCAAGGACTATTCGGTTCTTTAAAATTTTATCAAAAGTCTATCGAATTTGGCAAGTTTAAAACATGTTGATTATCTATTTGACTGCAGAAACTTAAAACAATATTGTTTTATGTTATTTTTCTTTGCAGGCAAGTCTTCTGTTTGTAGATCGTGGATCCATCGAAACGTGAGTTCTGTATTTGTATTTTATGAAAACTTTCGCCAATACATTATTCTAATCCCATTTGATATATTCAGAAATTAGGATTTAATTTTGGAATATCCAACTCGAAAAAGTAGTATTGTGGTGTCAAAGCTTTATCCGCTTATTTACTGTTCATTGCGAATCCTTCATAGTTCAACAATGGTAATTTGCATAGCAATTTGATATCATTGTGTTTTAAGTCACAGGAAGCCGGTAATTACAGTAACAGTAGAAAAATGAAGAAGAATGCGTGATAACAGCTGTAAATATGCAGAAGTAAAGGAAGGAAAGTTTGTCTCGCAGAAACCGGTCTGTAATGTTCGTTTTAAATCAAATTGGCGAAAGATAAAACAATTCATTATCAACATAGAAAATCATTTGACCGTAAATCGCGTTCATTGATCCCTAGACGAAGGTTTTAGGGTAACCAGAACTGCTTTCTCAGAAAGCTTACAATTTAGATTCCGCCCTCAGCAGGTTATTGAGGTTTTTTGTGATTTCCCAAGAGAACACTTGTGTTTTTACTCGGATACTTACGAAATGAAAGATTAAAATTATATTATGAAAATCTAGACATAATGGGATGTTTTCCCCTTGCTTCTACAAATAAAAAATGCTCCACACTATTTAACAGCACCTCGGCGGAACGCGCTAAATTGAATATTTTTACGTGTAACAAGTTGCTAAAAGGAAAAACACAATTTTTACTTAGTTCTAACTAATCTTCTGGCAATATTTTAACGCTTTAGAAGACTTGCCTTATTTGAAATTTAATATTAACGCCCGTAGAACAATTTAGTTCACTTAACGTAAACGTTTACAAATATTAAATGAAATGTGAGAGAAACGTGAGGGCATTTAAGGAATTCCAGGACAACTAAATCACAACAAAAAGAAGCGCAAACTTGTTTATTAATACGCGAATATAATTCCGGTAATAAATTCACCAAATCAGGAAGACAGGTTGTCATTTCCTACTCATCAAGAAAGGCAACGCCTAGGTAGATATTAATTTCATAGGCAAGAAATGCGGTCTTGAAAGTCGGACTTAATTGAACAGTCACGATCATAACCGCATTTTTTTTTTATTAAAAGAAGTGCTTTTTCGTCCTTGCGCATGACGCAACTATTAATTTATTACGATAATAACAAGTTGGAAATCTTAACTTGTTTATTTTACTATAATGAGGAATGTTGAATTACACAATGGGATTATTAACACTTACTTTCTATAATAATGCGTGCAGAATGGAATTAACTGGATTTCTCGTATTTATTCGGTTTAGTGAATGTGCGTTTATTTACATTTGGATTCTCACATGCTGATTAAATTGTTCATTAGTAATTAATTAAAGCACGTTAAATTACTTTGTTATTGATTTAAATGCCAATTTCAGTTAGATTGCAAATATGTGGAAAATTATGGATATTTTATTCGGACATACTAATAAAAATTTCCAGAAACATCTATGGTTGAGATCAACGAGATAATAAAAATTTTATGGTTTATGATCAGGGAGTCCAGGGCTCTACTTTCGTTCAGTGTTATACTGAAGTTTTTCCTTTATCTATTTATGTAAAACACACCACAAATTGCGGTTGATTTAGGTTGTTACTTTTTATGATTCTTTGTTTGGGTTTGGCAATTAGCAGAAATCAAACCTAAAATTATTCAAAATTCTGTGTAAGCTCAATTTTTCATGCACATCTTTGGCAAACATCCCTAAACCAGACCTTTCGTTTATCCATATGTAATGCCAACAAGAATATTATAATCAAATAATGACATTTAATACTCATCTGAACTACCTCAGTTTTAAAATAATTCCTTGTTTCGCTTCACAGTCTAAATTCATAATCTGAATTTCTGTCAATCTAAATTTAAATCGATGGGTATTTCTCAGATACCTTTAGAAAAATTAATCCGTTAGATTTTAAAACAATGAATCTATCGTAACTCGGTTAAAACTTTCTTCAAACAATTGTCTTGGTAAAACAATTACTTACAACTTAAGCCATCAAGTTATTTGTGCTTCTTCTTATCAGAGCTTAGCTTTACTAAACGACCTGAAAACGAACTGATAAAATTTTTATTACTGTATGTGTTTCACTGATTGCTGACTGAGCCGAACTGATTTTTACAAAGTAACTAAATTTAATGGCTTGGCTTTTGTACGTTCTACACATTTGATTCATTCTTCGTTCATTCATTATCATTTAACTTTTTATAGTGGCAGAGGGATTAATTTACTAATTTCTGCAAGGTTATTCGGAAACAATATTAAGAAACTTATTACATGAGGCTTAGTTTATGAGCCGAAGTTGGATTTAATTAAAATGTTTAGGGGAATTTTATGCTTTTGAGCTTTTCGCTTATAATCTTCTTCGGTTTCAAATAGAAATCCTTCACAAATTTTTGTTTTTGTATCATAAAAGTCAAAGCTTTCAACTTTTCTTTTACTTAAATTTCGAACATAACAACGTGTATTAAATACGCCCACTCAAGCTTGTAATAAGGACTTTAACATTATTTGTTATATTTATTTCCTTACAAAGCAATAAAGTAGCAAAAGCATCTTCAAGTTTCTGAAAAATTAAGCTACATGTTGGAAATACAAAGCATATCTTTCTTGAAAAAAATTAATGTAACTGTTATCATTAACCTTTATTATGTTATTATGTTCTGTAAAAAAAATATTTATTGTTCGTGAATATCTGACATTTCAGACGACAATTAATTACTTCTCTGGAGTTTTTCAGCGCTTTTCGGTTGTTGAGAGTTCAAAAAGTCAAAGGTGACAGCTGTTGCATTCTCTTTTCTTCAACAGGGACTGATTAACCTCCAACATGTTTGATTTTAGATAGTTTTTGGGTGTTTTATATTAAAAGCTCAATTTTTAAGACGCCAGTTTTACAAAAGGAAGGTTGTAATTTTCAATAATGAAAGTTTAACAGGAAGTCTATGATAACCAAAATTTTTGAATTGGTTTGTTTGTTCGAGATATTACATTGATTTTAGCCTTACGTTTACTTACTACTAAAAATATAATTCTTGCCGTACTACATACTACTACAAGCTGTAAGCGATTAAGAAATAAGCTAATGAAAACTGTAGCCAACGCTTATATTTATTACGTCAGATATCTAAAATAAGATTATAGACCATTAGGTTAAATATTGAGGCCTTATTAAGCTTCCTATAAGGCTTTCTCTTTATTTTCACTGCGGGTCCATTCAGGCTTTTTGTTTCAGACGTAACAAAAATTAAATTACTATTTGTCATGTTAAGTAAGCATATTTACTAAGTAATTTTTTAATGATATATCATTTATATGTCAAATTTAATTCAGCAAATTTGAAATAATTTTACTTGCAAATGCTTGTAAGTAATTTACGAAATTTATGTAAGTTTTCAATTACTAAAATTAATTAATATTTTGATCGTGTGATAATAGAAAATGTGATGTAATTTGTTAGAGGCAGCATTAGGAAAAAGAAGAAAAAAGTCTGAAGATAATCTATCAGTGAATTCGGCTATTAACGATAGAAACACAAACTAGCACTTAATCAATCGAACGTCAAGAGCAGAAACGGCGCATTAACGACATGTGAAATTGAAAGTCGTTTTTAAGATCAGATATAAGTAATGTTCACAGAGATTTTTCTACCTGAAAATATTAAAACTTGACTTATTCCAAGTTTTTACGGAAGAATACTATATAATAGTATTAAATTTTCCAGTCGGAGGGGTTTTTAGAATTATTAGATGTGAAATAATATAAGGGAGAAGCACAGTATAATTCTAATAAATCAGAAAAGTTCGTTCACTGGCTTGCAAATTAAAATTTCAATGTGAAAGCCCAGAAGTTTTTCAATCAACATTTCGTAACTGCTTTATTACTCGAAATTCCCACTTTATACAAGGTATAACTTAATTTGGTTGTAAATTAAGTAATAAATGTCTTATTTCAAGTTCTTCATTTTGCTTCTGCTGTATCTTAATGAACTAAAAAGCAAATAAAAATTCGTTTCTTATCTCCAAAGGAAAATTGACTTATTTCCCATTTGTGGGATACCCTCCGTTTTCTGGAATGCACCTGAACATCGTATAAAATTAGCGTTCTCGATGCTTGAATTCGAATGGACTGCATATTCCTCATACACATCGCACTTATTTAAGGAGACTTTTATATGCAGACATTTTATTGCCCCGGAGTCATGAACCGTAATATAGAATCATGTCGCATATGCCATATACCCGGTTTATGAGAGTCAACGACTTAAAGTTTTGTCTGGCACCGAAGAGGTTCTTAAGGAAAACCATCTTCACAGATCCAAAGTCAATATTTCCGGACGGTCTAAACGGCGAGGACAGAACCTAAGAATTATCGCGTCGTTAAAACAAAAGGGCAATAATGATAATAGTTAAAACATTTAGACCGTTTCGCGTTGAGCATTTCGTACTAATTAGAATTCTATTCCGGTAGCGGACCAGCAAAGGCGGGTTGTAAATTAGGGACTGATATGTTTATAAGGGACCGCGAATTCCGTTACCCTCGCTAAACACCGCTACGATGAGATATCGAGACTATAATTAAATTACATCTTTTATCTGCGATTAAAATAAACATTAATTAACCACAATGTAAAGCCTTTAATTAGTACAAAGGGGGTAATTTATTGACCTTTGTATCGGAACACTTCGTTTTTAAGCTGCTTCCCGTTCTGAATAAGAATGGCCTTACAACACTCCTGGATTGTATATGTTTTCCTTCCCTTTTCCGGAACAGAAAACACCAACGAACGTTCACCTATTTGACTTACATGCGGGGTTTAACAGGGCTATTACGACCTTGTTTTATTCTTCTCACGAAAACTCAATTCCTCTTATCTGTCGTTATTCTTAACAGACGCAATTTTTCGAAAAATTTTGTAATTTGTTATTAATACGGGTTTTCAAACTACTGATAAATTTAACCCATAGCGTTTTTTTTTTTTTGTGGAAATAATAGCTACAACCGAGTCAAGCATCTAAAAGTTATAGACGAACTATGTTAACAGAAATTACCAAAGAAAATCTCAACTGAAAATTAAATTGCGCATTGCAATTGTTGCTACAAGCATATATTCTACAGAATGACTGGACATTAAGTTAAATCTGAAATATTTTGAATTTTTAGAGTATCAAAACATTTTCTAAGAACTTTTGTAGGCAGTATAAACAATAACCTGTTATTATCGTTTTAACAGCTTATTAAATCTTAGTTTTTCACTTACTACACCATCTGAACATTACCAGCATTTCAGACTTCTGCTTTCTTATTTTGTATTAACCTGAAAGTAAAATTCCCGAGCAATTCAGAGACCACCACTAAGTACAGGAGTCATCAATACGACATAAAATATACCGTGATACCTTCATCTAAAACAAACAAACCATGGCGCCGCGTCAAAGAAAAATGTCAATGTATGTACGAAATTGCTTCATTTTATTCAGAAATATTTCATTCAAAAAACGTTCTGAACATTGTGTACTGTTTTGATTAGAATATTACTAAGGTTATGCTAGCTTAGTTTAGCTTAAGTTAGGTTAGATAGGATATGGACAAGAGCAACCACAGGAAAGGGAGGAACTGCAAAGACGGTTTAAAGCTTGCAGAGGTAACCGCTAAAAAGCAGTCAAAATATTCAAGAGGTCAGCGTGGAGCCAACTCTGCAAAGAAATTGATGATGACATCTGCGGAACTGCGTAGAAAATAGTAACAAATAAATTAGCACTGCGTACTCCGGTATTATTAACCGATGAAGAACAACTGGCGGTGGCGAGGGTACTCTTCCCTGCACATCAGAACATATCCTGAGAGAGGGACAATGTAGAGATCGAACAGATACCCAGCTGTACCGAAGACGAGGTAAGAAGAGCTGGAAGAGGTAGATTAAGCAGGGAAAGGCGGAAGGCCCTGACGGGATAGCCCCTGAAGTAGTAAAACTACTATCGGAAAAATATACAGATACGTGCAGAAAGGTACTGGATAAGATAATATACAAGGGAACCTTCCCTGATAAGTGGAAGGCGGACAGACTAGTGCTTATAGAAAAATCTAACAAGACACATAGACCTCTGCGCATGTTGAGTGCCATGGGAAAGTGGTTCGAGCACTTAATAAACTTAAGATTAAAAGAAGAGATAGATGATAAGTCAGGGCTATCAGACAGACAATATAGGTTCAGGAAGGGCCGGTCCACGATTGCAGCGATAAAGCAGGTCCTAGATTTGGCAACACAGGCTAAAAGACAAAGCAAATACGCAGTTCTTGTGACCCTTGACGTCCAAAACGCTTTTCACACCGTACCGTGGACCGGGGTTATAAACGAATTAAAGAACATCCCAATATCTGGTAAATATTATTAAAAGCTATTTCAGTAACAGGAAGCTACAAGTAGGCGTTAATTTAGAAATGCAAGTCACGTGTGGGATTCTATAAGGCTCTGAACGTAACGAGGTATTTAAGTTGAAACTCCCAGAAGAGACCACGTTAGAGAGTTACGCAGACGACTTGGCCATAGTTGCTTGTGGAATCAATCAGGCAGAAATAGAGAACAACATCGAATTATCACTGCACAAAATTGAGAGATGGCTAGAAAAAAGAGAATTGAAACTAACCCCGCAAAAGGCGAAGTTAACAGTACTGCGGGGGAGAAGGAAGCTTGATAGGGTCGAGATTATGATTGACGATAGCAGGTCCACAAGCCGGTACTGTCTGAAGTACCTGGGTGTAATAATAGGTAGAAATATGTATATGGGCAGACATGTAGAGCAATACGGTGCCCCCGTGTGAAATAAGTGTATGCGAGTGAAGAAGCATACAGGACCGTATCAACCAGGGCAATACAGGTGGTGGCTGGTGCCGTACCCATTCACATGCTGGTTCTGGAGAAGACATGACAGGAAGAGTGGAGGCAAGAAGGAACTGGGCCAGGAGAGTGATCCCAGATATCCGGGCATGGATTAACCACAGGCATGGGGAGGTAAATTATTATATGACCCAGATTTTGACGGGCCACGGCTGTTTTGGGGCTATCTACACCGCATGACGTTAACTGAGACAAATCATTGTGTATACTGTGGTCAACAGGACACAGTACACCATACAATGTTTATATGTGAGAGGTGAGTAACGATAAGGGAGGCAACCGAGATAGAGATTGAAAATATGTAACGAGAGCAAAGAGATAGACAAGGCCGATATACAGAAGGTCTGAACATCCATGATTTAATGTCGAGAGATAGTTCCAGGGATGTTTCGGAAAGGCCACTTGAGAGGCGCGTGCCCCTCCTAAGCCTAATACAAAATAAATAAAATAAAGTAAAAAGAGATTAGGTTAGATTAGGGTAGGTTAGGTTAAGAAGGGTTTACGCACGCCAGTCAGCCTACGGATGAAGAACAGATGACGATGGCAAAAAAACTCTTTCCAGAACATCCAAGAAAAGCATGGCTTGCAATAACAACGAACAGAGATGACAAACCCACCAGTGAAGAAGAGCAAGTAAGAGAGGCGGGTAGTAGGATTAGAACTGGGATAGCGGCGGGACCGGGTGATGTACCACCAGATGTGCTTAAAATCCTTGCAGAAAGGAAGCCAGCCGCAGTTAAGAAAGGGATAGATACACTCCTTAAGGAAGGCATATTCCCAAAACTATGGAAAGTGCTAAAATTAACTTATAAAAAAGCCAGTTAAAGAAGACGATGATACGACATATAGACCTCTATTTCTGCATAATGCTATGGGGAAATTGTTTGAGCAGATCATAAACAAACGATTATTAGATGATATGGAACCTTATTAACGTAATATGCAGTTATTTTGAAAATAGAAACATACTGATTGGAGAGCAACTGAAAATGGAGATGACATGCGGTGTACCGCAAGGCTCAATACTGAGACCCACATTATAAAACCTATATTATCATGGAGTTCTTAAAGGAGCCGTGGCGAGAGATACCATACCATAGTAGTCGGGTATGCCGTTGACCTGACACTGGTGGTATGTACCAATAGTAAGGAAGAAGTAGAGGAAGATATAGGAGTAGTACGAAGAATTGCGAACTGGGCCGAGAAGAAGGGTTTAGAATTAGCTCCTGATAAGATGGAGGCGGTTGTGTTGGTTAGCAGCAAAACATTGAAGTCAGTTAAGTTCAAAATACGGAATTCAAAAATCGCCAACAATAAATGTATCAAATATTTGGGAATTATGGTGGGGTACAACATGAACATGTGATGGCATATTAAGAAAGTAACGGATAAAGTAGATAAAACTGCAGCTGTGATGAGCAGACTGATGCCAACTATACACGGGCCAAGTGCAAGTAAAAGAAAAACCATTAGCAGTGTAACTCAATACTATTATACGCTGCTCCAGTGTGGAATAGTTGGGTGTTGGATGAAATATCGCAGGGGCATACCATACTGTCTCTACAACTATACCGATACATTAACTCACCCTAGAGCGTAAATATGAAAGAACAGTAAACAAAAGGGAGTAAAAAACAGGGCAAGCTAACTAACGATGCAGAAATGGGATGAAGAAGGGTCTCAAGGTAGTACAGCTAACTGGACGAGGGAACTGGTACCGGAGGTGACACCCTGGATGACACGGAAACATAGGGTAACATACGGTACCATTTAAATCAATTACTCGCTGGCCATGGCCGATTGGGCACCTACCTAAACCGATTTAAAGCGAGGGATACAGCAGAGTGAAATTAACAAGCCGGAATATACAATCATGGAATGTACAGCTGACCGAAGCACACGAGAGAGTTGAGGAGGCGTAGCGAGCGCTGCAGTCGTTTTCAGCGTACATTCAGGTTAAAAAGGATTTCGGCGGCAGTTCTAACTATATAAGAAAATAAGATCGTGGAGTTAAAATAAATGATTGATAATTTGATAAAATATGGAATGATGTATTAATTGTAAAACGAATTATTATGATTGTAAAAGAATTATTATGAAATAGAAATACAGCTGTCAAGTACGATACAAATTTGATAACTCGTAATTTCAATTGCGGATGTACCGAAATAAATATTCTTGCGTGATTGGTTGAATATCTTGGCGCTTAATAGTTATTTATTATACATGCGGATTAAATTAATGTTTAATGAGCGGTACGTTTACACGCGCGAGCGGCGGTAGCCGCAAGCGCGTTAATACCGCGAGTTAATACATTAATTTAATCCGCAAGTGTAATACAACTGTTTATTCAATTTTGACATTTACTTGACATTTTTAAAGCGATTTGACATTTTTAAAGCGCTAGCGGAATAAAAATTTTAAATCGCTAGCGGAATAAAAATTTTAAACGATTGTTTATAAAACATCAACTTTTATGGGCAGGCCAGAAACAATTAAACGTCAGTTTATACGGCAAAATTGAATAAAATATTTTAAATCAAATTCTTGTAGTTCGCATATTTTCCGACTCTCATATTTGCTTCGGCGCGCTGTACCAGACGGATTTGCGCCGAGGCAACAAAGCACAGATAAGTGGGAAGTAATTGCAATGGCTATAACAGATATTATAAAGATCGAAGAACAAGAAGAAAGACAGATAGGCATGACGAATTAGTATCGAATGAGAAGGGGAGGGGTACGATGAAATACTACCGTGGGGTATTTCCACTGTGCTCTATAAATCTGAGGCGGGGGTTTTTAGTGAGTAAGAGTCTCATACTCCCCCGTGTAACTAGGCATGTGGAGGGTCCATGAGGGTTGTCCCCTTCTCCCATAAAATACAACAACAATTCAAGCAAATGATAAGGTTTCACGATAACATTAACATTTTAGTTTAAAAATAAGCATCGTTATTTAAGCATTTGTTAATTTAAATTCCACTGAAATTTCTGCAAATTTCCTCTTTAAATTTTTTTTATAGTTCCAAGGCGTCGAATATTAAAAAAAATCAAATGTTTCCTAGCCAGTATTATGTGACCCGAAGTCATGGCAATAAGCTTAAATTCATTTTTCAGAGTGGATAAGTTCAATATTATGTAAATATTTGAAGTTTTACATGAAGCTTCAGTCTAGTTAGCTTTACATTTTTAACGACTTTCTCTGACGATTTGAAGAAGAGCATATCTCAACGAGTTTTGACTTAGCCAATTTCACTTTTGCAATTTGGAGAAGAGGATATCTTTAGAGACTAACTCAAACCAACACTGTTTTTATTAATATTAATATGATTTTTACAGAACTTCTGATGTACGGTTGTAAAAAATGTATTTAAGATTGCATAGCTTTTTATTTTCTTTTACCTTACGATGTCGACTGCTTAGATTATTGGCTATTTGTTAGACATGGCTCTATCTATTATTATTTATCTTAACCTAACCTATCTTCCTATCTAAAAGGAGTGTTACCGTAATCTCACTTAATTTCGATAGGTATCCAACTACAACTGGATTTAGGACCTGTATCATTTTACTTGGAAAATTTGACGGAAAAAGAGGGCCCGAAAGACGACGAGTATCGTGGCTGAGAAATTTAAGACAATGGACCGGAATGACATCGATAGAACTGTTCCGCGCTGCAGGTAACAAAATTAGATGGACCATAATGATCGCCAACGTCCAGTGAAGATACGGCACAGAGAAGAAGAAGATCATTTTACTTAAAAAAATCAGAAGTCTAATTCGCTGGATAACCGAAAGAGCTAATTTAACACTTTTTGAAACAACGTGCTTATTACTGGTTTATTAAAGCAGTATAATTAAAATCTTGTTTTTTTAATTTCTTCGAAAGTTTGTGGTAAATTTCTTACTAACTTACTAAATTAGGGTTACATAAATAGGAAACCATTTCTGCAGTTGTTAGTGCCAGATTGGTTATTAATACACAAATAAAATATTCAAATTTTAATTAGAATGCATTTGCTGCAGTGTCATACAACAAAATTTCGACATTTGTGTGTTAATCTAATTTAAATCTAAAAGTTCAGAATTATTAAAAATTATAACAGTTATATAACAGTTTAATTAATTCGGTTTTTAATTGCTAATTGTTCCAGAAACCTTAAATTTAGACAAATTTATACAAGCAAAGTAATTTGGAGGCTGTAGTTTAAATCCAATCAAAAAGAAAAACAATCAGCTTCTACAAAATCGAGTACGTATTTCACCAACTAAGCGCCATGTTTAGCAAAATTCTTCGGAGAGTCTGTTGAAACTAACCTTTGAAGATTCTGATCTTCAAGATATAACGACAGTCGTTTAATAATTTATCGAACAATATATGTGATGTGATTGAACTTACAGGATACCTTCAACGGTGTTCACTCGAATCTGGGACTTCCATTGGAAACTATTATTTTGTTGCCAAAGCCAAAGTACGTGTTTGGTTTCTTATAAATATTGTTCCAGTTACAGAATTTTTCGACAGTTCAAAAAGGTTGCATTATTTCATTTTTAGAACTTCTTTGAAATGAAACTTTTATGGAATATTTCTAATTATTCTGATATATTAGTGTCCCCAGCTTCCTTTTCATAAATTAAACTAACGCTTTTCAGACGATATTTGCTCTGAAGTTTTATTGCAGGCCTTTCTATTTGTTTTCTAGTCATCTATGCTAAAAAAATGTATAAATTAAATGAAGTCTGACTTCTCGAACAGCATGCTGCTAAATCCCGAAAACCATCAATTAACTCCTAAAACACCAAATACGTATTTTAGCAATTAAGTTGTCATCCTCAGTGTTTTACATACACGTTATCTAACATCCGAGAAGTCTGAAAATTAGAAACAATTGTGGTCTTACGAGGGAAGCTTCAATATGTTTTTAGTTTTTATATCTCTTATAAAAAATTACGTCAAATAGATCTCACATGTTCTTCTAAAATATGGTATATTTTTATTATAAATCTCTCCAGTTACGTTTCGTGAAATTATTATTAAAGCAAATTGTTGATTAGTTAGTTTAACATAATTAACGTGCATCTTAATTCTGACTTTCATGGCTCATATAAATAATTTAACGAACCTTGTCAATAAACGTTAAATTTCTCCTTATTATAACCCAGCATGTTGTTTAGTGCAGCTAACTTCGTTAATCAAATCAATTAATTTGTATAAGATATGCCAGGAAGTATGATACTCTCAAATAACACCATTTGAATTCAAATGTCAGACTAATTTTTTTTATTAGGATTGATGGAAATGATTAAGTAAAAGTTTTGATTATTCCTTTTGATAAAATTAATTTACATAAATACTATGGCATATTAAAAAGCAGACGTGTTAATCAATTTGGGCTGATTATATATATCAATAAATATTATGATTTCACTTTTACTTCCACACGCAATAAAATAAATTGTTGATTCCTAATTTACAAACGGCTTTGGTTTAATTTGGTTAGTGTGACATTTACTAAAGGTCTGGGATTCCAGATGGTTTTCGGTGTGAATGACTAAAATAACAAAGAGAATATTCGATAAATTCATGGTAGATTTGAGGGAAATAGTTTCTAGAAGAGTAAATAACGAGATTAATTTGGTGGCAATTAAGGTCAAATTTTTCAAAGTGAAAAAACACGATAAGCAATTCGGTACGAATCGTGAAGCCTATTCTGGACTACTAAACGTTCTTTACCTTATTTAATACATAACCGATTATTTCGTATGGATAAGAAATTTCAGACAGCCTGGCGACTTTGAGATCGAAATATCAATTTAGAAATATATTAAACTGATTAGAAGGTACTCACTAAACTGTAAAATTGTTGATATTTAAGTGGAAACAGTGGCGTGTTATTTCAAATACAACTTTTACTATAAATTAAAATATTCCAGCAATAAACATGACAAATAAAAATATTGTTTTGATTTCAAATAAAAGGATATCCATAAATATTGTTACGATGATCATAAATTGCATTGTTTAAAATAACAAATGTGGCACATTAATCTTCCGATAAATTATTCTGACAGAGAAAATTTAGTGTTGGTAATTTAAAAACTAAGATTTCACTATTACACGGTACAGTTATTATGATAAATTTTGCGTTTATAGCTTTAGAGAGTGGTGAAATGTAGATAATCGTAAATTTGCAAAAAAATACGAGTTCTTTAATTAGATTCATCTAAGGATTCTAAAATGTTAGGTTTGGGTCAGTAAACTCTAATATGCAATAGTAGAGATTTCGCATTTTTACAAACACTTGCTTAATGTGAGTCGTAGTCTGCTTAAAATATCGTTTATGTTAGGCCCCTACACTTTTTATAAATTCCTGCAACGTTTAGAAGGAGCTTACCATTAAGGTGTTAACTTCTGGATTTTCGTTAATAATAACTGATGGTCTAACCTAGCTGGAATACTAAATCAGAAGGTTATCTCTAACCTTAATAAATTCTCAGAAAAACACGAAGTTTCCCAGGTCAACCAAAATATATTTAAATTTTCCGAGATATTTCCATCCAATTAAATTAATACCATTTAAAAGCACCCCTAAGCTCTGATTCTCTTTTTTATTATTACATCCGTGAAATTTCCACGGGTCTGAGAACATCTGATCCGTACTTCGGGCATTGCATTTTAGGGATTATTTATATTCTGCAGGCTACATCGACCCTCTATTATCGAGGTGACCTGTGTAGCAGTCACGTGACGCACTTTAGGGTTGTGAAATGGTGCGTCTCTTTCATGGCCTTAGAACTGCCCCTGCTTGACTGCTCCTGAATGCCACCGACACGAAGGAACAACATTTTAAGGAAAATGTACCTCTTCTCACACAAATCTTACAAGGACCAGCCACAGTTGATGTTCTAAGGGGGGCGGTGAGGCGATGACAGGGAGAATGCCGTCCCTTCTATTCACTAAAAACGCGAAGATATCTTTAACTTTTTTTTAACTTCTGCAGTTCACAGCTCGAAAACAATGTAAAATATTCGGGAAATCTCATTGTCCTCTGTCGCTAGGGAACTCGAGTTCCTTTGTCAAGTAAATTTACACAATTAATTTTTGGGACCCGTGTTTTTCAAAGAGGAATGCTAAATACGCAATTATAATACCTTAAATCTTTCTGTTTCCTGAATAATTCCATTTTTTTTTAAGTCAATACGGAATGCGTAAGGAGGAAGAATTTCTAATTTCAGGTCGATATGTTAAATATATTGGATAAAATAAGAGGCAAACCTAAACGAAAACGAAAGTGCATTTCACGCTTATATCCAACATCATTATCTTAAAAGCAACAAAACCCAAACGAAACTGAAAGTATGATAAGCTAAACTAAAAAATTTCACGTGCACGTAAATAAACTTTTTACTGTCGTACTAATGAGTAATTTTTCCTCTGGCTACAAAACCGGATGAAATATAAGTACGATAGAGAAGTGACTGAACTGAAATTGAATACAAAACTGTATCGATGAACTCATTTTTCGATTTATTTATGGCATCATTTAGACTTACACCTTTTTTTATTGTGCATTCACGCGGAAATCGAGATACTCATTTAAAAATACATTAAATTGATTAGAAGATACTCACAAAGTTGTAAAAAATTATGTGAATTTAATACCGTTATTTCGGAGTTCCACTGAACTCGCATGAGTTTTCTTCTAGAATTTCCGTAATTTAATTTTACCATTATTGATTCAATAGAAATGAAAGTCAAATCGACGCTGAAATAAAAACAATCGTAGAAAAATAAAAATACCATTTAAAGCAGTAAAAATAAAAATGTGATTTAAAATTCGATCTCGAGCTGTGCTAGACGGTTGTTGTGTTATAAATAGAGAGAAAATTAATTCAACTTTATTTAGAACGCAAGTTTCTGAGCGTTGTTGAACATGTAACAAAAACGTATATTGGAATTTAAAGAATGCACGTTTAAAAATTTACATATTACGCGTTTGTGCCTAAATTAAGTATAGAAAAATACCGTGCTGCTTTTTGAAAGTATGCATGAAATAAAAAATGCGTGCGAAGTTTAATTAATATGTAATAAACGAAAACTGAATGTGTTTTAAATTTCATATGAAAGAAAGTAAATTACAGCCTTGATTTGTAACGCGCTGATTTTATGCATTATTTATTTCTTTTTTTACATTTTCGTACTTTCTGTATCGTTTGAAGTGTTTTATTGTTGGATTTACATTTCACGTCTATGGTTTTTGTTGGCCTAAAGAATATAATGTTAAAATAATATTTTTAATTTTTTTGATTCGCCGAATTTTCAAACAGAACAAATTTGATACAACTGGAGTTTCTCTTTAAGCTAAGATTTTGTAGTCGTCCTAAACAGCAGGTTTCAAACCTCGATGAGTTGTGGTCCTCGTGGACATTGATTTAAACCTTAGTGCTCTGTTTCTGAAGGTAATTGTCAATTTGTTGCGATCCCCGATTTAATCGTTGTTACTGTTAATTTGTTGTTGTTTCATGGACGGTCATGGGGATTTAGTCAGGGAAGACGACTTAACTCAAACGGTTTTAAATACACACTTAATTTGGCCTCATATAAGGAATAAGTAATATGTTGAACTTTTTCATAGTTTTATAAGATGCTTTAAAATTCAGAGGCTCAAAGGGCTATTTATACTTAAAAACATGTCTTTCGTGGATCCCTTGTTTTTTTTTTTTTAATTTAATAGATATATGTGAGCTATAAGACAAGCTCGTTGGCGCAGTGGTAAGAGCGCTGAACTCCTAGCTAGGAGTCTTGGGTTCGAATCTCAAGCAGTGGCAAGGATTTTTATAAAGAATTTTCCACTGTTTGAGGTCGATACTTGACCGAGTGAAGCCATTTAATCGTTTAGTTACAATTAACGATTCTGTCTGCGGAGTGGTCGACTTCAGATAGTAACAAGACATACACTATACCGGGTGATTCAGGTTGGTATTCGCACCCTCATATCTTTACTAATTTTAAAGGTAAGTACTTGATTTTTTTGGTATGATTAATGGTTCATATACGCTTTTGGAAAAGTGGTATTTTCAGTAAAATACTACTTCCGGTTTAACCGCTGTTTTTTTCTCTTTTCAACCATATAAAAACGTTTCGAAGTTTTTCTTCAAATAAGGAAGTAATAAAAAAAACACAATCATGACATGATCTAGTAGTCGAAGAAAAAATATATCATTCCATTTGAAAAATGAAAATTATTCTAACTTCCGGTTAAACCGGAAGTAGTATTTTACTGAAAATACCACTTTTCCAAAAGCGTATATGGACCATTAATCATACCAAAAATCAAGTACTTATCTTTAAAATCAGTAAAGATATAAGGGTGCGAATACCAACCTGAATCACCCGGTATACTTAATACATGGTCACAAACTCTGCAGAAGGCAACGCGAAACCACTGCAGAGAACAAATTTCCCTAGTATAAAGGGGATACAACAAAGTTCACGAGGGCAAGTCGTTTAAAAATATGGCTTTGACCCCTTTGCCAACGTCCTTGGAAAGGATAAGGCACAGAAAGAAGAAGAAGATGAGAAGTTCATATGTCCTCATTGTTGTTACTTCTTTGTTCTATACCCATTTTCTTTCAATTATTAAATTTAAGATGGTTTTTCCATAGTGTTTGGTATAAGATCTCTTATTGTGTTGTTCACTATTTTTTGAGTTCTTTTTTGCACGTCAGGTTGTTCTATAAGGTTTGTGGAAATTAGAAAGTTGTCAACTAAATTTGTTGGTAATTTGTGATTTCAAAGGCCTTTAAGGTGATTTAATTTGTTTTATTTGTTTATTTAGCTAAATATTGTACAGCATCACAGTCCTTGAAGAAGCTTGCCCAGAATTTTCTTCCATTTCTCCATCTGAAATCTTCACACTCAACGACCAACAAGAGAACCAAGAGATAAACACGCAAATTTCCAACATTCCACAGAATGTACCGCCAATTAAAGGTTTTACTCTAAATTAAACGAAGTTCACAAGGAAACTTAATCGTCTACGAGCTCAAAGATAAATAATGTATTATTCGTACCTTAAAGAAATATTTGTTCAACCAAACTGTTTAATATAGGAAAATGTATTGTTTGCTAATTTAAAAAAATATGAATTTTTCAAAACACTTACTCTTACGTACATCTTAAAATTTTAATACTTAGTCGTATGCTATATTTACAATAACTTTATTAAGAATAATAATTGGTTTTTAATATCAGTGCTTACTGCTTACATATCAAATATTTTCGTAGGTACTTCAGAAATACTCCTACATTTCAGGTGTATTCGTACTTGTTGCTCTACAAAATGATCGATGCATTTATCACCAAAAAGTACAGCTGACCGAAACAAACAAGAGAGCTGAGGAGGCGTGGCGAGAGCTGCAGTCCTTCTCAGCGTACATTAAGGTTAAAAAGTATTTCGGAGGCAGTTCTAACTAAATAAGAAAATAAGATCGTGGAGCCAAAATAAATGATTGATAAATTGATAAAACATGGAATGATGTATTGCAAATAGTATATTCTATAACTAGTGCTGAAAGTTGAATATTTCACACGAGTGTGAAAGTTGAGCGACGAGCCTCTGGCGAGTGGCTTAATCACACTAGTGTGAAATATCCTTTCAGCACGTGTTTTACACTATACTTTTCCGACGACCATTTTTCCAATTTTTCATTTAAAAAAATTTGAACCAGCACCACACTTGCAACACTTTGACGTTTTAAATATTTATTTTTTAACAAATGACGACTTTTGACGTCGTCCGCCGACTGCTTTGTGTGGTTTAGCGTGTGCAAAGTTTTGCACACGGGCATTTCACACAGTTTCGTTGCTATGCGAAATTTGTTATTTTCAATACAAGTAAACCGTGTGAAATGAGTCATTTTTCATAGTGGTCGTCGGAAAACGAATTATTATGATTGTAAAACGAATTATTATGAAATAGAAATACAGCTGTCAAGTACGATACAAATTTGACAACTCGTCATTTTGATTGTGGATGTACCGAACTAAGTATTCTTGCGTGATTGGTTGCATATCTTGCCGCTTAAAATATTTTAAATAAAATTCTTGTAGTTCGCATATTTTCCGACTCTCATGTTTAAATTGAATGAGCATTAAGTCGCGGTTTACGCGAAGCTATTATCAAATAACATAAAGTTGGAAATTCGTACAGCATTATCGCTGCAAATTTTAATTTGGCAAAAAAGTACAGTTCAATGTATAATTAATAAATTTAAAACAACTGGTACGCTTAAGATTTCTGCAAAATCTGGTCGTATTCGAAAAACTACACTACGAGACGACCGAGCGCTACTTTTTCTTCTTCTTTCTCGAATCCCTTATGCCTTCACGGCAACGGGTATTGTTTTTCTATCCATCTCCTCCATTTCTTGCGATCGTCTGCTATTTCTCGTATTTCTTCTATTGTCTTACCATGTTTTTTTGCTATGTCTATAACATTTTTCATTGTCGAGCGCTACTTAAAATTTTAAAAAGGAATCGGCGTAGTGCTACGTCGGAATTAAACATCCTATGGGAAAATCAAATTAAAAAATCAGTTTCATAAATAAGTTATATTAATAAGTTTTAAGTATAACGCAAAAGCGAAACCACTTTCAACGGAAGTTCAGCAACGCCGTAGATTACAATGGACACGAGAACATGCACACTGGACTGGGGACCAATGGAATAAAGTAATATTCCGCGATGAAAGCAAATTTGATATCGTCATTGGGGACACAAGAAGTAGGGTGATGAGAAACAAACATGAAGCTTTTCATCCCGATTGCTTGAAAAGAACCGTCAAGTTTCCAACGGTACTAATGGTATGGGGTTGTATGTCAAGAAGGGGCGTTGGGAATTTATGCTTCATAGATGGGACAGTAAATGCTGTAAAACACCAAGAAATTCCCGAGCATCAGCTGCTACACCATCAGTTGATAAATTACAGGCTAATGAAGCAATCTTTCAACAAGATGGTGCCAGTTGTCATACTACTAAGTCAACTACATGGCTTGCCGACCACAGTATAAATCTTTTACCATGGTCTTCAGGTAGCCCGGACCTTAGTCCTATCGATAATATATAGGTATCATGAAAAAGCAGTCGCGGAAACATATCCCGCGTACTAAAGAAGCCTTAAGAATAATTATTCAAGAAATATGGAATAATATAACATATAACTACCAGCTACCAGATAATGTCAGGCGTTTATCGACACCATGCCGCGAAGAATACAAACAGTAATCAGTGCAAAAGGGGCCGTAAGCCAGTTTCAAAGCATTGCGAATTATTTAGTTGTTAAATTAAATAGTACGAATTCATATGTTAAGCGGTTTATATTATTTTTTATTTTTTACTGTGTATATGTTTTGTTTAATAAAAAAATTACTGGCACACTTTGATAGCTTAAGATGCAATGTACATACGGAAAATTGTTTTTACAAGTTTTTTCAGAGATTATTATTATATTTGAAGTGTTATTCTTCCTATCGTTATTATACGATTAAGGTTTGAATACATATGTGTTGGGACTTGTAAACATGAAGAAAGCTCCAAGTATAGACGGAGTAACAGCAAAAATGTTACGTGAACTATCTATGTGGAAAAGTAATATTGGCACTTAAGTATGTAGATCTACAACGCAAAACTTTGACTTAAGTACTGGCCCAAACAACTGAAAATTGCTAAAATCATATTGATTCCAAAGCCAGGAAAGGATCTGACACAAGTCTCGTCATACCGCCCTATAAGTCTCTTGCCTATTATATCGAAGGTACTTGAAAGACTTTTACTTTTGCGAATTAACTCTGATCTACCGCAGAAAAATCAGTTCCTCCTCATCAGGTCGGATTTAGACCACTCCATTTAACGACGCAGCAAACCCACCGTATAACTCAAGTAATAAACCAAGCATTCGAGCAAAAAAATATTGCACGTCAGTCTTTCTAGATGTCAACCAGGCCTTCGATAAGGTCTGGCATTCTGAATTGCTCTACAAAATCAAAGAATTCCCACCACTCACTTACTACAGTCTATTAAAGTCTTACCTCAGCGATCGAGAATTTGGAACCAAAGTAAATGGGGAGGTGTCTGAAAACTTTCCGATCAAATCCGGAGTTCCACCAGGGAGTGTCTTAGGGCCAGTCCTATACGTACTTTATATTGCTGATATACCGACTAACAGAGACACTGTTACGGAGACTTTCGCGGATGACACTGCCATCCTTGCAACGCACGAAGAGCCTCCTATATCTTACAAAATCACTTGGATCAGTTACAAATCTGGCTACAATGTGGAAGATTAAAATCAATGAAAGCAAATTTAAGCATGTTGACTTTACATTGAGAAACGGACGAGGACAATATCCATCGATATATACATAAATAATACAGAAATACTTCTACTATAGAATATCTAGGGTTCCATTTGAACTCCAGAGAACACATAGCTAAGAAGAGAAGGCAAATAGACTTCAAAATTAAAGAAATGTACTGATTGATAGGTAAAAACTCCAAATTGTCCGTAGAAAATAAACTTTTATTGTACAGGACTATCATTGCACCAATCTGGAGGTATGGCATGGAATTATGGGGTTGTGCTAGCAATTTTAGTGTAGTCAAAGAAGTCAATCCAAAATTCTCCGAATGTCGATCGACCAATGCATTTTGGTACGTTTCCAATCAGACCCTACATGAAGATTTACGAGTGCCATATGTCAAGGACGTCATTCAAGCCAGAAGTATAAAATATCACGATGGAATTACAATTCATATGAATACTTTACTCCAACTACTACTTGAAGCACCTATGGTAAGAAGATTAAAGAGGTACTGGCCAGCAGACCTGAGAGGAGGCTAGTGATCCCTTCACTGGAAGGGGGTCTAGTAACGTCATCACAAGAGTATTATAGCTCGTAAGCCAACACATTAGCCGATAGGATTGATAATAAAAATAAATTTAAAAAAATATTTCTCTATCTGGCGCTTATGTAAGCAGATAGTATTTTGTTTTATTTTACATTTTAACTATATTTTATTAAATAATATATACCTACTTCTAGTTATGGATTGTGGTTTTTAATTGGTATATATTCTAATGTATGTATATTTTTGCACTCCCTGCACTATTGTTGTACAGCCTTTAAAGCTAAATGAATCAAATCAAACCATAATTTTGGAGTATATCTGAATCTTTTTCTGCGGCTTTCGTTTATCTATTCCATAGTCTTTATTTTCTTTCTCTCCCCATTTATTGTAAGTTTTGGTATTCGGTCTCGGTTCATTCTAGTTAAATGCCCTTTCCAGTTTACGTTTCGCTTATTATAGCTTTTATGTACGACTGTTTCAAAAAGACGTCATTTTTGACAGTGTTTAGTGACCAAAAAGACCCACTTTTGTGGACTAGTACCTTTTACCTTTTTAGGTAGGTAGTCATAGTAACAAAGTCATATCAAACTGTCATATTAAATTAAACGTCATTTTTTGAAGTAGGAAATATCATTTCAGGGTAGCCGAACATAAAATTATGTATGTTACTCGTACAAAAACGGACTTTTAGACTCGCCTTATTTATTTGCCTCGCTCGCGCGCTCGCTCGGCCATAAAACGCGGTTCGTCCAAAAAAGTCCTATATTTTGTACTTGTAGGTAACATAAATAACTATTTTTTATCCTCTACTGATCGTTATTCTCCAAATGTTTCTGTCCTAAACCACGTTATCAATTTGTTTTAATATTTTACAAAGTAAGAAATCGAATCATCTTTGTCCCTTAGCACCTATGCATGTGTTGCTATCGTTTTTTCAATTGTAAATTCTAATTTTAGCTTTTCTTTAGTTTCCCAGGTATTTAATTTTGTTTACCTTTTTGTTGTCTAAGTTCATTTCGTTTACCTTAACCTGATCTATTTACCTTATTTTCTTATTTAAAGGCATTGTCAACTTATGCAACATATTTAGTAAATATCAAAATACGTTAGTTAAAATACTCGTAAAACTACCCGCAGTGGTAGAATTTCAATATCTTTGATAATAACCACAATAAACGGGTAGAGGGAATTCATTTCCCGATACGTGACGTCAACAGTGTCGGTCTCCTGAGGCTCCTAAACAAACACAACACCCGCGTTGCTGGGTTACTAGTATTATTAGTCGACTCGGCAGTCCGCTCTTACTGGCACGCGACACTCGTGACGTCATATCTTAAACTTTTAGCTCCCATAACACGGTAACGAATTAAAATTCGGCCGTAAAATTTTGCACAGGTGCAATACTCACTTTACTCAATCAAATTATAAAATAAAAGAAAAACGACTTTTCATAAGTTGACAATGCCTTTAAAAAAATTGTATGGCTATGTCTAACGCTACCTTAAACAGATTAGTGCCAGGTGATCTTCCTATCTTAGTCTTCGGTTAGTTCTAAAATCTGTTGTTAATTTCGGGAATTTTAAATTTTTACTTGCATTTCCATAAGCAGTTATTGTGTCGCGGACTTTTCCGAAGTTTATTTTCCTACAACTAACGCACAACGCTGTATTCATAATATTTTGCCGTTAATGGTGAATCTACTTTTCGTGAAATCCGATAGGTATCCTTCTATTTTCTTTTCTGATAATGGCATTATTCTTTATATTAGGTTTTAGTATAAAGTGTTATGTGTTATATCCAATAACGACATGCCTTTATAACTTTATCATTGTTGTTTGTCACCGGTGCTGCGAACTGGGCAGATTATCGCGCTTAGTCGGTGTTTTGAAAGGTTCTCCTTCTCTAAGTTCAATATCTCTTTGAGAAGCTTAATTATTTCTTCTATTAATTCACCCCGCTCGTATTTTGTCAAATCCGGATTTATTCTTTTTTTTCGGGAGCTTTAAGTTTATTTTAAAATTATATATGTATTTTTATTACTTCTTCGAAAATTAGGACGAACGTCTATGTTTATATGATCATTTTGTAAGATTGATTCCTGCATATTGTCTTTACTTAGTCTTTTATCTTCTAATTTTTTTGTGTTCCACCTTCATTCATTAAGATAGCATTTAGCTCTTGACTTAATAGCGACTTTGACAGTTTTTAATACTTCTAGGTATTTAGCCACCAGTTATTAAAAATTTAAGCTATAACATCTGCGAACAAAAGTTACTAAATTAAGAATTAAAGATTTCCAAACTTACGTGAAACAATAGTTATAGTTTATTGGAATAACTCTAAAATTGTATCTAAAGATCTGAATTGGTTTGTAGTTTCCTGGTTTCAGTTATTTCATAAAATCCGCGTATTTCATTTTTGTGATGTTGTTCTCATTATACGAGGTGTGTTCAATTGAAACCCACCCCTAGTCAGGTTAGCCTTGGAAACAGTTGTAATCATTCATTTTTTGTCCAAAATCCGTCCAAGTTTGATCAGCGTGCGGTCATTCAATTTTTGTGTGCTGAGGGTTTGCAAACATTGCAAATTCGTACGCAAATGCAAGCAGTGTATGGAAACGCATTGCGTATCCAAATGTGAAGGAACGATGGCGAAAATTTAAGAATGGAAAAGAGGGGACTAATGATGAGCCGCGACCAGGTGCACTGTGTATTGCATCAACAGACATCAATATGGCATGTGTGGAAGGCCTGATTAGAGAAAATCGTCGAATTTCAATTAGAGCACTTTTAGAAAATGTTAGTATGAGTGTAGGATCTGTCCCTAGTATCGTACACAAACTGGGTCACAGCAGATTTTGTTCGCAATGGGTTCTCCGTTTTTTCTCTGAGGACCAAAAATGCTTGCGAATGGGCTTGTCTTTGCAGAACCTCACGGAGTACAGGCAAAATGGTAATGGCAATGACTTTCTCTTGTCAATAATTGCTGGCGATGAAACTTGGTGTCATTATTTTGAACCAAGTTGTCATCGATGCAATGGAAACATTTAAATTCACCACCACCAAAGAAGTTTAAAGCGTAATCTTCTGCAGGCAAGGTGATGTTGACATTTTTTTTCGACCATGAAGGACCCTTGCTGATAGAGTTTAAAGAGTCTAGAGTAAATATCAATGCAAACCTGTACAATGAAAGTCTGAACCAGCTTCATCAAGCAATAAGACAAAAACGTCCAGGGAAGCTTTCACGTGGTGTCATTCTGCACGACAATGCTCGGTTTCATTTCGCCAATGTCGTAAAAGAAAATATTCAACAGAAAGAAGAAAGATAAAAGTTTTCAGTCGGACGCAGAAGTACAAAACGCTGTGAACGAATTCTTCAATCAGCAGCCACAAGAATTGTATGACCAGGGTATACATCGGTTGATGAAACAATGGGATAGGCGCCTTAATTGTGGTGGTAAATATTTCTGAATAAATTTTGTATGGACTAAAGATGGATATCAATTGAACGCACCTCGTAGAAACGAAGCTGAAGAAACAGTCAAGAGAGCCAAGGAACAAACGTGGGAACAATTTGGAAGTGAGGCAGAACAGAAATTCAGAGACAATATGAATAATAAGAAAGAGTTTTGGACTACAGTCAAGAACCTGAAGGGTAAATACGGAAAACAATTATTGAATAGGTATTAAAAACGACAAAGGAGAGACAGTATCAGAATCACAAAACATCCTAAAAACGTGGAAGGCATACTGCAGTAGAAAATTCGAGGCATCAAGAAACACTAGAGCTCAAAACTATCCCACAGATTCAGAGCAAGTAGATGAAGAAGATGATGACACAATAACAGAAGAAGAAGTAAGAGAATCAATTTCACACATGAAAATAGGAAAATCTGCAGGAAGAGACGAAGGAAACCCAGACATGATAAAATATGCAGGAGAAAAACTGGAAAAATTGATCGGGAAGATATGTCAAGTGCACGAAGGAGAACACATACCTAAGGATTGGAAGGAGGACATCATAGCACCGATTCATCAAAACGGTAACACTAACGATTGCAAAAACTACCGTGCCATATGTCTGTGCTCCTGTGTGCAAACGATATGCTCCAGAATATTGGAAAAGAAGGCCATACACCACATAGAGGACAAACTGCAAGAGGAACATTCGGCTTAAAGGAAAAACAGACAAACACGAGATCACATCTTTACAATAAGGACAAAAATAGAAAGGAAAATGGAGGAGGGGGTAAGGACAAGAATCAGAAAACTTCAAAATAGAGGGATGAATAAACCAAGGAGATTTACTTAGCCCATTACTTTTCATAATAATGACGAACGAAATAATAAAAGGTAGCAAGGACAATATACTGAACACAAAAGTGGAGAACTGGAATATGAGAGCATTAAACGTACAAAACTTGGTATTTGCAAACGATACTGTACCTGTAGCAGACAATAATAAGAAACTGCAACAAGCAGTAAACAACTGGAGCGATACAATAAGGAAAGCAGGAACAACAAGAAACTCAAAAATAGTAAAGTAATGAGAAAAGGCAACAGCGCAGTAGAAGAATAAAATGAAAACACAATCATTAAATGTGAAGGAAAATGGTTAGAAAGGGTGGAAAGCTATGAATACATGGGAGTACTAATAAGCCAAGAAGGAACGTTAGAGGACGAAATAAGGAACAGAGTAACCAAAGCGTCAAGGTTATACTACCAAATAAATACAACACTAAATAATAAAAAAGAGTTTAGTAACGGACCAACCTACACTTGTACAAATCAATCTACCTACCTACACTGACGTATGGGGAAGAAAGCTAGCCAACATAAGAGCAAACTGATAGAAGCAGTGATGAAGTACCTACGGCGAGTGGTAGGAAAAACAAAAAGGAGAAGAGTAGTAATACACAAGAGAGGAATTAGACCTAGAGCCACTAGTGAATACAACAAAACAGAGACAATTGAAATTGTACGCACACGAATTACGTATGGCAGACGAGAGGTTACCAAGAAAAGTATTAGAAGCAAGAAAAGAGGGTAACAAACAACGAATCAGGCCAAGGCTCAAATGGATGGAAAGAATCAAGAAAGAAGTAGAGAAGAGAGGAAAGAACATGGCAGAAGTTAAACGATTGGCGAGGGACAGGAAGGAGTTCCGGAAGTTAACCTGGCACCTTAGGATACAAGGGAATGATAAAGAAGAAGTTCTTATTATACTCTATACTACAGCAATTTTGTTTGTTCTGGTCCATTTTTCTTTCGACATATTATGTGCGTCTTTTGTTTTACATTGACAATCTTCTGTATTAGTTTTGGTTTCTGTCGTATGATTTTCATTCCCGCTTGATGTTTGTTTGGCTGTATTGGCTTCTTTACACTCTTCTTCATACCGTCCATTTTTCTTCTTGGATTTATACTTTTCATTGTAGTTCTTATTTGCACACCATTTTTCTTTCTCGTTCCTACCGTAAGCTCCGCGTTCTTCTGCTTTAACTTGGTCTCTTTCTTTAGAATTCCTATTGGTATTTAGTTTTTCATCTGTCAGGGCTTTGCCGTTGTATATTTCTGTCATAATACTTTCAGTTTTCCTATTTATGCTAATTCCTTGTTTGTATTTTACATTTACCAGGAGACCGGTTTATATACGTTTCTTAGTTGCTCCTCGTGGCAATTTGGTTTGTTATTCTTTCGTTTGGAGAGACCCATGTGTCCTTATCAACTTCTTTGTACTGGAATTAATGCGTGTTTCTGTTTACCGTATTATTTCTGATAGCTAAGTTGATTAAGTTTATTCTATTGTCGTTACTAATGTCATGTTTATTATGCTTTCGAACCGTAGTTGGTAGTAATTGAATGGACTTCTTGTGTAAGTCTTTCACGTGTTTTATTGTTATTAGTTTTTTGTAGAACATTCTGAATTTAATTTGTTTTAATTCTGACATTTCTGTAAAACTTGTTGAAATAATAAATTCGTGTTTTAGAAATTAAGCTCGACAGTGAAATGCTTTTAATGTATTTTAATTTATAAAAGTATGTAGTATAACAACTTTTTTTAAATTTAGGTATCCCAGTTTATTTGCGATCTGTAGGTATACATTTAGCAAATTATATGGCAATATACAGAACATGTCGAAGAGTGCTCAGTAGCTCTCTTCATGTAAGAAGTAGATTTTTTATACTTTGTGTGACCTCAGGATAACGACTAACCTTAAACCTAAAAACTAAACCAACTTAACTTATTAGGCAACTAAAATCTATTGGGTAATTCCTTGGTCGCATATCTTAAGGGTGGGTTTTAGTTAAAATATTTTTCGTTTTTAAGTATTTTGGGTTGCCTGACTTAAAAACAGCCAAGAAAGGATTGGATCTTCTAGTATTGCTTCTACCTAACAATAAAACTTCAAAAAGTATAAGTATTTGCGAATACCGATTTATAATCTCTTAAACTTCTTTGTAAACATTGAAAGTGATGAACAGAGTCGGTGAATGTTGGGTTGTCTATCTTCAATCAGTTTTTAAAAATTTATCAGCCATTTTTTCTAAAGTCAAATAAAGATTATGCCAAAATTATACTAATTTACAAAAGGGTCGATACATGCATAGGAAGGTAATATTGAAACACACCCCGCGACATGCAAAAATCAATAGATTGTTGAAGGATGTCTTGTATAAGTCCCTTTTTGTAAGTTTTGCATAATAGGCCATAATTTAATTACTATATTAAAATTGGTCGTTCTGACCTTGTTACTTATGAAGGAAAAAGGTCTAAAAATTTTAATTCATACCCGCCCTTGTTTTCAACTGTCATTATTTAACCGTACCGTTATTTTAAAATTACATAATTTTCAGCGCGTAAACATGCTACTAAAACCCACCCTTAAGTATAATAACTGACAAAAGTAATGTCTCAGTTGTTTGGGTTGAATAAGCGATGGACAGTACCTATATGCGGTCTTAGTTACGAAATTTTATATCCCACAAGATGTTATAACTAGTATAGGGGAAACATGCAAATGTGAGGGAATTTAGAAATTTTATAGTCCTGAATTTCGAAAATCTTACATATATCCAAATCTTTTTAAATATTAATAACGATTTACAATTAAAACAATAAGCTGACAATAGGAATTTTAGAAAGAACATAAAATAGTTATTTTCAAGATAACGTTAAACTATTCGTTTTTCTTTTTCTTTCCTGCTGTAGTTGAATGTAGTCATATAGTACTCATGCAAATGTGCGTGCCGTAGTTAAGACCATATATACTGTATAATATCTAAAACATTACTTTTGTCAGTTTATTGCACATTAATAAATTCGTCGCGGTCGTGGTTCAGTTGCTTCAGCGTGAGTTTGATCACTGAGATTAAGACTGGTTCGGGGGTTCGTTTTCCGAGGCTACACATACACCGAAAACACCCGACTGCTTCCCTCGGAAGGTAATGGCAAACAATCGAGGTATTCGGCCTAGTAAGTCTTCTCTGTAGTAGAAGTGCAAGCACTTCGATGGTTCGAAGCCCACGTAAAGCTGGTCCCCTTGTATGTCTGTAGGCCACTTACTTATGCAGAGAAGGCCGGCAACACCCTGTAAAGGACACGCCACTTCAAGAAGAAGAAGAGGAAGAATAAATTTGCCCTATAGAGAGCGCGATAAGGATCTTTAAATTCGCTGAAATTAATATTACCTGAAGAAAAAGAAAAATCCAAGGTGATATTTCAAGATATCCTTCTTTAAAAATTTTCCTTTGTCACATTTATCAGCTTAAGCTGAAAGTTCGATTTGCAGTTAGATTTTATTTTAATTAATTTTTGGGTCAATCAATATAAATTTAACATTTTTGTCAGTACTTTGTTTTTTTTTCGATCTTCTAAGTTTTAACTGAAAAAGCAATACATGGTTGTTTTAAAAATGCCTGAATTAATAAAATATACTTTTTAGGTGGGCTTTCTGGTGTTTCTGCTTCAGAGAATTTAAGAGATTAATAAATTAATTCTGTTAGGTATGCATACTTACAAATAAAAATTTGAAAAAAAATCTGCAAAATTTTTTTAAATCTGCTTAAATGTTGCAGATTACTTTGTTGTACACAAACATTTTTTCCAAATGTCAAGAGGGGACGTTTTAATAGAAACCAAAGAGTCGTTGCTCGGAATTAAAACCTCCTCTTTATACGAATGCAGGAATTTTTAAATTGAGCAATTAAGGAAAGTGTGTGTTTTTATTGGCGGAGAAGATGGAATTAGAAGTTTACGCCAACTTCAATTAAAGCTATAAAGAAAATGACATTATTAAAATTCAATTTCGCGGCAATAAAAACAATATAAAACAGAGGCGCGCTTTCTAAATAACAATAAAAACTGCTGTAAGGACATTAAAAATACAATAAGAGTGAAATAAACCCCCGTACTAACATTTAACCCTAAACTTCAATTAAGAGTGCGATTTTAAGGGTAGTTTTTTTTTCTTTCTTGGAATGGGGCTCCGCACCTGCTCTATATATTTCAATAAATTGTTCCAAATACAGGAATAATAAAAAATTAAAAATTACGGCCCGAAGTTCCTGCCTTGGAAAGGAAGGCATAGATAAATTTAAAACTTTGAAACTTTATAGCGCTTCCTAAAATCTTTGCGAACACTGATAAGGAAACAACGGCAATAACTTTTTTATTTCCCTACATCTACTCGCATTTTCTGATGAAACCCGAATCGCTTCTTTGTTTATTATATATGGAATGGTATTGAAGCGGGCTGTAAAGATAACGGATGCGTTTAGACGTATTTCTATTCAGAAATTTCCATACTACAATGTTTTTGAATCGGTGCGCTGTTGCAATTCATTTCTACAAAATGTTTCGTGATTCCTATAAAAAAAAGTTACATATTATTGAATCGGCGTCGTTTTTTCTGTGAAAACAATAATGAAGTTTTGTTTCAATTTCCTGCTTAGGATTGGTTTTCATTAAAAGGTGTTCATGTCCTTAGTATACTTCTGCGGGCTTTTGTGATTTGTTTAATTCCAGTTGGGCTGCCCTATTAACGACGATAATGTTCAATTGTTGTTCATCACACAATCTTGAAATCCAGTATTTGGTATAAAAATATCCTCCTGAAAATTATTAGATGATCTTACAGTAAAGTACTTAAGTTCCTGAAAATCTACAAATACTTGAGGAAATTTTTATAAGCTAGTTTTGTATTTTTGAATATCTGCTATTTATTATTTTTAAATATTCTATAAAATTTATTGTTTAGTTATTTTCTGAGTAAGACCAAAGGAGGTCTCCAAGTTTTTTTGAGTTGTTTCTGTTGAATCAGGCCATCAACCAGTTGAAAAGTGGGCAATATGATAACCTTCACTAAAACTTAGTTTTTACACTGCTGATATGGATTAAGATTTTCTAGTCGATACAAGTGACTAGATGTTAATTACTTCTATAATTCAAAGGTTAGAGCTTAACCGAAAAAATTAAAAGCATGTCATTCCTTAAACCGTTTATTAGAATTCCTGAGTCAATTCTCAACAACCTTAATCAGCTGCAGCACTAATTGTGATTTGAATCAGTTCCCATTTTATTTACCTTAAGTTTGCCTATCGTGCTTAGATGTAATTTTTCAAATCAATTTTTTAATAAAAACTTTTTAACAAGTTTAAAGTACGAAGCAAAAAAACAAATTGGTATAAAAAGAAATGTCATGATGCGGTGACATTCAGAACCGTACTTTTATTAGTTTTAAAATTGTGGGTGTTGTAAGTTTCCCGAATCGAGATCGGTAAAGTTTGCAAATTCTGGAATAACGTGTCATACCAGCTGACAAAGGTTGGAAGTTACGACGCATAAGGAGAAATCAACGGGGCCGTAAAAAGATGATTGACATAGATATGTAATTTTTATAACACCTAAAACTCAAGAAAACTCGTACGATATGGAAGTTATCTGCGATCTCCCTCGAAAATTCGTTCGGTTATTCAAAAAAATGGGGAACAAGTATTGAACCGTAAGGAAATAACTGAAAATTAACGTTGTTTGTGGCCGTCTTTGCTTCTCATTATAAATTCGCTCTTATATTTTATCGTCAAACAGTGGAAAAAAACGGGTTGGGTGGTAATCCTTTGATTTGCACAACCGCGTTTGTTTGCTTTGAGTTAGCCAGCCAGGCCTGAAAGAACGAGGCTCTTACCGACTGTCGACGTAATGGCCAACAGAGGAGCAAACAAAGAAAAATGATCCCCTTTTTGTTCTAATGCAGAAACGATCTTACGATTTCGCCTGCTATCGACGGTTTTTTGTACGTTCCGAAATCTGCTGCACTAAATAATGGAAAGAAATTGATGCGTGGATTTCAAATCGCTTCTCTACAGTCTAGACGTTTAGATCGGGTTGAATACTTTCGCGTATGAAATTCATGATGGATGGTTCTGATTTGAGCTTTCTCAACCGGTAGCCTTGCCTCTCTTCCGGGTTTATGCAAGGTCAAGAACGATGGACTTGTTATGTTTTCCTGTGTTACCGATCGTTCTTTTAATTAATTAAAAAGAAAATTAATTAACTTTTTTTCTCTCTCTGTTAAAAGCCAACACGTCGCTTGAAAAGTTGAATCGTTACTTTTTGCAGTCTTATTTGAAAACATTTCATTTTAAGTGCTTGTCTAAGATGATTTCTTTTATAGATGTGTTACATCACTTTTAATTTGTGTAGATTTAAAAAGATATATTTGTAATATGCATTTATATAGTGCTTATTGTTATTGTTATTTTTATTAAAGAAAATAAAACAAGAAAATGCATTCTTTATGGGAAGGCTATATTTACAAATAAATGGTTAAATGCTGTGCTTTTCCGTACTTGTTAATTATAGTTTTTCTTATTCTTCCTGTTCTTCCTCCTTCTCCCCTTCTTCCGCCTTTTTGCTTCTTTTTCTTCCCTTTTCATTTGTTTCTCTTCTTCCTTCATTTTTTTCTTATCATTTTTGTTCTGCCTCTAAATTTCGGTGCTAATCCCGCATTTTTAAATAAATTAGTTGATCGAGACAGTTTTCTTAAGCATCCTTCATAGAATAATTTCTTCTTTCCTGCTACATTTAATTTTGCATTTTATCTATGTAAAGACGGTCGTGGCTCAGTTGGTTCAGCGTGCGTCTGATCACATATTCACCAAAAATACACTGTCGCTTCCCTCGGAAGGCAATGGCAAACCACCGAGGTGTATTCTGCCTAGTGAAGTCCTCTCTGGAGTAGAAGTGCAAGCCCTTCCGTGGTTCGGTGCCCACGTTAAGTTGTAGGTTCCCTATGTCTGTAGGCTACTTGACACGCATACCACAGGCATATGGAGAGAGGATCGGCAACGCCGTGTAAAGGGTATGCCACTCTAAGAAGCAGATGTAAAGGCTTATGCCAAAGGCAAACAGATGTTCACATTTTTGGACGTTTAAAAAAAAAATCAATTATGCTTTATAAATGAATAGCATGAGGAAGCGTCAACATTAATTTTACCTGTAATATACCCTCGGAGTGAGTAGTTTCATACTTTACTTTACTTTACTTAATAAACAGCGATTAAAAATCATTGTGGTATTTATTTATTTAATCGTAGCTTCTTATACCATGTAATCTCTTCCTTCCATTTCTGTTCCATACCATCATTTGTTTGTCGCCTCTGCAACCCTACACTCAACATCACTCTTCTAAGCATTATGTTTTATGTTTGCTTAGGCATCCTTTTTTCGCCGCTGTAACATTTCCAATCCTCTTCGGAAAATCAACTAAAGCAAAGCACGTAAGTAGAATAAAGCAACCTTTAGGGAACGCTTTAGGTATTTAGCATTGACACAGTTGACAATCTTGTTTATTTGCATCTATGGTAAAAAAATTCTCATCTGACTTGTGCCAACAGAGCTCAGAAGCAATTTCTTGCAGTTTGTTCCCTGTTAGCCGTTGTTGTTGCAGGCAGAAAATGGACTGTCTTTTGTAAAACTTTATTTTAAGCTTCTTTCTAACAATAGTCCAAACGATTCCTCTGCTTAGTCCAAGTTCTATGCTTATTTTTTGCATCGATCGCCTTGGATTTCATTGAATTCTATCTCTTATATTACCGATCGTTTGACGTGAAATAACAGCAGTTCGTGGTCGTCCTAAAGTTTTTATAATGGGAAATTACCCTTTGGACAATTTTCCCATGGAAACCAAATTCATGAACAATGTCACAAAAGTGATAAGAGCTTATAACAGCAACACAATATTATATTTATTTGGCGAACCCTATTTTATCAAGCGAATTATGAAATGTCGCCAGACGAGGTATATTTGTTCAATACATTTCAGGTAACAAAATAATCAAAATATGTTCTTGTATAATTTTATGGTAATTAAATTTGTCAAAAACAAGGTAAAAAGGTCGTTCTTGGAACAATTAATTAAGTGCAGCGATTTATACATTCGGCTTGCCACTAATTTATTATTTACTATGTACTTTCAAGGGCACTACTCAAATTAAAACTTGTGACATGTTCTAGCACTCCTTTTGCAAATTGTCAGATTAACTTGTTTCTCGTTTTTATTCCGTTATAAGTTTTGCTTTTGTTAAATCAATGAATGGCTAAAGTAAACAAAAGAGCAGAATTTTTGTTTAGTAATGTCTTATGCAACGTTTATATTTAAATTTTGATACGATTTTATTGGTTTCGGCAAATGATTAATAAACAGATTATGTATAGGCAACCTAAACGTTTTTAAATATTTAGTTGTTGGTTGTTAAAGGACAGCATTAGCCTGCAAAACATGCATAAAAGGTACAACGGCAGAAAGGAACCTCAGAGAAAGAGACTGGGATGATAAGAAATTTTGGAAACAAGGAACGACAAACTCAAATGGGTAATGGTATAAAGAAGAAGAAATTGTTGGTTGTCTTTCCCAGATACATATTGAAATGATATTTTTAGTTTAATTATATAAATAAATTTTTTTTTTCATTTTGATTTTGAAATGTGCAATTTAAAATTATATAAGTATAATTTTAATAAAATGTAAATAATGAATAGGTTAAAATGTTAATGTTGTTGTATGATTTAAAAAAAAAATGTACAAATATTAGATTTAAGTGAATTTTGTTAAATTAACGTTTTAATTGATAGAGGTTTTATTATATTTTAAAAAAAATAATAAATAATAGGTAAAATAAAAAATATCCAGGGAGACGAGAATGTTTAAAAAAAACTGAAAGGTTGTTGAAAAATACAGTTTTTGAAGTGAAGATTCTTTTTTCAAAAATTCTAATTTTGATAAAGAATTATAGTTTAAATAAAAAAAAATTTAATAAAACCTTTATCAAATGTATTAAAGAAGATGTTTAATAATATAAATATAAAATATATGGAAAAATATTTATAATTTTGAAAAAAATATATTAATTAAATACAATTATTGAAGTTGGAAGTTTCTTTAATGGATAAAAATTGAGTATGGGATAATATTGATAGGAGTAAACGAGTTTGCAGCGGTTGTGGAGATCGATAAGAAGTTGGGATAATATTGATAGGAGTAAATCGAGTTTGTAGCTGTTGTGGATATCGATAAGAACGTGGGATTACAGGATTGTTAGTGTGATGTTTAAAAAGTGATTAAAAAGGTATTTATTAAATAACAAATTTTGGTATTTAATGACAATTTAATTAGATAATAATTTTGTGTGTTAATTTATCAAAAGATTTGCATTATTTTTTTAATTTTTTTTTATTTGGTTTTCGTTAGATTGTAATGAGACGATCCCTTTAACGTCCTTTGATGAGAGTTCTTATAAAATAATAAATTGTAAAATACAGGCTGAGCTAACCGGAGCAATATGTGTTAAATGTGCTAGTTTTTCAAACATAATTAATTTCAAAGAGGTAGCATCTAATATCATTACAATATATAAGTTGTAATATCGCTTATCCCCATTAACTAATTCCAGTGAAGGAATTTTATGTCAAGGAGAAAATCTTTAGACTTCTGCTATTTACATTAGTTTTGGTTGATGTCCCGGAGAGAGGTAGGTTAAGCACTTGGAAGTGCTACTTACATTTTAGGAATTCAGAACCGCAGGCAATTGCCTGATCCTTCCTCTTTTAAACCCACGTCTCTTCCAGCAATCCAGGAAGTGTTCTATTTCAATTCTTAATTTATACTCCAGGATTCTGTTTTACACATTTATAATTTCCACAATCACTATAATCTCCTTTTTCTAAAACAAGGTTATCCTTTTTATGATTTGTTCCCATGTAGGGTACTTCGAAATTTCGGCCGTTACCGTATTAGAGCCAGTAGCTTTACCCAGCTTTGCCTAATCTGCTTCTTTGAAGTTAATGCTTCCTCCATCTACCTTTTTTGTTGTTGCTTTTAAAATTGTTTTCCTTCATTCCCTAGAAGTTCGTTGCAATATTTTCTTCGCATTTTTAGAATTTCGTTTCATTTGCTCGATTTTAATTTTCTCGTTACATTAGAATTTTTCTCCTTAATATTTTTCTTTTTGCCTACTGAAATAAATCACACTATTTCTTAGCGCTTGATAATTGTAAGGCTTGCTTATTCCTGGCCTCCTTACAGGATTAAGTCCTCCAGACCTTCTTTTCCGCTTTTCTTTACTTTAGATTTTATTTCACCACCAAGATGTACGCCTTTTACCTGTAGGTACTTTAGTGTTGCTTCAATTCATCGTAATTTTTACTATTCTATAAAATGTGTTTAGTAGATTACACCGAAAATAAGCATACGCGCAAAAACAAGTACTAAAACAAAGAAAAACATATAAAGAAATACTAATTCAAACAGTAATCGAAACCTGTGGAACATATAAACAGTAAATCAGCCAAAAATAAGCATAGTGGACAAACAACATCAAAGAGGAGGTTAAGAAAAAGAAGATTGTTTGGAAACAATAACTAAATAAAAAAACTGAAGAGAGCTACAATAAATATAAAAGACAGAGAACTAAATGGCCATAGAAGAAATGAAAAACACATGTGATCAGTTTGCTAAAAAATTAGAAGAAGAAGTGAAATCTAAGTAGAAATTACTGTATACAACGATTAAAAACTTAAAAGAAGATAAAGTAAGATGAACTTTATAAAAGATATAGGAGGGAAGCTCCTGGAAGAAGACCAGAAGACAATGGAACGATGGAGAGAATACGTCCAATGATTGTTAAGACACACAGAAATACGAAACATAGATATAGAGGGATCCCCAGATGAAGTCGACGAAAACATAGGTACCGTTTAAAAACCGAAAAAATTGAAGAAGGAATAAAAAAAGTTAAAAAATGGGAAAGCTGCAAGCCATGATAACATAACTGCTGAAATGCTGAAGAATTTTGCACCAAAAGCAATACACCTATTAAAAGTGATACTAAACAAAGCATGGAAGGAAGGGTTCCTAAAGATTAGGAAATAGTAAGTTAAGGCACGTTCAATGTACCTAGCGATCTATGTGGATCGCTAGCAGCTACTTTTAGGAGCGATTTATGTCTACTGAACGGTCGCACGCGAAATAATAGAAACAAACAAGAACAACATAACCTTAAAATAATTTATTACAAAAATGGCTGGAAACTATGCGCGCAGACAGGTCATCTTGCACTAATTTTAGTTAATTTAATAAAGATCAAAATAACTACTAAATATTTTTGAAATAACCACACCTTTTTGTGTCACAATTGAGGTTATGTTTTCAATTTTCAGTATCGCTCTACAAAGTAGCGCAAAATTTTTACGCTGCAAACTTTTCCTAGATCGATACCAACCGCTACTACTCATTGAACGCAAATGATACATAGCGCTTGCAATCGCTAGGTACATTGAACGCACCTATAGTGTCTCCCATATACAAAAAAAAACAACGCTATGACATGCAACAATTACAGAGGCATTACCTTGCTTAGAATAGTTGGCAAAGTTGCACTGAAACAATTGACATAGCAATTATTAAAACAAAGCCGACAAGGACATACAGCTTTTATTGACTTACAGAAAGCTTTTGGCAGAGCCCCGAGAGAACTAGTATGGTGAAGCTTAGGACAAAGAGGAGTAAAGCGAAACATGAATTATGTAAGAATAGGAAACATAGTGTTGCAAAACTTTGAAACCAAACAGGAATTACACCAAATACTCATTGATGATGTCACAAAAGAAACAAAGAAGGAAACAAAAGCTAAACACGTCGGACAGATACTGCTATCGCGAATAAAGAACATGATTTCCAATACAATTTAAATGAATGAAACAAATTACTTCATAAAATGAAGATGACAATATATGTAAAAGAAATAAAAGTGATGACACTAGGGGAAGAACAACAAAACATTAAGACAGTGATTGAAGCTAATGAATGAATTAGAAGAAGACAACACATTTAAATATTTAGGAATACAAATAGCTAACCAAGGATGATGAAGATATGAAATAGAAATTAAAGCAAACATCAGCTAAATTGTAGAGTCAAGTTGGGGAATATGGTATAGTCGGGTAATATGGAATACGTCAAAATTTTAAAAACAGAGTTCGCTATCTAATATCTGCTAGCGGTATTTAAACAGTTTCTCGAACTGAATATTCCTCATATAAAATAGTATGACACCGGTAATTATTCATAACCTTGTAATACACGACAGTCGGATTTTTGTGTTATTGAAGTTTATTCGCCCTCGTCGTTATAAACCATTTGTGACTACATTTGTGTAAGAAAATCATTTATATCATAAGGTAAGTCTATCACAGCACAAATCTATTTACTAATTGCTAATAGACTGCATTTTTTTTAAACAAAAAAAATTACACCGTGTTTACCTTGCGTTACTGTGTAAAGGTAATATGGAATATTCCATATTACCCGTCAGTTGTGTATTCCATATTACCCGACAATTTTATTTTGTAAAAATACATTTCTTTACAGTCTGATGACATGCAAAAGGCTGTTGGGGCAGTCAGAAATCATAGTTTAGGTTACTTGACTGTTGCAAAATCATATAATGCTGCCCGAGGCACCCTCTTTCGTCTTTGTTGGAAAGAAGGTCCTCCTGATATTGTTTGTAAGACTACACTGAGTAGAAATGAAGGTCTACCATTGGAGTTGGAAAAGGAACTGGTGCAGTATTTATTAATAACGGATAAAAAATATTTTGGCCTTACCCGCAGTGATGTGCGGTCGATGGCATTTCAACTTGCGAGACGTAACAACATACCTCATCCATTCTCTTTGCTGCGTGAATCCGCGGGAACAGATTGGTTGTCTTCATTCCTGAATAGACATAAAGCTATTATAACTCTTAGAAAGTCTACTGGAACTTCCATAGCAAGAGCCATCGGATTTAATAAAGATAGTGCTTTTGAGTTTTTTGACCTACTGGAAAAGTTGACGGATGAAATCAAATCTACAATGTACATGAGACCGTGTTGTGTATCGTTCAATCTAAATGCCCAGATGTGATTTTGATGAGAGGTAAACGACAAGTGAACTACTCAAGAAAGGGGTATCGCTATTCGCATTGTTGTTCGATCACTTTCTAAAAAAATCTAAACCTACAGCAATAAGTTCAATGCTGCTTGTTTCAGAAGGCCACCACACCTATACAAGGAATCTAGATGTAATTATCAAGGCCAAGGAAAACTTTGTTACCATTCTATGTCTTCCGCCGCATACCACGCACAAAATGCAGCCTTTAGATAAAACTGTTATGGGAGCTTTAATAGTATATTAAAAACAAGTTACAGAAGGCATCGTTTTCGCGCACGAGTCCAAAATTTGGACACGAGCTGCGCGCGTAGCGGCGAGTGGCCGAACGGACGAGTGCTCGAATTACCTTCTGTAACGAGTTTTTTATACTATTTTCTCTGTTTCGGCTTCTATTTACATTATTTCTTTTTATAAAAATATTTGACAATAGTGATTTTTGCTTGACAGTTGACAGAAGTTTGACATTTAACGTTTTTGTTGCCTAGCAACTGACAGGTTGCCTAGCAACGGAATGGTTGCCTAGTAATTTTGTGTGTTATTTGATACAGTATCACCAATTTCTAAAAGCAAAATATCACCAAAAATCGTTTAATAATGAAGCTCATTAAAGCATCAAAATGCGTGCTAGAATGATGTCATTATAATGCCGAAACAGAGAAAGATATTTTATAATGAAGAGGTGAGGCGTTTTATGCGAACAGAACAACGTGCTATAACACATTTTGACGTATGCGAACTATTTGGAAAAGCATATCTGAAAGTGCAGACGGGAGAAAGGTCTGTCAAAGGATTTAGTGCAACCGGGATTTATCCTGTCAGAAGAGATGTTTTTTCAGATGAGGATGTTTTTTCTGAATTACAAAAAGGAAAACGCATGTCACCGCTGAGGAAAATCTAAATACTTCATTTAGTGTTCTCCCTAAAGATGTAGTTCCTGCATCAGAATTGAAAAAGAAGGTTGGTACGCGTGGAAGGAAATATGGCCGCTCCAAAATAATAACTTCGACCCCAAATAAAGAAGAGCTTGAGTAGTCAATAAATCTGTCGCGAAATAAAGTTGTCAAAAAGATAATGGATGAAGCCGAGCCTAGTAAAGTAAGAACACTTAAAAATAAGACGCGAATAAAAAGAACCATGTCATCATCTGCTTCGAAATCACAACCGGATTCTGTTATTGACGACTCCTCTGATGATAATCAGCCACTAATTTCCTGCAGAGACAAATCTCGAATTCAACCAGAAGCAATGGATGACAATACTTTATCTGGCGAGGATGTAGCGCGCACTAAGTATACAGAATGCCTTTTTTGCCAAGAGTACTTTTCTAGCAGTAGTACCAGCGGGGAAATATGGATACAGTGTGCCATGTGCTGCTCGTGGGCTCATGAGGCATTGCTCAGATGTTGAAGGAGATAATATTTTCATATATGACTACTTATTGCAAATAAACATTGTCTAGCAATTAAAAATTAGTATTGTAAGTCTTTAACATATTCTTATTAAGTTTTTATTACATTCCATATTACCCGACATTGGTATTCCATATTACCCTCCAGTACCCCTAAAACGAACGTATCTGAAATTTGTACCCTAAATTGAAAACAATTTATTTCACTTAAAATTTCATAGGTGGTATTTATTTGGGACTTTACTGAGGACATAATCCCAAAATTTGAAATCAATTTTTAAAAAAATCCTTGAATATATCCTTGAAAATAGAAAGGATATTCCATATTTCCCGGCTTTACTGTACCATTCGCTCAATAGAACCCTTCTCAGCCGGATTAACGTGTTAAGGAAAACAAACATGAAATGTGTTCAAAACCACATTTAGGCTAACTTTGTTGAGCTGAATTACCCTGAAAAGTAATACAGGCAATAGAAATAAGATATTTGAGGAAGGTAAAAAATATAATCAGAAGAGGCAGAATTAGTAACAATTCAGCAAGAGATGAACTAGAAGTGCTGGGCAATCGCTTTTAGAAGTGGTAGAGCAGGGTCAGTTAAAATGGTTCGACCACCTGATAAGAATGGAAGACAAAAGAATGGCAAAAAATATATGGCAAAACGAGGACGCAAACAACAAGAAGAAGAGAACGGCCACCATCGACATAGGACAAGATTATCATTGAAATTCTGGAAAAGAAAGAAGAAACATGGGCCAACCCAAAAATTATAGTAAGAAACAAGAAACAGTGGGCACAATTTGCAAATGGTTAGTAAAATGAACAATAATACCCTTACATCAAATGGTAGGGTCAGTATTATACTCAAATTTTCAGGTTACTTTTTCTTTGTAGTTTGTACCCATACGTTCAGGTTAACAAGCAAATATCATCTTAATCTTCCCATTAGTACCTTCTACCCATAGCTACTGCTACTTTTTCCACTTATTATTGTAACATCGTTTGTGAGTCTTTAAAGTCTAGAATTGCAATTCAGAGTTTGGTGTTTTTTGCCTACAAAACTTACCCTGATATGTTTTTTTCATGCAGTTGCTTTTGGACAGCTAAATTTCAATATGTTGCCAAGTTTGTGTTTCTTGTCATAATTTCGTAAAATCAAACTGTATATCGAGACCGTCAACACCTTTAGAAACGCATTTCAAGGCAATCAAACAAATCATTGTTTCATATAAATCGCAATTATTTGACCTAGGATCATCATTTCGGTTAAATTTATTCCTTTGAGAGAATGATTTTTTGAAGAAGAACGCGGTTTTAACATTACGATGTTTAGAAAAATAACATTACAGCTATTCTTACAACAATTCTTGAAAAAAACTTCGGTCAGGTAAACTTAATAACTGGAAAATTTTATGGTAAACGAGATTGGTTACTACCTTATAATGCTACCTAATTTTTTCAATTACTAGACCTGGGTTTACAATTTGGAAGTGGTAGTGGGTGTAATTTTAAGAAAAAATAGTTTTAAAGTTATCAGTTCTTTTTTTAATAAGATGCAATTTTGTATTAATTTCAATAATTTCCAAGCGAAAATTTACTCACAAACCATGGTTTTAGTTAAACAAAATCTTGCACGTGAATTTCAGGAATGTTTCAGAAGGAAGCGTGCGAATTAAATCTCACTTGTAATAAACACGAAAGTAAAACGCCGGTTCTGACTATTTTTCTTACTAAGTTAGTCGAGTAACTAAAGTAAATTTCCGTTTTAATTCACCTCGCCTCTTAACAAGCAAGGTTACTTCCGTCATACCGTTTTCATATTTTTCCATAAGCAAAAAATATATAAAAAACGTGGATGATTTTCAAATTGAAGTACGCTATAAATTCCGCGAGATAATGCAATTTCGAAATATTTCTTGACGTAAATTCGTTCCATTCCATCATTATTTTTAGCACCTCGTTCATCCACTCGCAAGGGTAACACCTGTGGAATTTGGCATCTCTTCTGTCCGTGCTCTTTCAATTTATGCAGGGCATTCCATCCGACGGCATTACGAGTTCTACTGAGCTCGCAAGCCTTTGTTTACGGACTCATCGTCGCTACGTCTTCCCATTGGGACCGTTCTTCTGTCTTTACTCAGTAAGCAATCGATGTTGCCTCTTCATATCCTTTTGTTCCCGACCTTTAAGCCTCTTAGGTTAGTATTCCTTCCTTGTGGTCGTACCTTATCCGTCGACATTTATGGCGAGGGAATTCCTTACACTCGATGCACTTTAATAATCCTTATAAGTTAATCTTTTAACAAAAACCTGCTCGGAAGGGTTGAATTCTTGTGGCTTGTGTTAGGCCAAACATCAAGTCCTTAAGGGACGCGGAACTTCATTAACCGTCATACGATAGCACGATTTGCTTAATACAAGTTAACGTTGAAAAGGTGATGGTGGAATTCCTTAATGGAAAAGTACTTTACTAAGGACGTAATTGGAGTTTTGTTGGAGTTGTGAATGTGAGAATAAGGGTTTAACTTTGTTTTAGTCGTTCTTAAGATGAACAGAACTAAAATCTTTTGAAATGCTCTCAGATGTTTAAACAGGGTGTCTTTAGCAAGTGCAAAAATTAAATGGTTTTATAAAGCAGATGTATTATTCATTAAAAAAAAGAATTTTGAAAGAACCATTAATAATTCTAACAAATTTTATCGAGGAGTTTATCTATCTAATATTTGTAGATTAAGTATTTTAGAAACCTGAATTTACTTGTACTTTGTTGTATGTTTCTGAAGAGCTTGTAGACAATAAATTTGTAATAAATATTCGAATTGTATTTGCGTATTTTATAATACCTATCTTTGTTTTCTTCGAACAAAGTAATGTTATCTTTCTAGCCAAGCAGCATTAGTCTTTCTAAGCTTAGGAGGTGTAACCTACTTGTTTCCATTAATACGTCTTCGTGATTAACATGGCTGATTTAAAAAGTGCAAGTTTATGTTCTAACTCGAAAATAAAGAGTCCTTTGAAGAGTTAACTAGATTAATTCAGTTTTCGCAAAATTATGGCGTATTCGCTTTTGCCATAAATTACATCGTTCTGAAAATACAAGAAATTGAAAATCAAGCAGTGTGTGCGAGGTACTCTAAATCTGAAAATCTTATTAAATAAAAAAGTCACCTGTATATCTTTCAAAATATACAGGCACCCTATGTATATTTGTTTTGGCCTTCACAGATATTTTAGTTAATTCATCCTTGAATATAATATAAATTAGATAAAACTATTACTTAAATATTATTTAAAATTACAACCTACATGCGTCGTTAACAGGGGTGGATACGTGGATAGGCCATTGTAAACTAGCCTGGGAGTTATAAAGAATAATACACTGAATGTATTTATAACTACGCCACGATTTGCCTATTTTTAGCAACATTTTTATTAGGAGTATCTATTTGATTATTAAATAACAATTTCCCTATGATTCTGTTTTTTACGAAAACGATCTGCGTTTACGTCAAGTAGCGATATTTTTTCGTATTTTTCAATTCGTTAATAGATATGCTTCTAGGTTTTCAGGCCTTTTACAAATTACTTTTATCTGAGGAAGAAGAAAATGACAAACAAATCAAACAGCAAAGAATTTTTTTTTTTGAGTTTTGAAGCTCTAACTTTAAAATTAGTAGCATTTAGAGGCTTTCAGGGAAAAACATTTGGTGGTCGCTTTTTTGGGCATTTAAAATAGGTTCAGTTTCATTTAGGTCTACAGTTTACTTTGTTTTACTCTACTATTTGTAACAGGGATATTACTACAACTTTGGGGTGTTTTACTGGACCACTGATTGCATTGGGTCAGTGTTATTATTTTCAATATCTAATTTTTTTTTTAATTGAAGGAAACCCACAAACTATACGAGGGAAAACTAAGAAGAAATGCAACTGAAGGTGGAAGAAAATAGCAAAGACTTAGCTCCCAAATACGACCATCTGGATCACAGCTTCGGCCCCTTCACGGGGATCTGCTCCATGTCAATTGATGATGATGATGATAAAACCACTTATTTACAATCTATTCTAGTATGTGCAAAAGAGTACTAAGTAAATGTGTTAACTGTAGTGACTGAGATGGCTAGAATGGAATCCTCGTCAATTCAGGTCTATGGGCCTTTGTTTGTTCAGCCTTCGTGTTGGTAACGGGTCCAAGAGCTGTTGGATGAGATTGTTACCATGGCCGGGTAGTCATGCAAAGTAAGATGTCACTGACTTATTTATTACATCCACCACAAACGGTATATTAAGGTCGTCGTGTAAGGTAAGATGCATTTATGAGGGCTCGGAGAATTTCGATTGAATAATGTTAATTCTGGGCACCCCCAGAGCTGAATTCCATACGTCCAGATGGGCATGAGCTTTGTTTTATGTAGCATTACTTTATTTTCAACTGAGAGTTTAAATTTAGGTCCGAGAGGCCAGTACATTTGCTTGAATTTTAGATCCATCTGTGTCATTTTTGCTTTGAGATGAGGGTACCAGGTTATCTGCCTATCTAGATGAAGCTCAAGGTACAAGGTACAAGTTTTCGTTCTAACTGGCAGTAGAATATCCTTAAGTAGTACAGGAGGACAAGTGCCTTTCTTTGTCGTAAAGGTGAATTGCACCGATTTAGTTTCATTTATCATGATTCGCCATAAGTCAGCCCACTTATACTACTTAAATGATCTTGTAGGTCACATAATATGGGCAACCCCCGGCCCTCTACTTTTTTCGATCCGGCCCTGATTCATCTCAGCGAAGTTGAATTTTTATAAAGTTCAGTATTTATTCAATCTATAATTTTTTTGATTAATTTAAAATTAAGAATATCATACAATAATTCAATTCAAAAATATCATAGAATTTAAGTTAACAATTCCTAATTTTCATAAAATTATAAAAATAAGACGCGAAATAGCTCATAGCAATTTTATGACACCAATAATACCAATATTCGGGGTTTTAGCATAGCATTTAAGGCACCTGCCAACGTAGAGCTTTATACCAGAGCATTATATTATAAATTAATGAAATAAGATATAGCAACTTGTTTTAATTCATTTAATATTAATTTATTTTATGTCATACTCGTTTCTAAAGCAACGTTTTTCGGACGATTTATAGGACGAAAAGTGACACTTTAAAGTGCTAGTATCATTTTAAAGTCCTAGAACGAAAAGTGTCACTTTTTGTTCTATAAATGCTCGTTGCTAGGAGATATGAATTGTTGCGCCTTAGATTAGTTACTTAAAACTAATGCTGCTACAAATTGCTGGAGATTTATTTTAATGATTTAACAACTTTAGAAACAGTATGACATAAAATTATGTATGTACCTCAGACGAAAAGTGTCTTTAAGGTACTCGCAAGTAATTACGGCCTCGGCTACCCGCCTCGGCCGTAAACAACTTGCTCATACCTTAAAGACTTACTTTTCGTCCTAGATACATAAAATACTATTATTTAATAGTTTGGCCCGGCCTTTGATTCGGAGACAGAATGATAATTTGACCGCAGAACTAGGAAAGGTTGCCCATGCCTGTTCTAGGTGCCGTGAAGCTTCGATTGCGTCATTATGTATGGAGAAAACTGCGGTATCGTCAGCGAAAGTAACGATTGACGTATTTTCTAGATATAATCTTAAATAAGCAAAACATATCCATAATATTGTTATTAAGTCTTTACAGTGCCTTGGTTGACTTTCAATATACTTTGGCACTGATGCCATAACACTTAAATTTTCTTTACTAATTTTATGGAACGTCGTCGTTTATAAAGAAACGTTTTTCTTCTTTTAACAAAGATACATCGTTTTCTATTGGCTTGTTCTTTTGCGTCCTCACGATACCGTATCTTTTTAGTTCATTTCCAAAAGTAATAAAAATAATAACTAAAGAAACAACTTAAAATTACAATCCGTTAAAGTCTAAAAAGGCCAAAAATAATGGAAAGATGGAAAAAGCATTTCCAGGGGAAATTAAACACAACAGAAAAAGATGATGCAGAAAAAGAACACAAAGCCAAACATTCAAAGATAGGAAACGAGGAAGAGAACCGTAGAATAACTATAGAGGAAGTAGAAAAGGGAATTGCAACGTTAAAAAATAGAAAAACACCAGGTCACGATAAGATAACGTCTGAAATGCTTAAAAATATGGAAACAAGTGGTAAAGAAATATTTCTAGTGCGCAACACTGACGTAAGAACACGAAAAGACTGGCAAGTAGGAGCAATAGTCTCAATCCATAAGGAGGATGACATACATACATTTCTGCGATAACTATAGAGGAATCATATTATTGAGTATAGCAGTAAAGTCATACCAAACAATGTTAGAAAACAGATTATGAACAACAATAGACCAAATATTGGTCAAATTAGAAAGCTACTTAACTAGAAGTAAGTATATAAAATCACGTGTGTACCTTAAACTTTATACATGGATGGCATACCGAAAATATGCAAATTAAAAGTAAAGAAACTTATTTTGGTTCATAACCAGAAGAGGTTCAAATTTCGGAATATTATTTTGCTGATGATGTGGCGATTATGGTTGAGGCCAAAAAGGAAATCCAAGAAAATCTAAACGCATGGAATGAGATTTTGAAAAAGCATATATAATATGAAGATCAATACCAAGAGGACGACAGTGATGATGACATACAAGAACAAGAGAAACTGAATACCCAAATAGTCAGAAAACAAATCAGACAAGTTACAAATTTTAAATACCTACTACAAGGCAATATTTGAATATCAGTGAAACGATAACACAACTGTTATTACATATTACAGAATGCGAAACAACTTTATAAAGAAAACGAAAATATCAAGGAAAACCAGACTAACAGTATATAGAATGATATTTTAATTTTAAGATATGGCAGTGAAATTTGGAATCTTCGCACGTATGCTGGTCAGGAGGCTAACCCTATACATCTATAGAGGTGAAGAAGATTGCCCGCAGTGTTGCCAGGTTAACGGTTACCAAAGGTGTTAGTATGACAACCGGGACCGTCGGCTTAACGTGCCCTCCGAAGCACTCTGAAAATTCCGGCGGGTGTATTGCCGGTCTCAGGAATCAAACTCGAGATGCCTATATAAGAGACCGAGGCCTTTCACACGTGGCTACCCGCTCCTCGTAAAAAGTATATGTGTTCCTAGATATAATATTAGATACGAGGGGAACTAGAAAAATTATCTACCTAGCTATGACAGAAACAATTGATAGCGCTTTGCTTGAACCGTCAGACAGTGACAACCTTTTTCTAGTTGTGAGTCAAATTTGATTTAAATTCGTTCATTATTACATATTCTATTAAATGTTTTGAAACAAAAAATGCGTGTTGTGAAATTAGAACATCGCAGTGTTATAAAATTTTTGACAAAGGTAAGGACTAGCCCTAAAAATATTCATACAAGGATGATTGGAGTGTATGAGGATGAAGCTCCATAATATTTTACGGTAAAATATTGGGCTAACCAATTTTGGTGGGGTCGTGAATCCATTGAAGATGATCCAAGAAGCGGAAGACTTACAGATGCCACCAATCTTGAAGTCAGCAGAAAAGTGGAAGCCATGGTTCTTGGAGATCGTCGTTTAAAAGTGTCTACCATTGCTAAAGCATTAAATATATCAAATCCAAGTGTTTTTTCGATTTTGCACCATAAATTGGGCTTGAGTAAGGTTTCAGCGAGATGGCTTCCAAGATTGTTGACTCCCGGCCAAAAATTGCGTAGGCGGGAAATTTCGAAAAATCATTTGGCATCTTTGGAAGTCGACCCTGACTTTTTCTCTAAGATCGTAATAAAACTTGGGTCCATCACTGGGACCCAGAAATAAAATTGGAGTCTATGCAGTGGGTTCTCCTCCGCCAAAGAAAGCTCGCACACAGCCCTCAGCTGGGAAGCTCATGGCCACTGTCTTTTGGGATTAAGCATGAATTATTCTCATTGAATACATGCCGAAGGACACTACAATAACAGCAGCAACCTACTGTAACACACTAAAAAATGTACGCATGGCTATCGATCAAAAACGCCCTGGTTTGCGTCATGAAAATGTTCTCATTCTTCACGACAACGCGGGGGTCCACAAAGCAATCAAATTTCAACCAGTTCTAGGCGAGGGTAATTTTTCTGAGCTAGACCACCCACCGCATAGTCTAGATCTGGCTCCGTCCGACTTTTTTTTATTTAGAAATTGATGAAACATCTTAGGGTACGTCAGTTTTTGGACGACAATGAGTTGAAAGAGGCTGTTGACGCCTATTTTGAAGACCAAGAAAAATAATTTTTCTACTGGTATAAAGTCGTTGCAGGACAGGTGGCGCAAGTGCATTGAGGTTAGAGGAGATTATGTTGAAAAATAAAAATTATAAAAATATTGAATGTCTTTTGTTTCATAGCTAGGTAGATAATTTTTTTAGTTCCCCTCGTACATATAATGCAAAATTTGACGAATTTCGATTAATGCCTGTTTTGATTTTGATAAGGTAGGTACTTTTTAGTTGATGTTATCAAAAAAATTGTATCTTCGGTAGGTACTTAGGTTGTTCTTTTCTAAACAATTTTTTTTATGAAAGTTTTACCTTAATCTTCTATTCTATTAGTTTTGCTGTGTAAGTTTCCTTCTTCTCTCTTAAGAGGTCTTGGTTAACCTCTCTCTTCAATAAAGCTTTCTTACAGTCTTTTGCTGGCATCGTCATTCTATTTCGTTTTGTAAAGTCATCTTTTTATTGTCTCTGGTTTCTGTTTCCACTTCTTCAACAACAAAATCTAACTATTTTCAGCAACTTTTAGAATTAATTAGACAGAAATCTAGGAATAACTAAATTTCCTAGTTGCATTTTTCATTTTCTCCCGTTAAGCTTGATTATTTCCCTTATTAAGTTGTTTTAGTGATGTGATTTAACGCAGCTATAAATTCTGTACCAAATTTCTCTTCATCATAACCTAGTAAATTGCACAATTCTATTACACCTTAACCCTAGCCCAGCCCCAATATAGCTGTGAGTAGTACTAATTCACATGAAAACCGTGATATAACCTCGAGAGCCTTGTACCTAATTAAGAGCACCGTTAAATTGGTCTCTTGTGTCGTGCTCGTAAATTCCGAATATTTTAATATTGTACAACTTGCTAAGAGTTATTACTTCCTTTTATTGAGTTTTTTCTCTGCTTTCAAATTTATTTCCGTTCTGTGCACGAAATAATTTCGGTTTTTCAGCTCAAAGAGGGAATCATAAATTTAATTATTGAGGTTTTTAAAAATTGGGATACAAACGCAATTTTTTACAGCACATGTGTTTAATTAATTAAAAATTGTTATCAGTATTAAATTTTTACCTTTTAGTGAAGAATTTAAAAGCTGGGAAGTTGCATGGACAAGTTTAATTCGTTTTTTTCCGGCGAATAAATCAAATTGTGTGGAAATGAATCGTTCCAAAAGAACACAACAAGTGCATAACAAAACAATTTCGAAGTTTTAAATCGCAAAGCTCGCTAAACTTGTATTGTACAACGAAATCTGTTTACGTAAAACTTGCAAGTGCAAGTCGATAAAAGTTCGGTAGAAAAAGTTACCCAGGAATTTAGTGTCTCTGTGGATTATTTCTTTATTTCTTATTTCAGACAATGAAGCTAGTGTGGAGAGAAAAGATGTTTTGTGCGACCACTCCAATCATGAAAGCATCCGGGCGAGCGGAAATGCGGTTTCAGTGGTTTTGCTTCTTATGATTGTTTTGTCCTCGAATTGTCTGAAAATCTATTTGTAATGTTGAAATATCATTTCTGACCCCAACATTTAACTGCACTTAAGCGCACGAGATGCGAAAATTGGTCTACCGTAATTACTAACGACCAAAATGCTTTTACAATCCGGAAAGGTCCCAGTTATTGCTTTGGTTTTTAATCCGCACTCCCCTGATTTCTACGAAATTTAATTTCATGGGAAATATTCAGCCTTTACGTATTATCTACAAAGATATATTAGGCAAGAATTTGTTAGCAACAAAGTTTATTGTTTCGGCCAGTAAGATAATTTTAATCATATTAAGAGGTTTGTTAGCTGAAGGTTAAAAATTTTAATTGATTAAAATAAATTGTGTGTGCATTTACTTCCATTCTGTTTAACAAGCAATTAAACACTTAAAATTTTAATTATCTTCCTGATAAAAATAATCCTTAATAATTAAGAGTATGGTTGAAGCCAGGAAGTTACTAAATATCATAGTTTTTGGAAATAGTAATTGAATCGTTTTATTAATTCACATCCCTTCTAATATGGCCTCTGCTCATATCATTTTGCCACCTTACTCTGTACAGAATTACCTAAGTTAGGAACAGTAACTTCCAGCAGGTCACCAAATAAATAGAATAAATTCCACAGTTGCACCGAGCGAATTTAGAATTTTCCTAAAGAAAATTTAAGAAGCTAATTACGAAAAAGTCTCACGTTTCAACTGTCTCAGACCAAAAGACGGATGATATCCTATACAGTAAGCGTAAATAAGCAATTTACCACTTTTTTGCACATCGTAGATGCATGCACTGTCGTTTGTACAAAAACCTATAAATAAAACTCTCTGGAAAATCTCGACACAATTACTTTTTATATAAAAAAGCTATTACTGAAATTCAGAGAAGTGTTATTCTTGCAATGCTTTGTTCTATGTTATTGGACGTAACTCAGCAAACAAGGTGAGAGTTCAACTTTGACTTCGAATAACTTTTTCGAGACCTTTTCTGGCGACGAAAAATTGTTTAGAGATTTTTTTGAAACTTTGTTTCGATAAGTTATAAGACTCGCTCTTCCTTTGGTAATAAAAGAAGTAAAACAAGTTTTAGTGTCAACATATGCCAATCTTAATAATCAATTTTTATGTTTCTTTGAAGGTGACGAATAAGCAGGAGAGATTTGAATTGAAAACTTACGTCATAATTGCGTATTTTTATTTTTTTTAATGTGAAGTGAAAATGAATTAATTTCTCCAAGAGTGTTTATGAGAAAGTATCCAAATAGTTTGATTTCTTCTTAAAATTACACCAAAATAACTCATATAAGCAGATTTTATTTAAACTCGTATTTTTTAAATTGTTTGCGTCTTCGGCAGTTTTAAGCCTGTTTCAAGAAAATACCGTTTGTGTTTTGGAAATTCGTTAAGTTGTTAAGAACTTGGTTTATGTTGTGTACAGAGATGTGTCACGTGCTAATTCTGAACTACGACAACTTATAGGGGACGTCGATGTCCTTAGGCTCGCGGCTAACAAGCAGTCGAAGAAGGGGGGTTCAAAACGCTAAACCCTTCAAATAGGGGAGGTCGTAATCCGGAGGAAAATTGGCGCCACTGCGAAAATCACCCAAGATGGTCTCGATGAACGTACCGCAGATTGTTCCTTTGGGCTCGAAAGGGGGTTGGGATGGCTGCACCCTACTGTTGGATGTACTTACCCTTACTTATTGAAATAAAACACTGGTACTGGTAACAAGGCTCACAAGGCTATACACAATTATTTTTTCAAAATAAACACAAACACAAATAAAAGGCAAGAATGAATTAATAATGAAGTTTAATGAATGCAAAGAAATATTTAAAATATGACACAAAAGAATCTATAAGTTCTAAGTTAATTTATGTGAAAAGGGGATCAAGGGATGCCACATTTACTCAAGTTACGGTAAAGATAACTAACAGCTAGCCTCCCTTAATCACAATGAAATGTATGGCAATGACAAAGCTTAAACTAAGAATTTGATTACAAATACAACATAAAATAGGCAATCATCGCGATAGATCGCACTGTTTCTGAATTATTAATGCTGAAGTACAAAGAGAAGGAATGCTTGATGTAGTTGAATTACCGACAAAATTAACTGGTGTCTGTCTACGAGTAATCGAAAATATACGGTACTGAATTGGGGTTGAGTTGGTACACTCACAACCGGCAAGTAAAAGAGCAGTCTTAAATTTCGTTACCTGAGAAGAACGGGCTTGCTTTGGGTAGCCCAGTGGAAGCGATTGTCGGCTTCTCCAGGGAGAGATAACAGCGGTCGGCGCAGCAAAGAGATGGAGTCCTTTTCCGGTAGCAGGTGTGAAGCCAACAAGATGTCCTCAACTGGTAGATGATTTAATCCAAAAATGAAACTGTGTGAAAACGGCACTTCACCAAACATCCAACTTAAACGGAACTTTCAACACAGAACCTATATTTCCCCGATACGAATAAGACACTCTCTCGGATAATCCCACAATATGTTGTAAGATAGTTCTTCCTAAACTACACGATAACGAGAGGCCGTCAAACACGGGATTTTACTACCAAAGCCGAAACGATAATTGCACGACCCGACCGTTAAGTTGGTAAGCTGACTAAACTCTGAAGTCCCTTGCTACTTCTCCGCAAGCGAAAGATGTTAGAAAGAGATTCCCACACACGACTTCCGTACGCGGGGTGAAACCTTACCCGACGCCACTTTGGCGTACCTCGTGATGGGATCGGTGCTTCCCCGAATTGTTAACGACGAAATCAAGCGAACAAATATTACATCGCCATATTTGGTCATAGTATTTGGGACTTCTCTGAATTATTGCGCAGCCAAAAAGGAATATGCTGATCTAACATTACTCGCGCGGTCTCTGCAAGCTTCAGGGCCGGCTTAAACTTTAAACAACAGGGCCGTATTATATTTAATTTACGCAAAATTTCAAAAGCCGTGACAGATGACTAAAAAGCTTCGGATCGGGCTTGCTATGGAAGTTAAAAGTAATCTCTGAAATTATTTACTTCCATTATTTTTATGTCATTGACGACATCCGCCAACATTGTAAGAAGAGTAAATTTTCAAAGAAAAACAATATTTTGATAACCAAGTAAAATTTATTTGTAACTTACAACAATAAATTACAAAAGAAATTCTTTTTGGAACATTTACAATTTGATCTGACCTGTAGATTTACTCCAGGGTTGAATTTACCTATGACCTATGACGAAGGAGATTTCTATTTTCAACATTTTTAGTCTGGTATCAAACGCAATGGGAGTATTGAGAAAAATTATATGTGTATCGCTTCGTTTTTGGTTTTAACTGTAGATTTTCAGAAAATCTTAGTAGGTATTTTGATTTAGGCAAGTTCCATAAATTCTTTCATGTTACTTAAGTAGAAAATTTCTTTTCGGCAGTTTGTAAGATAAGTTAAAAGAATAAATTTTTGGGTATTGCAGTGTGTTCATTTTATTTCGTAACCCCTAACTGTCTTTAAATAGGCAACACACATTACATGTCATGGTAAAAATCTTTTGAATGCAAAATAATAATAAGGACTAGCCCATTCTATAAATTTTCTTTCTGGAAAATTATACAAATTCGTAATTCGTAACGAAAATGTTGCAAACTTAATTAAATTTTCCGTCTTTCGTTATTGTCAAAAGAAGCAATAATCAATTTGCACATTTTCAAAAGTCAGCTTAAACTGGTTCCAATTTATGCTAAAACAAACGAGACTGAGATGAAGGTTATTCATTTATGATTCATAAAATAAAATTTGATTTTATCCTGACCTTTGGGTCTCTAATTTAACCCGTCTTTGTGCAATTTACTGAACTCGGTATTTCGTTTCAGAATTTATACATGGTTTTCCATGCGCTTTGGTCCTTGTGGTGAGTAATTAATGCTCTGGCTTTAACATTGTTCCTCCACGTTTTTGTTTTACGTTTTTTTTTTTTTCTATAACTTTCTGATATTGCCCATGCTGTGCTTTTGTCGGTCACGTGCTCTCTATGCGCTCTAAGCCTCCTAACCCTCCTGAATTTTACTTTTTCTTACTGGTAGATCGTTGAACAATTTGTAGGCTTCTCTGTTTGTGTGTCATTTCTATCCCTCCATTGGTTTCGTTCCTACAAAAATGTTAAGAGATATTTTTCTTTCCCATACGTCTAAGTCGTTTTGCATTTATTCATTCATCATCCACGTTTCGTTTTTGCATTGTTTTTATTATTCCGTATATAGTTCCGGCGCAGCAGTTGTTCTTCGCCTTAGCTTAGTTTAATCGTCTAATAACATGTCTAGATATGTAAAGAGGTGGTCGTGGCTCAGTTGGTTCAGCGTGCGTCTGACCACTGAGGTTGCCCGCGTTCGAATCCCAGGGTCACATATACACCGAAAATACCCGGCCGCTCCCCTCGGAAGGCAATGGCAAACCACCGAGGTATATTCTGCCTAGTAAAGTCCTCTCTGGAATAGAAGTGCAAGCACTTCCGTGGTTCGGAGCCCACGTTAGGCTGTAGGTCCCCTATGCCTGTAGGCTACTTTTAACACGCACACCACAGGCATATGGAGAGATGATCGGCAACGCCCTGTAAAGGGTAGCCACTCTAAGAATATATGTAAAATCTTTAGTCAAAGGTCAGTTTTCGCAATGTTTTGGTGTTAATTAGAGGAGTTTTAATCATTTCGATATTTTGAGAACCCCCTGGTGACCATTCATCCATGGGTACCTAATTAACGACGCTCTCCTCTGAATGCATACCGAAGATGTAGAGTAACAAGGTCTTACACACACATACACGTTACACTCTACACATGGTGCAGTATGTAAGTAAAACGGTGCACCAACTTCGTAACCCTCAGAGACGGGCCGGGTTGCGCATTGCACGCGTAGACCCTCATACGTTAACGCACCAGCCTCGACACCGAAAGGTATAAGAGGTTCCAGATAATACATACCTACATTGGATTACTACTGTTGTATCTTTTTTGTGGTAGCCTAATTTATGTCTAAAGCGTTAATTTATATGTTTACGGTTGTATATACGTTTCTTATTCCTCTTACTTTCCTTCAGTATCTCCTCGAAAATTTGCTTTCACCGTCTTAGTATCTTCTTCGCCCTTGTCTTTAGTTGGGGTCGATTGTTTTATACTTATCTTCATAAAGTTTCTGATTTTTTTATTCCTGTGCGTGTCTTTGAGTTCATCAATATCTTTTTTCTACTTTTACATGATTTCTGTAAATGCTTCTTTTGGATTTCATAATATTGTTTATCCTTGCTTTTATCTGTTTGTAAGAATTTTTTTAAACCTTTTCTTTTTTCTTATTTCTTCTCTGTATGTATAATCTAGCCATTCCTTTTGCCTTTAACTTTTAATTCATATAAGGTTTTCCCTTGCTTCTTTTATTTATCTTCTTGTTTTTGCTCATTCCTCTACAATATTATTGCTTTGCTGTGCCTGATTGTTGTCAGTTAAATATTTGTAAATATATAATTATATAATTTGTATTATCGTAATATATTTCTTTCCTGAAATTTTTCGTGTTGTATCCTAGTTCTGCTAATTTCTTCTTTTCAGTTACATTTTTGGCTGTATCTTGATGGAAATTAATTTTGCGTATTTATTTCCTACACGTAAGTGGTCTGTTTGATTACGGTTCTCTTGTTCCTGGCATCAGTCATAGTCATGTGCCATTATAAGACATATACCGGGCTTTTGGAATCTGCAACACATTTGTGATAACTTTCCTCATAACTGCTACCAACCTGTTTGTTGTACTTTTCGAGAAAATAATTTTTATAAATTTAAGACGAAGATGTACCCAAGAACCTACATAAGTGCTTATAAAAGTAGAATGAATGAAGATAAATTGATAAATTTTATATTAAATCAATGATAAAAGATTTTATTCTGTAGATGTAATACAGATAATACCTAAATAATACGACAATGTCCTACAACAAATTGAAAAGTTGTAAATCGTTCATGGTTGAAAACTTAAGACACCCACGAAAATAAAATACATCGGAGTGTGTTTCGTCATGTTTACGTTCTCAAAAAAAGAGTATTACGATATGATAATAATTTATGGATAGTATAAGCAAAATGCAAGAGTCGCACAAGCATTGTATGCTACTAGATTTCCTCATCAACGCCATCCAAGAAAAAATACATTTATTCGTGCAGCTAATAGTTAAGAAACGCTGGTCATTTTCCTGAAGGTAAATGTGAAAATCGAAGAAGAACAGCAACAAATAAATCCAACAGAATAGGTGTGCTTACAATCCTCACACGTCTGTGAGATCTATTGCTGAAGATTGTGCTAGATCAGTTGGTTCAGTTCATAAGATACATATTAAAATCCAATAAATACAAACCATTTAAAATTCATTTGTTACATGGGCTTTACGATGGCGATGAAATTCGTCGACTTAATTTTATCACGGAAGATTTTATGGAACTTTATTCTCAAATTCCAAATTTCCTAGCTCGTATTCTGTGGTCTGATGAGAAAAACTTTTCAAACAACGGAATAGTCAGTCGTCATAATTCACATTACTGGTCGTCTGAAAATCCACACTGGATGAGAGAAACTAATTTCCAAAGAAGGTGGAGCATAAATGTCTGGTGTGTAATATCGGGAGACCAGTTAATCGGTCCATATTTTTTTAACGGCAACTTAAGAGGACCGCAATACCTGTATTTTCTAATACATTAGCTACCTCTTTTGCTTGAGAATGTTAATTTAAATTTGCGGCAGGTAATTTATTTTCAACAAGACGGCGCCCCTGCTCATAACCATAACATAGTAAGTAACCATATGAACAGGGTATTTCCGAGACGATGCATAGGTAATAATGGTTCTATAAGATGGCCAGCTCGTTCTCCTGATTTAAGTCGTTTAGACTCCTTTCTTTGGGGACATTTGAAAAGTGTAGTCTAAAATACACCTTCCAGAAATGTCATAGAATTATTAGGATCGCTTGTGCCAGCATAGCGCCAGAAACTTTACGAAACGTAACCAGTGCAGCCTTAATTAAGCGTTATCAAACATGTGTAGAATGTGATGGAAGACCTTTTGAGCACTTAATTTAATTTAATTTCGCTTTTACTTTGAGGTATTTTGTTTTCATATTTGTCTTTAAAGTTTTAAGCACTTAATGTAACATGTTCAATTTGACTTTGAGGTAATATGTTTTCGTTTGTTTTTTAAGTTTTATTAAAACTTACGATAAATTAATCTTTCCTTATTATTTCTACAGAATACAATCTTTTACATCTTCGTCTTAAATTTATAAAAAATATATTCTACAAAAATACACCAAATAGGTTGGTAGCAGTTATAAGGAAAGTTATCGCAAATGATTGATTGAATCAACTTTTACTTGATGAAAATCCATAATGCGATAATTAAAGAAATACAAAGTTGATTTTCACAAAATTTTTTATTGCTGTCCCATAACAATTGTCTTGTACTCACCATCTGAAGAAGCCAACGTTTGGCGAAACAATTGTTATGGGACAGCAATAAAGAATTTTGTGAAAATCAACTTTGTTTTTCTTTAATTATCGCAAATGTGTTGCAGATTCCAAAAATCGAATAAAAAGTAGGATATTCCATTTAAAAAAATAAAGTTAGGTAGCGCCACCTAGCGGTAACGCATTTAATTTAAAATTTTTTTACCATGAAATATCTGCCCCGAACGGAAATTTATAACAAAGTTTTCAGAATTTTAAAATCTGCATTCGTTCCAGAGATATCGCGCTGTCCCATTCCTCGCAGAACACCTGGTATACCTATATCTTTTCGCTAAAAATACTTTTTCTATTGGGCTTTTATGAATCTATATTCGTTACTATTGCTTCTCTCTTGTTTACTTAAGCCAAATTTATATTAAATTAAATGAGACTGCATTGAAGCTCGACTGTTTATGTGTAATGCAATGGACTGAAATGGTCCAAAATTTAAAATTCGAGCTAAGTGGGCCCTTTGTACTACTTCCTGGGGAGCGTATTTAAGTAAGACTACTCAAGCCATCTCATTCTAGTGATGAACCTGATAATATCTCCACCGTGGATCATCTAATTGAGACTGGAGGAGGGTAGTGACATAAAACATACTCTGCCGTTTCTTCATCTAGATTAAGTACATGCTCTACAGCCATGCTGTTAACAACCCCATTATATGCAAGTGTTTATTAAGTTGATGGTGGCGTGAATGTATTCTAACAACAAAGCGTAATTTCTTTCGGATTAGACAGTACTTTTCTTTGAGTTTTGGTGTCTTAATGGTTAAAAGGCTTCATCCGAACCCTACTTTTCCAGTTCATTAGTTTCCTCATGTTCTCACGATTGATATTAGTTTAATTCACCCATACGAAACAATATTGTTTTGGGATATTAGTTCAACGATGTAGTAACCCTGGTAAACTAATTATGTAATTTTTTGAGGGCCACCTAAAGATTGCAATATGGTGGACATGAATATCATTTTCAATAACTATATTAGCACTTTACCATCTCAGCCTGAAAGGCTTTGGTGAATCTGTCTAATGGTATGCTTGCATATAGATTTAGGTAATCGGAGAAAATTTCGGAAGCAGTGCCATATTTAATTTTAGAACCATCGGTAAAGATAGATACGGTAAGCTAATCGTGTTCTCAGGTTCCACATGCACCTGAAAGTGTCAGTCTAAAACAAACTTTCTTCATCTGCAAGTGTCTATTTGTTTCGAATATTGGCGATCATTCTGCCTATGGTAACTTTGTTTACGGCTGCTCCGAATAACTCCGCGGTTGTTTTGGAGAACCATCCTCTTAAGTTTTTGAGCCACGATGTTCTGTTCCTGCCAGGTCCTCTTCTGTTGTGTACTTTCCCCTGTAGGATTAATTTGAGAAGGTGGTATTTAGTTTCATTCCTCATTATGCGGCCAAAATAGTGTAGCTTTCTCTTCTTTACGGTATTTATTACCTCTTTTTCTTTATCCATTCTTTCCAACCCTGATTTATTTGTCACTCTGTCTACCCAGGAGATTCTCAAGATTCTCCTATACAGCCACATCTCGAAGGCTTCAAGTCTTTTTGGGTTGCCTCGGTTAGTGTCCACGCCTCCACCTCGTAGAAGATTATCGAGAAAACGTAGTATTTTAGGAGTCTGATTTTGATGTCTAGCTCGAGATTGTGACTTTTAAATAACTTAGTCATCTTGATGAAGGCTTGTCTTGTTTTCTCTATTCTGCACTTGATTTCTTGAGAATGGTCCCACTGCTCGTTAATTAATGTCCCTAGATAATTGAATCTTGATACCCGTTCTATTGGCGTTTCTCTTATAAACAGTTGACAGTTTTCAATTTGTTCCTTAATTATTATCATGAAATTGGTTTTATTGATGTTCATTTCTAGCCCGTACTGTTCACTGACATCATTTACTTTATTTATAAGCTGCTGCATGCCATTCAAATTATCGGCAAACAACACAGTGTCGTCTGCATAGTGAATGTTGTTAAGACGTTCTCCGTTTAGCATGATTCCGTGGTTGGTATTTTCCAGGGCTGCCTTGAATATTTCTTCTGGTTATAGGTTGAATATCAGTGGGGAAATAATACACCCTTGTGTAACTCCTCGAAGGATATTAATGGCTTATGTCTGGTCTTCCGCGTTGGTCTTTATGGTGGCTGTCTGATTCCAATACAGGTTTCTGATGATTCTAACATCTCTGTCATCTATCCCATTGTTCTTTAATACTTGTATCATCTTTACATGCTGTATCCTATCGAACGCCTTCTGATAGTCAACAAAGCATGCAAAAACGTTACAGTGCATGTCTCGGCATCTTTGAAATAAGACTTGCAGACTAAACAGAGCATCTCTTGTGCCAACTCCCTTCATAAATCCAAATTGTGTATTCGCCACTCTTTCCTCGCATATTTTGTAAATTCTTGGGTGTATGATTTTAAGAAATAGCTTCAATGAGTGACTCATGAGGCTAATTAGTCTATAGTCCCCACATGTCTTTGCTCCTTGTTTCTTTGGTAGCATTATGAATTCCGAAACAAGCCATTCATTTGGTATGTCTCTGATGTTGTAGATATTGTTAAAGATGTTAGTTAGTAAACAAACTTTGGGGGGAGATAATCAGTTAGAGCACCCAGGAGGGGTCTCTTAGTGACGTCCTCCTCAATGATGGGCAGATGCCCACCCGCTTTGTCTGCCTGGGACAGCAGTACTTTGGAGTATAATGTCACAGATTACCTACTACACAGATGACGCACTCGTTTATCGGCACTTTGATGTTGTTGTCCGAACTTTTAAACTCGGTGCATCTCTCTCACATGCCCCTGGTATGCTTCTGGAACGCGACCCAACATCTCACCAACACAGTAGTCCAGCGAACCAACACGGACATGCGCAATGAAAATTCGGGACAGCAAACCCAGGGGAAGTGCATCATCTGTGTAGTAAGTAATCTGTGATAATGTGACAACTGTCTTTAGCGCTGCCTCCTTTACGAAGAAATCGAGAGGAGAAATACATAAAAGAGTCTCCACAGCCGCAGTTGGAGTAGTTTGCATTGCAGCAATTGTAGTTAGGCAAGCTAAACGTTCTACGTGCCCTAATCTGACTGCTGCTGTTTTCTGTCTGTTTCTGGCCCGCCAAATTAGGGCAACATATCATAGCATTAGCCTTGTCACAGCAATGCACAGCCACAGGGCTATTTTTGGGGGCAGCCCCTCATTTCTTGCTCATTGTGTGGTGACATTGCCAGACAGTCAAGCATACTTTCTCAGTCTTTGTGTTTAAGTGTCTTCCCCAGTTCCTTCACAAATATAACGCCTAGATATTTGACTTCTTCTGAAACCCTTAGGATCGGACCAAATAAGTTAGGCAACGCAAGTTTACCAATTTACCTTATTTTGAATAGAACCATCTCCGTCTTTGAAGGAGTCATCAACTGAGTTTGCTTAGCACACCAGTCTTCAAATAATTTGAGCGCAGTCTGCATTAAATCACATAGGATGTTCTTAAATTTGTCCTTTTTGAGGATAGTAACGTCATCCGCACAGCCAGTGTAAAAAATTGGAATAGGTTTAATTCAATTTAAAATAATGAATTAATTTCTCCACATTAAACAATATATTGTATTCGCAAAATCGTTAGTTTTTTTCCTATTTGATTGTTTAGCAACTTCCGCCTTTTTATGCAACCCTCTTACATTTAATCCTTTAAGCTAGGTTCATGCACTAGCGATTCGCGATTTGCGGAAAGCGATTTTTGTTCTGATTGGTTAAATTTGAACGCAGTTTAAGCGGCAATTTACTACTTCAAGATTCTGCGATTTCCGCAGAACCTGGAACGATTTCAATATTTTACGATTTCCGCTGGTTATATTCTGAACTGCGCATGCGTTGTTGACTGTAGAACACGTTTTTATTTATTTTTAACATAACCTCGTTGATTGTCTTTAATTGTGTTCACGAATTCGGTTAAAAACCAATTCTGTTGTTTATATTTGCTGAAACATGAGCATACAATAAGAAACGAAATGTCAGAATTGTCCAAGTACCTCTACCAACTTCTACAAAACACCCTGTTCGTTTATGAAAAGTTACTACTTTCTGCGAGTGAAATCGCTACTGCATGAACTAGCTGATAAAAACACTCAAAATTTTGCGGAAATCGCATTCCGCATATCGCGAATCGCTAGTGCATGAACCTAGCTTTTATCGTTTTAGCGTTTTATTTGGATACCAGTTAGGTATAAACGTGTTGCATAATTTACAGGCGTAGGTAAACAATATTTACAAATAACAGCACCAATTTTTAATTAACTATGATACGTAAACTTGAAATTATTCTTATAGTCCAGTCAAATTAGCCAAATTAGCCGAAAAAATTCACGTAGTTTTGAAAGTTGGTACAGTTGTTCGTTGAGGTGTCCTGACTTACATACTAAAAGTCCCCGGGGGTGGGGGGTGAGCTGGGGGTGGGAGAGCCGTTTGAAGGTCCCTTTCTTCACTTTTTCGTTAATAGCTCGAAAATTTAAAGTTTTTGCGTTACGACCATTCTACACGAAAATGAAGTTTCCTACCAAAAAGATTCTATGCATTTTTTCCGTAAGATCAATATCTTAGGAGTAGAAGTGGGATGAATGTTAAAAAAAGTTGAAAAGTGTGGTAATTTTATTTACAAAAAAAACCCAAAATGCTATGTCAGTTATAATTATTATTAAGTAAAGTGTCATCTTCATTATCTTCTTTATCCTCTTATAACAAATCTGCGGGCGCACCGTTGGTACACGCCCCCTGGCAGCCGCAAACTGGGGTGCTCTTCATTCTGACCTTCACACTTTGATATTTACCACGCATCGTTGAGGATTTTGTGACCTGTATCACGAAAGCATACATCGGTTTTACGTGTCTTTAAGTGACTGATCAGTATTCTGTCATCATATGTATATCTCCTTCAGTTTTGTGTTAATCGTATCCACTGTTGGCTTTTCCCTTTTTTCAGTTTTTCGCTAATAGCTCGAGAACCGTGATGTTTTGAGTTACGACCATTCTATACGAAAATGAAGTAGATAAAATTTCCTACCAAAAATGCTCTATTTTTTTTGGCGGTAAGATTAATACTTTAGAAGTAGAAGAGCGGTGAAAGTAAACAAAGTTGGTAAATGTTGATTTCTGTTAGTTGTTTTCGTGAAACTTCCTAAATATGTAAAGTTTTTGTCTGATTGGCAAATTTTATAATCCCATTGGGATGCTAGGCGACATTTCTAATAATTTTCGAATTTACTGTATGCTTTGAAACACGGTGGGTTTGCGTGGCGTCGTTGAGGGAGCTGGCGAAAGGGAGTTATACTAGGCCGCTACAACTTTGTGTCTGACAGGTAGCTGCTATGGGTAGGTGAGGAGGAGAATGACGGCATTTTTGGCCAGTCAAGGGGTAGTAGTTCTGAGACGTTAGCAAATTTTTATACAGGTTGAATTTCAACATGAAGAGGTTTACCTAAGGTGGGTCGTAGTGGGTGGTTTAGAACCCTTCTCCCCTGCCAAATGCGAAATCCAAGTTGCAACAGGGCTGTCATGTGATTAACAACTTCCAAACAAAGTTATAGTGGCCCAGGTATAGGAATGTGTATCGTCATTGTCGGTTATAGCTGTATACTCTGGGCCGAGCCGGAAAATTATTAATGCTATTTTTTGGCTACCCATGGTGACAAAACTGACAATTAATTCATGTAGTTTTCTCTTGTGCAATTATCAATTTTAATACGAGTGTCATTATCATTGATGGTGGGTTCCTTTTGCATCGCATGAAGTGGTAAGTAGATCCACTTTTTCCAACATTTGTGAACAATATATTAATTATGTCAAGTTACATTATTAATTTCGATCTAAATATGAACATTACTGTGCAACAAGAGCAATTCCTAGCCAATAAGAAGAACAAGTTCCGACTAATTCAACTCCTGTCACAAAAAAATGGAGAATGAAGGAATTGAAACACGAGTGGCTGTTAGTGACGCTGACTGCGCCATTAGTGTGCAATTGACAAAGCCGCAGCAAATTCTATGGTTGCTGTTGTTGGAGAAGATGTCGATCTCGTGGTACTTCTAATGGCATTAACACCACCAGAGAAAGAAATATTCTTTGTCAAGGCGGGAAGAGGGAAAGTCGAAACAAAAATATTTTCTTCTCAGCAACTCCAACAACTTCCTTTTTGTTCATCCATCCTTCTCCTGCACAGTTTCAGCGGCTGCGATACAACCTCTGCTATTTACAGGAAGGGAAAAACATCAATTGTCAAGTTGTTCAAACAGAAACCGTTGATCAGGGAGATAGCAGCCATCTTCTATGACCCAACATCAACTCCCAACGCCATATCAGGAGCAGGGGAAAGGATCTTCCTGGCTGTGTACCACGCTCCCTCCACTCAGACTGATCTTAACCGCCATCGCTACAGCTTTTTTAAAGTACAGCACCAAGCTGAAACCTAATCTTCCTTGCTTCCCTCCTACTAAAGGCTCAGCAAAACATCACATCTTCAGAGCCTACCACCAGGTACAAGAGTGGCTGGGGAATTGACTACCCCCTGAAATGTGGGGTTGGGGGCCAGGAGCCGCAGGAAACCTCGAGCCAATCACCGCCTTGGGCCCTCCGGCTCCTGAAACTGTGCTCAACTCCATTTTTTGCCGGTGCACAAGAAGATGTGAGGGGACGTGCGGCTGCCGAAAAGCCGGCATTAAATGCAGCCTAGTTTGCGGCTGCCAGGGGCGTGTAGCGTGTACAAACGGTGCGCCCGCAGATTTGTTAGAAGATGACGAAGACGACGAAGAAGATGAAGAAGATGACATTTGACTAAATTATAATTTTTGGAAAACTTGACTTTTATGAGCCATCTGGCAGAAAGATAAGAAGGAAATGCTTTGGCCTTTTTAAACATATAAATAAAATAAAATAAAATGAAATAAAATAAATTTTGTTAAATTTTGTTTAAATTTTGTTAAATTTTGGTTAAATTTTGTTTAAATGTTGTTAAATTTTGTTAAGTTTTGTTACATTTAGTGAAACTTTGTTAAATTTTGTTGAATTTTGTTAAACTTTGTTAAATCTGCCGTACACTTAAGTACCTAAGGCTTAAGTTAAATTAAATTATTTTATCCAATTCAGTTACGAAATGTCAACATTTCGACATTGATTTTAGTTGTGAAAAGTGGTTCATTTTGTAACTAGTTACAAAATATGCTCCCATTTTGTAACTAGTTACAAAAAGATGATTTGAGTTGCGAAAAGTGGTTCAATTTGTAAGTAGTTACAAAATATGCTCCCATTTTATAACTCCCATTTTATCACGATGACCCAACTCCTTTTTTAAGAAGATGTGGCATTTACATTTTGTTATCTTAATTGGATAAAATCTTGTATGAAACAAGTTGCAAAACATGTCTTTTTATCACATGGCGTGTTGTTCATCTCGGCTTCGCCTCGACGAACAATTTCACCCCTGGTGATAAAAAGTCCATCATTTTGCAACTCGTTGCATAAATAGCTATTTGTATTAAACTTCTTTCTATCGTTACAGCAGTGAGTCACAGATATTCTGAACTTTTTGATCTGATTTGTTGTTGTTTCTTGTTTCTTATTTCTTGTTTACTCTATCTAGGATACTGTATGTTAATGTAATGTTATTCTTTTCAATGTTTGCTTGGTTGTTGCAAGCGATGTAAGTTCTTTAGTTTAAATTATTATAATTGTAACTGTGGCCTATTTATAGTTTGTACTGTTGGCCGTAGTATAAACCTTACTAAATAAATAAATAAATAACTGTCATAGTATTTTGAGTTATTTTTTTGTAAATAAAATTAGCAAAATCGAAATTTTACAGCTTTTATTTATATTCATCCCGCTTCTACTTCTAAGGTATTGATCTTACCGCAAAAATACATCGGACCTTTTTGGTTGGAAATTTTATCTTCTACATTTTTGTATAGAATAATCGTAACGCTAAACTTCACGGTCTTCGTGCTATTAGCGAAAAACTGAAAAAATGGACCTTTAAACATCTCCCCCACCCCCGGATCACCCCCCACCCTCGGGGACTTTTGGTATATTTGTCAGGACACCTCAAGAAACAACTGTACCAATTTTCAAAACTACGTGAATTATTTCGGCTATTTGCCATTATTTTGGCTAATTTGACTGGACTATTAATAATTGGTATTATGCATCAGTTGCTAAAAAATACTCTGACGTATTGAACCACGTCGTCGTAATTCGTTGGCAAAAAATATACATCTTAGGGTACAATGGCTAGTATTAAAGAAAAATTGTTAAATAAATAACGAAACGAGGAATTATTTTCGCCGGTTGAGAGTAGGGAAGTTTTATGTGGTATTCTATCCTAGTTTAAAAATAGTGTGCTTGAAGCAGTGATGTATGTGTTCCAATTTGTGGTAACACAACTTTACGTACAGTAATATCTGCAGAGTTGTAGTTTAATTCCATGTCCGGCTCTTTTGTTTATTTCGCGTAAAACTTCAAGCGGAATAAAACTTGTAATTTTTCAAGACGAAGCAATAGTGAACAAGAATAATGGAGCAAGATAATAACTTCGGTTTACTTATCTCGATGGCGAGGAAGGCTTCGGCACAATTGCGGCGACTAAGCTGTAAAACCTGCAAGTTATTTTTCCATCTTGATTCACTTGGATTACGCTTTCAGAGTAAATTTCTTGAAATCCACTCTGACAGATTATCTCCTTTTCTTACTTAAACTAACGCTTAAACCTAAAATACTTTCTAAGAGTTCATCTTCCCTAACTCAATTACGGATAGGTTCGTTATTTTCACCGGCACAACGTAAACGAAATTCTCGCCTTAAATTTCTTTCATAAAATAAACTAGTAAGCTCCTATTGATGACCGCGAGAAGAAAATTAAAGCGCCCTTTTTCTCATATATAAAATTATCTCCGAGTAATTAACCCCGGCTTTAGCTTTTCGAGCAGATAAAATTTTAAATTCGGCCCTATTTTTAAATGCAACAAGAAAACGATGAAAGAAAGATGTATTTCTAAAGAGGCGATAAACATGCAAATAGCATTTAAATTGTGCTTCCTGGAAACAAAGCTTCTAAAGTTGACAGTCTCATTAAGAAACGGAGAACTTAAAATAATGAGGTTGTTATGTCTTTCTGGAGAAAAAGTGATACCGCGGTATATCTTGTACATTTTCAACTACTGGCATGAGCAGTAATTACGCTACAGATTTAGAAAATGCAGCAAAAAAAAAACGCACCGCCGGTATATAAAGTTTCCACTCTTTTGCTTTACAATAACAATTCATGGTAAAACTAAGACATGCAAGAATTCTTTGTTGATAATTAAAGTGATCACGTTTCATCCTTATAAGGTTCGGTAAAATATAGTTTTAATTGTGTGAACATCTGGCGTTGCGCTAATGCGTTCAACAGAAAATAATTTAGATAAAATATACAAGCACCGTTATTGCTGTAATATGAAAACACATTTAATATTTTGTTCTAATATTGCACACGTAATTTCAATTATTAATGTACCAGCTAGTTGTTAACACTGCAGTAAAATTTAGTTTAATAATCTCCCTGCCTGAAATTTCTCTACCTTTAGTTTAATTTAGTTATCTACAACGGACTTCACATACGTCACTGAAATTTTGAGTTTGCGGAATATTAATAATAGCCCGGTTTTGAATATATCTGAATTATCTTTTAGAGAAATTGCTGTTCCATGTGATAAATGTGATTATGTGTTTAGTTTTATCTGCACATTTACAGGTAATGGAAATGTAATTCGAATAATTTAACAGTTCGAATAAAAATAATAGTAATAAATATAAAAATTAAAATTAAGGGGGGGTTTTAGTTAAAATATTTTTCGTTTTGAAGTATCTTGGGTTGCCTAACTTAAAAACAGCCAAGAAGCGGCGAACCAAATGGTGCAGAGTGCTTAGAGTGTTTGACAAAACGCAAATTACTCATCCCTAAAGTGTTTTAATTATTACTTATCTTATTAACTTTCTAGTATTGCTTCTACATAAAAAAACTTCTAAATTCAGTAGGTATAAGTATTTACGAATACCGATTTTTAATCTCTTAAGCCTCTTTGTAAACATTGATAGTGACATTGACAGAGTCGGTGAATGTTGGGTTGCCTATCTTTAATCAGTTTTTAAAAATGTATACGCAATTTTTTCTAGAGTTAAATAAAGATCACGCCTAAATTATACAAATTTGCAAAAGGGTCGATACATGCATAGGAAGGTAATATTGAAACCCACCCCGCTACAGGCGAAAATCAATTCATTCTTGATGGATGTCTTGTGCAAGTCCCTTTTCCTAAGTTTTTTATAATAGGCCATAATTTAATTACTATATTAAAATTGGTCGTTCTGGCCTTGTAGCGTATGAAGGAAAGGTCTAAAAATTTTAATTCATACCCGTCCTTCTTTTCAACTGTCATTATTTAACCGTACCGTTATTTTAAAATTACTCAATTTTCCGCCCGTAAACATGCTACTAAAACCCCCCCTTAATAGCGTCGTCCATAAAACATATGTACTTATAATTTGCTGATTATTTCAAGATTTCGATAAAAATAGATACTCTTTGATGCTTGTTTGGGCATGGGTTTAGTTTAGTGCGTTTTAATGAGAATTTGTGCAAATCTAGGTACCATAATGCTTCGTTCCCAAATGTTACTTCTTCGTGTTCAACCTTCTTGTATCTACGGTTGGACTATCTTTTTTCCATTTCTATAATTTATCAGTCACTTTCTTGATATCATGCACCTATTCGAGGGTAGGTCTGCCAATACTGCATCTTTCTTGCCTCGCTCTCCGTTTTAGTATTCTCTTATAGTCCATCCGTTATTTGTAATCCTTATAATATGTCTTGACCAGCTCCATTCTTTTCCCACCAATTTTATAACATCTACTCCAGTTTACTATGTGACCCATTTATTAGTTTTCTCATCTACTAATTTCACAAACACAGAACATACGAATTTCTATAGCTCGTTGAGCCTCCCGCAGTTTATCAATACGAGCCCTAACAACTATATATTGGGACAAAATAAAATACATATATAAATCAGGTATTTGACAGTTTATTTGTTTTTCTAATAATTTTTTAAATTTAATACTAAGTAACTAGTTAATTAACAACAATTGGGGCCAATCAGCAACACAAAAAATGAAATACTTATTCTATCATTTCTAATTAACAAGAAAAATGTTCATATTGTGTGGCAACTAAATATTGGGACATAGAACGAATTTTTATGTCTAAAATGGAGTAACATCGCCCTTAGAGTTTATGGCCGCTCGAATTCGGTTGGGCATTGACTCAACTAAGGATCTGCAGGTTTCAGGAGTAAATCCATTCCAAATTTGCTCTATTTTAGCTCTAAGTTCCGGTAATGTCCGTTGTTGGTTGTTCCTCAATGTTTGTTTCATTTTATGCCACACTGTTTCAATGACATTGAGGTTAGGACTGTTGGAAGGCCAAGAAAGAACATTGGCGTTGTGGTCGCCAAACCACTTTTTTGTGATTTTGGCCGTATGACAGGCCGCCACATCCTGCTGAAAAATGTCATTTTCGCCAGCATTTAACGTCGCGATACTTGGTAGCAGACTGTTTTGCAGTATTTCTTGATATTTCGCAGCATTCACGGTGCCACCAATAAATTCAAAACATCCTAATCCTGAAGCTGTCATGCAGCCCCAAATCATCACTCCTTTAGGAAATTTTACCGTATGTTTTAGGCAGTACTTGTGGAAAGTCTCATGTCTAGTGGGAATCACGCGTTTGCGGTGATCACCAACACATACGTCGAATTTTGATTCGTCGCTAAAAATTACTCTGGAACTATCTTGGTCGGTAGAAGATTGGTCCAGAGTAATTTTTAGCGACGAATCAAAATTCGACGTATGTGTTAGTGATCACCGCAAACGCGTGATTCCCACTAAACATGAGACTTTCCACAAGTATTGCCTAAAACATACGGTAAAATTTCCTAAAGGAGTGATGATTTGGGGCTGCATGACAGCTTCAGGATTAGGATGTTTTGAATTTATTGATGGCACCGTGAATGCTGCGAAATATCACCAAATACTGCAAAACAGTCTGCCACCAAGTATCGCGAAGTTAAATGCTGGCGAAAATGACATTTTTCAGCAGGATGGGGCGGCCCGTCATACGGCCAAAGTTACAAAAAAGTGGTTGGCGACCACAACGCCAATGTTCTTTCTTGGCCTTCCAACAGTCCTAACCTCAATGTCATTGAAACAGTGTGGCATAAAATGAAACAAACATTGAGGAACAACCAACAACGGACATTACCGGAACTTAGAGCTAAAATAGAGCAAATTTGGAATGGATTTACTCATAAAACCTGCAGATCCTTAGTTGAGTCAATGCCCAACCGAATTCGAGCGGCCATAAACTCTAAGGGCGATGTTACTGCATTTTAGACATAAAAATTCGTTCTATGTCCCAATATTTAGTTGCCACACAATATAAACATTTTTCTTGTTAATTAGAAATGATAGAATAAGTATTTTATTTTTTGTGTTGCTGATTGGCCCCAATTGTTGTTAATTAACTAGTTACTTAGTATTAAATTTAAAAAATTATTAGAAAAACAAATAAACTGTCAAATACCTGATTTATATACGTATTTTATTTTGTCCCAATATATAGTTGTTAGGGCTCGTAGTGTTACTGGAGAAAGTTACAGTTTTATGTTATTACAGATAGAAATGCAGAAGATTTTTGTTTTATGTTTCTTTGAGAATGTTGTCAAGAGAACGATTTACATCCTAGTTTAATTCTTTGTCAGTTTTAGCATCTTAGCATACATATACAGGGTGCCCATTTTAAAGCGTGACCCCTGAAGATCTAGGAATAGGCAGCCTATCAATCAGTTCAGAAACCACTCTGTGTTTTATGTTTTCAATATAATATTGAAAGATCAAAGTAGCAAGTTATGCGACTAATCCAAACTGTCCACCCCGAAAACTTTGATTTAGACTCACCACTGGCCCCTCTATACACAGATAAAAAAAGTTGCTGCCTACCCAAAATACAAAGTTGAATTACCATTTAATGGCAAACTTTTTTAAGACTTTTAAACCACTGTAACTGTTTTGTTATTGAGTTTTGGCCAAAAGTTTATTAAGAAAATAATTTTATTTTGGTCCCCTCTAGCTACCCTTTCAGTTTCCTCCGTAAGTTGTGAAACACCCTGTATATCGGAGGTGCGCGTATCAAGTAGCCTACAGCCATAGGGAACCTACAGCTTAACGTGGACTGTGAACCACGAAAGTACTTGCACTTCTACTCCAGGGAGGACTTTACTAGGCAGAAATACCTCGGTGGTTTGCCACCATTGCCTTCCGAGGGAAGCGGTCGGGTGATTTCGGTGTAAGTGGCCCTGGGAATTGAACCCGGGCCATCTTAGTGGTTAGCCGCACACTGAATCAACTGAGGCACGGCAGCGACACGAAAATTGCAGAACATTAAATTGTATTTAATAAAAAAAGAAACTGTTGTAATGATTTATTAATTAACTAATAATAAATATCTTGAACATATCTTGATATTTAAAACTAAATTATTTAAATAGTTTAAACTAAAATCTGTATGAGTTACTACCCTAAAAGAACTTTTGCAAGGAATACTAAAATCATTATTGTTTGTGCGCCACTAATTGGTGAAGCCTCGTGCAAATAAATTGAAGTTGTTGTCAAAATTTTGTAATTTTAAAAAGGTTCTTGTATAAAAAAGCACTTAGCACCTAGTCTAACATTTTTCTTGTATCCAACTTCTTTGGCCATGTTTTTTCTTTCATTTTTCATTTGTCGCCCTTTCGTTCTCACCCTCCTTCCCCTTCTTTTTGGTCTTCTGCTTTAGTTATTATTTCAAGAACTGACAAAATGGTGAGATTGTTGATATAGTCGATATATTATGTTGACTGAAATCAACCTCTCAGTCTTCTCTTTTATATTTGTATATTTGAATGCCATACACTTTTCAACTATTGCCATCTTCTTCGTTTGACTGTTTGGTTAGGCCATCCCTTCGTTTAGAAGCTCTAAGATTGATTGGAAATACTGTAGCTCGAGTTGTGCCCAAATTACATTAACTTTTACTTCATTTCGGAAATGACCTCCAATCATAAACGACTGTTTTCAGATGTAAAACCCATCTCGTATATAAGTTTAGAAAATTAAGAGACGATCAATAACACAAGAACGCTTGTTGACTGCAATAATAAGCCAAATTGTATGACAGCTCAAGAGATGCGTTAGGACAATGCATCATTTCTGGTTTTCAATCACTCATTGGTTTGATTCAACCGAATGCTGCTCGGTAGTGCTTTATCTTATTTCTTTCTTAATCTATTACCTCTTTTTATCGCAATGCAGTGTCGAGATTAATTTTACACTTGTTGGTGTGCAGTGGAAGTGATGGGTCCATTTTTGGTCTTGCATCACACTCCAACCAGCCTTCCATTCACAACACATTCGTAAACTTAATCCTTAACTAACGAATTCGACCCAAATCGGCTCTATAATACTATGGCGACCGCTGGAATCGAACTCGTGTCAGCTGGCTACCTAGCAGGCCCTTACCTAACTGAGCTACCCAGGCTACCTAGTAGTGATTTATCTGTAGCCAATGTTTTTAGCTCTTTATAATTTCATAACTTTATATCATATTGCAGATTAGTCGTGATGTGCGATATATTCTATATATTGATATGACACACACCCTTCTGTAAATAATATTACATGCGAGGGCGTGCATGATTATTCAATTTTAAATGTGGCATAACTTTGACATTTCCACAAAGTCAATCTTTTATAATTTTAATTAAATTTTAGAGAACTCTTAACTCAGGGTCGTAAAAGGGATCGCCTTGACGAATTCTAATATTTAAATAAAATTCACCAAGTTGAATTTTAAAACACCTTTCAAAAATTATGCAAAACTTTACAAATAACAATAACGAATTCTAATAACTAAATAAACACTTTCTAAAAATCAATAAATTTGCAAACTACCTTTTTTAAAACAACTCGAACAAAACACAATTCCTGCTTCGATACCAAACACAAGTCCTGTCCCACTTCTTTTCAAATAATACACCTCCTGCTTCAACTCCAAAATTAACCAAAAACTGTCTTTATCCAAATTTATAACAATTTCTCCAAAATAAATTCCATTTCATCAAAATTTTAATTTATTGAAGATTCCAAATTAAATTTCTATATAACAACACTTTTCCAATACTATATTTTAATTAATTATGTTTTTATTTCATTTTTAAATATTATTTAACACTTTACAATAAGTTTCAAGAGAACTTTCCAAAACCCAACTGTATTTTTTCAAACATACAATTCAATTATCTATTTACATTACATTTCCTTAGTTTCTAAATCTTAACACACTATGACTATTTTATATGGCATATTTACAACTTAAGCAACTAGATATTCTACTCTATTTTATTAACATTTAATTTTACATTCTTTTAAAAAGGTGTTTATAACTCACTCTATTAAAATTCCAAAATTCCATCAAAACGATATCATCTCAATATATAATCTACGGGCACACTATCTGATGCGTCTTTTTCTTTCGCTACTTCTTCAATAATCCTTTCTAAGAGACCTTATCCTTATGTTGCAAATCTGTCAAACTAGTGCATATATCCATTTTTGAATATCTTCTTTTCTCGTTAACCTAAATATATATAAAGACTATCAAACTTTGAATAAACAATCTAAAAAAGTAATGTAATTGAAACAGAGCTCTTCCAGCTTAAATTATTAGCTAGTTGAATGACGGGCTTATTGTAGTAATGGACTGTAATACTATATGTATAAGCGAGTACTTATACAAAATTATGTTGCCAACATACGTGAGTCGTTTGAAAAGTAAGGTAAATAAGAAGAAAATTCGAGTAAATTTGACTTGTATATATTTTTCAACATAATCTCCATTGAGCTCGACACATTTTGCCCAACGATGTTCCAAAGTCGTTATACCGTTTTTATTGAATGCTTTCTATTGGTCCGCAAAATAGCCGTTCGCAGTATCAACCACTTCATGTCCATTCGAACATCTAAAGTCAGCCTTTTGCATATCAGATGTTCAAGTAAAATATTATAAACTCGTTCGGTTGAGATCCCTATCATGTCTACCATCTCCCTGATCTTCAATCTTCGGTCACTCAAAACTATTTTGTGGATCTTAGTCACCATATTCGAAGTTGTCATATCACTTGGGCGTCCGTTCGGTCATGCTTAAAGTCGACAATCCATAACTGTACGGCCTTAAATGAAGGGTAAGACTCGCCAAGGACACGATCTAGCTTACTTTTTATTTTAATCGCCGTTTTCCCTTTCAAAAAATAAAATTTTATCGCCGCACGAATCTCCTTTCTGTCCATCATTTTTAAAAATGCTTGTACGTTCATTTACTTCGCGTGATCCAACAATAATTTCACAATCCACTGAGCTGAAATTCGGCAAGGATTCGTTTGAAGGATCAAACTTATCGGCCGTGGATCGATTTTGATCATCGTGCTGCCATCTCTACATCGTTTACCTTGTGGCGAGCATCATTTCTAAGGTTTCGCTTAGTTAGATCTTTGAAGATAAAACTAACAGGAATGAGGCTACACAAAACATACGTGAGACCAAGATAGATTATGCATATGGCGGCTGAATGTTTCCGGTATGTCAGTGGCGTAGCTGTTAGAATGAATACGGGATACGTAAACCTTTGAATATAAAATATTCAAAGACGTACACTGACAAAAAATGTAGTAAAAGTATGAATGGACACAAATTAGAAGCTGCAAGAAATAAAATATTATAATCCTGACGGTTAAAACAGTTTTTTAAATATATATTTTGCAAAGTGCTCATCTATATAAAATACGTATGTGACGCCTATTATATTCACTTGTGACCTTTCTTTGACATTGAAATTATAGCATCGAATTGTTCTTAAATATTATTCGTAATGAACATAGTTACATTAAATGAAGGCAAATACTTACTTATGGAAAGTTATTCCTAAATTTTTATTTGTCCTTGTTGGAAAAAAAGCACAAACAGCACAACTAACCTATTATTTCTCAACTGACAGTCTCATAACTACGTCTACAAATAGATTATTAAAATGGCGACTTCCGCCGCACTTTTTGTATAGCTACTAAAGCGATACCATCATTCCTGTAGCTTTATATTCTAAGAGTTAGATGATAGTAATATGGCGAGCATCGTTCCTAAGGTTTTGGCTTAGTAATAATTTTAATTTAATTTGACTTTTTGATATTTAAGCAATCAGTTCAGTTCGCATCTGTTAAATGTTATTTTGTATCAAAGCTTCAATAAAGTATTGTTTTATCAAGTAAGAAGCACGTACATTAATGCTACCAACATAGGTACCTTACTTTTTAAATGACCCACTATGTTAGGCACCCCTCGTTGCCAATGCATGGCAAGAATTCTATAGAAAGCATATGAAAGTAGTGATAATACCTTAATAAAACGCAAAATATGAAATTTTAATTATATTTATCCAACATCTCCTAATTATACAACCATAATTGTACTGATTTCAGTTGAATTATATACCCTAAAGGTCACTAGTGAGTTATAAATAATTCATAAGTCACGCCAACGGATATCTTAAATTTATAAATAAACACAACAATTTCAGGTATTAAAAATCATTTAATAATTATTATTATAGAGGTATAACAACAACAGATGAATCAAAAAATTTCCTATTCCTTATTAACATTAACAGTAACATTAAATGTAAAAGTAAATTTAAAAGTGACATTGACAATTGAATTAAATTATTCTCCTAGCGACATAAATTTCAAAAGGTAAGAAATTCTTGATTGATAATATTGATTAGTTTTTAGCGAATTATGGAGATGTTGGATAAAATTATGTATGGAACTTGTGTGTTATCGGTCACAAGTCACTCGTAAAAACAAAGCCACTCGCACTACGTGCTCGTGGCTTGCCCGTTTTTTCTCGTGACTTATTTCCCTTATAACACACTTGTACCATAAATAACTATTATTACATAAAAATCTGAAACTAGTGTAAATATAGTTATTAATTTAAATATAGAAATGCATAATTAACTAAAATTAAGATAAATACGATACTATGAACTATTAAGCGTTTACAACTACGTAAAAATGTATTTGTGCTTGCTTTTTACGAAATTGATTGCGTTTAAATCCCTTTGTAGTTACATCTAGTAGCAATTTTCTTTGTAAGATGTTTTGGAAAATCAAATTCACCAGTAACTGTATTTCTATATAATCGGTTCCTCTTTATTAATACACAAAAATCTGCCTCGGTCAAGTAATTGCTGCATATGTATATAGGATTTCTTTGATGGATTCAATTTATCCCGTTTTGTACCCAAATTTTCATTTTCAGTTCAGTTCGGTTCGGTTCTCTAGATTATCGACAAACAAAGATGTAATGTTAAAGTTTGTGCTTAACTGTAAAAGAATATACTCGTAATTGAAGTTTAAAAGATCTTTGAATGCAAATATAAGTCGCCCAAGAATTTAATTACCATTGAAATGTATGATTTTTATTGTGTATAAATTTACTCTTTGAACGGCTTGTAAATAAAAATCCACGAAATTACCGTGCTGCAGCATATTTATATGAAATTCATTTGTTTCCGCCATATGGTGGTATAAAGAGTTGCATATATTATATGTACATGAAGGCAACATTTTGTTGATCACATAGCTGAATTGAACTTTTATGTTCATTGTTTTCCTACTAACTCATTATTATAATTATTGATGCCCAGAGTTTCCCCAAATTAACACATAAACATTTAGGGTTGAACCAAGCTGACTTTAACGAGTTAATCGTTGTACCTTTAAATTTATCAGATATAGCTGATCACTAATCATCAATGTGTTCTTGAATAAACAACTGGTGTGTGAGGTAGCCCTTTTAATATGAGTAATGAGTGATATATAAGTTTTAACTAAAAGTGTTAGGGGTGACAGAGGACACCAACCTTTATAACTAAATCACCCATCAAAGACCTACGATAACGACTCTAGACATGAAAAGATATGTTTCTAGGGCCAGTCTGTCCATCTCCTATAAAATTTGTTTTTTAATTATTATTTTCATTAATAATATTTGTTAATATAATTGTTTCCATATTCAATATTTTGCCAAATAGTTAGGTAAGACTGCGAAAAAATCGGTTCTAAGAAACTATTTACAATTAACCCTTGATTGTTATTATTATTTCTTTACGTGTCTAGCACAAAGGGACACTAACTTTCTTCATAAAAATATATTTGCAATTTTATTGTTTATTGCTGTTTGAAATGTTTAGAGAATCCAAAAAGTAAGAAAAAGGGAAACAGCTTTCTTTTTATGTTAACTATGTTTAGAGTATTTCAGCAAGTGTTTTACAGCCACACTAGACAAACTACAAGTTGTAAATAAGTAAAAGCAATAAAATCCTTCGAAAATACCCATCTAAAACACAAGGGATGCGATTTTATATTTACTGTTCTTAGTTTACGTTTTTTACAGCTGTGCAGAAGGGCCTGGTTAATTTTCGTACCTACGTAAAACTGACTCTTGACATTTACTTTTTTTTCCTGCGAAGTTTATTTCAAGCAATTTTTCATCTGAATCGTAAAAAAATGTTGTTTATTTTTCAGGTTAAATATTTAACAACGGACAACATGTGAAGGATTCACTTAAACGTTTGAATCTTCTATCTCTTGTTTTGTTTTGTTTACGGAAAGTTGTTACTTTTGTTTTGAATGTTTGATTGTTTGCACAGTAACAAATTGTACTAAAGATGAAAGGTAACTAAGAGGCAAATTCTTTTATGCTTGATAATTTAATCTCTCTCTTAATCTATTCAAATTGCTTGTTAAATATTTTAATTCAGATTAATTTTGGAAGGTGTCTTAAGTTATTAAGAAATACCTTTCGATTTACAAAATTTGTGACAAAAGTACCTAAATCTAATTGTTTTTTAAATTTTGTTCTAAATTTTAAAAAGTTGTTTTCTTCGTACGACTTCAAGGTTTTCAAACGAACACAAATCACGAAAATTTCTTTTTTTTTATTTGTAGGTAAGTTACAATAATTTACGAAGGGTATTTCATAAATAATGCACACAATTTTTATACTCAAATGTATATCCTATTTTAGGCAGTATCTCTTTGTAATCATTCTACAATAGTCCCCCTGCTGCTTAATGAGCGATTCCCAACGTCTTGGAAGATTTGCTATTCCAGTGATACCACCACCTTTGTCCAGCTCTCGGATGCGCCGAGTAACCGCTGCAGAAAGCTCATTCAGGGTGGAAAAACGCTGTCCCCGCATGGGCTCCTTTAACTTCGGAACAGGTCGAAGTCTAGTGGACTCATGTCTGGACTGCATGGTGGGTGATGTAACACTTTCCACTCGTACTGATGTAGCAAATCAGTCACAACATGCCTTAAGTGCGAGCGTGCATTATCGTGCAAAATGAGTGCTTTACAAGTGAGCTAGTCAGGTCGGTTTTTGTGCATTGTTCTGCGCAATGTCTGCATGAAGTCACGATAATACGCTGCCGTCACACTTGTTTCACCTTCAACACTGTCGGTCATGATGATTCCTTGGTGGTCGTAAATGAAGATCATCATCTGCTGCGGTGATGAAGGACTTCTTCACTAGTTTGACTGAGACTTCAACTCTGGTTGGAAGTCTCTAATCCAGGTTACATCAATAGCGACAATTCGAGGCGGGGATGCTTGTCCTTCAACAACAAATTTTAATATTGTTGCAGTGTCCAGGCGTTTCTTTTTCTGTTCAATTGTCAAGCAGTGTAGGATTCATCCGGTCGCAATTTTTCTTTTCTGCAAATCGTTCTTTAAAATACAAATGTTGTTGAAATTCCGGTAGCTGCCGATATTCCCTCACACGTCGCTCCGGTATAAGTTTCACGCTTCGTCCATCAGTTGATGTTCTTGGTCTTCCTGGTCTTGGATCATCACGTATGCTTTCACGCCCTTCGCGAAAACGACAAGCCCGAGGACAAGCCAAACGGGAAACTGAACTACGGTCTATTGTCCCTTCCCCACAAACTTCACGCAAAGCTCTGTGAATTTCTGGCGGGTTTTTGCCACGTCGAGATTCAATCTTTATGTAAGATCTTTGATCTTCAACAGTCATGCGCATTATTTATGAAATATCCCTCGTATTCCGAAGGTAAAAATAAGACATTATTTTATGCTTTATTACTTACATTTCTTTTTGTTTTGGAATGCGTAGAAATATATAATCTGATTTGACTGATATTTTTCTTTATTTTTTAGATTACCAGTTTCTTATACTGCTACAAAAACTGGTCATATTAATCGTAGGAATGTGGTAAGCGCATACATTTACTTTGTCAAATCTAATTTTATCCTAATTTACTTTTACAAATCAATTATATAAATTATTCCAAGGGCCACTTAACACAATCGCGAAATATTAAACCGTTTTGATATTTTTACCATAATCAGGAAATTAAAAAATAATAAATCAGTAGCTATTTCTAAACTCCTCCTAAAATAAAATTTTAAATTAAAGAAGGGAAAATCGAAATCTTAACTTCGCCTTTATTGAGTTTGAAAATAAATGTACACAAAACTGAAATCTGCCGTATCTTATTATCTTTATACATAATAAATTCTAATTTGTTGGATAAATTTGCGCGGTCGTTAATTCTGTCCGAGAATTTTGAACTTGCTTAATCCTTATATACGCTCACTTTAATATGAATAATTTGGGTTATATATTATTGTTAGGAAGTTAAGAATGCTTGAAACTTTTAAATTAAAGTGTGCGTATTTGTTACAATTAGTTTTTTTAACTCATTTGCTGTGAAAATTGGTAGAAATTCTACAATTTTACAAATACCGAAAATCTATTTAATTCTGAGACGTTTTGAAATGCATTTATAAAGAGTTCTATTTATGGCACGTAATTTACCCCATAAAGAGTAAATCTCAAATTAAAAATAAATAAAAGAATCAATTCCCTGAAAGTGATGAAGAGATGTGTATAAAAAAAATCGCAGGTTATTAAATTTTTGTGATGAAATCTCTATTGTTGAGTTTACTCCAAGAATTTTAAAAATTAAATCTTGAAATATCCGAGAAAGCTTTTTCATGTGCTACTTTACCTTGCTTTTTATATGTGTGCGTATACGTGATGATGCCTTTCAACACGCATTGCCTTGCTAATGCTTTTCGATTGTGAATTTCGAAGTAGGTGTGAATGGTTAAATTCGTAATTCATTTTTAATCATTAAGTTCCCACAGGTAAAAAACACTTTCCATGGCTTACCTACTTAGGTTTTCATTGATGAGCTTCGGCATTTTCAGTTTTATAAAACTGATCTTCCATCCTATTGTTAACTTTAATTTTAAGATATTAATAATTAAGTAAATAAAATTTAGACAAATTCTTAAAGATGAAGTTATGTTAGTTTTTCATATAAAATTTAATTTTAAAAATTATTTTAATTTTATTCTTTTTCGATTGGAAGGTATTTCTTTCGCGTTTTATGTATTTTAACGTTTGAAAAGGTCCTTTGTTTTATGTAGTATTTTTGTCATTTTTTTTGTCAAAGTGTACCGTAATTTGTTGCTTTATATTTGGATCGTTTCATTATTTGTACCAAAATAATTATGTTTGTTTGACAAATAGTGTACTAGAGCTTCATAAAGTTCAATTTCGCTTTGCTTTAATGATATAGAGTTGAACAAATTGGAATATTGGTGATACGGATAAAGAACTGATAATTATTTCAACATGTGAACGTTAAAATGAAATAACAGAAGGCCGATTTCAAAAAGTGTTGCATGTTAAATTTGGAACTTATCAGTAAAACGCAGTCGCAGTGGATTTTATTGTCGCCATAATGCCATACCTAATTTATATTTTCAATTAAAATAAAGGAAGGCAATAATTCTGAATATACAAACAAAACGTTTAATTACCTTTTCATAATTAATATCCCCATTTATTTTGTCTGTATTACGTTTACATAAAACACACAGAATGGTTAATTTCCATTTAATTATGCTGAATATCAATAATTGACTTGTGATGTTTACCCATTTCTAAAATTTAATACGTTGGCATTCATACAAACGCCGAGTTAAACTACCACTAGGCGAATTGTATGAAATTAAATTAGCAATTCATTGCTGTTGAAATATGGTTAGCGATGTGCATTCTTTTTGTTTGGATACGTTTAGTAAATACAACGCTCGTTGTGAGAGAACTTAATTGAAATTTTACCGACATGCATACCATTTACATATTATTGTAGGAAAATTTCATTTCGCCTTTTGTTTTCCTTTGTGTATTGTAATTGAGATATAAATAGAATCTTACGGGTGGATAAATTTTATAAAAAAAGGTTGCTCGGGGACATTATCAGGAAAATTCATGGTTAATCTTAGGTAGTAATTTTCTTAAAGGAAATTCAATTAAGGTAGAACATAATGAAATCTCAGTTTTATAACATGGACTGCCACCTACACAACGTTGTGAAAGCTAAACCGAAAGCATTGGCGATTTTGATACAGATTTCTCCTGCGAAATATAGCAGACTTATTCAAAACTTTATATTATGTTACTGTAGGTATTTTATCAAAAAGCTAAAATAGGCTGGAAAGATAATTAGAGGGAAAGAATAATGACTGTAATATTGATAATGCATAATTTTTATACAAAAAAAATCGAAAATAAAATAAATAAAATTCGCTAATCCGTTATAAATTGTGAGAATACTAGAGAATTATTGCTGTTTTATTTTATACCAAATTATTATTAATTTTGGTTGATCTGAAGAAGGACTCAGTTAGCTTTACTAATGTAAAGGTTATACGCAAAATTCTGGTCAGCTAAACAAATTCGAAACGATTGAACTATTGAAGTCGCCTAAGCGTACACAATTTTAAAAGGGTGTTGTAAGATACCTAAGGAGTAACAACCTAACGCTGTTGACAAATTGCCTAATTTATTGTCATAATGTCAACGCTCGAGCTAGAACGTCGCGAATTAATTTTGCACGAACACATTAAGAATCCTAATTGTGGAAATCGTGAATTAGCTAGAAAGTTAAATCTTTCTCAATCGACGGTTTCTTTTGTTTTAAAAGGGTTTCGGGGACGTCTCACTGTAGATAGAAGACGGGAAGTGGAGGAAAGTAAGGTATACGATATCCCGAATTAGAGACAAAGGTTTTGGAGCTTTTTACCAAGAATATTAAAATTTCGACTAGAGATGTAGCAAAAAAGGTAGGAAAAATCAAGTTCCTACATACAAAAAGTAAAGAAGCGTGCAGGTTTAAAAATCTTTAAAGTTCAAGTCGTCCCTAACCGTAATGCTCAGCAAAATATCAGTGCAAAAAGCGGTTCCCGAAAGTCGTACGAAGAGTTACTAATTAAATTTGATTGTGTACCGCTGGACGGTGAAACCTATTGTAAAGCTGATTTTGTAGGAATTCCTGGCCATGATTTTCACACAGCGCCAAACCGACAAGAAGCTCCGGAGAACTGTAGATTAAAAAAGAGGTTCAAGTTTGCAAAAACGTTTCTAGTTTGACAAGCAATCTGCAGTTGTTGAGTACATTCTCAAGACATAACATTCTCGCATATTATTCTTCCATGGCGCTACAGCCCAAATTGGGCCTTGGCCTCCTGTAGTTTCTGCCTCCACGCCTGTCTACCTCCTGCCACTCTATTCCAAACTCGGACTCCTAAAAGCTCTCGTGCATCTTTTTGTATTTCATTTTCCCATCGTTTCCGTGGTCTCCCTGCTGGCCTTTTTCAGTGCATTCGCCTGTTTAGTGTTCTTTTTGGTAGCCTTTTATCATCCTTTCTGACCACATGTCCAGCCCACTGTAGCCGTTGTAGTCTGATAAATTCTGAGAGTGGGGGTTCTTTGAAAAGTCTGTATAGCTCATTGTTGTATCTAGATCTCCACATGCCATTTGCCCTAACTGGTCCCATTATCTTCCTCAGTACTTTCCTTTCAAAGATATTGATCGCGTTTTTTGTTCTTTCTGTCATGACCCACACTTCACTTCCGTAACTTACAATAGGTCTTCTTATTGACTTATATACCTACTCTTAGCTTATTATTACGGCGTACATTTTTTGATTTAAATACATGGGACATCGCGAAGTAGGCTTTGTTGGCTACGGTTATTCTTGCGCGAATTTCTACGTCTTCTGTTTCATTTGCGTTCAGTTCCACCCCCAGATAGACAAATTTATCTACTGGTTCGACATTGTCTTCTACTATGATTTGTGCAGCTCTATTGTTTCTTTTTTGTATTAACGTTTTTGTTTTTGTCACGTTAATCTCAAGCCCGATACGTATAGCCTGTGCTTTTAATTCTACGTAGTCTTGGCTTGTCGCCTCTGACCTTCGACTCATGATACTGATATTATTTGCGTATTTCTTTTCCGATATTCATTTGCCGTATCACATATTCCAGGGCTAGGCTAAATAATGTGGAGGCCAACCCGTCTCCTTGCTTCAGGCCTTTCGAGATGTTGAACATATCTGTTAATTGGTTTTGAATGCGTACTGCCGCTACCGTGTCATCCATTGTTGTTTTTGCCAGTCTTATTAATTTATGCGATATTTTGAATTCGACCAATATTTGATAAAGTTTATTTCTGTCAATCGAGTCGTACGCCTGCTTGAAGTCTATGAATACGTTATATACGTCAATGTCGTATTCCCAGGCTTGCTGTGGGATTTCTTTGACCGTGAATAGTTGGTCTATCGTGGATCTGCCGCGTCTGATGCCCGTTGGTATTCACCTATTATGTTTTCTGTTAAGGGTTGTATGCGTTGGTTGATGATGTATGTTAATATTTTATACGCGGTACATAGTAGGGAAATGCCGCGGTAGTTGTCGCATTTGAGTTTATATCCCTTTTTATGGGTGGGACATATGATACTCTTCCTCCAATCATTAGGGATAGTCTCTTCCTCCCAAATTTTTGTTATCAGTGTATGTATTGTATATGTTCTAGTAATTGGTCACCTCCTGATTTCGGAAGGTATATCGCTTATTCCTGGCGCCTTGTTATTTTTCTGGAACTTAACTGCTCGTTTGACTTCTTCCAATGACGGTGGTTCTATCCTCTCCTCCACTTCAGCCCGCAGATTTCCATCCTGTCTGATTTCATCTTTCTCTTGTGCCGCGAGTACAGTTTGAAAGTATTTTTTCCAAATGCTTGTAATGTTTTGGTGGTCACCTTCTATTTGTCCGGTTTCGTTTTTACAGAGACTGGTTCTAGGTTTGTAACCCTCTCTAATATTTTTTAGATATCTATATGCCCCTCTTGGGTCAGTGTCTTTGAAATCTTCTTCCATTTTTGTAATAAGGTTGTTTTCGTGTTTTCTTTCTTGTTTCTGCATACCTTATCTGCTTTTTTTCTGGATTTCTCAAATTCTGCTCTCCTTTCTCTGGTTCTTCTTTCTATATAATTCTTGTGTTTTTTGTTCCTTTCTTCTATTACCTCCTTGCACTCTTCATCAAACCAGGTTGTCCTTTTCTTTTTGTTTTTGTTGCCTATTACTGTTGCTGCTACATCTTTAATTGTTGCGTTAAGGGAGTTCCAATAATATTCTACTGGTTGGTACATGACACTTTCTTGTGTTAGCTTTTGTGTGATTTCTTGTTCGAAGGTAGTTCTAACTTGGCATGTTATTATAGAATTTAAAAAACTTCAGCTGCATATGTAAAACATATTAGAACTCGTAATTTTTAATTCGTCCATCAAAAATCCAAAACGAAATCTGTCTCGCCTTTGTTGCATCTGTCGCTTTTAACCATTCCAAATACTTTTTATTGACTAAAATGATACAGTTAAACAAAATCGATTAAAATAAATTATTGAAAACTATTTCAGTTTTATCTCCAAGATTGTCTAACAAAGTTTTTATTTCAAATATTTATTCTTAAGATGCAAACCAGGTTTATTGTCCTAGGGAAGGAAATGATATAAATGAGAACAAGAAGTCAAAGTTGGTTGAAATTTATTTCACGCATTTCACAGAATTTCTTCAAATAGACAGAATACGGACCTTCCTGTCCGGCATAAGGCAGTTTCTTGATAAAGTTCCGGAATAAAGTTTTTCTATGCTTTGCTGTGACCTGCTTGGAAATCCTCGCCCAGCTGCGCTTGGATTGAGCGACATTCTCCGTTAACAAGTTCCGAGGGGCCATTTTTCTCTTCACCAGTAACCAAAACCGAGCGATCGGCCGGAACTGCGGCTCACCAGTCGGATTGTCCATCTTCGCAACGCACTGAATCTTGTTAGCTTCCAGAATGGCTATTGTTGCGTGAGAACAATGACAGCATGCTTTGTCAGGCCAGAATAGGATAGGTTGCGTGACGTTCAGAGATGAAATCCACAGCAGCAAAATTTTCCTGAGACATTGTTCAATAAACATCTGAGCATCCATACTCTTGGTGACAATGTCCCGTTTTGTGCGATCGCCTGTCAAACCACCATCTTCTTTGGAAATTTTGATTTAGGCCGTACCATAGCTTCTACAAGAGTTGGCTGATCTGGCATGATAAAAACAAACTGATTGGCACTTATCCCCGAGGCGTCCTATTGCTCTTAAGTCTCGTTGTCGATGATGAAGAAATTGTTGCCAACTGAGGGTACCAATTACTACATAACTTAGCACAGTTCTTCTTCGCCTTAGCCAGGTCCTCTTTTCTGATTCTAGATTATTTAATGCACACATCCGCGTGTTTGTGCTTGATCTTCTCTTGTTTAATTTTATGGTGGCACCCGCTGCCATGGACAATAAACCTGGTTAGCACCTTAATCCAATATTGATCAATTTAGGGTGTATATTAAATGATAAAATCAAATGAGAAATAAACTAAATAAAGAAACATTGAAATCTAATTAACCATGCCTAATCAACTTTTGAATATTATTAATTTAACAGAGAATATTTGACAACAAAGGCTATTTAAATACTCAAAAAACAGGATTTTTGAAACTTTCAAACAAGACTTTTCTGTAACTCTCAACATTATCTTGGAAGATTTATAAGTATCATGGCTTTCTTCATTTTTTTTAGCAAGTTCGCGCATTTCTTAGGATTTTTTAATCCTAGTGAAATATACAGGCTGTATCTAAACCTATTGCTACAAATTTACCAGCCGATTCCTGACGCAAAAATAAGTCTATAAAACTTTTGTCCTAAACCGCTCCATGTTGAAGCTACAAGTCTTTGAAAATGGTGTTGAAAAAACGGAAAACAATTGCATTTTAAAAACGGCTTGAGATAAAAAATCCAAATTTTGCAGGCGGTCTAACCTATTGAAGGTATAAACTTCCTACTATTTTTTTTTGTAAATTAACCAGGAGCGGTGTCGTATGGGGGTTATCACCTTTTTCTTGTAACCCGTTTTTCTTAACCTTTTGTTTTTTCCATTTTAGTTTACAGATTTGTATTCCCTGCTGCCTAATTAACAAAAAAGCAACTCTTTTTTCAACTTGCCTGGACTAACTGTTTCCTATAAAATTCAGTTTTTCTGTTTAACCAAAATCAATTTAAAAATAGAATGCTGGATTTGTAGGTAAATTATTTATTGAAAACTAAATTAAAACTAAAATAATTACAGTAAGTGTTCGAAGTGTTCTCCGTTAGTTCAAATGCATGCTTCAGCACGCCTTAGTAAAGAATTACTAACCCGTGCAAAAACTCCCAGCCGCAAGCGAATCTGATTGGCCGCATTTTGGATTCGTTCACAAAGGTATAAGAAAAAAAAATTTTGAATTTTTAATTTTAAATTTAAGTAAATGCAATTTTGAAGGTTAGAAAAGCATTTTGCAGAAGAAAAATACGGAACACTTTTCTTTCGAGCGAAATTACCTAAAAATCCTAACAACAGTATCGTTATCGATCTTTTTTTTTTAGGTTAGAAAGTTTTAATCAAAAAATTAAGATTAATTTTTGCACGTCTGCCAACAGCTTCAAATTTTCAATTTGAAAATTTATATTTACAAAGAACTTGTTATAAAAATTGCAGCCAATCATTAAATTGATTAAATTATAAGGGTAACAGCAAATATGAGCGTGCGATCTGCTATAAATGGTATGTCCAATGTTTATTCAATAAATTAAGAGGTAAATAAGTTTGAATAGCAGTTTTGTACATAAATAAATTTATTCCGCAGTTGTTTGTAGGTCCATTCTTTCTGGTTTTTCTTTTTTCACTATTTGAAAACTATTTTTAAAGAGGTATATGTCTGGTTAAGTTCGAATGGTTGCTGTTGCATTTATTTTAGGTCCTAATACTTTACACAGGAATTAGCATTCAGTAGTTTATAATGTTCATGGTACTTGCGTATTTCCACACAAATTGTAAGTCAAATACAAATATCGATTTTAAAAGCATACAATTTTTGTATCACGTTCAAGGGGATTATTTATTTTTCACTCGAAACAGATCTGGAATTACCCGAGCCGAACTTAATTTAAGGATTTTCTTTTTTCAATAGCAAGTAGATTGAATTTGTTCTAATAAGATGTCTGCTACAGAAGGCTTGCAATTATTCCAAGCAATTTTCCTCTCGATTTCTTTTACTAAATTTATTCTTGCTAAAACAAATTTCTTTATTTAATCAGCTTCTCTTGCTTTTAGAACATGTTATATCACATATAATTTACATAACTGCGTAGTTTCAACTCAAAAGTTTCCTAAAATTGCGGTTCTCAAACAAACATTTCTTGATTATACATAAGAGCTGCGTTTAATGCAAGTTGCAGTTATGCATTCGTGCAAATTCCTTCGCATTTCTACCATAAAGCGTGCGAAACTGTGCAGAATGCAACAATTAAATGCATTCCTCCAGTTAAATCTACTGTTGTAGTTCAACAGAATTACAGTTTAAATTCTTAGAATGTAGAACAAAACTGAATAAGAGCAAAGAACAGTTTCCAACAGCTTAATTCTTTAGTAATTTTACTTAACTGCGGTTGCCGTTATTTGTAATATACTTTTTTATGATCAAAGAAAAAAGATTTTCCTTGCATGTGCTGTCCTCCTACGTTGACAAACTTTTCGCTTTGTTTCCTAAATAAAATCATAAAGAGGAAACTGCACTGCCGGAACCTGTTGCTGAATTTTCCATAGCAGTTTTCGTGCGTTACTACGTGAAAATGCCTAAAGATGGCGTAAGATGCGCTGAAACATATTTCATCCTTCGGAAAAATTCTCAAATTCTGAAGAGCGGAATCCAAGTTAACATTAAAACTTTTTGTTGGAAAAAAACGCCCATTAATATTAGCCCTTGTTACAGTTATTTGCTTGTTTTTCACAAAGTTTTTCTGTCGATTAACGAGAGGATCGTTTAGCAAGTATAAACGGTAATTTGACTTGTAATTGTTTTTGTGCTTAGTTCCCTGTTTTAGTGGGCTGTTTCTTCCTTAAAATTAGCATTTTATTTTTCTAATTTAAAATTCTAAAGGAAGGAGCGATAATGTTATGAATACGGCTTGGATTTTTTACGGTTTTATTTGAATGTTAATTTTACAGTATTTAAATTTTATTTTTTACCCTTCCGTGAGTAATTTACATTGCCTGAACAATCGTTAATATAAGTTTGGCACTTGGCATTACGAGTCAGTTTGGACTAAACGCCACTGAGTCTGTGAATGCCATATTTAATAAAATTTTAATGTTCGTTCAGTAAAGTGTTAAATATTCAGTTTATAAAAGCAGAATCTTCGGAAATCGATCTCGTTCTTTTGCTTGTTATTCTCGTAAAGTATTTTGACTCTTGCAGATTTTAATAGAAATAAGAAAAGCTTCGAAAGGAATTTCGTTTTGAAACGATCGGAAATATATTTTGATAACACAATAAAACCCAAAGAAAAATAAACACCCGCTATTTATTTAGCTTTTATTAAAAACGCCAACGTTGTTGACCGGCTATAAATTTAGTTGGGGAGCCCTCAATTTAAAGAATTCAATTGCAAAAAAGGAGAAGCGGAATGGTTTGGCGTAACAACATAAAAGCTTCCGTCTGATAGATTCTTTGATGCTGCAGGCTGGTTGGTTGCAAGCTTTGTAGGGTACGTGTATAACGTGGATGCAACTTCTGACAAACAACTTTATAGCACTGAATTTATCAGACAGTAAATATCTGTTTTCATCGGAAGGCTCCGAGGGCGGAAGTTCAATCTCAGCTCGCGACGACGTTGTTACTTTTTGGTTTGATTTCTTGCCGTCATCGGCAGCAACAAGCTCTAGAAATTAATGCAAGGTTTTACGATCCTTTGTTTTATTGACTTTACTTTATAGTTACAAATGGAACGTTCAGTGTAACACTTTAGAAGTTTTCTTAGTTTATTAAGCCTTTGAGAAAACTTAAAGTGCTTTTTTAAGTTTCTTTAGAAACCTAAAGTTTTCACCTTTTTTTTTAAAACCGCTGACGTTTTTAATGTTTTTGTAATAGTTTCAGTCTGATTGTCTGACAATATTTTCCTATTTTACTCTCTAGCAATCTTAAGTCGAGTGTAATTTAAATTAAAGTTACAAATCGGATTAAGAAGGCAATTTCCCGGTGCAATTAAAAACCTTTAAACAACCAAAGATTTTTTAAAACTTTCTTTAATATCCCAAAAGACTATTAAAATAATTCGAATATTAAGGTATATTAAATTAAAATGAAGTGATACAGGACCTTTTTGTGTTACTTAATTTTATTTGTTCTGTTGGGCTTCCTAGACCGTATGGGTGGGTCATCTAGGATGGACCAAACATCGACATGGGTGGATCTCCCTTAGTTGGCTTGCGGCACATTTCTGCCTGCTTTCAGAATGTGTACCCAACACTCATCACTTCCCAATATCCCCGAGAATTTTCTGCTAGATGCAACGTGTTCCGCAGGAGGACTCCCTCCCCGCTGTAAGTAACACTAACCGAACATATACTGCTAAATTTAGTAATGTGTGCCTGTTTTACTTTCATGTGTTGCTACTATCTCTATTATGTAATTGCCTGGGAGATGTGAGCATTAATGTGTGTATCAAGCTTTGGGTACTTACGAGACCTGGTCGAGGCTAGGCATTAATCTAACTTTGGTGGAATTAACTTTATTCCTCGGTAAGTTGATCGAATGTACTTTTGTAAATATAAATACTGCATTAGAGTAAAATGGAAACCGCCCCTCCTTCCGCCGCCTCCTACACTAAAGATATTTTAATTTCTAAATTACAAAATTAAGCAATCGAATTTTTTAATTACTGACAGAGTTACTTGAAGCATGCTTTGGAATTTAGTAGTTCTGAAGAAGAATATAAGGCGGTCGTGGCTCAGTTGGTGCAGCGTGCGTCTGACCACTGAGATGGCCCGGGTTCGATTCCCAGGGTCACATATACACCGAAAATAACCGGCCGCTTCCCTCGGAAGGCAATGGCAAACCACCGAGGTGTATTCTGCCTAGTAAAGCCCTCTCTGGAGTAGTAGTGCAAGCACTTCCGTGGTTCGAAGCCCACGTTAAGCTGTAGGTCCTCTATGTCTGTAGGCTACTTGACACGTACACCACAGGCATATGAAAAGAGGATAGGCAACGCCCTGTAAAGGTACTCAATTTTCTGCTGTTATTTCTTTTTGCATAATTAAACAAGCTTTTGATTATTTAGACTGCAGCCATACTTAACAATCAGAAGCGATTTTTGATTTTTCTGTTATTTTATACCAAAATTCTGATCTTAATTGCACGCCCCATAATATAAATCTCATTAGTTTTAACCACAGGCACAGAAACAACAGATAAAACAGCAAAAAATAAATCCTATCAACATCATTGCTTGGAAATATAGCGGAGCTGAAGTTGCTCAAAGTTGTCAGTTAGTTAAAGTTATATGTAAAACTGAGTTATCGTAATTTCCTATAAAAATCAAAAATTAGATGAGCAAACTTGCTTTTACTCTTTGCTACAACGCAAAAAAATATACTCTCGTCGACGGCTACAATTTAAAAATAAACAAAAAACCAATGGTATTAGTAAAAATGCATTTATTATTACTTGCTGATTTGCTTTGAAATATCCAATCAAGAAATTAGAACAGAATTATACTACAAAAAATGCAATTTCATGGCAGCCTCTGCAATAAACAGAGTCTAAATTAATCCTAACTGTATTATGGATGAATTATGTCAATGCACATGCAACTGTTTGCTGCAGTAGATCAAAGTTACACCTGCAGTATGGAAGGCTTATACGTGACCAGAATTTGGCTATTCGGTGAAAACTGTAATATATGCGAGAATAGTGCATCCTCGATGTTGTACGATTTAAAAATATTCAGATGCATTTCAAGCAACATGAAACTAAATTATTTAAAAGTACTTGCAACGCAAGGAATTTGTGAAGCTTCCTATTGATTTGACTTTAAAATCGGCAGATGTGTATTTAGAATTGCAAAATCTCAGTTTTTGGCTATTCTTCTTCTTCCTCCTCTTATGGTCGAAGCTTAGGCCAATGGCCTGTTATTAACTCATAACGTCATAACTATGAGTTTTGTGAGCCTTCTTTACCCGTCGAAAGAGGTGATGTAGATCGACCCGCAGGGTTGCGAGGTTAAGGGTTATCAAAGGTGTTAGTATCCGCCGGCTTAACGTGCTCTCCAAAGCATCGAGAAGCGTACGGCATCTAAAATTCCGGCGGGGATATCGCTGGTCTCGGGAATCGAAGCCGAGATGCCTACGTGAAAGACCGAGGCCTTTTACAGGTGGCTATCGGCTCCTCTTTTAGCTATTCAGTGTCCTCAAATTGTAGCTTTTAGGTATTCTCAATGATTGCTGCCGATTTTTTACATTTTAAGTTTCAAAGATTATTACTTTTTCTTTTATTTTCAAATGAAATTAGAAAAATTCGTTAATTAGTGCTCTGGGGATTCTACCCAACTTTCTTTCAAGTTTATGCATAAATAGAAGGCGATCAGTTAAATTCTCACTTAAGGGTGGGGTTTAGTTAAAATAGTTTTCGTTTTTAAGTATTTTGGGTTGCCTGACTTAAAAACAGCCAAGAAAGGATTGAATCTTCTACCTAACAAAACTTCAAATTTCAGTATAAGTATTTGCGAATACCGATTTTTAATCTCTTAAACCTCTTACTAAACATTGAAAGTGATGAACAGAGTCGGTGAATGTTGGGTTGCTTATCTTTAATCAGTTTTTTAAAAATGATAAGCAATTTTTTTTAAGTCAAATAAATATTAAGCCAAAATTATACAAATTTGCAAAAGGGTCGATACATGCATAGGAAGATAATATTGAGACCCACCCTGCGACATGCAAAAATCAGTATATTGTTGATGGATGTCTTGTGTAAGTCCCTTTTTGTAGGTTTTACATAATAGGCCATATTTAATTACAATATTAAAATTGGTCGTTCTGGCCTTGTTGCGTATGAAGAAAAGGCCTGAAAATTTTAATTCATACCCGTCCTTCTTTTCAACTGTCATTATTTAACCGTACTGTTATTTTAAAATTATATAAATTTCAGCGCGTAAACATGCTACTAAGATTACCCCTTAAGGATTGCTATGAAAAGCAAAGTACACTGATTTAACCTCCAGTTGCCACTTGTAACAAGTAACATGAGTCGGAATGGGACGTTTCAGCGCCGCCATCTCGTCGCCGCCATTTCAGCGCCGCCGTTTCATCGCCAGGACATTTCAGCGCCGGCCGATTCAGCGCCTGCCGATTCAGCGCCAGGATATTTCATCACCGGCCGTTTCAGTGCCGAAGTTTTTTACTTTTCCTAAAAAATGTTTTAAATCGATTGAAATTAACATCAAACTTCCCTTCTCACTTTTCAAGACTTAGGACTGGCATCGGCACAAAAATCGATGGTGTGATCGTGTGATTAAAAGTTTGTTTAATTCAAACGCATAAGTAGTATTTTTTGTTTGTTTATTTTGTTCGTTTTTTTGTTTTTCTTGCTTTTTTGAATTTTTTGATTTTTTTTTGTTTTTATATTTTTGCATTTTGAAAAGGAGAAAGGTGAAGGATATACAGGGTGTCTCAAAATTGACGCCCGTGCTTCTGGGATTTGATTCAGGGGGCTAAAAGAAATCCAAAATGAAGAGTGGAAAATTTTCCGATTGTCATTTGTTATCGAGTTATTGATGAAAATGTAAATAATGACCTCCTAGATCACCCGATCTGAATCCTATGGATTACTTCTGGGGCTATTTGAAAGAAAAGGTTTGCCGCGAATCTGTTGTGAATGCTGAAGATGTCGTAGCTCGTATTCACGCTGCTGTAGCGTCAATAGACGAAAATATGCTACAGAGAGTTCGTGCTTCAATGATAAATCGTGTGAATGTTTGCCTTGAAGTAGGAGGCAACCTATTTGAACCCTTTTGTGACAACAAAGTTTAAAGTTTATTCTTAAATTTTTGTTTTTTATTGATAACTTTATAACAAAAGACAAACGGAAAAATTTCCACTCTTCATTTTCGATTTTTTTTAGCCCCCTGAATCAAATCCCAGAAGCACGGGCGCCAATTTTGAGACACCCTGTATACATACATATACAGGGTGTCCCGCAATAGGATGTACATAGCTTTAGTACGTGTACCTGGCCTCTTTTTAAGTCGAAAACTTCCAATAAACATATGGCCTAAAATTAATCCCTACAAAGTTTTTGGCACTTTTCCATTCAAAAAATAACACTAAAGAGACAAAACTTTATTGATAAAGGACATCAATTAACGGTTCGCAAAATAAAATGCTATAGTTATGTGGCAGTTTCTATCTCAAGTTTTCAAAATGACCTCCTCGATTAGCTATGCACATTCGTGCCCTTTGTAAAATCGTGGTGACAGACCTCATAATAGAGTCGAAATCGTTTTTGATGATATTGGCATGTTCTTGATTAGAAAACGTTGCCATACTTATTTTATGACAGATAATAAACACAACACTTACTTACATTTGTTTTCAAAGCCGTCTAATGCATCTTTTGTTTATGATCTTTGAGCGTAACGGTAACATTCAAATGTGAATAACTTTGAAGCGATTAATTTTAGGCCATATGATTATTGGAAGTTTTCGACTTAAAAAGAGGCCGGGAACACGTACTGAAGCTATGTACAATGTACATCCTATTGCGGGACACCCTGTATACGTTATACAATAAACCATATCTTACGACAATTTATTGAGTCATTTGATAATTGTGGGCAATTAGTTAATGAGTTTTGGAAATTAGAAATACCTTTAAATATCCAAAAAATTAATTTATATTTGAATAGAATAAAAAAAATATTCGTATTTGAATTCGAATAGGATTCGACCCAGTTCTGAAATCCAGCAATAAATACATTTACTGAAATGACCTGGCGATGAAACGGCCGGTGCTGAAACGTCCTGGCGATGAAACGTCTTGGCGATGAAACGGCGGCGCTGAAACGGCGGCGATGAAATGGCGGCGCTGAAACGTACTAGACCCACATGAGTTGCTTATCTGACCTTTATTGTCTATGGTACAAGCTACGACAATCAAAAGTCGGAAGCCGACAGCTATCTCTGGCTAAAAATTTAATCGATCGCACGTTAGAATCTAGAAACCAAAGCAACATTCAGTTACTACTTAGGTTTTTCAACAAAGTTCTAAAAGTTTGTTCATTTATTATAATGTTTTAGCGTAGATTTTCATTTCTTCTACATTTCTATACAGAGAAACTTGTTTTCGTTATTTGTACGCGTACTAACACTTATTCATAACCTTCGCTTTGGAACCTAGAAGGTAGCTAGCTCTCTGAGAGTATTTTACTTAAACTAAAAGGATTTTGAGTTTTTTTTTGTCGAGGGTAAGTTCAAGAATACTTTCATATCAAGTGAATTTCCTTCGTTTTTATTTGACTTTCTGCATTAAATGAGATTAAATTAATTAGTCTAATGAAAGCACAGAAGGAAAATTTGTTTAGCCAGGAATTTTTAGTTACTGCTATTTCCAATGGAATTTTAAAAGTTGAGCTAGGAATGAATTATAACTGTGTTCTTTGATTTTGGAAGAGGGAAACTTAGAAATGCGGATTCAAATATTTATAGATAATTAATTGTTGCTCTTTTTTACACCTATTTTGAGAAAAGCGCAAAATAAAAAGAAATAAAAATTAAGAATAAATTAAAGCAAAGAACTAAAGGAATCACATTATTTATAAATTAAATTTTGAAGCTTGAATTATAATATTTCACAACCGATAAAAATTTTATTGAGCTTCGCCAATCGCATTTTGTATTATAAGGACAAATAAAATCTGAAGTTATTCGTGTTTGCGCTCACTTCGGGATATTTCTTGTTTTTAAACCGAAGCTTAGCCTTTTTATCATAAGACATGAACGAATACCAGGCATAAAATTTTAAATTTCATAAATGAAGATCAGCAACCTCCTATAAAACATCTCATTTTCGTTGTTCATTATTCTTTTACGTTTTGCGTTTTATTGTTATTATTAGTTGTACTTCTTTTGATGTTTATTATTTTCTGTAGTAATATCGGCTTTTTTTAAACAAGAAGCCGGGCAATATTAAGTTACACGTTTATTTTTATAAAATGTAGTTTGCCGTGTAGTTCTACTGTTTTAGCATTGGTTTTACAAGTAATAACGTTAATAATAATAGATGTTCCTGCGATAGTAAAGTCTCAGATTGCCCATGCTTGATTCTGTTGGCTTGAATTGTTCGTTCCCCTTAAGCTGAATATTCTATTCCAGTTATATCCAATTTACTTAAACTTTAAGCACAGCTTAAACCAAAACTGCCGTAGTAACGTAGTGGTAATCAAGAAAATTTGCGATTTAAACCAAGTACAAAGCTCTAAGCACAGGCGATGCAAATGGCTGTAATATATCATGTGTAATAAATTTTAAAAAAATCATAAAGCAGAATTTCTAACCTAACTATACATTTTTAACGCACGTGAGTAAAATTTCAAATTTAAATATTTATCAACTGTGCAAACCTTTTTTTATGACGTTCGTTATTATTCATATCATGCAACCAGAAGTCCTCTGAAACATTTTTATTTCGGTTTACATTTTTAATGCCTGGTTTTTCATGTATTCCATCTTTATAAATATATCAAAACAACTCAGCCCTGCCTTTCCTCGAATTTTGGATTTTTGTTAGGCTGAAAAATTTTAGGTTAAGTTTTTGCGGATATTACATTTAATTAAGATGTTTCTTTAAATTGATACTTCTAAGTTTGTTTATTTTTTTAATTCTGATTTGTTTGGTTCTTCGGCCTTGAAAGTTTAAAATTAGGCCTTTTATTGATGTAGATTGGGCCAGTGTCCTCAAATTTTATAACTCTTATAAATTTATGCTTGTACACTGTTGATGTTTTGAAGTAAATTGTTACGCTCGGTTTCATCTGTTCCAGTTTTTGCCAGTTTATTGATTTTTGTTTGTTTATTATTTATTTCTACTTTTTGTGATTTGAATTCGAGAGTTTGTTCGACAATTAACCATTTAAAAATTTTTAATTTTAGCCAGGTAGGTATGTTTTAAAATTTAGATTTATTATTTTCCTCTTTGATTTATGGTATAAATTTTCCCAAAAATTAAATTTAAGTGCATTTATTCTTTAAATTCAGTCCTTCTTTTTCTAAACTTGGAAAGGAGTAAAAGGTTTCCATTTTAATTTCAGCTTTATTTATCCGGAAAAGTATAAATTTTAAATTTCTAATATTTCTATGCCTCATAGTATTTTAATTTAATTTATATAATTTTTGTTATTGTTTTGGAGCTTTTAGTTAAACTCTAAATTTTTTTCGGGAAAATTAAACCACTTTGTCGAATAACTAAAATGCTTTTACCTTTTTTGCTTTTCTGTATTTTAGTTTTTTCTGTGTTAACCTTTATCCGGTGACGTGCTCTTGTGGTAACTTATCTGGTGGCGTGGTAACTGTTAGATCCAATTCTTTATTAGTCCAAAAAAATTATATTAATTTGAAAAATAACAAAATATTGGCGTAGATGATATCCTTTTAACCTTGTTTTAGTCGGACACAATAATTTTTTGCAAGTATTCTGTTTCTAGAAGGAAAACCCCTTTGTAATGTAAAAACCTTCAAAAAAATGTTAAAAAATGTAGACATATTGTATAATTGTCGCGGTCGTGGCTCAGTTGGTTCATTGTGCCTCTGATCACTGAGATGGCCCGGGTTCCACTCCCAGGGCCACGCAACACCAAAAACACCCAACCGCTTCCCTCACAAGGCAATGGCAAACCACTGAGGTATTCTGCCTAGTAAGTCTTCTCTGGAGTAGAAGTACCCTGCACTTCTGTGGTTCGAAGGTCTGTAGGCCACTTCACGCGCACACCACCGGCCCTGTAAAGGGTATAGATACCGTCCCAAGAAGAAGATTGTATAATTAACATATTTTATTGGAAAATATACATGTTGGTAATTTTAATGAAAAATTGAAAACGTCCAAAATTAACAAAATAAATTATTGTGAAACACTGCTCCTAAAAGTTTTCGTTTGGCGACCACCGCACATTGGCATTTTGCATAACTTGCAAGTCAGTTTGGTTTTCTTACCTTTATTTCGGACACAGAAGACAAACTTTTTTCCATTTTATTTCTCCTTCAGCTTGAGTCAGTTCGTTTTCTACTGGTTTTCCTAGAATTCTGCCAATTGACATGCGGAGCTCCGTTGGAAGCCTTTGGCTTACCAATCTTCTACTTATGTGGGCCACTACGAGCTATTTGGCCAGTAGTTTCGAAAAGGGGCTCTTTCCATTTATTTATTACGAGATTTGGGTAACATATACAATACAAATGCACTAACTCCAGCAATATTAAGCAGAGCATAGAAAGTTTGTCATGGGCCATCTCTTCGTGCTTCGGCTTGTAGAACAGTTAGCACATTTCTTATCAAGCGTGTCCACTGCCCCCTTACTATTATTTTAAATAAAATAATTTTTCTACAACCACCATGGAAAGTGGGATTTTCAGACTTCGTCTCCATAGATACGAGTATTGAAAATGAGTGTTTGCCGAACAAGTGAAATTAGCGTGCGGAAAATTTACTTTCCGCACGCACATGCATGATTTTCGGTGCGGCAAAGTATAATTTTGCCGCACCGACATCAAAATGTCATAATGACGTTTGATGAATGTCAGATTTGATTTTGCAGAAATATTTAAATTTTTTAATGGAAATGTGGTTGTAGAAAAAATAGTGTGTAATACATGTGTTACACATTCGTGTGGCAAACGCAAGCTTTCAACACTTGTATTACAAATTACTATTCTGGATTTCCGGTTTCGAGATCAGTTGCATTTATGTTGTTCAGTGATGAGACAAGTACTGTTGCTTTTCCTCTCTCTCGTACATGAGAAACCAATATGATATTTTTTCTACTTAAAACCGCAAAGATTACTTTCTTCTAGTGTTGTTCTGTTTAGACGAAACGATGAGGGGAATTTACCGCTTGTTTTACTTTAAAGTCCAGACGCACATACTTCAGGTGCCTGTCTTCTTCCGCAGGTTCAAGAAAAGAAAATCAGTTGTCGGTAGTTACATTACAATTCTTGTTAAACTAAGGGTATAGTAACTAAGTTGTAGAACTGCCTTAAACTTTCTGTCTTCTTGTGGTAATAATTTATCGTTACTGTCGTTCCTGTATATATAAACAGGGTGTCCCAAAATTAGACCGACAAACTTTAGGTGGTTATAAAGGACACCAAAACAAGCAATTTTTGTTGACAAGCCCATGTCCGCAAATGAGCCGTTTTGGCACTAGACTGAATCAAAGACAGCTATTACATTATTATTTACACAATTTACAGCAGTTGTTCGAAGTGTTGGCCATTTTCTTTCAACGCGGAGATTACATCGTTGGTTCATGGATTCACGAACTCTATGGGATATTCGCGGAATACCTTGCACATGCGTGCAAGCGGCCATTACTCTTGCGAACAAATTCTCCTCTCTAAGTACAGGAGTCACTTACACCAGTGATTTCATAGACCTCCAAAGGAAAAAGTTAAGGGCGGAAAATTCTGATCGAGATACCTACTCGCGCACGTCCACGCTGAAGTGTGCCGGTGCCCTGTCATGTTGTAACCACATGGTTCGTCTGATATTCAAAGGGACATCATCTAACAGTTCTGGTAGAACATGTTGCAGGAACTGAAGATAAATGGCCATTCAAACGAGGTGGTAGCACGTACGAACCAATCACATTGTCCCCTACAGTACTGGCCCAATGTTGATTGGTCTCTTCTTCGGGCCGTAAGATGGAGATTTTCTTCGTCCCATATGTGGCTATTGCGACTGTTGAAGAAACCATTCCGAGTGAAACACGTCTCATCCGTGAACAACACGATTCTGTGGAAGTCAGGCTGTACCAAATGGCGACCCAAAAACTAACGGCAGAAAACAAGTCTCGGATGATAGTTTGCAGGACCCATCGTTTGCACTCTCTGGATGTGGTGAGAGTGAAGTAGTTGGTCATGGAGAACACGACATACCATGGACTCGGCAGCTTCCACGTGGTGTGCAATTGCGCGCATACTTGTGGAAGGATCTTGCTCTACAAGGTCCAGTACTTCTTCTACACACACTGCAGTTCATGCTGTTGTTGGACGACCAGCACCAGCACAGCGCTTCAGGTTGCCAGTTTCTCGAAGATGACGATGAATGGAAGCAAAGGTTGTATGATGAGGGTGACGACGATGAGGATATCTCGCTTCATACAAGCGTGAACCTTCTCTTACATTACATCTATCTTCCTCATAAATAAGATGCATATCGTCCAGTTCCTCAAAAGAAAACTTTTCCATGTTGAAAACAAATAGCGGATACACAATAAAGAAACGTTGTGATATTGAGCCCGTGAGTCAATAATGAACAATAACTATTCGACTTGCTTACAAATTCCCAACAATTTTCAAAGTGACAAACACCTGTCCCAGGAAACAAAATTGCTGGTATCATGTACCTGCTTAATTGATATGATGACCCTGCTTTTCATTTGGCGATAGCGAAAAACACCAGGACCGGGTAAAAATTGTACGTATCAACTGCCTTTGAGTCACTCTAGTGCCAAAATGGCTCATTTGCGGATATGGGCTTATCAACAAAAATTGCTTGTTTTGGTGTCCTTTATAACCACCCAAAGTTTGTGGGTCTAATTTTGGGACATTCTGTATACATACGCATTATAAATGTAGTTTATTCGTGCATCGCATATCATCACTTTGATTCCGTATTTTGAAGGCTTGTTTGGCAAATATGTGCGAAACCTGCAGCCTGCATCCTCTAAAACCTACTAATATTTCATTCTTAATTCACCAATAAGTATTCTTTATAAGTTGATAAAAAGCAATGATATTGTAGATACATGATCGTCTTCACTTCTTTGTGTCCACCAAAATGATCAAGACTCTCTTTAGTGACATTACACATCTGAATATTTCACATCCTGTTCCATCAGTTGAAAAAAGCGAATCCAGATCTTCATGATTGGCTTTAAAGGTAGATTAGTAGTATAGAACCCCTAAAAATGCATAAAATTCTATCGAATCCAAGTCTTTCAATTTCAGTTTATCTTCTCGTTTATAATTGGCTCTTATAGTTTGCTGTTTTGTATTGTTTTTTTGAGAATAACTTCATATATGCTATTTCTTCTGTAAACAGAGATTTTCATATTTGCAATGGAAAACTGGTCTGATCAGGTTCCCTAATAAATGGCAAACGTGAGATAACATTAAGTCTTTGAGTTGCTGCGCTCTTTTATATCTGTTTTTACCATAATAAGCTCTATTTTCTTTGGAATCGTCTTCATTATCAGTTGGAATATTTTCATTTTCCAAATTTAAGTTTTCTGTATTGTATTAGTATCATACATTCAATCTCTGAGTCCGTATTGTGGTCACTATCTTGTTTAAAATTCGTATCTACATAGATAAAATCGCTTTCAATTTCTTTACACCACTGTACTAAACTTTTTTCAAAATTAGCGTCACTAGAATGCACGCTTCTTGATGTACCAGCCATTCTAACTAATCACAAATTTCTAACATAGAAAGTGACGTAGTGCCCTTCGCCCAAAATTTTATTTAATATTAAATAACAAATAATACGCTGCATCAGAATGGCTCATTTTAGATTAAGGTGTTGGCAGTAATGTTCCCGAAAGGTAGATGATGCATGAACTTCGCGTCATATCTATTAACGATTAAAAATGGCGACAAATATAGGTACAAAGTTTACTAGGGTCTGTGCCCTACAGTCACCGGGTAAGGGTTTACGCCACTGTATATACATGAACTCGTGGCTGAAAAAAGAAGCGCTAGGGCAAGATGGTAAAGAGACCGGTATAAAAGCCTCGAGTTTTCTTTTGCCTGCCTTTCCATTTTCGTTCCGAATTCTTCCCATGACTGATGTTTAGCTACTTTAACTAAATGTTTAACAGTTTCTCTATGTTGCTTATATCGTTGATAGTCCTCTACATCTTTAGATGCCAAATACTTTCTTCACGACTTCTTCTTTAATTTAACCTCTGCTTTTACATCTTCATTCCACCATGATGTCTACTTCTTATTGCTGTTATATTTGGAGATTCCACATATCTTCTCTCCTCCTTGTAGCTTTTTATGATGCCGTGCTTCTTGGTTATATATTTTTTCGCCATTCTTCTTCCCATGTGTGTCAGTAGCTATCCTTGCCTCCACTAAGAAGTGATCACTACCAATTTCGAAGGATCTTTTAACCCTCACATCCTTCATGTTTCTGCATGTTTTTGGCAACAATATCAAATCTATAATTGATCTTTCATTTCTATTTCTTAGCTCTCTAGTATATTTATTATTTATGCACGTCTTTGTGCTTGAACCATGTATTAGTCACTCTTAGGTCGTTTAGTAAACAAAAATCTATTATTATGTGCCCATTACCAGTTATAGTATCTTCTCCATATTTTCCTAACATTCCTTCAGAGTTCTCTGTATTGTTTCCAACTCATCCATTCATATCGTCAATTATATCACTATACGTAGTTTATGATCATATGTTTCTTGCTGTACATTTTACCAGAAAGTATCTCTAAATTTCTTACTATCATTTTCATTCGAGCCATATATTATTAAAATTGTATAGATTGGATTCTCATTTAATTTAATTTTTAGACTTATTATTCTTGCACTGACGATTTTCGAGCTCCTCATTATTTTATCAATCCAACCTTTCTTGCTGGGCTGGCCACACCTACCTGTGCCCATACTTGACTTTCTACTCCGTTGTACAATAACATATGTCCTCCTTTTAATACTATACTTTTCCTTGGTTTCTGTTAACACTGTTTCTTTATATTACTTTTTTAAAAATTTGCTAGTAACTCTATTTACTTTCAAATGAGTCATTTAGTATTCCATGTAGCAAGCTTCCATTCCAAATTCTGCATCCGACTTCTGATTGACTCTCTTAGCTGGATCGTGTCGAGGTCTAACCAACACTTGCTCCTATTATTTTTTACTTATGTTTAAAGAAGTCGCCTTACTTCGGTTTATATTTGAGCCTTTTTAGAAATACATTTCTTTTAAATCGTAGTCATTTTAGCATTTAAAATGGAAGCTTAGATTGTTTTAAAACCTTGAAAAGTTTTTAGCTAATTCCGACATTCTTTTAATTTTTGGTTTATACTAACTAGTTGCTGCCCAAATTTGTATTACCTTCTGTTGTTATTTTAAAGAAATGCCGGACTTTTCGAAAATCTAATCCTGTAGTTTTGAATTTGGTTCTCTTTTTGACGTTTATAGAAATTTCTTAAATTCTGAAATTTGTTTTGAAGTTTAATTGTTTCTCGCGAATTTTGAGATATTTTTTCGATTCGTGTCATACTTCTGGGCGGTATTTTTGTTGATTTGTGTTTTTTAATTGAGGTAGACTTACGGGAATTTAGTTTTTTATTTTAAACAATGTTGGAATATTCAGAAACTTTGTTTGCTGTTTGTGTAATTCTATTATTTATAAAATATTGGAGTTCTTATTATGAATTCGCGTGGACTAAAACTTTTTAACGTTATAGATAGACTTTTGTGATTTCGTGAAAGTTTATTTTCAACTGTTTGCAGAGTTGTACAGAAACAATAAACGTATTTATCGAGAAAAGGTTTTTCCCACAATATCGGATAAAAACCCGGAAATTCAATTTTTCCCGTATTTGTTAATTAGTACAGACGTGTTTCCGCCTTTAGGTAACGTTCTGTAGCAAAGGGCGCGGCATTCTTAATTGATTTCACTGATCATTAACAGCCGGTGGAAATGGAGCACGTTATTTGGCACACAATACATCAATCAGGTGATCATTGACAATCAAAGCACCATGGGACGTCCAGTGTGGTAAGCGTGAACTCGCCAGGCTCCCTAAAGCTACATCAATGCTTTATCAATGGCAATTGACGCTTAATCGATGAACGACAACAACGCAATGCGTAGGATTAGTTCTGGCTTATGTATGCGTGGCCGGACTTCATCAAGTTTACGGCCAACACTTGGAACTTATAATTAGTTGTGGCCAGCGAAACTTGCAAAACACAACTATTTGAGAAAATTGCTTACGAGATCACGTATGCAGTGAAGCAATACAACTTCCTGAACTTTCTTAGTGGATTATTGCTGCTTACTCTTAAAAGAAGTGCTGACGTATCCGATCTACTCGCTTGAAAATCAGTTATCAGAAACTGCCGTAGTTAATGAATCTTTAAAATAAGAAAATACGAGCGTCGAACCCACCAACTTTAAAAGTTTTCCAGACCTCTGCTGCGGTAACTAATATTTAATTCACGAGTAAGCCTTTATCTCTTAAATTTTAATAATACGAAGAGAAGATCCGATATTGATGTCTAACTCGAAGTCATAAATTCTTTAAATTCTATTCTTTCAGTCTACGAACGAACAAAGCTGCATTAAAAAGATGCAAAACTGTCGGTTCAAAGGTGAAAACGGTGCAGCTTGATGTTGCCGTAAAATATTTACGGCTTCCTTGCAGTTTATGCATTTACAGTAAACTTCCTCCTATCTGCTACTGCAAAAAAGTACGGGACTAAACGTAACTTGGGTGTGACGGAATATGAAAGCAAGCACTAAACTACAGCAGTATGGAAGCGGGAGACCTATAAACATGAGTGTTTTTGTTTTTTTATGTTTTATGGGTGGTTGTATATGTGAGATTTTTTCCTTTTTGTTGAGGGTTTTGTTTTTCAACGTATTTTATCTAAAACTTGTTTAAAGTTTTCTATTTTTTATGAGAAATTTTAACGAATTTAGCAAAATAAAATTGTAAACAAACAGAAAAAGCCTTTTTACGATTTCCGAGGCCTTTTATTTTTTCTATTTTTAGACTATTTTTAATGGATTTCGGTATCGTATTCTGTAATTTAAACAATGTTGAAAGTGTATTTGCCGAATGTGGATATTCGAATATGTTATTTTCACAACCTTATAAGGTATTTTTAATTCTGTAGGTAATTAAGTTTAGTGGTACTAATATTAGCTTTTGATGCATAATAAGCTAATGGTTATAAAAAAGGTACTATAAATATGGAAGCTTTCACGTAGGAAGGTCAAAATTAAAAGCTAAGTACTAAATTTTAGGAATAAACTGCAGTTCTGTTGTGCTCAATCGACCTCCTTAAGACTGTAAGATAATTATAACTCAATTTCGGTCAGATTTCAAAAAAGGTGAAAAAGTGCTACAGTCTGTCCCAGAGCCTCCTTCACTCACCACACCTCAGAAACATGGACTTAATAAATTAGGGAACGAAAGTTTGACGCAGTGAGTAACTAACTCTTCATTTGAAATAGTCTAAAAACAAAGAGCACCAAAAATAAAGACGAAACACAATAATTCTAAAATAAAAAGAAAAAGTTAATATTCAGGAACACATTTGAAATTTACTCTCAGACACATTTTAACATAAAAGTTTTTATTATTACTGTTGTATTTATTTCCAAGTATAAATATTCGGAAACATTCGAGCCATGTGAAGATTAAAATCTAAGTCTAATGTTAGTCAATGTAAATGAATTCGCTTTTTTAAAAGTATGGAGTTATAATTGCGAAGGAAAGAATTTTGTGGTTTTACGACTTATAATAATTATTAGAAATTATTAGAAAATAATACGTAATAATAAAGTATTATTTTCTAATAATTTTTCAAACAAGTTGTCTAATAATTCAGACTTCTTCAGTTTTAATTTTAAATCAGGCTTAGTTTTTAAGAATGAATTAAAAATTAAACTTTAAACTTTAATATCAAGAATCTACTTTTTAAATTTCCTATTTTTTCTTTGTCTTGTCTCTCCAGTCGTAGCCTAAGCCAGTAGTTGATTTTAACTCGTTAAGAGTTTTATACGTGTTCTCTTAGCACGTATTAAGCTGAGTAAGAACCTGGTAATTAATAATATCCGCAGTGTTAAGGGGTTAACAGTCGTCAAAGGGCAATCGGGAAAGCAGACTTAATATTCCTTCGTTCTTATCTTCATTTACTTGTTTAATTAGCATTTAATTCTTTTTTTGGCATTTTGCCACTTGCTGCAGAAATTAAAACTTAAAGAACACACCAATAGAAATAAATATTGGCCAAACTAAGCGATCTGATAAAGTTTGAATTAGAGGTAGACTTCTAAAACTACTGAAAATGTCTAAGCTCAGAAAAGATAGTTTTAATAATAGAGAAAAAACAAACTCAATTTGAAAGCAAACCTCTGGCCCCCATAAAACTACAATTAAATACATTTAAAATATATACTAAACTGGCAATAAGTATTGGAAACTTAAAAAGGTATGCTTATACTTTTCGGAATAATAAGTACTGCAGTTTAAATAAAAATCCTTTAATTCTTTCCAAATTCAAGGAAAGAAAGACGGAACAAGTTAAAAGAAAGTAATAAATTACACTTGGCTTCACTACAGATACCCTAAAGCTTTAATAATGTTATTGAAAAATCAAATATAAACTATAGGCTTTCCAAAAATCACTGTATATGAAGCTGCATAAAAGCATATTCTGATGGTTTCATTTTCCTTTTGTAACATATTTTTCTCTACTCACATTTATTACATCATCGTAGGAATGTTTTGTACACTTACCATATTAGGTAATATTCTGGCTTGTAATATGAGGGACTTTTTGCCAAATGTATTATGAAATAACTTTTTACGTTAAAAAATGGTTGCTAAGTTACAGGATACTTTAGCTCGATACAAATACCATACTTTATACCAAATAACTTTAATCTTTACGTGAAACGTAGACGTTAGAATGCTTTGTAAAACGCCCTATTAACTCAGCACGTTTATAGAGTTTCATCGGCACAAGTTACGTATGATTTTTAAAACATCGAAATTCTAACGCACTTGTTAATTTTTTTGTGCCGAATTACTCCTGCTTTTACAATTCCGAATGACAATTTAGGTTTTAGTAATATCTTGCTTGGTGATTTAAGGTGACAAATTATTGTAATACACTTTAGTCTTCTTTAAGATCTTTTGGAGCCTTTATTTCTTCTTACATCGTATTCATCTGGGCACAGCTAGATGTGAATTCTTTACAGCCGATAATGCTCTACAGTATTTAATATTTGACTAGTTTCCAAAAAAATCAGTAAGAGTGTCTTAAAAAATGCAGTTTGTTTGTTTGTTAGATTTTTTTTAAATCGTATGAAATCAGGTAAATTTTGACAACTGAAGATTTGGTAAATTTTTCTTGTAAATTATATAACATCATTTGTCTCAGGATTATTTTCAGTTTCAAGCCAAATATACATAGTGTAATGATTGCCAACTTTACAATTAACAATCATACTATAAATTATTGATATGACTTATTTTTTTTTAATTTAAATGTTCTCTAATTTCAGGGTCGTTCTGAGGGTTCGCCAACTTTTTATTACTAAGTTGAATTTCAAAATAGGCCAACGCCAAAAATTGTTTTAAAATCGAAAATCGGTTATTGTAACACTTGTTTTAATTTCAAAAACACAAATAATAATTACTCAGAAATTTTCAAAAAATATAGTTTTATTACAAGAATATCCCTATCTTTCCCTATCGTAAAATTATATTAATTTAAAATAACACTCACACCTTTTTCCAAATTTCAAATTACATACAGCACTTTTTAATCCAATCTTTCTTCCACTCTGCCTCCACTCTAATTTCTATTCCAATTTCCGTATATCGCTCTTCAACTCTAAATTCAATTCGCTTTAATTCTCCACTTTAAATCCACTTCCAATTCTTCTTAATTATTGAACCTCAATTCCAAATCCACCTTTAATTCACTTCAAGTTTAATATTATTTTATTTATTCTTCTTTTGATTCAAATATTTAATTAATCATATTATAACTGGTTTTTATATTTTAAATTGAAATTTTTAATTCAATTTGAAGGACCAATTACTTTTAATCCTTCCACTATTCAATTCAAAATACCATCTGTTTATTTTTCAAATTGTTTTTCTGCTCTCTTCGTTTCCCTGGTGTCTTCTTATTTCATTTTTTTTAAATAAACGTTCATATATTCATCACATTCGTACTTCACCATGACAACAACATCACTAGCTAAATATAATTGAATAATATACAACAATTTCTACAACTAATACTTAAAATCTAATCTAGCTATTGTAACAAATTTTTAAATTTTTTTAAGCTGAATTTTTTTTTATTTGCATAATGAATATTTTTCTAGTTATCTAACAAATAATTATATTCGAAATTATTATTCAAATTTGATATCATATCAATAGCGTAATGTTTTTCTTTTCTGTTTTTATCTGCATTTTCTTCTTTTTCGTCAGCCTTGTTCTACCAGTCTGCAGCTGTACATCTCTTTAATAATATTCCGTTTCTCTTTGTTCTGCATCTTTGCATACCATTTAAAGGCTCTATTTTTCCAAGACCACCGATAGCCAATGAAAATACAAGGCTTTCATGGTATTAAAAACAACTTATAACCTAAAACTACAGACATTTAATCTAAGATTTTGCCAAACTAAATCATGGTGAATATGAAGTAGGTATTAGTATTAATTAAATTTATTGAATTCTAGAGAGCTCGTGTGTTACAATGATTGCTACTAAATTTATTTTTTGAAAATTGGAATTTTGAAGAAGATATGCAGTCTGTCAATATGCATTTTATCTTGTTCTTTTTAATTAGCCCAATCATTTATTTCTATCACTATTAGCCATCTAACTTACGTAGTAAGATTCGATTCTCTGTTGCTCTGAATTTTAAAAAATATAAGGACTCAATTGCGGTCGGAGCTCAGTTGACTTATAACCTCAAAATCCCACTAAAATATACTCGTATGATATTTTAGGTCACTAATGCCGGAAGCATGCATGTCGGGCAAGAGTCCAAGGTACAGATAAATAAAAGTCAGAAAAATGGTTAACAATTATATTTCCAATCCAAAATATTACTATAATCCAAACATCGAACATTCAATACATAGGATAGTTACTTAAGTTTATCAAAATTAGATCAAGTTTGTTAACATCAAACATTTAATTGAAATGACACGCAAGTTAGTTATTAAATTCAAGTAACTTAACGTAATCAAGTTACACATATCTTTTGTAAACATTACTTGCTGATTATTAAAATTAGTTTTTAAATAAATAAATGATACTTCTTGATTACAAGTCTCATTATTAATACTATAATGGACAGGATGCAAAGTTACTTTAAACAACACATGATTATCTGACCTTCAGTCACTGACGATACTGTTATTACGTGAACTAGTTAACCAAATCCTTGTTAAACGAAGAACTGGATTAAGAAACCATTCCCCTGGCATCTCCCTCTACGCTCGATGCCAGCAAGTAGAACCAAATTACCAAAACAGCATTCCCAAGCGGAACCAAATTCCACGGGAATCAAATATCCAAAAGTAACTACCACTTGAACAGGAATCAAATTTAGCCTAAGGGCTACTGCACCATTCTTCTCTATTCGTTTTACAAATTAAGCCAAGTATGGCTTTAAACCAATATCACTTCATTCTTGCATCAAGATACTCTTAGGAAGCCGTCAAAGAAACTTACGTCCGTTTGCTCGCTCAGCCCCCAATCAACAACCTCTTTTATTATTTTCGTTGCCATCTCCACAAAAAAAAAAAACAAAGCATCCCTTTGCTAAAGCACCTTTTGTATCAAGTTTTGAAAATATTTTCTAATGACTTATACATCCTTAGATTAATTTGTTTCAGTCAAATATCAAAGCAAAAAAACAGGATCAGTTCGAATGTCAAAAAACTCAAATTAGGAAATAGAAACAACATTTCCAAGCTTTCGCCCTAAACTGTCAAATAAACCATTAGCAAAACTCTAAATTAATAACCATAAAGACAAATTGAAAGAACAAATAATTAAAAATTGTTACAAATTCCGCGTGGGTCTGACCACTGAGATTAAGATTATCCCGGGTTTGATTTCCAGGGCCATACAGACACCAAACACAAGCGACCGCTTTCCTCGGAGGGCAATGGCAAACCACCGAGGAGGTACTCTGCCTAGTAAAGTCATTTTCGAAGTGTAAAATAGACACTTTCGATGGCTTTCTCAACCGGGCAGATTTTGAAGCAAACGTGGCTATTTGTTTCGTTTATTAAAATTATCTATGCATTTTCTTACATAAAACGCGTTATCTTTTAACTAAATATGAAAGATTCGTATTGAGTAGGTGAACTAATGCATCGAAATGTTGTTCTCCCGTTTAGATGCATGGAAATAGCAATAGATCATGCTCGAAATTTGAAGAAAGTAGTCTACTATTGTTGTGGTCAACTTGTTCTCCATCCTGGTTACACGATCAACTTATTACCATTTCAATCTGACCATTATTCTCGTAATGTCTATGTTCTGTGTTATTAATTTAAATTTGAATTATCTTTAGAAAATAAAATCTAGGCAGTGTACGCGTTAAATTCCATTTGGTATTGAATATTTATTAACACTTTTATCGTATTGCTTCGACAAGCTTTTGGTTTCTTGGTAACAATTATTAATTTAAAAAAAAACATTAGAAGAGTATAAAAAATAAATAGAAAGCTACCTAGTTGAATATTAATCTAGTAAACGTTACAAACTTTAGCTCGATGACTATTTACTTACTTTTCGAAATCTCGCTTGCTTGTTTTCTATTCTTTGTTAGGAAGAATCTATTTCATTAATATTTAAACGGTTTGCCAATATTTTACTAAAAGGTTACCTGTAATAATAGACTAGATAATAGGTAGAAGCTTTACTAAATCTACTTTGTAACCTTTATTCTTCTTCTTCTTCTTAGAGTGGCATACCCTTTACAGGCCGTTGCCGACCCTCTCTCCATATGCCTGTGCTGTGCGTGTCAAGTAGCCTACAGACATAGGGGACCTACAGCTTAACGTGGGCTCCGAACCACGGAAGTGCTTGCACTTCTACTCCAGAGAGGACTTTACTAGGCAGAATACACCTTTATTGTAGAACAGTATTACTTAGTAAAAACCAGTTATGTATTATCACTAACTGTTGTACCAGCAGGGCCCTCTCTCAGTTGAAATTAAACTTACAAAATCAATATACTAAATTTTAATAAGAATGCCTGTCATAACTTAGTCTAATTAATATGAACAGCACTACTTACAGATGTAAAAAATTCTTTAATGAGAAAATATTTACTGTCTATTTTACAACGTGGCCTGTTAAGTTACAATAATCTGTTATTGCTTTTGCTTAAGCTTAGGTGAGTTTAACAGCTATTGCTGTTTACAATAATGGTTAGGATATTTGGTACATAGATATAACTGATTTTGCCAAAGATGTAATTAATTTTACATTAATTTAAAGTTACTTTTACACAGTGGCAGCCCCTGGGGGAAAGATATAGGGGTTTAGTGAAAAATCATCTCTAAAATAGCAATTTTTGCATATCTTTCTTGTATTAACAATAGACGAATATTGCTGCTGTAATTTGTACTTGTGTAAAGAGTCAACCAAAAAAAAATTAGTCTTGATGATGGTTGTTGAACAGGAAACAATTTACAAATGTAAATTTACTTAAAAAAATGTCTATGGAGCCGTCTGATTAACAGATGTAATTATTTAAGAATGGAGGAACCAACATACTTTCATTTCTTAGATCGTACGACTTCAGTAATTAAGAAAAGAGATACCCACATGAGATAAAGCGTCAGCCCGCCCGCATGAGAACTTTATGGCTACACTCCGATTTTTGCTTCTGGATGCATCTACGAGGAGTTGAAATTCTCAGCAGCAATACATATCACCTCAATATTTGGTTGGAATTATACCAGAAACGTATAAAGCAATAATTGTTATCAATTGAAGCAAGCATACTTCAAAATGTACAGTACAAAACTGATTCAGATTGGATAAACTCAAGATCTTTTCTATTCCAAATAACTACACTATCACCTTTACCTTGTTTTTTACAGTAAAACCTAGATATGTTGTAATCATTAAATCTTGAAATTTGGACAGATTCCTTATTTACATATTTACTATTTTTTTTATCATTGCTGACGACATAGACCTAAGTTTTTCAGCCGCAGACGCTCCGAGCGAAGGTTGTTTGTTTTTTTTTGCGGTTGATCCCTCTTGAAGATCATGAAAGGTGATCCAGTCTGTTGAAGATCTTCTCCAACACTTGGTCCGTTTTGTTTTAGGAGTTTAAAATTTTGGGAAATCTTTTTGGCGTAGCTCTGCCTACAATTTCTCTGCAGACAGTACGGTTGAATTTAACATTTCCGAAAATCCAAGCATGTCTGTCGCACCATGCTGAGTCAGCGCCACACACTACCATTATTCGAACGTACTTGAATTGAGTCATTATAATATCAAACATGTAATATTTTTAAACTAATTGCTGATGTTTATAATACAAACTTGCCCAACATCTAAAATTATTTTAAATAAGTAACAGTGGTCCTTAGACTGTGATTTAGTTCTGATTAGAGGTGCTTCGTTTTAGTTCGGTATTTAGGAACTATCAATATTCTAATTTAAATTGAAAAGGTTTTCGTGCTTCTAATGTAAAGATATGAAAAGAGCATGAGAGTTTTTACACAGCCTTTATGTACAGATGTACACCCTATATTTTTCGCCATTGTTGTTTATCTTTCCAAACGTGCTCTTGTAAATGTCGCTTTTTCATTAAGTCTTGCCAATATGTTCTCTATTACGAATTTGTACATCATTAAGGAAGTGCTTATAGCTTTTGATCCCAACACTGAATTTGTTTTCTGAATTACTTGTTTACTTCGTTATATTTGTATATTTATTTCCTTACAATTGTTTGTTTCGCCAGATATAGTCACCTCTAGGTATTTGTATTCACTGGTTCCTCCTATTTTTGCAGTAGTTGGTATCATTGGATCTTTAGTGTGTCCATTTACGACCACAGCTTAATGTTTTCAGAATTAATACTAAATTAGCTAAGTTCCCATTTTTTAGTATCACCGGAATGGCCGAGTGGTTAAGGCATTCGACTACACCGCAGACAGTCTCGGGGTTAAACCCGAGTCTAGATGCTCGGTGGGTGGCCTACTCAATCACTGAAAATAATTGGAAACCGAAACATAGTGGTGGAGTAGGGAAAGTGGGCGGTTGTCGAGGGTGTGGTGCTTACCATATCACTCCGTACACCTATTCTAATTTCTTCGTCGCATATCCTATTGTTTACAAAGCATTTCTATTCTGTTTTTAGCTGGATTTTTTTTTAAATAGTTTAATACAAATCAATGGTTTCAGAATTAATAATTTTTTTGATTTGTCCCTTTTTCATTTTTCCACTTCAGAAAAGAATACCACGTAAAAGCAGCAGAATATTTCATTTTAATTTTTAATTCACGAAAAAGTAAAAGACTGTCTATCATGTTAATTCTAATCCTGGTTTTATATTCAAATAATTGTATTTTTTGTAAATATTTTTAAATTATCTTTGTGCATCTGCAGGTGTTTCGTTGATCACAAGATTTAGTGATATTTTGAAAATAATAATTTGTTTTTGCATCTATCGCTATGTGGAAAGAAGCAAAAGTCATTGATAGATGTGTGACAATGAAACCAAGACGAATGTCGAACTAGAGGTTGGGTCAAATAGGGATGATCAATTATTTTTATTTTTTTGTAAAATATGTGTTAATTTTTTATGGTGAGCTCATTTTCCCCGTATGCTATGCGTTAGTTATTAATTTAGTTTAAGATTACCTGATCCTTGCGAATCCTCAGAGGATTTTACTTTCGTTTAATTACGATTTGGGTTATTTTGAACCTTACAGTTTTACCTTCCTTTAGTTACGACAGTGCTTTATTTTGAACATTCCATATAGTTTTTTTTGGTTTAATTAGATGTTGTTGTTTGAACTTTACATGTCATTTAGATTTACGTTTGATTACGATCTTAGTAATTTCTTTATTATTAATTTTCAAATGTGTATGTGTAATCTTGCTTACAAGCTGATATATCCTATTTCGTTAATTATAAAGCCTTGCGTTTTATTATCAAGTCAATTAACTTTGCAGGTCTATTCTTCAGGCGATCCGACTGAAGACAGTTTACTTCATTAGTAGGATCTGGCGCCCAAGGAACATCGTTAGTTTAGATTATTTAGTGAGCACTATTTTCTTTTAGGAACCTCACGCCCACGCAACAGAGTAGCGGGTTTATTTTAGAGTTATCACCTCCGGATAACTAATGATATACTTCACCTAGTGCTGGTGTAGCACTTTATTGAAATCAGAAATCCAGTTAATACAGGAAAACTTTCTTCAATCGAAGAATTAAAAGAGAAAAGATTAATTTTGTAGAGGAACGCTACAGTAAAAGTAAATTAAAACGTGAACATAATTACTACTTCCAAGTGCAAGGCCAACTAAGAATGAGCAAGAAAAATTAATTTTTATAATACTAAATCCGTATGGTTCAGCTCGAGAAGAAATTTATAAGATTTTAATTCTTCGGCAGTTTAAATTATCTAACAATTAATTAGATTATTTTACAAATCTTTACTCTTGGAGTTAGTTGACCATAATAATAAAACGTTACCAACCATCAATTTAAAGAATTAAATGAAACATTCAGTTCATAACATTTATAAACAATTTAATACGTATATTTTGTTTTATTACATTAGCTTGTATCAAGTTGTCCAGGTACAGCTATTGCACCTTTAACGATAAGTTGTGTTTTGAATTTTTTATTTGATTGAATAAATTTGGGAAATACGAAAGTACTATTCATTGAAAACTCAGCATTTCCATTAACATATCACACATCTTATTTTTGTCAGTCATACACTTATTGAGTTTGAAATAATAAATTACAAACACCTTGGGTCAATAGGACTGCTGTAATCCAAGTAATAATAAATAAATATTCATTTTGTGTCCTGATAAAGATTCTTTGGGAGGATGCCTATTTCACAATCAAAAGGTCCAGGGTTCGGACCCAAGCATGGCCACATGGCCAGACCTCGGTCTGGAGCGCGGTTGGCGTCCATACCTATGTAGGTTGAGTAGACTAAGTTTAGAAAGCCAATGATCATAGTAATCGACGACGATAGCCCTACTTTAAAAAACTCTTTTTTGTGAGTATCCCGCCACCAGCCTCAGGAAATAAACCTATAAAATGTATTTTCTAGATTCTAAGGCGCCATCGAATCCAAGGCACATCTTAATTTTATAGGTTTCAATATTATTGTTTTGGAAAATGTAGTATATACCGCGTGTCCGTTCTCAAAGTCGAGCATAGGAATTTAACATGGTATTGTTTATTTTTGCTGATTCCTGCTCGCCAACGTACAGAAAAGGTAATGGTATCGATAGAAAGATAACATTATTGCGCATAAAATGATGCTAAAAATAAACGCAAAACTTAAGGTTTTGTCTTAAAATACTAATTTGAAATCTAACAGTTTTCTAATATGATTTTCAAATTAAGTAAGCGAAATTTGAAACAAAAGTTATTTAGTGTGCTTATGTCAATGCTTTTCTACTATTCAATTCATTGTCAAAGTTATTAACGTCAAAATGAGTAGTTACTGCAACGAAGAAAGAATTTTTATTGTAAAACCGTTTTATAGTGGCGTTAGTTTGCGAAGAGTTAGAGATTTGTTTGCAGTTAAATTTAACGTCAGAGGGTTATTTGAATATCTGTTATAATTTCTTTGTTGTTGTTTTTCTTTCTTATTTTCATTACTTTTATTATTATTTCTTATTATGAATTAAACCTCTGATTAACTTAACACAACTTCAGACGTTTGTAAGGGGTTCAATAACATAAAATACAACATGACTTCGCGTTTCTGTTCCTAACAAATACCCCAACAATGTTGATACAGCATTCTCATTTGATATAAGCAAAACTGATTAAACATTTCGCTTCAGTTTTCCATTTTAAAACGGAATCAAAATAAAATTAATATACGCTATACAAATAAAATTGAGATACTCATGTTTTTAAACACAGGAGGTCTCTCGTCCATGTTCTAGGATGTACGACAACACGCCGCGCCGGTTTACTGTTTAGCCCCACGGCGTTGATGTTATCCAGGATGTTATCCTGCAGAGGTGGCCAGATTAGCATATTTCTTACTACAAGGGTTCTCACAACCCTACCGCATATTAAACTAGGGACACACTGGGACGAATGTACTCTTAGTAATAGAGAAATTCCGTCGAAATCAACTCCTTGATAAATTACCTTTCTTGGATCTTCATAACTCTGTAGTAATTTGTTTCCTTTTTTTCCTTGCCAGAGAAGTTTTAATTAATTTTAATGCTCTTTCTTTGAGAGTTATTTTTTGAAGAGATAAATGTGTTAATTTGCTCATAAGAAATGAGTTCATTGGGTTTAGTTTATGTTCTGATGTAAATTAACTCGGCGAATCCTTCTTACCCTGTTAGGAAGTGCAAGGCGTGTCTGAGTAAAATAAAATGCAAAAGGAAATCGAAGCGTTAAACGAAGGTACGGATAGTGGATAACAAATTTCGGGGATAATTCAATCTGGCTGCCAATCGCATACTAAAGTGAGAGGCCGTGTAATTACAGGACGAATTAAACGGTTGATTAAACAGAAACTGATAATTGGGGTTGGTAATTATCTCTGGTCTGGCGCGAACGTGTTTCACTATTTGATATGCTCTAAACCACAACTCCTAAATACGGATAGTATATAGTTTCACGAATATAATCTAAGCAGGCTCAGATGAAACTGTGTAGGTTATAACGTTGTGTAGTTTCTCTCACTTGTTACCAAATTAGGGTCACATTCCACCTTGTAATTATGACCCTGACTAATTTTCCTAAAATTCGGATTGCTTATGAAATAAACATAACTCTATTTTACACTTTCCACATTTTATTTTTGTATTAAATTATAATCAGATTCGTTTTTCATATTTAAATTTAATATTTTGCGGTTGTTACCAAATGTTTTTCATGTCGATCAGAAATGATCTAAAACAATAATGAATGCTTGAATCTTTTTAACCTAGAAATTTCCACTTATACTCGTATATGGACCTAAAGAGACACCCCGGTGGTTAATTGGGGGTTTTCCCCGAGAAGACGCCTTTTTGGCTTTTAAAATATCAAGCACTGATTAGAAAAATTTTGAAAACATATACGGACTACACACTGCAACAAACCCTGTATGTTTTGAAATGAGGTTTTTTTAAGCGTTTATTCAGCATACCCCATCATTGTACATGATACCACATGCTTCTTAAATACTAACTACTTATTGCATATTTCTTAAATACTAACAACTTAGTAATACTTTCTTACAAGTTCTATGTAATATAGTTAACATTTATAACTTATAAGTTTTATCTTATAAGCAAGTTATAGTTACGCAATACTTGAAGCTTAGCAGTATTTTGGGTTGCATATCTTCAATTTTGGTGGGAAATACGTTTGTTGTCCTTCATAGGAAATTTCCATTATTAGGGATTTTTGAAAATTTTGAATTGGTCTTGGTCTTGGTTCTTTTAGCAAGTCGTGTCTTCGCAGTTGATCGTGTTTTTTGTAATAGAATTTCTTAATAGACATTTATATGAATCATCTCAGCTACTAAATCTTTATTTTGTATTTACAGAAGTAATTTATGGGGAGTTCTATTGGCTGGTGCCCTGATTTTATGTGTTAAGAACTTACGAAATTCAAGCACATGGTGCGGTTCTTGTTCCAACTTTACTACTCGACTTGGGAGGGCTTTTCCACCTTATAAGGTATGCTACTGCTTGGTTCTCGTTTAGTTCCAGCTAACGTGTCGTTTTCGACTTTCAGTCCGATTTTGGCCAGATTTAGTAATTGGCAAATTTTCTGCCAGATTTGGTATTTGGTAGATGTGTGGCCAGGTTTAATGTAAATTTCTATAGTTGTCATGATTAATGGGACCGAGAAGATTTCTACAGTATGATATTGGTCTACGAAAAATTTTTGTCCTACATAGTGGTCCCCAACGTCGGTTATCCTGTAAGGTAGATCTTTTATGATTTCCTCCGTTAAGAGGGTGTACGCGTGTACGGGTCATTGTAGGCCAACCCCTTCAGTTATCATAGTACTTACCCCATATCTATGTGAATTCAGGTTACCGAATAGGCTTATAAGCATGTATTGTATTGGATTACTTACGTAGTGCTCCTTCGTAAAATGTATTCCAATTTCACCATTGATTACTGTCAAATTGTATCAACGCCATTTTATCAATTTTGTGTCATGCTTTCAAACATTTAGTTAGGCACGTTTTATATAGCAACCTAATATACCATGGTAACTTCAAGTACCACCATTTTCTAATAGATAATTTACGCTTTGTTTCCTTTTAAACTAAACGATTCAGTACCGCATTTATATTTATGAATATCAAGACTCGTTGAGTTGCGGTGATACAGAATTTTTAGGGTGACGCAAGGACCTTGTGTAATTGCTAGATGCGCAGCAATTAAATAGTCCATTTTTAGCTTAAGTTTATGGTGCGCGATTTTCGGGAAGCGGATGATACAGGCCTGAATCTATGCGATTCCTTACGTTACTTGACACTTTTATTCTTGCGACATTATTTTGCCTTTCGGCGACTCACTTGTACTCATTATACTTGTACCTCATTAAGTTCATTTAACTTTGATTCCAATCTTTTATGGTAGCTCAAATTAGGTCAGCGTGAATTAGTCTAGTCCCCTGGCTTAAGTTACAGAGCTTGTTGCGCTTTGGTTCAAATGTTTGCTCATCTCCGATTCATTCCTTTGTGATTTATATACATCGGTTACATTAATCAAACGTTGTTGTATTGTGTTTACTTTATATATATTTACTTGTTTGTGGTGGTATACCGGGTGTCAACGAAACCTGGGGCACCCCCATAATTTATTTATTTTTTAAGATATCAAAATGAAATTTGGTATATGTAATATACTCTTTAAATGGCATTTGTTGACATAGGAAACAAGTTTCCGTCGCTTCCGGTTTTGCCGGAATTGACATCAACTTTGTTATTTTAAATGGAAAACCCTAGATATTTATACATTTTTGGAATCTCCATTCAATTTTAAGTATTATAGCATCAAGTTCGAAACATTTTGAAGACAAAGTAAATTTTTTCAGAAATTAATCTAGAGTGCCATGACCTATGCAAAATGAAAGTCAAGGTGCCCCAACACTCGAGACAAATTTTTAGGGGGGAAACAGATGGAACGTGTTCAGAATTTCTTCTTCATGAACTTAATGTAGAATGTACTGTATAATTGCATAATATAGCTAACTTTCATTTAACATTTCTTGCAAAATACAAACCAACAATGCGTGTGTGAGACAAACAAAAGCATTCATTCAAATGGACACGTCAACTAATTCAAATTGAAGTCTTGATATGCGTAAAGTTCTGTGCATCATTCTCCTTTTATTCTCCTAAAATCTATAACAGAGGTAGAAACTGAAATTTAAGATTTAACAAGTAATTTTACTGTATTGTGTTTTAAAGGGACATACGGTAGATAACTTTACCTGGAATACAATAAAATTAGAAAACGTTTTATGAGACTTTCAATTTTCGAGTAACACAAACTTACTTTTTTTAAATGGAAACGATCAATTTTACATCTTTGAAAAGGCTTATTTTCTCCCCAGTTTAATAATACACGATGAATTTGTCTTCAGTTTTTGCAAAACGCATTTGTTTCTTTATTGTAGTAGGTACATATTATGTTCTGTACTGAAGTAGAGAAAAATAAAGATAAACATCGCGAGTGACTTACTTATGGAAAGAGGCTAAGCTTCTCATTGGTATAAAAATATTTATAAAGTCTTGCTATACAGATTTTCAAATGGTTAAAAACATGCTTTTCTGAATTGTTTAATTTCAAAGTGATGACTTAGTTTAAATTAAATAGGTAAACATTATAAAGTTATATAGCAGTAACTTCGTATCTTGAAAGAAAGTGAGAACGTTATTGATTGAGGGAACACATCTTCTCAAGCTAGTTATTGCTATGTAGTTTTAGCATATTAATTTCAAGAATTATCTTAGAAAACAAACTGCTTTTTGAAACTTTTACATTTTTAAACACAAAAATATTACTTTATGACTGGGTTATTGAAAGTGTCTCCGAAGGTAAACCAGTTGGCTGTCTCTTTCCAGAGCGTTGTCCCATATTTCAGTATTATTTTGATAACCTTTATAGACAAATATGGATTTAATTTTCAACTAATCAGACTTTTAAAAATATATAACGATGTATAGAAGTTCGACATAAGGTATAACAAAATATGAAAACGAGAAATTTATTAGAAGAGGCTTTATCATTGATAATGAATCAATGTTTAGTGTGTGGTGTCGATACAGATATCCGTACGGATATAACGTGTGATGATTGCAATAAAAATGGTACATTTGTCGTGCAGTAAATTAACCCGAGATGAAGTGACTCTCTTACGTGGCAAATCACGGGTATTAAAATTCGTGTGTATAAAATGCGAAGCTAAAGAGTGAAATAAAATCATTGAAATCGATGGTTGAGAAACTGCAGCGAGGTATGGATGAATTGAAGAATTGAAGAATAATGTAAACAAAAGTAATGGTCAAGCGCAAGACGTGTCGGATGTGCAAATTGAAAACGTAATCTCGGAGCTACAAGACAGGGACTGGCGCGCGAAAAATGTTATTGCTTATCTCGTAACCGAGTCAAAATCTCTTAACAAGGATGAACGTATAGCGGAAGATTTACAAGTTATTACAGATGCATTAAACCGATATTGGATATCAGTAATATGGAACTTAAGCTCGCAAGATTAGGACCTCCGAATGCAACAAACATGCGGCCATTGAGAATAATCTTTAAAAACAAAGATGTTGCTTTGAAGATTCTACAAAATAAAAATAAAATTACAAACTTTAAAGTAGCTAACGATCGCACAAAGTTGCAACAAAGGCTTTTAAACAAAATTCAAAAAGAATGCGAAGATCGGAAGAATAATGGAGAAAAAATTAAAATTAAATATATACGTGGTGTTCCGACAATAATTACTGATCAATGACAGAAGGATGATCAACGGAGCGATTCCCACAGAATTTGCAAGCGTAATAACGAAAATAGTGTTGTCCTTATTTATGTAAACATTCAGAGCTTGCTAGCTAATATTGACCAACTAAAACAATATATTTATACCAATAAAGTTGATATAATTTGCCTCAGTGAAGTTAGAATAATAAAGAAATAGATGAAGCATTACATGAAAAGATGAAATCGCCCATCCACTTGATGAAATTATAACGAATTTCAGTAACAGCATAGAACGACACTCCGTTTCATGAAATGGACAAACATATTGTGCTGATAGTGAAAACAACAGATATTACAGTAAGCGGATGCGTTTTATGAAGTGGACATCCTTTTCATGAAATGAACGATTTCACCAAGTGGGCACGACATATATATAACGAATAAATCGTACTTTAAATTAAACGTGAAACGTGGCCAACAGGTCGTCCATTTGAAAGTTCAACAGCCAAGAGGCTCGTATAACATTTTTGCGCGACCAACTCGCTAACCAAAAACCATGCGCACGCATTGGCTAAACTTTCAGAACACGGCCTTCAAGGAAAATTGCAATATACATGGTGCGTAACAAGTAATGGATTCACAACAATGTGAAAATACTAGAAGGACATGGAGAATTAATAAAACACAAAAGAAAATTTAAAAGATAGAGTTGGTGGAATCGGAAAGAATTTACTTACAAACGAAATTAAGACAAACAAATGAACTAAATAACCAGGCATCGCTTAAAGATGGAGATTTATGCGCCGGCACATGGAAATATAGCATTACAAATGCTGTCAAAACCACGAACAAAAGAAATCCTTTACAAAATAAGAAAAGGGAAAATAACTATATGAATTATTCAAGTAAAATGTTAAGGACAACACAGAAGAAGGAATAAGAAGGATACTGGATAACCAGGGAAAGGATCGCGAGATTGTCTTGCAACATGACATAAGCAGGATGATAAATGCAAAAATAAGCAAAGTTTTTTTTATGTAGGGTAACAACCTATTATTATGTCTTGTACATATATGAATGCAAATAAATTATTATTATATTATTATTATTATTATTTTGTAAAATTGTGGTGCATAAATATGTTTCAAAATTCCTTATGAATATTCACAAAATTTGTACAATAATAAAAAAAATATGTTATTCCTTAGGCTGGCTCATTCTATAGTTACTGGATCAAATTAATTGAATAAAAATTAAGCCCGTATTTATCTAAAATTCTAATTTCTAATTTCTAAGCAAAAGGTGATAATAACCTTTTATTAAACATGTGGCAATACTACTATTACTACTGATACCTAATGATTTTACAGTTGTTAATATTTAATAGACAATATCCGCAACTGAGAAAAAATCTTTTAATTCTAAAAATTTTAGGGTGCCTTCCCTCGTTAACATCACTTTATATATTATTTTACTTCCAAGCTTTAGTAAGTGATGTTTGGGTGTTTTTTAATTCAAAGACGTTATAAAATTTTTGCTCCCCTACTTAGGAATTCTCCTCTTTCCCTTTTCCTTTTTCGCTAAATTAGTTTTCCTTCTTAGAAGCTGAAAAGCCTCGAACAATACATTTAAAGAAGTCCGTAATAATATAGTCACGTCTAGCCGCGTCCATCAAGGGCGGTTGTAAAAGCGCCACGTGCTCGTCACAAATGTCAGCGACAATACAGGAAATTCTCCGGAATTTCAGTTTTTCCCAGTGCTAATGTACGTTGTTTACTCCGAAATTTACTTGACCGGCTACAAACCGGAAACTTCAAGAAGTCTTACAAATGTCGATGTGGGAATTCAAAGACTGAGGTGAATTACTTCGGTTCATGCCACAGACCTCCCATTTGTCACTTCGCCCGGATTTCTGGAGTTTAGTAAAAGCTCGTACGAGTATTGTTTTAAACAGTGACTTTCGATTTTATAGACTGCCATTCGTGCTTTTATTGTACTTATGTTTGATGGTACAAAATTCGTTTTTGATTTTTTATTTCGTTATGCGTTTATTCAACTGCAGAATTCAGGTTTTCGCAGTTCTGTTAAAAGTGAATTTTCAGGTTAATTTTAGTTGTTGGGCAAATCGCTCATTTTTGAGTAATTTTAAGTCTAAGAAGAGTCGTAATATAAATCCCTATTTTTAATTTTAATTAATTAAACGCACACCACCTGAATTTCTCATCTAATTTTTGCTTTTAAATGCTTATAAACTTAAAGTTTTGGTATACAAAACTTAAAGGCAAATTCGCTTCCTGCTTTTGTTGAATTTAATTATGTATTTAAATATTTACTAAGGGAAAGCCTCGTGTATCATTTAACAAACAAAGTTTGTAATAGTCGGAACGTGACGGTAATAAAAGTTCGAATAGATTAATTTAAATAGTATGGAATCGTACCAAATGATCCTTAAATGAATGTCTGATGCAGTAAAAGAAAAACTAAATTCGACCAAACTTTACTATCCCTATTCAGTTACAATTTATACAAGCGATTCAAAAGCTCATTCTTGGCCGCATATTCTTGGCTCACTTGGACTGAATACAGGGAATTGTTGCTTCATTTGCAATTCAGATCTAGAAAGTTGCAACCCCCCATTGTACCAAGACAAATTTGTTATTCACATATCTGCTCGCAACTTTTGTTTATTAAATATATTTGAATACGTAATTTGTTTTGACTGGCCTGGAAACGCGGTCGTCCTAAAAAAATAGAGGATCGTTGAAACTTCACCCCGAAATTACCAAGTAATAGGTGGCTTCATTTAATTTTAAATTCTAACCAAATTTGAAATGCTAAAATATAAAATTAGGTAAAACGATATTGCGTTTTGTTTCATTCATCTTTTTTGTTAACGCAGCACTCGTGCGGAAAAAAATGCCAACATAATAGAATGAAAGCTCTCGAAAACATAGCTAAGCACCGTAAGGAAGAAGAAATCACATCTTCCGAGTATAGACCTGAAAGTAAATTGAAATTTCAGTTATTGAATTCGCGAAAACTTTGTTTTTTGTTTAAGGAAGTCCCGCTCTGAAACTTATAAAGTCTGAAGCGAGAAGAAAATAGATACAGTGCAGCAGTTTCGGGAATCGAATGTCATATGGAACTACTATCATTCGCAGATCCGGGCATTATTTTTTATTTGGGGAAACCTACGTTTCTTGAAAAGTATAAGGTGGCTCGTTTTATGTCGACGGGTAGATGGCCTTTGTATCGATTTTATGCGAAACAATGGGATCACGTTTTGTACCCTCTAAAATTTCATTTTCATATTAACTCTCAAAAATCTGAATCTCCTTTGAAGTTTTATAAAACCATTAAGAAGAAACTTCTTTCTACTTTACAAAAAGACTGGTGAAAATTTTACACGACAACTTGCGTTTTATAAACGAACATTATTTTTATTTTTCTTTATATTAGCATCGGAAAGAAATCATTTAGACTTCTATAATTAAATTCGTTAAGTTAATATTAATTAGGATTAACATCGGAATTAACATCCACCTGTTACTTTAAAGCTTTTAATGTTAATGAAATAAAACGGTGCCCGAATTAATTATCTTAAGGAAAGTAAAACAAAACATTTGAATTAAGGTTAAGATGGATAAATTAAATAATCAGAAGTAAAATTTAACTTAATTTGGTTTATACGAAACCTTTAATTAGTTTCTTTTCAGCCTGAATGAAAATTACAAAATTTCTGCACTTATTGCGACCTTGCCTTTTTTAATTAGGCGCAATTAGAATTAGGTGGATTTTTGAAGTATTAACAAAATATAAGAGAATTATTAGAAGTCTTAATGAACTTAAGAAGAATTTAGAAAAACCTAATTTATTAAGAGATTTGTTAAATAAATACGATATTTCGAAATAAATTAAAAAAACAAGTTTTTTGTAGACCACCAAAGTGTGCAACTTCACAAGGTTTTTAATCGCCGGTTCAAAAATATAAATTCAATTTTAAAATTTAAAACGTATCAACTTGAAATGAAATTTCAGAATTTCAGGATATTGTAAATGTAAAGATTTCCATTTAATCTTCAAAATGAAAAATGTTGCTGAGATACTAATATGAATTGCCACTGTTTGGTTAAAAACGTTTAAATTCTTTGAGAAGTGATTTTGTTGTTATTATTATTATTTATTATTTATTATTTTAATTATAATAAATTGGTTAGTTAACTATTTGTACTTTATTTACATCTGCCCTGAATAGCTACTATGAATTACAGTTGTACTATTCTCTCAGGTTACGCAGCTATGATGTGATATGGGTAGAAACCCACGCTGAGTTTTCCTTCTATCTTTGCTTGAATAATTAGTTGGAGTAACTGATATTTCCTTCCTCTCATAACATATCCTAGATATTCAAGCTTTTTTTCTTAATAGTATAGAGTAGGTAACTCAGGCTCCTTTTCTATTCTTCTCAAAATTTTTTCATTACTTTTTCTTTCTGTCCAAGGGACTTTCAAAATTCTCCTATATGTAGAGCCACATCTCGAAGGATTATAGTTTTTTTAAATGTGCTTTATGAAAAGCCTTGGCCTCTATACCATGTCGAAGGATTGTAAAGCATCTGAGTAATCTTATTTTTAATTGTATGTTGAGATCTTTGCGGCAAAATCACATTTTCATTCGAATAAACGAATTTCTCGCTGTTTCTATTCTGCATTTAATTTCACCTGTTGAATCATTTTCATGTTCCTAGATACCTATAGACCTATACTTATTGACCCTTTCTATCGTTTTATCTTGTATTCTCAGTTTCATATTATGTATATTTGGTTTTGTTGTAATAACCTTATACATAGTTTTCTTTATATTCATATGCAAGCCACTCACTTCACTTATTTCATGTAACCGTTCCACTATTCTCTATAGATCTTCTATATTTTCTGCCAGTAGAACTGTGTCGTCCGCATAGTTACCTTAATCTATTTGTAGATTTCCCATTTACTACAATCCCGGCTGATTCATCTAGTAATGCCTTTTTCATTATTTCCTCAGAGTATTATATTGAATAATATTGCAAAACTAATGCATCCATCATTCTTTGCGAAATTGAACACATAGTACCTGATACTTTGAAAGAGGGCTTAATTATAAAAGTACTTAAGGAAGGGGACCTGACGCAGTGCAGCAACTGGAGGGGTATTACATTTCTCAACTCTACCAACAGTGTACTAACAACATTGATCCTTAACCACATTTCTTAGAAAACCGAACCCAGTTTCAGGAAAGAACAGGGCCGGGCGGTCTGCATTGATCACATAAATACATTATTGTTAGGTAAGAGTTATCATCGAGTAGTCAATTAAATGGAACTCCCCACTCTACCTGGAATTCGTCGACCTTAAACCTACATTCGATAGCCTAAATGAAGATGCTATATGGATAATACTGACATTCAAAGGGATATCACTGAAACTGGTAAGTATTATTAAAAATCTATATCAAAACTTATCCTGCCAAACATCAGACAAAGGCAAAATCAGTAATAAAATTGTGGTCAGACAGGGATGCCCACTGTTTCAATTATTATTCAGTATCACATTAGATTGTGTTATTACTTCTGTGAACAACGAAATAAGAGGTATTGTTTGGGACCTACTAAACAGACGATATCTGTCTCTTATCGCATACATACGCAGACATGCAGTAGAAACTTCAACGACTAGAAGATCAAGCAGGTTTAATGGGACTTCAAATTAACACGAAGAAGGCTATGCGAATTGGCAATCGCAATATGAACAAACTCCAGATTAGTGGTTAAGATTTAGAAGAGTGAATAGTTTTTGCGACCTAACATCTATTATTACCAAACAGGAAGGAACTGAAGACGATGTCCAACATTGAATCCAAAAAGCACAAGAAGTATTTGGAATGCTCCAGAAAGTATGGGCTTCGTCATACATATCTAGAAAACCAAATTACGCCTATTTAACTTAAATATGAAATCAGTCCTGTTGTATGTTTGCGAAACCTGGAACAGTACAGCAACACCATAAGATGGTACAGGTATTGGTAAACAGATGCCTGAGGAGAATCTGTCGTACACACTAGGCGGAAATAATTTAAAATGAGAGTTTGACGCGGATGACCAATCAACAAGAAATTTCAAAAGCAAAATGTAAGACAAAATGTAACTCGATTGGGCACTCACTAAGGAGACCAGAGGGAGAGCTTACCAGGATGATATTAGAGTGGAATTCATAAGGAAGGAGAAGGTAAGGTAGGCCACAGATAACATGGAGACCAACGGTGCCCAAAGAATTAGCACGAAACAGAGTTCGATGCCGAAACTTTATTGCAGCCCTATGCTCCAACTCGGAGTTATGGGAATATGTGGGCGATAAAACGCACTCCTGTTTAATTCCTCTTCTTATTTCCGCCCCTCATCAGATGTTTCATTTTCTATCTTCACTATGGCTTTTTGATATAGGTTTTGTATAGTTTGAATATCATTTTTATCAATACCTTTGTTCTCCAAGATCTTCATTAATTGTTGGTACCTTACTTTGTCAAACGCTTTAGCCTGGTCTGTAAAACACGCGTATACATCTTTATTGACACCAAAGCAACGCTTTGCCAATATATTAAAACTGAAAAGTGCTTCCCTTGTATCTAAACAGCTTCCAAAACCAAATTGGGTTTCGCTCACTCCTTCTTCTAACTTGTTGTAGATTTTATTATGCACTATTTTGAGAAGTATTTTTTAAATACGGCTCATACTGCTTATTGTTCGGTGGTCATCACATTTGTGTGCATTTGGCTTCTTAGGAATTATTACGAACGTTGATATAAGCCATTCATTGGGAATTATACCAGTTCTGTGTACGGTGTTGAGCAGATCTACTAATGCGTCTATATGCTCTTCCTTTAGTAATTTTAAAAGTTCTGCCGGTATTTTGTTCGGGCCTGTAGCTTTCCGTGTGTAATTACTTTTTCTTTTGCTATCTCCGGACTGTGATTTACCGTACTGTCGTGGAATAGTTATTAAATATATTCCTTCCATCTTTCTAATTTATGTTTTGAGTCATTGTTTTGGGAATACCTGTTCGTTGTTTTCTGAACGTTCCTGTAATTTCCTATTGTGAATGTTAAAATCGTCATGTCTTTTTTGTAATGTAATTGTAATTTCTCTACATGTTTTACTAAACCACTGTTCTTTAGCTTTTCAGATTTTAAATCTTATTCATTTCTGTATTGCTTTATATTGAGTTGATATTAGTGGTGTAAATGATAAAGTTTTAGTTAAATGTATTTATTGTTGAGGTAAACCTTAGTTAATTAAATTGTCCATTGTCGAGTGTGTTTTATGCAGATTTAATTTAATTTAATTAGATTTATGATTGAAATGTACAAATAAGAATTTAGATAGACAGGGTAGCATAGTTAAATATTAAAAATGTACATTGTTATATTGTAGTTGTAATTTAAAATAACTAAAAATAAGGATGTGTGTTGAAGGAATTCTATCTTAGTAACCGTTACCAAGTAGCAGAAAGGAGTTTTCTTATTGGAAGGGAGTTCTTGGGAAACCGAGGTAAAGAAAGATGACAAGAGAAGATAAAAAAATAATAAATAAGGGAGTGTGGTTTTTCTTTTTCTGAGAAAGGAAGTTGTTTTCCTTTTATAAGAGAAAAAGGAAAATTATTATCGATATTCTAAGCAGTTTACTTAATATAAAAGAAAATGAATTGTTAATCGGAAACCGTTATTTGTTTCGTCTGGTGGATAAGGTTATATACTACAAAATAAAGAATATTGGAATTGGGTGGAAAGTTGTTATGTTTCTTCTGGATAGTAATTTGTACGATAATACATCAAGTTAATTTGAAAATTGTATTTAGATTTGGGTGAATATGGATTTTGATTTTGGATTTTGACTTGGATGTAATTAACAGTTATGTGAGAGTTTTAAAACAATAATGAATTAGTATTAACAGGGGATAAAACTAATTTTTAGGAAGCTAGGGTAAATAGGGCGAAGTTTATAATAAATCTGCATAAATTTACATTCGCTATCATTGAATTATTATTAGTTAGTATACAAAATAAAGGATTTATAATCATAAAATAAAATATAAGTGAGTAAGTATCGAACCTTCAGGACGACCTTATATGAGCTAACCGGAGCATAATAAATTCAAATGAATATTGGTATGAACAGAAAGTTAATCCATAGCAATATTTATTAACGTTGAATGACTTACATTTTCTTCTTTCGTATTATCTCATCAGTTATCCATTCTTCTTCTTCTCTATCTTGTCAGGTTTATGATATTCCTTACTTGGTTCTAATATAGTACCCTTTATGTTCATCCATTTTACATTAACTTCATTACAATTTTTCATATTTTCTTTTATATTGATTTTCTGTTTCTGTCGTTTTTTAATTTGGTGATATCGAAACCTTTATTGTTGGACATGACAGCTACAACAGGGTTATGATTGGAAGATACTTCAACACCTGAATAAGTTTTTGCTAATTTTACACTATGTCTGTATTTTTTCCCTATCATTATTAAAATCTATCCTATTTCCAACAATTTTTTTTTTATCGTCTTGTGGTGATTTCCAGGTATAAAGTCTCCTGTTCAGCAATTTAAATAATGTACCTATGGGCAATTACTAAATCATTTTCTTAAATAAATTGTACTAATCTTTCTCCTCGACCATTTATTTTTCCAAATACACACCCATCTGTCACATCTTCCATTTTTCCTTGGCCTAGTTTTGCATTTAGATCATCCGGTATCATAGTTGTGGGTAGCTTTAATAATTAAGTTATGAAAGCATTATTTAGAATAATGCAAATAATGAGATGGTTTCCCGTTGCCTTCCTCATCGCAGTATCAGAGCAGATTTAGTCTAAATATATGCGATGATTGCCTCTGACTATCTAGAATTAAGATGTACCGGAATCCATCTTCTCCACCTTAACCTTGTACTGACTTTGCTGCTACCGAATGGCAGCTGGTTTTGGTCAACCCCAGGTACTTTATTTCTTCGGTACTCACCATATCTGGTGAGCATTCCTCAATACGTCACCCGAGGAGGCGCCCGATGCATGACTTGCAACCCCGCACGGGAGGTAATAGCAATAATAATTAATTTATTATTGTTATTATGTCAGTCAAGAGGGATAATTAGTCTTTTTTCAAATGCTATTTAAAATCCATACTGCTTAACCTTAAAGTTATTTTTAAAAATAGCTTGTGTTTTATTTAAAACCTTGGGATTTCTAAATTTAAAAAACTATTTCCAAAGAAATCAATTTTCATTCAAAATGAGTAGGGCATAAATTTTTAGTTATTTTGCTTCTAACCGATTTAAACTTATCTCTTAGGTTTCATTCATGGTTGCTTTGAGTTGAATGAATAAATATCCAGGTCTAGATAGAACTGATGTCCTCTGCATTGTAAAGCAGATGCCCAATCCGTTAGACCACTTCTCCTTTTACTTTTAATGAAACTGAAATTGTTTAAACAACTTAATTTGTTTTCCTTGAAATCTAATTAAAGTTCATTCAGAAAACGAACTAAACGGTTTCTCTAAGATAAAATCTTTAAAAACGCTTTTATTGTATTTCCTTCAATAAAGGTTTAATTATTTTGAACTCGACTTTTCAAATGCCTTACTTACGTAATAAATTTATAATATAGGTACTTTCTGTACTTTTAGACCAAGAAGTCAATCCACGTTAGAGGTTCCATGAGAGCAAGCCTTTTCTTGATATAAATTTCGTTAAAAATCATGTTGAAGTAATTTTAAGGTTATAGTTCAGGGCAAAACCCGCTTTACCTGTTAAACACTATTCTATTGTTCAAGTTAGGGTAATTCTAACAAGCCGCATTTAATAGCAGGGTATGCTCTACATAACCCTGCATTCAACCTCTGATAAAATCAGAAGCCGTTCAATTTTCAAATAAATTTAATAAAATAAAATCATGGCCTACAACTCTTATCTCAAAAATTCATAAATACTATGTTTTGTTTTCCTTTTGAGCAGCATGTTGCTTTTAACATAATAATAAATGAAATTCAGTCGTTGAAATTAATAATTTGATTGAAATCGAAAAAATTCATGCACAAAATGAGACCCTTGTAGTAGGTTAACAGATCTAACTTTAATTAACCAACTTAGCTTGTGAATATTTAGACTTTAGATAATTGTTTTTGTTGAGCACGGCCTCTGTAGCAAGCACTTGAATACTAATTTAACAAGAACCAGTTGCCAAACTTTTGTTAGATATAATTATAGTCGGTAAAATCGTAAAATGCCTGAATAAATTCTCTTCCCTTTTGTGATGCGCAATTTTTGTTCAAAAGGAGGTTGCAATTTGCTTTAATTACACGGCACTTTTCTTAGGGTCTTAAAAACTGTTATTCTTTGTATATAACATATATATTTCCTATAACAACAGCTACTTACCTACCAAGGGCGATAGCTGAGATTTACTCTGGTAAGCATGAAGAATTGTAGTCAGAGCGTAGCAAAGCTTACAACTATGCGACGCAAATAACTGAACTCCCGTGTTATCTAACAACAGCCCTCAAACTTACAATAATAATTTTACATTATTTTTCTAATAGTTTATTGTGGTGAGTTTGGCATTTTCTACTTCTTCGATAAGTTAATTTGTTTAGTTCCCTGCCATTTTACAAAATTTTTAAGGATTCACTCCTTTGACGAAGTACTTAAAATTACTTCCCTACTATCATAATAATCAATAAAAGATTTGATAAAATCAACTGACCTCCGTCATATATCACCAAGCAGATAGTAAATCATACTTGCCTAATCAGTATTGAAAAAAAAGACTTTTCAACGTCTATTGTTTGAATCTCCAGTGTTGTTCCACTTGAAAAACGCAAGGGTAAGAGCACAATATCAGCTCTGTACTTTCATAAATATTACTCGTAGAATTTTATAGCAAACTTTGTTTTATTCATCTTACATACAGTATTTTCTTATTAACGAAGAAGATAAACTACCCGATTGGTATTCCACACGCTCGACTCTTTAAGAGCTTGTATTTTCTTGGCCTTAGCTTATGCGAACAACTTGTTTTATGCGATGGAAATATGAATTTCATGCATATTGATCAAATGTTATAAAATCTTATTTAGGGTAACGTTTCCCAAATCCCGTAAATCTTGTATAAAAAAAATGGAGGACTCAAAATTGTTCTTTTGACGCAACCTTTGAAATTAGTAAATCTATAGATGAATCAATTCAAAGCTAAAACTAAGATGCCATTATTTCTAAAAAGAGATAAACTGAGGGAAACGGGAAAAGCAGTTAAAACAAAAGTCGGAATAGTCACTAATGTGACAGTTATTACAAAAAATTACATATACTTTTTGAAAATTTTCCGTTTCAGGCAATGTTGAGAAAAGTCTCATATCACAAGGAAATAATTTTTTAAAGTTGTTTAGGAAAAATCGTTAAAAATTTCAGAAATTTTTGAGCATTTCGAGGAAGTTAGGGATCATGAACAAATAAAAAAATTCAAAAATTCAGTTCGAAAAAGAAGTATAGAAAATTCTTACCTTTTTAAGAAAGCATATAATTCATTAGCCACTTTACAGCAAATAATATGTTAGTCAACAAAAGGCATGAGCTGATGAATACTTTATGTAGGGTGCCCAATTTATATCGTAACCTCTTCCTTCTCGAAGTGGCGTGCCCTTTACAGGGCGTTGTCAGTCTTCTCTCCATATGTCCGTACATTGTCAAGTGGATTGGGCTCCAAACCACGGATGTGCTTGCACTTCTACTCCTCTCTCTATCTTCTTTCTCTCTCGCCTCTCTCTCTCTTCTCTCTCTCTCTCTTCTCTCTCTCTTTTTTCTCTCTCTCTACTCTCCCTCTATTTTTTCTCTCTCTTATCCAGCTTCCTTTATCCAATATTGGATATAAGCCTTTCCTTTATTTATTCAATTTGTACGATCATATGCCTCTCTCATCCACGTCTTCCCCACTACTTCACGCATATCATCATCCCATCGCATTCTTTCTCTTCCCACACTACACTTTCCTTGCCATGGTCGCCACTCTGTAATCGATATGACCAGCCCATTTCCATTTCAGGTTCACCACTTTTTCATTTATATCGACTTTGGTTTGTTTTCTTAACCACTTACTTGTTTTCCTGTCTTTGCGTGTGATACCTTTCGTAGCGCTTTCCATTGCTGTTTGGCTCACTTATAATAGATTCTTTATGCAGACACCATGTCTCTGATGCATAATCCATATTATGCAGGACGCACCTTCGTTTTCATATCTTGGGGAATGTTAAATTTAAAGATATTTTGGAGCTACCCATGCTACCCATCCCAAATGTATATTTCTTTTCGTTTAATTGGGTTCTTTATTTAATCCTAGTTTCTGGCCTAAGTAAATATATTCTGTTACTTCATATTACTTCTAGTGTTTCGCCTTCACATGTTATTGTTGCAGCCTGTAGATCGAAATTGGTTATGAACTTAGTTTTTGATTTGTTTATCTGGAGTCCTATTGCGCTAGTAGCATTATTTAGTTCGTCAAGCATTTATTGTAATTATTTTAGGTTTGTAGATGCACAAGGACTATATCATCGCCGAAACGTAAATGTGAGAACTTTTCGCCTTAAATGCTTATACCTCTTTGACTTCAGTCTAATATTTTAACTGCGTCTTCTAGAGCAGCTGCAACACTTAGGAGATATAGGGCCGGTTGCACAAAGCTTTTGTTAAATTAATGGATGTTCAAAGTTGACAAAACAGCATCATTTTTTGTTTACTAATGTGTTATTTGCCATATGAGTTTGATTTCTGATTCGATTTTGTTCACTCTTTGTGCTATACCCGTTCCAAATGTAATGGGTTCTGTTTTGCCAAGTGTTTGGACCGCTGTGGCGTCTTTATAAGCGTCTTTAATAACTTTGATATCGACTGATCCATAACATTTGTCTTCAGAGTGTGCCATGAGAAAAATCACGTATGTCTGAGCGTAGTCTTCAAATAACGGGTCTTTTTAACTACTTAGTGTTAGAACTACTGGCCACAGTATAAACAACAAAAGACGGAAATTTTAATATTACATAATAAAAATAAAATGTACGTAAATCCTAAATTTGTTTTTATTATTAAAGAAGAAGCGATATATGGCCGCCATTTTTATTCATATTTGTGATGGAGTTAATAACATTATTCAGTATCTCGGGCGAATTATTTATTTCCTCGAATTTGTTGGTTAGCCTTTGCATAAGGTCCTCCATATCACCAACATGCGACGTTTATGAATGTTAGTGAAAGCCATAGTGTCTGAAATTAAATCGTAAAGTTAAAAGCTACTTAATTTAAAATATATTTATAATTGGCAGGTGGAATTGTCAAGTACAGTTTCGCAGGTATGAACTAATTTTCTGAGTAAAGTCATTTAAGATGACGCTTATTTACTGAAGCAATATGCGACATGACTTGTATACCTATCTCTTTCTTTCATGGCACACTCTGAAGACAAATTTGGTGGATCACCCAATATATCGGTAGTCTATTTTGCATCTGGTTAAAGCGTCTTGTATTGCCCATGCTTCAACAAAGTCGAACGCCTTCTGAAAGCTCACAAATGGAAGATTGTATTCGTTCAATTTCTGTATAACCTGTCTAATAGTGTATATGTGATCATAGTATTACAGTTTTCCCGGAATCCTGCTTGCTCCACTGGTTGTGATTGATCTAGCCTATTTGTTGGTCGAGTTGTAATGCCTTTTGTAATGCACTATTAACTTATAATAATGCTATTGAGCGATAGTTATTTAAGTCATATTTGCGGCTTTTCTTATGGATCAATAATACTAGAGAGTTCTTCCCTGCCTTTGGTATTTTCCCTGTTTTTATACATTCGTTAAATAAAATTTCTGAACTTCTAAGGAGTGCTCGACCTCCGTAACTAAGTAGCTCGGAAGCTATTCCGAGGGCTTTTCGCTTTTTCATTGGCTTTAAGGCACATTTTATTTCGTACTGGCTTATTTCGGGTATTTCTTCCGTATAAAGTCCCGTTAGTTTCTCCATTCGTTCATTTCTATTTAAGTCAGGTCTCTTTATTTTACTACAATATAGTTGCCCATAGAAGTTTTTCTTTGATGTATTATTTCTTTTTTATTTGTATGCTGTTGTCTCCGATTTCAAGCTTTACCATTTGTGTTTTCTCATTTGATATGTTCCTTCTGAATATCTTCATGTCGCAGTTTTTCTGTATTACATCTTCTATATTAGTAGTATTATTTTATTCTACTATCTCTTTTCGTATTCTTTGTCTAATTAATTTATTTCTTTATTATTTTTATTCTTATAGTCTTTGAACCATTTCTTCCTTATGCATCAAAAGTTTTCTTCGTTCTTCCATTAGGCTTTTAGTGGTCTTGCTTATTTTTGAAGTTTTCGTTTTTTGAGTTTTATATTATTAGCCGAATTAATCACCGCTGTTATAATGTTTTCATTTAAATCTTCTATTGATGCTTTGTTTGTTAGTAATGATTTACTCAAAACACCTTGGTAGTCGTCTACTTTTTGAGGTAATTATTCTACGAGTATATTATATATGTTTGCGGAAGAGTTTTCGTCGCAGAATAAAATTAGAAATTTTACTCTGCCTCGTACCCTTGCTACCGGTATTAAATGTATTTAGCACAGCGCGACATCCTGAATCGTATAATTCTTATCAGTGATTAGAATAATCTTGTTTCGTGTTATTGATGTATCTAAACTTCCCCGTGCCCGTTGTCTATTAGGCTCCAAGCACGGGAGCAGTTTACTGAATTAGTAGTGCGCATGTACGGTAGGTGTGAATCTTCTTGGTTAGTTCAGGCAGCCCCAATTTTCCAATATCGACGAGGGGGGGGGGATTCTTGGGAATGAGCGATCCCACAGTTCCGAGCTGTTTTACTAATGACGGGGCCTGTAAGTAATCCGAACTGGAAGGGGTCAGACTGGAGGTGTGGGTGTTGGATGACATGCTAAGCATGGCTATAGCCATCGTAGCCTAGGAAGGCTTGGTGTCGAAATGGGCGACCAGTTATGCCGTTAACACTGGTGCCATGGGGCCCAACAATAATGGTAGGCGATCTTAATTGTAAAAAATAGGAACTGGGGCTGCAGAGCCAACAACCCTAATGGTGTTAAGCTAGAACATGTTGCTTGCCAATAGTATTGCAAATCTCTGCACCAAGCGAGCACACATATTTCCCTTACAGAACTGACGAGTTATCAGTTATCAGATATCCTCGATATAATAGTACATAAAAATCTGATTCTTCCAATAAACCAAACCGTCCTACCAGAGCTTGATTCTGATCATCTGCCTGTAGTCTTTACTCTCAATTGGCCCGCCTATTATTACCCTAAACTCCCAAAATTCATAAATGGCCCAGTTGACTGGGAACGTTTTCAATCAATACTCAATTCTCAGCTACAATGTCCAACTAACCTACTCTCACGGCAGGACATCGACAGCGCTGTTACATCATTTACGGAGGCGATAACTAAGGCTACTCAACAAGCCACAAGAGTCACTCAACCTCGAAGAAAAAATAACTATGAAACACCCCCTGCTCATATAATTAATCTCATCAGAGAAAAGCACCGGCTACGAAGATTTTGGCAAACTACACGAGACCCACTGGCAAAAACACGCCTTAACTACTTAATTAAAATGGTAAAGAAAGAGCTAGATCAATTTCGAATTAACTCTTACAATCACTACATCGAATCCCTGAGCCCTGGAGACCCTAACATGTGGAGTGCCACAAAAAAGATTTTATGACAACCAGTGATTGTTCCGCCGCTTCAAATCAATAATGGCATCTACTCCGACGACAAGGAAAAATGCGAAATATTTGCAGAGCACCTAGAAAAAATCTTCACCGCCATGGATGACGGGAACAACATGAGCCATATCCATCAGATAGAACAAGAAATCAACAACATCAATGATAATGATCAAATAGTGATAGAACCAGTATCTCCCTCGGAAGTGAAGCAACACATCAAACATCTGAAAATAGGAAAGGCACCAGGAATTGATGCAATACCCAATATACTTATTAAAAATCAATAATCCATAGCATTTTTAACAGCAATATTCAACACCTGCCTACGCACTGGATACTTTCCCACTGTATGGAAGTATGCTGTAATACGAATGTTTCCTAAACCCGGACAAAATTAAAGAAGGTTACGAAAACAACATGCATAGCTTGGTGACATTTTTAGACGTGACACAAGTCTTTGATCGAGTCTGGACTAATGGACTAATATATAAAATGGCAAGCAATAACACACCCTCATATCTTTTACGTATTATTAGATCATTCCTTACCGAAAGAACCTTTCAAGTTCGAGTCAACCCACACAATTCCTCGATTCGACACATTACTGCAGGGTTCCCCAAGGATCCATACTGGGTCTCGTATTATTCAACATATTTATGTCAGATATCCCAGAAACTCCTAATGCTGACCTCGCCGTGTAGGCTGACGACACAGCTATAATAGCGCAAGACCATGATATTAACTGCGCAGCACAAAAACTCCAAAGAAGCATTGACCAACTTAATCTCTGGTTCAACAAATGGTGCGTCAAAATTAATGCGGATGAATTCCAGTCAAAAATTTTTACCCTTTGCCGACCTGCAGACCCCCAAACATAACCATAAATAATACTCCAATACAATGGGTTCCCAAAGACAGTGCTATACGATATCTAGGTATTTATCTCGACAGAAGACTAACATGGAGCTACCATATAAACAAAAAACTTTCGGACGCATATGCCAGACTAAGTATGCTTTACCCAATAATAAACAAAAAGTCATCACTTAAACTAAAATGTGGAATTCTAATATACACATTAATAATTAGACCGATTATATCCTACGGATCTCCTATATGGTGCGCTACATCCAAAACTAACCTACATAAACTAAAAGTTCTACAAAACAAGGTATTGCGCATGATCGCCAATGCTGAGTGGTACGTTTGAAACTTACAACTACGTAAAGAAACTGGCATCCCCACTATTCAAGAATTCTTAACTCAAACAACTAAAAAATTTTACATAATATTAATTTGTGCAGTGGGGCAGTTCACTATAATATAGGAAGAAGACATATACACCATAGACTTAAAAGAAAGTTACCAGCAGACATTTTAAGCAGTGATAGTGAATAATTCTATTACCCGGTGTAGTAGTTTCAGTGATTTTTACGGATGCAATAAGTGATGCCCGTTCCATACTTACTAACCAGAAATTATCCAATGTGAAATTAGTGATAAGAGGAATATAACCTCCTTATCGACGTACATGCGAATAGTATAAACTCACCCTGCCATGAATAGCACAATGTGCTGAACTGGCAACAGCTGTATTAAAAAAAAAAAAACAACCTTTGGAGTTGGACTCGTGGGGGCAGGGTTTCAAAAGTTCGTATGTTGAACCACGGGTTTCCCGCCGTGAAAGATACGGCAATCTATTTTGGGGACTGACACTGCATAGCCAGTAGAGGTATAGATAGCGTCTACTTCCACCAGAGAGTTCAGAAGGACCTGCAGCCTGGAAGAAGCATTTGGTAGTTCCTGTTTACGGGGACGCGCTCATTAGGCGTTTCTCTTGCCACGACGGCGTTGGTGATGGCGTCCGTGGCGGATGACCCCACTGGGCAGGTACCGCCACGTAAAAATAAAAAAGGGGCTTACGAGCTACCACTAGACTCTGTCTCTTAGACTTGTTTTGGAAGAAGGTATTCATTGTTAACTTCTACACCAGAGAAGACTTACTACGCAGAAATACATCGGTGGTTTGCTGTTGCCTTCTAAGGGAAGTGGTCCAGTGTTTTCGATGTATGTACGACCCTGGGAATTGAACCCGGGCCAATTTCAGTGGTCAGACGCAGGCTGAATCAACTGAGCCACGGCCACGACATCGTAACCTCCTACTGGTTCCAAATAAGCAAGACACATTACACACATCCATGTAAACCTTATAAAAGCAGTATGAATGATTGCCTATTCAGAATGAGTAAGGAATCACTCCAAATAATTAGAAAATTTTGGAAAATCCTGGTTAAAACGAAAATTTTTGGGAAAATTGAAAAATACTTCGATACCTTAAAGGTTCATCTTAAGGTATTTTTTCTAAGCAGTCTTATAAATAACAATTTATTAAATAGATACCTACCAAAATATCAATGAATAAAGTTGAGCGAAACTCGAAGTCTTTCCCACTTGATATATTTTAAAAATTTAAAGTAGCAAACCAGGTTTCATCTCATAGAGACATTATCAATGCTAAAAAATAATCTAAAGTTAGAAACTTAATAAGAGCTAAAGACTAACGCAATCTTACCATATAGCAAAAAATCAAACAGGTAAAACATAGCAGGATCAGACAATTACCTGTTTGATTTTTTGCTATGGTAAGATTGCGTTAGTCTTTAGCTCTTATTAAGTTTGTAACTTTAGATTATTTTTTAGCATTGATAATGTCTCTATGAGATGAAACCTGGTTTGCTACTTTAAATTTTTAAAATATATCAAGTGGGAAATACTTCGAGTTTCGCTAAACTTTATTCATTTGTTACCTAACCCACTACAAGTATCCGCAATGGATGATCTCCTTTCTTTTGGTTACCAAAATATCTTTATTTGAATTTTAATAAAAAAAATCCAAGCAACTGCATTTGAGAATAGTTTTTGAATGTAAATCATTGTAAGACCTACAGATGTGTTAAAAAAAATTAAAATTTTTATAAAAACGGATTCTACACGCATAACATGAAATATTAAGTAATTACCTTCTGATATTTGAATTTAAATAAATAATGATTTATATTTTATAACTCGTTTCCCGATGTTTCAAATTAAATAATTCAAACATTATTCCTGAACGACAAATCAAATTTTATTTAAAAATAGTTTACGAATTTATCAACCTAGTAGAATATCATCTATAATGATATGTTTAGAACACAAAATATGCAACCCAAGGTTTTCGAAATAGTTACAATGGGCCATATTCATAGATAGTGTTTAAATTTAGTGGGGGTTTAGTAGCTATTAAACCAATATAATTAATATATGTTGCTATAGCAATTAGTAACATCTAACTTTAACAACTGTCTATGAATATGGCCCAATAAGTTTAATGTCAACGTTTAAATTTAGCCCCGAAATAAGCCGCTAGCTTCTAACGTGATCTCAGTTTATATATCAAAAGTTCTTGATAGGCAAAAAAAGAAAGCTTTATTTCTAAACGATACTTATAAATCTGGAGAACTTGCATTTTTTTCTTCTTAAAAGAAAGAAAAAGGATTGTAGTAAAAGTCTGAAAACTCACTTCAACTGAATGAGGTTTTTTCAGGACCATTTCCTCACTCGACTTCCTTATAACCTTATTTTTGTATACGGAGAAGTTAGGAAAAGGCAAAACACTTTAAACTAGAACATCGGCAGGAATTTTAATTCCTTTTATTATTTATTAGTTTATTTTATTTGTTTATTTCCAATACATTTAATCCTTTTTTTAGCAGAATTAGTAAAGATTAACTTCTTAGAGCTGGTCCTTTCATCTCCTGAAAAATTTAACTGATTATGGACACAATTATTTTCAGAAAGGTTTCCGAATAAAGTATGTGGCACATAAATTTATCGAAAGACGGAAACAGCAGTCCTTAGTCTAATCAGTTGTGATTTTTGAAGGGTTAAGAAGTTCACTAAAATTTTTAGCTTGTTTAAATATTAAATATAGACGTAAAATTAAGATGATTTGTTGAGTTTCTGTGATATGGATTTTTAATAACTTTTATTCTAAACTCACTGAAAATAATAAAATCCTTCTGCGAAAAGTTATCGGCTTTCATTTTTTCAATCTTTTAACGAATAATTTATACTCATCTCTTCTTTGAAATTAATATTTGAAGTATTTCTGTAGCTTTAATTTACTGTCTGATTTCTTAATTGCAGGCTTACGGAAAGATTTTTTATTTAAGTATTAGTATTGATATGATAAAATTTCCAGAAATTGATTTATTCCGAATTTTACTAAGGTTGGTTTAGTTACAACGGTGCTGTTAATTAATTACATTAGGATTAGCTTCTTAGGTTTGTCTTTCATTTCATAATTAAACCATGTAAACAGGTTTAGATGTGCTTTGCGTCGGATTAAATCTAATTTAATTTAGTGACATTTCGTTCCTGCCACATTACAAACTTTACCTAGCTCAGTTAATAATAATTCTAATAAAAAGCCTTTTCGGTGTAATTAATTCTTAATTTTAATGAGCTCACGTAGAGGTACCGAAGATTTATATTTAATTTTAATTTTAATTTTAAAGAGAGCATTATTTTTCAGAAGTATTTTAATTCGGTTGTGTAAATCTAATTGAAGAAATACTTCCTGTCACAAAAAATAATTTAGTACCGCTTGAAACACCGTTTCCAATTACGAAAAGGGGATGATAACATAAACACGAGCAGTCTTTAACAACTGTCACGCTCTGCTTTAGGATGTACCATAATTACTAAGCTAAAACCGCTCCTCGGTGTTCCGTGTTACATTCAGTTACCTTCGCTTTCGTTGTCACCTCCTTGCCTTTTGTAAGGCAAAACGTTTCCCTTCTTAACTAAGCTTCAAAAGCACGGAGGAAATCAAAAATTGTGTCAATAAACGCAAACGATCCCCAAGCGAGCGACCATTCTTATTATGCGCTAATTTTAGCTTCTGGAATAAAGGTTTTTTTCATGTAATTATTCCGCAGTCCTGTGAGGATTACTTGCATAATTAATGTTCTCGGTCTTACTGTCACAGCGTTATCCAACTTTGCGGTAATTAAAGTCACATCTAAACCAACTCGGTGCTCCTTTGTTGTTGATACTTCTCGGCGTTCTGTGTCTGAAACTTTCAGATGAAAACTAGTAACTAAAACTTTCAAGATTATGCGGCACTTACGCCTATTTTATGAGAAAAGTTTTTATCTCATTTTCAATAATTTTAGAAGCTTTTATCAAAAACTTTTAGTAGTACGCCGTATAATAACGGATGGACTTTTTCGTCTTTGAATACTATGGATACCGTTAATTAAAACTACTTTTATTGTTTGGCGCTGAAACTTTCCTAACTTAATTAACAGTGAGGATCGTAGTTACTGTTATCGATAACGCAGAAAAAATTGCTTATTATGTATAACAAAACGTGCAAAAACCATTAAGCGTATTTCGAGCAAGAGAGATAAAACGGTGACCATTTAATAAATCAAAATTTGTGCTCGGCTCCGGGAAATTATTAATTATTCTAACAAAAGCCAAGACATGAACTTCGATAATACATCGGCTGTACAAGGGGAACGGGTGTATTGCAGCCACAGCTCTGATTAACAGCCAAAACAATTAAGATAAACGGTCTTTGTCCTTCCGAAATGAAGGGAATTTCCTTGCTAGCTGAATTTTATTTTCTCCCTAGAGATCCGAGACAATACCGAATTTCCTCTAAGAATGTTACTATCCACAAACTCATTTTTTCGGGCTTATTGTTGATGTTAGGATAAAACAAACATCCGGGATTTCTGGATGTTCAAATATAAAACTCTCTGATTGCTCCTTAATGATTTATTAAGTGCCCTTCGGGCCTCTTTTATTGATGGACAAGCTATGGTTTCTTCTTTGACGGCAAAAAGATAAATCTCCCCCAAGGCATTAAATAGGGTGGAACGTTACTGAAACTAAATGAATCCTGTTACAGGGGTCAATGAAGGCGCTAAAAAATTCTGTATTCAAAGAATAGAAGAAAAGGTTGAATGGAACGATGGGATATCCTTTTTAACTTCTTGTCTGAAATTACCTCGCTAAAATTAGAATTCCCCTTTAAACTCGAAATACCAACTTAAAACCTGACGGTGTTATTTCCTATTTAAGAACCGTTCTGTAATTTCCCCTAATCGTCGTTTGTTTATTAATACTTTCTGAATATCAATTAATTTCTAACAAGTTCCAAATTAACTTTAAAAATAAATTGGGTTAATAATCTCGGTTCTTAAGCTTGACTTTATTTTAAAAGTTTTTTTGTTCGGATTGCCGTCTTTAAGCCTTTATTTATTATTGTTTAGTAAGATATTGCCGTAGTGGGAGAACAAGCAAATTTCCTTTCGATTAGTATTAATTTGGACCAATGATAAGCAACCTTTGTTCTGGAGTGGGCCAAATTGAAAACCTAATATTTTATACGGGCCCAACGAACACAATATTAAGTATTAATTAAATAGCAGTTAATAAAAAAAAATTAACTGCATATTTAATTTTAAGAGTACAGGGTGGCCCATTTTCGATGTTTTTAAATGGGAAGTACCCTTAATATCGGAGATAGGCAAAAACTAATGTCGGAGTCCAGGGCTCTTTTTTGATGCAGGTTCAGTTTCCGAAAACAAAATTTCGCTATCTTTTGTTATTTTTTAGTTATAGCCCAAAATTCAAAATTTGGCCATATCGAAAACTTCAAATAACTCTCTTGGTTTTGAAGATATCCAAAAACGGTAAAAAAATTCTACAGGCACTTTTTCAAGTAGAATACGAGAGTCAATTCAGATATCTTCTAATTTTCATGTTTTAAGAATTATGACATAAAGTTGGCATTTTTTAAATATAAGTCATAGTTGGCCATGATACCATTAAATTGCATATTTTCTCTGCTTTCCGAAAATATATAGTTTATAGGGGTTAAATGCAGTAACAATACCTTTTTTGAACAAAATCAGATTATATTATGATGTTGTTAGCAATTAGTAGGCCATGGTTCATGATAGCAAAACAAAAAGTAGTAGAGTGGTTGCATGTGACGTCACTAGGTCATCAGCTGAACTCTTGTAGGGTAAACAAAGGGTAGATTTGTATGCATCGGTATACTAATTTTACCAAAAAGGAAATATTACATATTACAATATCAAACCGAATAAAGATGTGTTTAACCAGATGAGGGATGGTTTAACCCACATAATTTTGAAATTTTCAGTTACTTAAAATTTTTCCCACGGTCAGTTGATACGAACGTAATTGAAAATTTTATCGTGAATTAAAAAGAGTATTAGGGAACGTGATATTTCCCAGAGAAAGCAGTTAGAGAAAAGCTCTGGAAAACAAGAAACTAAAAATTTTGCCAGGTTATACGTAGAAACTTGTAAAATCTCCATATGTCAAGATAATTAAAAGCTGTTAAAGATAACGCGAGATTTTCTACAAAATATTAAAGTAATTATTTAGTTTTGTTAACTTACAAAACTGTCGTTCATTTTCAATCGGGCGCGTTATTGTGTGCCTGGTGACATCACATGCACCCGCTCTATTAGCCTTTGTTTATTGCTATCATGAACCATGGCCCACTAATTACTAACAACATCAAATAATCCGATTTTATTCAAAAAAGGCATTGTTACTACATTTAAACCCTATAAACTATATATTTTCGGAAAGCAGAAAAAATATGCAATTTAATGGTATCATGGCCAACTACGACTTATATTTAAAAAATGCCAACTTTATGTCATAACTCTTAAAACATGAAAATTAGAAGATATCTGGATTGACTATCGTATTCTACTTGAAAAAGTGCCTGTAGAATGTTTTTACCGTTTTTGGATATCTTCAAAACCAAGACAGTTATTTGAAGTTTTCGATATGGCCAAATTATGAATTTTGGGCTATAACTAAAAAATAACAAAAGATAGCGGAATTTTGTTTTCGGGACTTGAACTTGCATCAAAAAAGGGCCCTGGACTCCGACATCAGTTTTTGCCTATCCCCGATATTAAGGGTACTTCCCATTTAAAAACATCGAAAATGGGCCACCTTCAGTTAATAAATTTTCGACAGGAGCTTTGGGAGGACCGGGCCGGACCGAGCCGCTTGTAGCCCACGACCCGCGGTTCTCCGATTACTCATCACGGATTTAGACAATCTATTACAGTTGACTTTCCTCATCTAAACTTATAAAAGTTAAGATACTGCAAGGATTGCTATCCTTCTAATGATTTTCAAAAAATAACCACGACATATTTAATAAACTTAAGGATTTTCATGTGATCTAACTTTTCGTATTGTTATTATCAAAAAAATAAAGGAGGGGGCTTTAAAAACCTTTTTAAATAATAATTTTAAATAAAGTTTTAAAATCTTATTTAAAAAAAAATTATAAAATTATGAAATATCAAGGATGGGTTTAAAAATGTAATCGAAAATTATGATGAGGTTGTTAATTAAACAAACACTTATTGCTATAAAATATTATTAAACTTTAAATTCGACAACAAAATTTCATAAGCAATAAGGGTATTGTTCTTTAGACTTGAGGTTAGGCTGTCTGGGAAGTTATTAGATTAGTCAAGTTACATAACACAATTCTGTAATTTGATATTAATTCTCTTGCAAGCAAAATTTGATTAAAAAATTAAAGCTGCCTGAAAATTAAGTAACTTTTATTAAATTGCATTTATTTTCACTATGTTATACAACAAAAAATAAAAACAAGTAAATAATTAGCATATTCAATACTATGGCTCAAAACTTTGCAGTAAAACTTCTAAATATCGAATTAAAATCTTATAAATCAAGAAATAAACTTGCCCTTTTTAATTTACAGAACTAAATTTGTTATCAAGGAACGCAAATTTGGATAAGGCGAAAGGGGAGAATAAGATAACTAATTATTTGTTTTCTGGCTGCTACTCTCTTTCTCTCTCTCTCTCTCTCTGTGGAGTTTGAACGAGTACTGTTACCTGTTTACTTACTTACTGTGAAACTATCGTACTTACTTTGGTTCCTCCAAATTTATTTTAATTTTTTAGCTAAATAAGTAATTGCTTTTAGCTTTTAGTACTTATAATCTAAGTATAGACTTTAGCAGCAATAAGTTGTTAGGTAATTCTTTGATTAGCACGATAATATTTTTAAATACCTACCAGAGGAGACAGAGGGGGGAAGCCCTCTTGTAGATTGCAGATTTGGAATGGTGTCGTTTAGGCATAATAAGTGCCTCTTACCACTGCCCACTGCGACTTACCTAGATCTTTTGTGGAAACCTTCTGATCTAATAGAACCCCTCAAGTGCTAGGTTATTTATGAACCTTGGGAGCTATTTTCCTCACTTCTTCAAATGTTATTCTTTTGGTGGACTATGACTTTGCAGTTGCAAAGAATATGTTCGGCTGTTTCAGCCCGAACCGACATTATACTGTATACTGTAGATAGAGTGGATGTAAACAAATACATGCGCTGTTCACGTGGTTGAAAGGAGCAGGGTAGTATTAAGAAACACGAATACGCGAGATTCCCTAACATTAGTAAAGATTTGCATACAAAAAAAAATTTAAAAACCCATTTCAATAAATTCAATAAAATAAAGTTTTAAATAATGTTAATAATAAAATAATAAGGGCAAATGGGCAAAATAATTTTAAGCAGGACATGGACTGATATCAACGACGTGTACTTCCCGGCTGTAGTGGTGAGGGTTCACCCAATCGCATTAGCCAAAATGCAGCACAGGTGCTCAACATGCATTGATCACGCGCCTCTCATTATCTCTATCTTTAAGTTGAATACGGTTTTTTTTAGGTACCCTCAGCATTGCCCATTTTACTGAGATGGTTTCTCAGGAAGCATTGCTCGGTTAGAAGGTTTGTCATAAGCCTTAACTTCTGTTTGCTGCGAAAGATATATAAATTTCTTCACCTGCCTTAAGCCTGCAAAGTTGTACCAATAATATGTCTTGGGGATTTTTCAGTTATTGATGTCGGTCGATCAGCTGCTTCGTTTCCGTCAATGTTTTTATGGCCTGGCACCCACGCCAAGGTTAATTTGTTGTTTTTTTCCAGCTGATTTACGGTTTGTAGCCATTCTCAAGTGACTTTATAGACTCAAAGCTATCGGAACTCAGAACTTTCAGTCCTGCTTGATTGTCTAGATTCTTGCTCTACTATAGCCTTTTCTTAGACATATTGGTGTACATACATCTAGATTAATTTCTGCTTGAAAGATTGTGAGTGCTACGCCCAAGGCTTTGGATAGATAGCCTTACTCCTTGGTCATAAATACCTATGCCCACACCGGTCATTGTTTTGGATCCATTCGTATACAAGAGATGATTGATCCTTTTTCGAATTTAGGTTCACCCACGCTCCACATTTGGCGGTCCGAAATAACCACTTCAAACAGTCGCTTGGAGCTTAACTGGCATTAATATGTCAGTTGGTTTGGATATCAACTAATGCTGAAATTCCTTCAGAATTTCTAAATGTCCAATTAGATTTCCTGATTTAAATTATTTGTTTAATTGCCTCTATAAGCTGCTTTTGGGCAGATGTGAATAGTACCTGTAGCTCCCATATAAGCCGACTGCTGTAGGGCAGATGTGAAGTACCTGTAGCTCCCATACAAGTCAATTGCTGTACTTTCTTTCGGTTTTGTCCACCACACTACAGATTACAGATGCATAGGTGGCAATGTGTCTTACCAAAAAGCCTACGGCAACTCCAAAATGCGATTATTGCTCTTTGAGTAGTTCTTTCAAGGTTAACAGAACCGTGTCATTTTTGAGGCAGAATAACTCTTCAGGAGGAAAATAGAAGCCCTAAAAGAGAACGGTAACTCAACTTGTCAACCAAGCCAGAGGCGAAACCCTTCTCAGAAGTTAAGTTTTTCCGTCTCAACAATGGCACGGCTTCAACCTGGAGGAAGTTCCGTTAATACTGGCACTGATCGTGGAAGTCTTCGAATTCAGTCTTTCAAGATGTGAGTTTCTAATCGGCCGTAACTCCCAGATATTTAAGTTCGTTGGAAAACGGTAGTTGTGTTACTGTTGGCGTAATAACTTACTCTTCTTTATGAATAGTACAATTATGATTTTGCTAGGATTAACATTTAATTTCTCACTATTGCACCAGTCTATAACTTTATTGAAAGCAATCTGCATGAGATTGGAAATTATCCTGTCATGCCTGCCTCTAATAATGACTGCTAAGTCATCTGCATTTCCCTGGGTATGTATTCCTGAGATATCAGTTTTAACGAGTAGATCATCAATGACCAGAGACCACACTAAGGGCGATAGTACGCCCACCTTGTGGACACATTTTACAGTCATCGAATCATTTCTCATTTTTGTTATTATACTTCGATTTTTCAGCATGGATTGCATCCATCTTATGGTTGCAGCTTCTATACCTTTATTTTACATGGCTTTTTTTATTGGGTCATAGAAGGTGTTGTCGAAAGCACATAAGGCTATTTCCTTTGAACGCAATGCCCCTTTTCTGTTTCTGTGGATATACTTTCCTAATAGGCCCCTTAATACGGTAAACTTCTAACAGAGTAACACTAAATGCCCATAGCGATCAATGGGGTAACCCGCAAGCGTGAATTTTGCCCAATAAATGAATGGTTTTGACATGCAGTTTGAAGAATTTACAAACTGGCAAATTTTTGTACTAAGCTTTAAAAAATTAATTTACAGAAATAGACACCAAAATACTTGAATCAGATATATTGTAAAAATTTTATTTAATAAAACAATGTTTGCTTTTTAATTCAAAGCAACCGCTGAAAAACCCTTTACTTCAATGATTTGGCGGTAGGAAAACTCTTTGATCGTAATATCCTTAAACAAGGATATTTATAAAGAGATATTTAGAAAAGAGTGCTTTGAAACGCTTAAGGAGCTCTTCAAAAATCAATTTATTGGAAGGGTAAAGCTTTGTCATTTAATTTTTATTTCGCTTAAACTGCTACTGCAGCTTTAAAATAATGTAACGATTTAAATACTTTTTTCGCCCTCCGGCTAGAAACACTTAATTTTCATGCGTATAAATCGTCTGGAAAATGCTATTTTCAGGCCTAGGCCTGAAAGTAAAATTAGGATTTTTGATTGGTGGCGCTGAACCGAACTGACTCCGCCCTCTCATTGCTACGCCCATTGTCACCCCCAGAAAAATAAATTCTCTAGAAAAATAAATTCTCTAACGTCAAATATTTGAATAAAAAATGATTGTTTATAATTAACGTATTTTTATCGACCGAAAAAATATTGTGTATCACACGCCTAGAAACTGCTCTGCAAGTACTCGTACTTGTAGGGCCTCGGTTGCACCTCGGCCTACAAACGTACTCGCACTTGCAAAGTGACAGTTTCTAGCCTTGTGATACAAAAAACTATTACAATTTTTGCAATTTTGATTCATTGTTTACTGTAGTCATTTATGTAACGAGGGAGGCAAATAGTATTTCCCAGACAGTCTGCTCAGCAGAGTAAGTCCGATCTTGCGAATTAAATATTTCCATTGTTGAAATAAAGTTAAATGTATCGACACTTCACTCCGCGAAGGAGTATGACCGGCAACATGCACAGTTAAGGCCTCCTAAGTCGCTCATTCCTCAGTTGTCTCGAACGCTATACGTACGGGATGGTATGGTAAACACCGCTAGAAGTAGTGACTAGGGCAGCACCAAGCACTTAAGCATATCTACCCCCCCCCCCCTTCGGACGGCGTTTTTTGGGGTGGTAAACAGCACGCCTTCGATAACCCAATTATTTTCAGTGACTGGGTAGGCCACCCACTGAGCAGCCGATTCCGGTTTGAACCCTAGACCGTTCGTGCTATAGTCAAATGCCTTAACCACACGACCACTGTGGCGATTGTTGAAATAAACTATCACAAATTTAAATAATTTTTGAAAATAGTTTGACACTATTTATCAGTAAATTAATCATTTCACTTCCGGCCCTAGAGAAGTAAATACACACTTATTTAGATAAGGTATGGTACAACTTGAATCGACAGTAGCAAAAAACTCGGTTAACAAAAATTACGATGCTTGCGTGACCCAAATTTTAAATCAGAAAAATATCCGTTTAATTCTGAATATTTCTTTTGGGTGTAATGTTTTCTTGCTTGAGCCTTATTATAATATGCTTCGAATTCCAATGGGTTTACAGGCCTATTCTGTACGACAGATAACGATTCGGTACGATTCGTTACGGGCGAAAATTCGTTACGTTTACAAATTCGTATTCTGTACCGCTCAAATTCGTTGACGCGATCGTTCGACGTTCGTTACATCTGATAGTCCTTTACGAAAGCTGTAGGCTTGTCGTTCAGAGGTTTAACGAATTCGTAAAAGTTCCACGCGTGCGTCGTACTGTGTGGATACCGCCGTGTTTACAAAAACATAGATATCCTAAAAAAAATTTCGACAAAGTGAACCCATTGAACAAAAATGGATTTTGCACATTTGTTGATGGCCATTGAAGAAGAAGCAAATGATATACTTTATTGAATTATTGCAGTTACCAACTCTCAAATCATCAAGAGACCTTAAGTTAACCATGCAAATTTTATTTATAAGCTTTTACATGGTGTGGTGAATTGCCCTTTGTTATTGTGCAAACTTAATTTTAAGGTTCCTGTGATCCCACCAAATAGACGCATTACTTTTTATCATAGACACTATATGCACTCATATACTCGAAATAATCCGATTTCCAGGCTTTGTGCTCAATTGGATGTGTTAGAGTGTGATGTTTTTAATATTAACTTTCAATTATATTCTATTATTGCAAGAAACTCATTAATTTTATAAATATGCGTACATTAACTTTGCATTATAGTTAATCATACCAATAATTACAGTATATTGGCTCACTGTGTGGATACTCTGCAGTTAATAAGGCTTGATTTGTAACCAAGAACTGAAGTCCATTTAATAAATAAATAAATAGTCGATCTTAAAAAAATTAACCTTTAGGGCAAACTTGCGTGATCATCTGATCATAATCGTCTCCTCAGGGATACAAGGGATCCTTTTAATCTACCAGAAGAAAATTTTATAAAACTCGATTATCCGTGGTGTTATTTCCATTTTATTACGTCTTTGCTAGTTTACACATGTGCGAACACAAAAACTAAAACAGAAATGAGGTTGGAAACACGTATGTTTGTATGGTTTGAAACAAAAAAGGATAGCTAAATACGCTTCCCAAAAATAAGAAAGAAATAGCTACTACGAGCTAGCCGTTATGAATATTACCACTAGGTGACACTGTAAAGAAACTGATGTACTATCCTGGCAAAGAATATAGATATATTCTTTGATCCTGGTTAAAATAGTTGGTTCTTCGTTACGACTCGGGTAACGATAACCACATAAACGAATTCGTAGGAACCTGCTTACAGAATACGATTAGTAACGAAAGTCGTTAGCCGTCAGGTAACGAATACGTTTGTAACGAAAATCGGTATGGTAACGAAGCAAGATACAGAATAGGCCTGTTAGTGTATAAGTAGTTTTTACCCACGGTTGAGGTTCGAACTTCTGTAGTCTTAGATAGTACGAAACAGGGCACTTACCTCAGTACTGAGGATTTTATTATTTGCTGTAATTATTTTGTCAAGATAATTACTAAATTGTTATAAATTTTAAAATTAATTTTACTTTTAATCATAAAGGCATATTCTATCTGGTTTTTGAATAACCAACGTAGACTAAGCAGCCTGTTATCGATCCACTACCTAAAATTGGATGAGCTTTTAATTAACTTAGAATTAATTCTAGCAATATTCAATTTAGTTAGGCACCTAACTAAATAGTTATTTACTCGTTCGTATTTAATAGAAATCTAAAGTGTTAAGTTCAAAAATAAGCGTATTTTGATTAAATTTGTTCGTCACAGTGTTTCAACTGGGCTTGAAACTATTTTATGATTATTTTAGATTTTGAAAATAGATATTTTTACTTTAATATTTATTTATATTTGAAAATTTATTGGACTTAACCTGATCAATTTCATTTTTTTTTTCGTTTGAAACATTTTTTAAATTCGAAGATAATTAAATTAGTGTATTTATTGTAAGTACTTTAAATATCGATTTGATTTATTTATTTCTTCTTTTAGGTTGACAAGTTTCAACTTCGTTGAGAATTCGGTCATCCTTTAACTTACTTTAAAAATAGATTTTTTAACTCTAGGTATTGCTATTAATTTGGAATCTTTTTTGTATGTAAGTATTTTGTTGTCCTTAATCAAGTGCTTGGCAACCTTTGTTCATTAACCTCTATAGTAAATACCTATATGAAGGTTAAGTTTACCGGAAAATCACAAAACCGGCCTTTAAATAACATTTTTTCTTAATATAACTATGAAGTTTAACCTAAGTATCTTATTTATATACCTAAAATACGATACGTATCGTATGATGCTAAAAATAAATTGGAAGCAAACTGGAAGCTCTGAAGTTGGGATTCTTACTTTGTTTTTTTTTACGTCTTTCTATAACTGCACAGACGTAAAAGGCAGTTACTTGAATATTTACCTTTTCTACGAGTTTCATTTCACGATTAATTATTTATTTAAAAAACAAAGCGCTTTTCAATGAATGCCTGACAGCCTTTATATTATGTAATTTAATAAATCTTTTGTCGCGTTGCATGTTATTACATTTTTTAAAAGCGCTTCAAATTACGTTTCAGTGAATTTTTTATATCTAGTTTATTATGTTTACCTGTGCTCGTTCTCCGTTAATAACTGCGGTATATGAGATAACGTTTTGTAGTTTTCAACAAAGAGGAAATTTAGTTGCTCAACTTTGTGAATCTGCGTGTTCAGGATTATTGGTTTGTTATTAACTTAGTCCCATAATTACCTCTTTATGTAGTAATCGGCAATAGCTGATTGATGGATTTAATTTTGAGTGACAAGGAACATAGCAGAGTGGTTTAGTTGGGGGAGAAGACAAATTGTAATCACTTACGTTCATTCATCCTCTATCTGTTCTTTTGTGTCTGGAGGCAATTTCCCTTTATTTTTTCCGTTTTATCAATGTCTATCTCCCTCCATTTGATTGCGTGTAAGTGAAATGTACTGTATTTGGGCATAAATCTAGAAGAATTATGCATGCAAGTCGAATTTTGTCGAACTTGCAGTCAAATCAAGTAAATCTATTCGTGTTCGTTAGGAAGCTGCTGATTTTTGCTTCTTCGGCAACGCAGGAAGTTATAAATCACGGCAAAAAAAAACCGAAAAGGTTCTTATTTAAAGCACCAATTCTATGTACTTAATATTAAAATTTTAACTGCTAAAAAGTTCAGAAGAGCTCGCTATATTTTACTTATAATCGCCAATTTTGGCAAAGTTCTACACTTTACTGCTGCATAATTGTAGGACTTGCTAGAACATTTTAATGATGGCGGAATTATCTCGAACTAACACAAAACTCGCTCGGTTATTGTTTAGTAGGGTACTTTACAGACGAATATTCTAGACTTTTAACACAAATGTGCCTTTTAGTCATCTGGTAACTGGAGAGCATTATTTTAATCACCCAGTACTTTACCCTCGAAAGAAACGGTTCTGCTAATAATTACGGCCTTGAAAAATATGCCTTTTATATTTTACATTTTAATGTTCAATAAGGACTCGTTTAAAATGAGATTTAGTTAGGGGAAGTATTCTGCTACTGTTGGGTTTCTTCACTTTAATGAAATCAGTTATATTTTTGACGATACTTAATTACTTACACCACACAAATGTTAAGAATGAAGCATACAGCATACTTACCAAAGTCCATTCGTTTGCTTAGATTTATCTTTAGGATATTTTTCATGTAAAATAAAAAGAAAAAGTCGTATTAAAATAACAATATAAAGTTTATTCTTTAACTATTTACTTAAAACTTGCAACAATATAAGTACCTCTTGTTAAGAGTTGTCAGCATATATTAACAACGACTAAAACTAAGATTATGTTTACAAAACACATTTATAGACATAAGATTTGATTTTTTTTGTCGACTACTTCCTAAAGGACAGATATACAAATATTGATTTTTTACAATATAAAAAATTAAATATTTGATAATGATGAAAAATGATTGTAGAGAATCTTTAACTTATAATTAGGAGTACCTGGCTTTAATTAAAAATGGACGGTAAATATTAATTATTTATATCGATACAGACGTATTATAAAAACAGTTCAATTTGTATTTAAATTAACCCTTTACCCCTTAATTAATGTATGTAAATTGGTAATTTGACACTTATATGGTACGTTACAACAAGAACATTCATTTCATTTTTAATATTTTACAAACTATAAATTTATACAAAAAGCACTAATTGTATTGGTAATTAATAATATATTAGCGATAATTTTTAATACTGTATTATAAAAATGTACAAATTTCATACCTCAAATTATATAAGGGTAATTTTTATGTACAAACGATAATAATTTTTTCAAACTTACTAGTATAATTGCAAAGCATTTAATATTTCGTATAAAAAAGTCTATCACAGTTTACAAAACTCACATTACATATTTCCCGAAAATTGCGTTTAAACAAATTGATTTCGATAATTTCTATACACAAGCGTGTTCTCCTCGTTTCGAAAGTGAATTTTGGGGTACAACATTACGGTGTAAGCAATTTTTACTGAATCCTTAAATTTATAACAGGATCAAGGTGACAAATTGTTTTAAGCAGTTAATATATTTCAGTAGTGCCAATAAATTACTAGCTGATCCCAAATTTATTGTAGGTTAAATCAGGAAACGGTGAAAAGGCAAATACAGTAGTAAGTTTGTGTTGCAATTATATTTTATTGCACCACCCCAACCACCAAAAATATTATGTACAATGAAACTATAGATATAATAAATTAAAAAAATGTTATTTTGATTAATACACGCAAACGTTAAGAACTTGAAATCTACATGTACTGCATTAGTAAAATTTGCTGTGTTTTCCAAACTACCGCATTTTTGCTTTTTTGAAAAATGATTAAGATATACCTACTACTTACTAAGAAAAATTCGTAAACTTCAATATTGGCATTGCTTATAAATAGAAAACGCGCAAATTTCCTACGGAGAACCTCCTGGATTCACGGTAGAAAATTAATTAAACTATTAAATTTCAACGACAGAATAGTTCTGTGTATTCAGATCGTAAACTAAAATTATTTCGGTCCCTTTGCGGTCTGGTTTTATGCAGTGCACGTAGATGTTTGAAAATTAGTGTTTGCTGTAATCCTAAGCGGACTAGTTGATACAAATAATAGTAGCAGCAGAATGAAAATCGTGTTCCCTAGTTTAATGTGTAATTAGACCTCGTTACTGAAAAATCCTCGTTTTTAAATAATTGTGAGCACTAAAATCTGTTAAGACTAGATCGTACTGACGTTATTATGCAGACTTTATTTATTAAAACTGAAATCAAAGGCGTAAAAGCAAAGAGCTTTCGGAAATGAGATGCTTTTTTAATAAAAAAAACTCCCGTATTACGCCCAAGAGCAAAATTTTAATTTAAATCGTTGAAAATATTAAAAACGCTTTTCCCAGAAATAAAAACAAGCAGGCTGTGACTTAACGTTAATTAACGGGATCTAAAAATTTTATGTGAAGATTTTTTTAAAGCTACTCACGGTCATTGATTATTTCACTAACGCTATAGTTATTGATTACTAAAATTGATTACTCCACTATCAAGGATGACTGATCGGTAGACTTAGTTTTTCTAGCTTTTATGGTTGCAAACACGTCGGATCTGAAAAATAGCGCCCACCGTAACCACTAAAAGCAACCTAGTAATTGCTTAAAACAAGCTTAATTAAATCTACATAAATTACAACCACATGCTGTCCAGGGCTTAAAACGAAACACAAGTTACAACAGAATTATGCAAATATAAAAAAAAACATGCTAGCAGTAGACACCAAGGCAAATAAAGGACAAAAATGGCACTCGAAATTATAGTTCGTTCAATAATCGCCCCCTTTATTTTCGTACCGAAGCGTCGAGACCCCAAAGGTCATACCAAGGGCCGTAAGTATTTCCAGATCTGGCCGATTTTTCTTCGAACTTACTTCCGTGTTCGGGTCCTTTTAGTCGCCTTTTCAGGCTTTCGCCGTAATTCATTAGGCCCACTTCTTGGTTTGAATTCGATCCGTTGCTGTTCGTTTTTGTTAACTTCGTCCTGGGGAGAAACTGTCTACTTTCGACGGCGTCTGAAAATTCATCAGCGGATGTATCGCGGTTCCTTTCGGCGTAATACCGCAATTTTTCTCTGTTCTCAGATTCCGAGTTGGATCGTTTAGTAGTGGAAGTGTTTCTAAGTTCCCGCTGATCTGTATCTGAATTGATACTCTCATAACTTGATCTTGTGCGCCTTTCGTGAGCTAAATTATCCAATTCGTTGTTTTCTCTGTAATAACGACGCTTTTCTTGGGTATTATTTTCGTTGTTCCTTTTATTGTAGTTCTGGGTGTAATATCTCTCGTTTTCGTTTATTTCCTTCTCGCCATTTTCATTGTTTTGAATTTCGATTCCGAACGTTTTGAAGGTATGATGCTCCTCGCGATATTTGATAATGTCTCCGTTTTCTAAACCGTTGTTTCGAATTTCCACTTTATTCTTTTCATTTTTCAACTTGATCGTATTATTACGTTCGTCGGTTGAGGTGTTATTTATGTGGTTGTTATTGATATTGTTTTTCTGCTTATCAGGAGAATATTTGGATGATTTAGAGAGCTTCTCTAATTTTTTTCCTATGGCAGCGACGTTAGGGAATTGCTCCCCGTTTTTCTTTACTTTTTGCGCCTGATCGTCGACAACGATACAGTCGTAAGGGTCATCGCTGGTTATCTCTGTTTCGCTATCGGAATCAGAACCAGTGGAGTCGTTATTGTACTGCTGTAGTATATTCTTACGATTTACAGTTCTTAAGATCAGGCCATCTTCATGATCGTAGAACTGATCGTCTTCTAATTTACGCCTTTCGAAATGATTTTCGAAATCTTCGTTTTTATTCACCACCGACTTCTTACGCATGGGTTTTTTAGTTTCACCAACGCTCTTTCTGGAATTACGAACTTCCGGGCCTTTCTTTCGAGTCTTAGTGTTGTTAGCTTCTTCGTACTGCTTTGCATTTAGGGTTTTGTCAGAGTCGTTCGATCGGTCCCTGCTGGGCCTTCGATGTTTGTCCAAACCACCATTAACGACCTTCCTGTCAGTAAGCGCCCTTTGTCTGGCCTTTTCGTTGACATCAACCAAATCTCTGTGCCTCCACAAAGACATTCCTTCCATAACCTCATTATCCGAAGCATTTTTGCCAAACCTCCAGAACGATTTCGTTCTTTTAACAAAACCTTTCTTATCATCTGACACTTTCAATATCAAGCTTTGATCGTCTGACATGTAATGACGTGTTTCGGCAATATTACTCGAACTGAGTGATGGTCGCACAGATGGCAATTTTCTAGTTTCGTTGTTGTTAGTGTCATTTGTACTCTGACGTCTCCTTCGTCTATTGCCAAATAAATTAGAAAAAGCAAAAATAATAAAATAAACACATAGACTTACCTTGTGTGTAGTTTAGTTTGGCCGGGCATGGAATCGTCGTCTGAATAATCGACTTCTGGTTGAGGGGGTGGATCGTTGCTGAAACCGGAATCGTTGCTGCTGTGAAGCGATACGTTTCCAACCGGTCCACCCATTTTACCGCCTTTAGTTTGTAAATGGATGGGTAATGGGTTGATTGCGGAAGGTTTTTCCATACGTGTGATCTGGGGGTGTGTAGAATACGATCCGCTAGTGGGAGTTGTAAAATTGAAGCTCGATGAGGACATCTTCAATCCGCCAGTTTGGGAATAGGGAGTTTGGAATGTGGACATGTCCATGTCCGGTTTTAACGAAAAATTGGTGCTTTGTGACTGTGTGATTCCAGTTTTATGATATGGCAGTGAAGGAGTTGGTACAGGAGCTGGCAGTGCTGGTGGTGGAATGTTGTTAGAAGCGATAGCACGTCGTATCTGTAAAGTTGTGAATTTTGTTTAGTGCAAAGCGGAAGAATATCAAGCGAATTTAGCAAACTACCTGCTTGGCATTAGCAGAAGACCTGTGTAGGTGCAAAGTGTCACCAAACATACGAGGCGTGGGATGTTCTAGTGTAGCAGTGTTACTAGGCAGAGGTCCGCTAGGCGATAAGGGTGTAATCGTACCTGTAGAGGGCGTAGAACTTAACGTCCCTTGATGATTAGGCCCACTTACATCAGTCCTATGCTTAGGTGAGCTGCAAATACCTACGATTAAAGCCTATCCCTTTACAATGACTGTATAACGTACAAAGTAGAGTCGTCCATAACTTCCGTGTATGCCAAAGGGAACCATCCGGTACACTGTGTGCGAAGATTTTCCCCAAATTGCCATCCTTTATTCCTTTCCCCTATCAAAGCTATAACATCACCTTCAAGAAAGCTTAACTGATTGTCACCACTCGAAAGATAAGCATAAAGCGCCCTTGCCAACTGAGTTTCCCATGTTGGAGGTGGTACTGGTGGAATGGCCATGGATTTTGGACGGCAGCGGGTTGGTGTTGAATCTACAACCCGTTTATTTAGATGCAAATGTTACATTGTATTTTAATTCTCACCTTGAGCAAGCGACGGCGTGGAAGAGTTCAGATTAAATTCTGATTTGGCCCTCGATAGTGTTGTTATTGGCGAACCCACATCTTCTATTGAACGGATATCTAAACAGGAAGCGTCCATGCTTTTTGTTTTTCTGAGTTGTGAGCTAAGGCTCATTCGATCATCATCAAAATGCGGACTCCTTGGGTTTGAATAAAGATCGTCATCTTGCCAAATTGACACTTGCTATTAAAAGATACATTATTAATTTATGCTCACGCTTGTCAAAAGAACATTCTATGGCTAAATTTTAGGTTTGAAAATGTTGTTGAAAATTTATCAAAACTTTTTTGTACTCACTCTTATTCTATTGCTGAAAATATTTTCAACAGCTTCTGGAAGAAATTCTCGAGTTTTAGCTACTTCAGTCCATTTTTCTAAGTTTTGTTGATAAGCAGCGATCCCTTGGGTATGATAAGAAATGTAATGCTTTGTGAGTGAGCAGTGTCTTTCAAGTACGAATCCGTAACGTCTGCGTTCTTGGGTCATAGCCTAAAACAGTTTGTTTTTCATTTATTTGAACCTTTCTAATATAAAAAATAAACTTACGTTCTTTAAACTTTGTTCACAAAAAGCGTCCAGTTTTGTCTTTTCTTCTTCAAGCACCTGCATATTCTGAAATGTTTACGGATTATATTGCAAAATAAGCGGACAAAGAATTTAATCGCACCTTTAGTTCCTTATCCATAGCAAGACCGCCCTTAGAAGCGCCTTTAGATTTTTTACGCTGTTTCTTCATAGTTGCAGCAGCTTTGCTGTAGGTTTCAGAGCGCTGCTTGTGTTGTTGTAGGAAACGCTTTTGCTCCGACTAACATTATAAATATACTTAACTAACTTTCTGAGTAATCGTATTAAACTTTATAAATTATGCAATGTATGTATGTGATTAGAAGCAAGTGGAGTATAGTTTATGTTGAAATTTATTAAAGTAAAACTCGCATACCTGAACGACTTTAGTGTCTTTTTCTAAATTAGTCTCCAACGGCACCAGAAGATCGACGTAAAACGCTTTGAGCTGAAACATGACGGACTTTAAACCTTGTTTATTTTCGATCTTGTAGGAAATTGAAACACAAGTAAAAAAGTCTGGAATTTCCTATAATTACAAGTAATTTGAAGCTTTTTTAGGGATACCCGAAAACCCGCATTAAAAATAGAAAACAACCAACCCCATTTTACAATAAATTCAACATAATTTGTTCCACTTTGTTTTTTGCAGCCTGTCTGCTAACAATTTATATCAAATAAAATACCGACTGTCAACGATGTAGTAGAATAGAATTACAGTCCTTGTTTTTAGGCCCAAGTGTTGGTTTCGTTGAATTTTATTCGAGGTTTTATGTAGATTGTCCTCTGCGTTAACAACGGTTCGCGCCCTGACCGGTAACACAATTATCTTTCGAATTAATTGCCGGTTCAGGGTACTTGTATCTTTTTAATTCTATTTGCTCTCAATTTGAGCGACGGTAGATATTTTCAGGAATTAACGTTGGGAACCACATAGAATGCATCGCGTTAAAACAACATAAAAATACGCTACTCACGATATTCATTTGTTGGTCCTGAATTTCTTTGTAAACTTCGACGACTTTCATAAGGGCCGCTCCTGAAACAAAAAAAGGACGTTCAGAATTTATGTTTGGAATAAAATATTAATTTTGGTCTCCAACATACAAAAACCTAGTTTGCATTTAACGAAACCTAGAAAAATACTTCATCTTCAATTTGACATATCGAGGGTAATCTCAGTCAAGTTTTTATTTGACGAGAGGTTTGGGAGGGACGAAACAAAATGAAAATTGGTTCGGAAGTTGACTTTCAAAACAAGCCCTAAAGGAATCTTACATTCGTATGTAGCTCACGTGCAAGGATAACTCGCCGTCGTTCTTTATCCCGCTTTTCTAAAAACGATTACTTTTCTGACGCGTGTTTCTTGTTCTCTGCGATTAATGATAGATGTTTATTCTTAATTTGGTCCTTAGACAACTCCAGCTCGAGCAAGATTAAACTAAAGTGCCTGAAATGAGCGTTATAAATCAAAATTAAGTTTATAATTTATTTAAATGCTTAATCGCATTCGCATTACAAGTTGTTTTGAATTCCGTAAACGACTATATCAAATCGATAAGCCAATAAGTTTAGATTAGCGCCCATTTTCGTACCGGTCCAGGCCTTATTTATCGGGAAAATTAGGAAAAAAGAGCCACCGTAATTAAGATGAAGTTAAGCTCCTAATTTGCTAAAAGTTCGCCGTTTATTATCACAACAAAAACCCCAGTAGATCCAATTTTCCAATTATTTAAGCATAACGTGGCTGAAATGTGGGGGGTTTTTAGTACGGTTTTTGTTCATCAGTAGTGAAATCCCCTAGGATTGCTCTCAGTAGAGAGTTATGCGATTTAAATCGAAAAAGTTAAATAAACATAGGGACGTTGTAATCAGTGCAGTCAAGTGATAATTTGATTTGCTTTTACGCGTAACACGAACATAAATCAGACTTTTTTGAAAAAGCTTTTCGTACGCTTCCTAAATATTAGAGGAAGCCCTGGACGTTGCGTGACATCAGTGAATGGTACACAAGGGATTTTTAAAAGCTACGGATTTATGGCCGTTTCGAATTCGTCTCCACCTTCTTGACGACCCTGCGGCCATGTCAAAAAAACAATTTTTTTTTAAAGAAGATTACACACTCAGCCAATTGTTTGTTATTGAGCCCAAAAAGCAATAAAAATGAGAAAAAATATTGTTGTCAAACATATTTGGAATAATTTTATAGAATTCGTCCACAATTATTAGGGCCATTTGCACTAAATTTACTTAAAATTGTAGCACAATTTAAATCCAAAAATGTCGAGCAGCACAGCGGTTACCAAGGATGTTTTTAATTCAAACAAAGCTTAAAAGTTTAAAGCTAGCGGTACAAATTGCCCTTAAAAACTGATAATTTCCGAAAATATTTTCTGCTACTATCAAGAATCTTTTTCTGGGAGATTAAAAACTTCAAAGACTTAAAAATTGCTCGTACGAAAGCATATTCTGTATGGCTTTATTACAGTTTAGCAAATTCTAATTTCCAAGAGGGTTTGGTTTCATTTGTGACTGAAAATATGTATGATTTATTTCAAAATCCCTGAAACTTTATAGCTTTTTCTGTTACGAAGTTGCAAATCAGTATTTTGCTCTATTATTGATGTAATAATGTTTATCCATTGATTTGTTTATTTATCTATTAGTTATTATTTTTATTACAAATGATACTTAAAGTATGTTTGAAAATAAAAGGTATTTATTTTTAAAATCTGACCTTTTAACCTGTATATTATAACCTTTGTTGTGAAAGCGAAGCTTTTTAATTTGTCAGACTTTGGGCAGCATTTCAAAACAGTTTTTCATTTTATTTGATATTCTTTATTCAAAATCCATGAACTAAGTTTTTCTGCAAACTTCAATTGACGTCTGAAAATATTTAGAAAAAAAATTCCATTAGCAAATTAAGATTTATTTAACTTATCAGCAACTAAAAAGAGTTCAAAATATATAAAATGGCTTAGCGAGTAAAATCTGGCATGAACAGTTATAGCTCTCCTATATAAAAATGTTAGAAAAGTAAGGATTTGTAAATATTTCCAGTTATTGCTAAAAATATTTTTCTTAGCTTCCAATTCAGATAAACTGAAATTATTTAATGTGTTTGTGTTTGTTGAGAAACTAAGGACATCTAAGTTTTCGAAAATAATTAATGTGCTTAAGTCTTCAAAATTTCCAGAGAAATAGAGCCTCTTTTATTGCATTAGAAACCTAAAATTTTCTAAACTGTCAGCAGCTGAAATATTTGCTTAAAATATTTTTCTTAGCTTCCAGTTTCGATAAATTGGGAATATATGCTTGTTTTAGTTGAAAAACTGAGGAAATTTAATTTTTCAGTAAAACTCCAGTTACAACTGAAAATAATTTATTAATGTGCTTCAGTCTACAAAATTTCCATAAAAACAAAACCTCTCTTAGTGCATTAGAAACTTAATTAATTATTTTCTAATCTGCCGGCAGCTGAAATATTTGATGAATATTTTTCGTATCTTCCAATTCCGATAAATTGAAAATATTAATGTGTTTGTTGAAAAATTGAGGAAATCTAATTTTTCAGTAAAATTCCAGTTATAACTGAAAATAATTAATGTGCTTTAGTCTTCAACCTCTTTTAATGCATTAGAAACTCAAAATTTTCTAATCTGTTAGCAGCTGAAAGTATATATTGAAAATGTATAAACTAGTTTGTGAAATATAGTCTAAACGTTCATAGCTTTCGCGTATGATATTAACAAAGGTAATTAAATTGTTCAGTATTTTTCAATTATAGCTGAGAAGTTTACATTTTGCGTAGCTTTCCCTTAACAGAAAACTAAGATTTTCCAATTTTGCATCCTTTACATCTTTCATGTTTGTCGAAGGCTTCTTCTTCTTCTTTTTCTTTTACCTTCTTATACCTTTACAGTGTCGAGGGGGTCGGTCACACCGAGCCGCAGCGCGGTGCACCAATGCAAGTTCTGGCCAAGCAGGCTCTTGCTTAACTTTGTATATTTCAGTACTACGTGCACTCCCACTCTGCCGTACTGCCTGTGTTGAAGAATTACAATGCTTTAATAAATTTATGAATCTGAATTACTGCAAGGATTTACAGTCCGCTTTTTTCACTAAAATTTGTACGTTTTCATTACACTGTTAATTTCGCAAACTAAATATGCAAATCGTTTAGTCAGTACAAAATCACTACTTTTAGTAACCCAGTAGGGGAGAGGCTGGTACAGTGGCCACCTTTTCAGTAAACACTTAATAAACAAACAATAAATTGGAATATTGAAATCCATTTCGTGGCAAACAAAACTTGCCATGTGAGTGCATTATAATGACAGTCCGATTAATGAAACGAAATATAAAAAAACACAATAATCTGAATTTTATTTTTTTTTGTAAATGTGGCCATTGTACCTAACTGAATGGTACAGTGGCCATAAAGGTGAGGTACAGTGACCACTGCTTTTTTCTACACCAATAAGTTTGATAACAAGTTTAATATTCAGTGGTAGACTTTACTAATATCATTTCATACAAAGCATAGTTAAAAATAAAATATTTTCTACAAAAAGATAAATAAACCATTGTCACAAAATACGGATAATAAAGAAAATTATTTTAACAAACATTGTAAGAAGATAAATCTACTCCAAAAGATAATAAATTTGAAGTTCTACTTGTTCCTCCAGCATTTTTTGGTTGTGGCAGGGTAAAAACTACATCATCTTTTGACACAGTGGCACAATCTGGTATAATTGGATATGAAAAGTTCATTCCATGTCGTCGTAAAAATGTTACTGCGTATTCATCTTCGGCGTTGAAAATTTCAGTGACTTTTGCTACATAAAATTTTGAGGTCTTCTTTGTGTTAAATTTTACTACAACAAATGAGTTTACTTCGATCTGGGGCATATTCGCCTCTTCGTCAGATATCTCATCTAACTCTGAAAATGGATCTACATTATCATCTGAATCTATAATGTCAGACATCTCAATATCACTAGTGCTTTCTTCACTAGATTCATCTTTCTTTTTGGTACTAGTTTTGGGTTCATTTGAAATAGCAATTCTTCTTTTCACACCTTTCTGCGTTTTAATCCTTCTTTGTCTAGCTCTTTTTTTTATAGTTTCTTCTTCAATTTTTTTATAAATTGGGGTATTAGTCAAGATTTCAGTAGTTTTCTTATTTCGGGTTGTCTTTGAAGGTGCTGAGGTCACTTTTGGGTAAGGTTTCAACATTTCTGGAGATATGAATGGTTTTTCAGGTGTCTTGTCAACATAAAAAGATGTCATTGATTCATTAATATCCCTCTCAGGTGTTTTATCTCGATGAAATGATGTTGATGGGAAAACATTGAATTCAGATGTTTCATTAGGTGAAAAACGATTACTGGGTTCTAGTTTATCATCATGCACTATGTCAGTTACAGATGCAGCCATAAAGTCATCGTCGCTAAATATTTGGTCATTAAAGGGAAAAATTCCTGTAGCTCTAAATGCCGAAATTGAATTTTTTGGACAAAAGGCAAGTGGATACGAGTCACGTAAAATTTCGGCTATGTCGTAAATGGTTATTCTTTTTCCTGGATTTTTTAATAGCCACGTTTGACATTCGTGGCTATAATATTTTTTTAGAGGACCATATACACCTTTATCCAGGGGTTGGAGCCGATGGCTAGTATGTGGCGGCAGAGTAAGTAGGATAATATTGTTTTCCTTCGCAAGCGTTATCGTTTCTAAAGAAACGTGGCTTTCGTGGTTATCCATGATAAGCAAAACAGGAGAAACTTTTGTGGGATTGGTATTCTTTAAGAAATGCCTCATCCATTGTCCAAATAACTCAGCCGTCATCCATCCAGAGGGCGAAGCAACGCCCACAGTCCCTGGTGGGGCATTTTTTATCATAAAGTCCTTAAAGTACTTCCTAGGGAAAACTAAAAACGGTGGTATTGAGTTGCCTATGGCGTTTATAGCACCGCACATGGTTACTAAAGTTCCTCGCTCATTAGAGACTATGTGTCCTACTTGCCGTTGTCCTTTCCTCGCCAGTACTTTTCCAGTTTCTTGAACAGTAGTTAACGCCGTTTCATCGACGTTGTAAATTTGACTTGGTATTAGACTGAATCGTTCATAAATCTCCCTGAGGTTGTTGAAAAACTTTGTAACAACTGGTCGATTGAAACCCATTGCCCTACCAAGTGACGTTGCTTCCGCTGCTCTTAAGGATAGTTCTCTGTTCCGTTTCATGAATCCTGTAAACCAGAATTTTCCAGCTGTTCGATTTTCTATCCATGACTTAGGTACTTTTTTCTTGTTTGCAAGTGCCAATTCAAAAGCTAGTTTTCTGGCACTTTTTGGATTAAGTCCGTGGTGCAGCCTGGTCATGGTTTGCAAGTAATTACTAAGATCTTTTTCTTCATATATAGTAAAGATTTGATTGACTGAGTAATTTGGGGTCATTCTGGGTGCTCCTTCCAGAATTTCTGAATGCCAGTCAATATTATCATTGTTTATCTGGCATTTCCTCAGGTATCGCCTCAAAGTTGTACGAGGGATATTATACTTTATAGCAGCAGCTTTTTGAGATAATCCACCATTAATTACATCGCGTATAGCGTCTTTCATGTCTTGGGAGGCAGTTTTGCCAATGCCAGGGTTTTTTGGTTTTGGTCGTGGCATATTTTCATCTGTCGGTAAATATCATATTAATCAGCAAAATTTTATAATAAACATATTATTAATCATAAGGAACAGTGGCCACAGGTTTATACAGAAAAACAGCAGTGGCCACTGTTCCTATATTATTCATGGCCACTGTACCAAAAACCACATGTTTAGAAAAACATAACCTACAACTTCTTACAATAAATATAGACTGGATCTGACATTAAATTATTGTATTTAGTACTACTCCATGCGGTTTGATCTTGCAGCACATCTCAAATTACTACTTATAGAAATTTTACACGATTTGAAACTTACCTAAATTATTTACCTGCAACACGATACAAACTAAATTTTCTGTATCCAATTTTAAAACATTCCTAACGCATACGTACTATAATACCGACTGTTTTAGTCGTGATTGTCAGCTCAGTTAAGAGATGGCAGTTGAATATCTATACATACTTCGGAAATATTTAGATGTGGCCACTGTACCTGACTGACCACTGTACCAGCCTCTCCCCTACTTCAAATAAATCTAATAAAATTCCCATGTTCTAAAAGACGCTGTTTTACAAATTTTTGAATTCTACCCTGGCTTAAATTTCGAAATGGAAACCCATTTGGTATTGTGTATATCTAAAAAAGCCTAATGCCGTATGAGACGTGTTTATTAAACTTCTTCCCAAACGGCACATAACCGAAAATTACATTTCTAGAAGAAAAATATAGTGGAAATCGAAACAGGTAACCCCAGAGACAATTTAAAGAATAAGAAAGGGTTGCATCGGTATTCAGCAATAACAATGAAATGCAGTTCGATCGACATATGCGTCAGATTTCAATATTTTGAATTGCATCGAACTCAAACGTAAACTGTTTCCATAAAAAGACTGAGGCAGTTTAGGGAAACTTTATCCAATTCGAAGAGCCAATACAAACAAAAAAGGATATTTCTGAATCAGAAAAGTGAGACACTTTTAGGGATTGGAAAAGCTCAGATCCCCTTGAAAACAGTTATCCTTTCAGTTGTCCTTTTATCTAACCAGTGATTGCTCCGCATTAGAATGCCGCGCACGTCGATACAGTTTCGCATTTATGTCCATCATTTCTCATAAAAATTTATTCCTCCTCGGAAATAGCCTCGGCTTGATGCGCTTGTTAAAAGAAAAACATTCGGGAATAAATTTACGTCAGCGAAAGGCAACCAACCTAAATTTTAGTAATTTTGTGCTTGTAAATAAACCGAATCCGTATAAAAAATATTATCGCCCGAGTTTCCGCGACTTTTCGGCATTAATGCTAAATTCAGATGTCTAAATCAGGTATTCACAAGAAGTTCGCCCTAGCAGATGAATTTGTATTGCAGTTTGATCGAGGGGAAACGCCGACACCAGTTCGAAACGTATTAGAGCTGTCGTCATATTTTACAACGGTTTTGGGATCTCTAAAAATGCAAGTTGTATGGCGCCGTAAGCCGAAGAACCCTCTTGCAACTTGCAATTATATGTTAATGGCTTTATTGTCCCGATTTTTACAACCGTCAGATCGGAGCGCTTTTTAAAAATTTTAAATAACTCTCTTAAGTTTTTTTAAATCGTTAATCCTGTCTATATTTTTCCTTCCTTTGGCGTCTCCGGAGTTATTTTTAGAAACACACACGCACTCACGGATTAAATTTCAAATGAGGATCGAGTAAACGAAGTTGAACCCCTGAACTTTTTCAATTAAATAGCTGTACCTTTGCTTTGACAGAATTTCAGTAAATCGCGAGCCAAATCACATCCGATATTCCATTAGATGTTACTATTTGAACAAGGAAACTCGACGGGGAGCAAATAAATGACTTGCCAAGCGTCGGGGTTCCGTTCGTGCTAATGCCGCGTGGAAGCGAGAAGGGTGCATGATATTTCCATACAACTAGGAGTGTGTTATACTTGAAAGTTCGCACTGTCACAGGAAAAGCCATGCAGCTCGGTTTTCGCTGCTGCTGACAGACACGTCGTCCTTTAATCTGCGGTTTAGGGCTCCTGTTATTAGCTGAGGTGTGTGTTTTACGAACTCTCTCTCGCACTTGCCTAGATTTTACCCGAAATTTGCTCGTCTTACCTAATAATTCATAACTTTAACCGCTACATAGTTAAAGCTCGTCACTTCCCTGCCTCAGTCTAATATACTGTTTGTTGTTTTTAATTACAACTAAACAGCGGACACCAACAGCCAAAGTAATGAAACCCCAGGCACGTTTTCAAGTTTGATTTAATACTTTAAATTATTGCTGTTTATTTGTATATATAACGACCAGAACTATATTAAAAATTCCGCATGCACTCCGTACCTCTGTAAATGTTTGTAGATGGGGTTTCAAGCAATTTTAAAGACGTACAGGAATAAGGTTACTCCACAGGTTCGTTACATTATTTAAATATTTATTCAAGCTGAAAGGGCAGAACAGGTGCTCTCGTTTTAAGGTTTAATTTTGGCGAACAATTTGGCTTACTTTAAAAGGTAGAAAGCCTAACGTAATTGAATTGATTTTACCTAAAACAAGTATTAGCAAAATCAATTCAGAAGGCTGATTTGGACGGATATAAAACAGGAAATTTGAAATTAAAAATACATAAAGCAAAGCGAATAAGTTAACCCACGGAAAATTATAAGACAACCTCTGAATTTATTCTTTTATGTCTTGAAACTAACAGAAAACTTAAGTCATATTTCTCTTGCTGCTTTTAAAAGGTAACTTAAAACTGGAAAATCATACCTGATTTATTTCTTTTTTCTACAAATTTTGCTCAAAGGAAAATGAATCCTATTACAACAATAACAAAAAATATACGTATATGTATATCAACCAAAAAGAAAACCTCGTAAAATGTTTATAGTGAAAAATATACAATAAAAGAAAATTGTTTTACGTATTTCTGAAGCTGTCAGAAGGTTTTCTCGCTGATGAAACTTATTTTACTGTAACAAAAGTTTTCACTTTTAAGGGTCATTTACCCCCAGATATTTCTGTAAAAGTATTTTCGAATAAAGCAGGCTGTGATGTGAAGGTTATACAAAGGATTTTGTTCGAAGAACTCGAACCTTAATCTGTTTCAATTTTAAACTAAAAGACAAATTGAGATAAAATTAAACTAATTTTATTTATAGTTAGTCTTGAGTTTTCTGTTTATTTTTAATAAAAGTCTAACATAAAATTAAACGCTATATAAAGGTGAAAGGCTTGCAAAATCTGATTTTTTCAGGAAATATTTTTTTATAAATACATCAAACTGCCTTTGTATAGAAAAGGTCTAATTTAATTCTGAAGTTAATAAATTACTCTTTCGTTAAAATTTAATTTAGATGCTTTGGCAATACGTTTCCAAGAGTCGTCGTATTTTGGAATTAAATTGGAAAAATCTGCCTTTAACTTCGAATCGTAAATGCACATATCATCGACTTTCCAAAAAAGAGTCCAAAACAAAGCTTTAAAATATACAGCATTTTCCTTTTTGCTTTTGTTTTAAGCTTCAATTAAAAAGACACCAATTTGCATCGAAACAACAGTTCATAAATCTTTATTGAACCAAAAATAATACGTAGTAATTTATCATTCGCAGACTGCATATACATAACATAATTTTACGTCGCGTGATGAAAATCAACAATTTTTAATAATCTCAACACTTGCAAGCAACATTTATCATTTTCCTAAAATGAGGATTAAAAGCACCAGGCGAACTCACTTGGCTCGTTAATTCCATTTCATATTATTGCAGCAACAGGCAATAAAGAAATAATTTATTTTATTTCACACTGTCATAAATCATTCGTTTTACGATAAGGAGTGCCAGAAAATACTGGCTTTTTCGTTGTGATAAAAATTATACAAAAGTACACATTCGCGTAAATACTTATCTCTTAACAGCATACACCTGCAGGACTTTTAACCTTTTTATCAAACGTGTATACGTTTCTGTTGGTTAAGGCCTTGCAGTTTTAATTCGAATGCCGTACTGGTAAAAGCAGTGCTAATAAATACGGAAATATTAGAATTAATTTAAACAAAGTGCTGAAATTTGCCAAAAATTTCTGTAAATCGTCCAGAGGTAAGCCGTATTTGTTAAATTGGTATGTTTAAGATGAAAAACTTATGAATTTGGTTGTTCGATTACATCTTCTTAATTTTTAATTGTTATTTTTTAATAACCTAGTTGGTGTTCCATAAGCGTGCTGGTCATACGTTAGGTAATTGCAATTTACTCTTGGAGAAAAATAAGGAATGGTAAATCAAGTTAACAAACATTTTCATACCGGTTTATTGTTCATTAAAGATACGAATGGAAAATTTCGAGCTTTAGTTTGTTCATATTTAAAATGCAGCTTTGTTAACTTTAACGAAAGCATGCTATTTGCACTTATACTTAGTTGCATAATCATCGTACTTAATGTAAATTCTTGCTATTAAATTGTAACACTTGTTCACATTTAGAATAGCTTCAGGCTGAGACATTAAATTTTATGTTATTTTAAGAACAAAATAATCATCTTTGTTTGTTTTATACAGCTGTAATAACAGAGTTTGAATTTATCAACTGATTATGCTAAAATCTTAACCTCCGCTAACAATATTTTTATATGAAATAACAAAGGTTTGTCATTAAAAACGAATTAAGAGGGAATTTTTATTAAAACAGGAGAAACACATCTTATTTATTTAATCAAAATAAAAGTGGTAAGTTTCCTGTCCCATGCAAAGAGGTGTTGTTTAAAAGTTTGCAAACAGAAAACCAAACAAAATTTCTAAGAGTTTCATTTTGAAACAATTAATTTTATACATGTTAAATATGTAAGTTTCTTTTTTGTCCATCACTTCGGAAATTTTCTTTAAGCTTTAAGCTTTTCAATGAACTAATCTACAACTAAATATAAAATAGGTAAAATTCCATAAAGAATATTAATGATAAAAGGGTATCTAGACGAGTAAAAATTAGACTCCATAAAACAATAATACGGTCTAGCGTAACCTATGGAGGTGAAACTTGGGTTTTACGAAATGAAGATGTCAAAAAAATAGAAATCTGGTGAAGGAAGGCTTTAAGGAGAATATATGGCACCTACAGGATCAAGGTATTTGGAGAAGAAGACCAAATAACGAATTGAAAGAACCTGGAATAATCAGTGTTATAAAACAAAATAGAATAAACTGGTTGTGGCATATAGTCAGAATGGATAGTAGCAGAGGCACTAATACAGTATTATCTGAAGAACTAGAATTCAGGAACCGGAAAGGGAGACCCAGAATGGAATGGCTAAAGTGTGTAGAAGAAGAACCTGATGGATGTCTCCGATTGGAAGAGTTTAGTAGCCAATAGAAAGAGATGGAAACAAGTAGTAAAAAAGGCAGAGGCCTTAAAGGTCCCTCGCTCTGATGCAGAAAGGGAGAGAGAGAGAGAGCGAGAGATAGATAGAGAGAGAAAATTTCATAAAAGAACGCTATCAGAAATTGTGATTTCGTGCTTAATGACAAATTAATTTAAATTATATATAAATGAAGTTTTAAGAAAGTTATGGTGTTTAATTATGTAACTAGCAAGACTAGTTATGTAATTGTTTAACAAATAGCCTTAATATTTTATTGATAAAAATTCCAATTTCATTAGAACTTTTGGTTTAAAGAAAGTACGAAAGTACTTACGTTAGATTCCTTCCATTTCTAAAGTAAAAAATTTATTTTTGGAGTTTTCAACACACATATACAGATAGCATCTAATTTTTGTTACTAATTTGGAGTTAAAAAGCAGAAATATGTTTAGATTAAAACACTTTCTGTAATACATAGTAACATTTGTTTCCTGCCCTTATTCTCAGTTGTCATCAGAAATTTTTTTTTTTGCTGTTACAATTGCTTCTAAGTATTTAAATGATCTTTCTCGAACACCTGTTGGTTAATGATCCTTCATTTGTCCTCTCGATGTCTTCATTAATTTTGACTTTTTTTTACTTATTGTCAGTCCCGTCTCTTTGCGGCCTCCTCCAGTTGTATGTATGTTGTTTGTAATTTTCTCAATATTATGACGAGGTCATCTGCGTATGCTAGGAGCTGTGTTGTTCTACGAGTATTTAATATAGAACAACCCTTCTTATTAATTGGCACTTGTCTTATTATCCACTCTAGGAAAATATTGAACAAAATTGTTGATAATGGAGCCCCCTGTCGTAATCCTTCCTTAATTCTCCCTTGAACCCTTACTTTTGCCAATAATATCTCTTAGGCACAGTTTTGTAAGGCTTGCTAATTTTGGTGGTACATTTAATTCCTGTAATACGAATTACATCGATTATAAGACGCATGTTTTTTCGTATTTTGGTGTCTCCTGTATTCATGGTGCGTCTTATATTCGATGGCGTCTTACCAGGGTAAAGGGTATGCTCTAGCTTAGAAAAATAAGGGTGCGTCATAATCGGTGGCGTCTTATAATCGATGTAATACGGTATCTTGTACAACTGTGAACGTCTTTTTCATAACTTCTCTCCAATATCTGTCTTAATGTAAAGATATGATCCAAGGTACATCTTCTCTTTCCAAAACCGCTCTGATAGTCGCCCACCTCCTTTTCCATCAATGACATCTGTTAACGATATTTCTTTGCTTATGAATATTTGTTTTGTTTTTTTTTTAAATTTATTAACAATTGTCAGATCAACATTACAGATGTTATACATGACATTTCTAAAAACAGTTTTACAATAACACTTTAACATTGTATTATGTTTGTTTATAACATTTGAGATTATTATTAGCGTCCCTCTTTTCATGATTATGTTAATCTAGTTGCTGTCTTCGTAAGATATTATTATATCTTGGGGAAGTTTTCGTTTGAGTCTTACATGAATATTGCGCTCACATAGGTTATAGTACACTGCTCCGTCGCACGGACTTATGTTACTGATGAACTTTTTGGCACTCGCTTTAACGTAGTCTTGAACGTACGATACTCCCAGCTCGTAATGTAGTTGGTTGTTACGAATGAACCATGGGGCATTCACTGCCACTCGCAAGACCTTATTTTGAAACCTCTGTAGCTTCTGAATGTTGGTTTCGGTTGTGTTGCACCAAACTCGAGAGGCGTACAATGCGAGGGGTCGTGGTAGTGTTTTGTACATAACAATAGCACATTCTTCTCTTAACGTGGATTTCCGGTTTATCAGAGGATATAGCTGTCCTAAGCTATTAGTGCATAGTATTATATAGCTGTCATAATCTATTATTGCATTGTATTAGTTTCTGATTAATGTGATAGCTCCAGCCTAGTATCCAAGTAGACCCCTAGGTATTTTATTGCAGAATCTTTGGGATTCCAGGGTACATCTTTTCCATTAATTTCAATGGTGGGTGGGTTGGTTATTCTTCTTAGCGTAAAGATCTTGCACTGGCATTTAGAGGGGTTGAACTGAATGTTCCAACTTTTAAACCATTTACAGATTTTATGCGTTGCTTGTTGCAGTTGTAGCACTGCTTCTGCCAAGTTTGTACTTTGTGTTATAATGGCTGTGTCATCAGAGTCATTAGCAAAAGTTTCCAACGACGCTGTTATTTGTGGAACATTTGGGTGCAGATATTAGAGAAATAGGGGCCTAGGATACCTCCCTGTGGCACTCCCGCCTGAATTCTATTTGTTCTTGAAATTTCTGAGTTCACTTTTGCACCAAAGTTCTTTCCTGAAGCAAGGAGAAAATAATTGCTTGGAGATAGTTGGGTATGAGAAATTTTTTGTAGAACGATATCTAATATCTCGAGTTGATGGTCTACTCTATATGGGCAGTACGTGTATTCATCAGGCGTCATAACTTGGAAACCCTGTATCGTTGAGTAGTGTTCGAGTTTTACACCCTCAGGGTTACTTGCCCTGCAGCCCCGTTGTGTGTTTACTGTTCAGATCTCCAATTACTAATGTTGGTTCGGATGTGTTAAATGTAATTTTATGTTCGTATTCATCCAGTTTTTTGTTTGGATGTCTATATATGCTTAGATTGGTAACTTGGCTGCTGTCATTTAGTTTGATTTTTACTCCGGTGATTTCCAATTTAAAGTTTAGAATGTCGGGGATATGGCTGTGTTCAAGCGTTCGTTTAATGATAATCGCTACTCCCCCTGAGGCTACTCTGGTATTTCGGTCCTTACGATATACATTAGGGTGGCCCTTAATTATGGTTGAAACAAATTTTGACCGGGTCACCCCCCAAATCGATTATAAAAAACTAAAAAGTAATTTTAAGATTTACCAGACCTCCAAATTCCAACGTTAAGGGGTGCCCCAAGGAGCCTGCATTTTCCCATTTAAATAGCATAGGCTTTCAGCACACTTCTGGTTTTTATTTTTTTACAAAAGTATGTGTGTCTGAAAAAATCCGGCGAGTGCTGCGATTCATTGCTCACTGATGCCCCTTTCACGGAAAAAATCATGGGAGCCAGGTATCATATCTTAACAACTCGTCACAACCGAGAAAAACGACAATATTTTAAAATTACCACTTTCTTCACCCCCCATTTATTTGCTTAAGATATGACACTTGGCTCCCATATTTTTTCCATGAAAGGGCTATCAGTGAGCAATGAATCGGAGCACTCGCCGGATTTTTTAAGGCACACGTACTTTTGTACAAAAAATAAAAACCAGCAGTGTGCTGAAAACCTATGTTATTTAAATGGGAAAAAGCAGGCTCCTTGGGGCACCCCTTAACGATGGAATTGAGAGGTCTGGTAAATTTTAAAATTACGTTTTATTTTTTTAGAATCGATTTGGGGGGTGACCCGGTCAAAATTTGTTTCAACCATAATTAAGGGCCACCCTAATATACATGGTATGCAGGTATTTTAAGGGTATCGTTTTCGGTTAGATGGGTTTCGGCGACGCATGCAATATCGACTCCAGTTATATCTGTCTAAGGCTATAAAGACTGAACGTTGATTGACAATGCCGTTTGCGTTCCAATTAGGGATTGTTATATTTTCTAGAGCTCTTGGTGGAGTATGGTCAATTGAAGGGTAATCTTTCAATAAAACGCATTTGCTTACTTCCCTTTCACAATACAATATCTTGCTACTAAACCAGCACATTAAAAATAATACAATCAAAATTATCCTTCTACAATTTTCGCATAGAGTTTTATCGCCTGCTTTACGTAAAAGACAGATTATTTCAAAATTCCAAAATTCCAATTTCTAAGTAAGTAATTCTTCTTTTTCCCACATCTTCTTGATTAAGTGGTACATCTTTCTCACCATATCTTCACCCCTATATTTAATCATTTTAGCGGCCTTGCTCTTTCCCTAGGGCTTTCTAATATTTTAAGTTTCTGATCATTTCAGCGACCTCTTCTTTTGTGGGGATTTCAACATTTTCTTCTTCTTGGTGTCGTATTTCTTGCTTTTATCTATATCTATCTCCCTTTCTTCGTCGGCATTTAGTAATTTTCCAACGTATTATTTCCATTTCCTTATGCTTTACTATCTATCTCCTATGAGATTTCCTTCTGCATCTAATTTTGAATATATTTTTGTAAAAAGAAGGATTACATAAACTAATAATAAACAAAATCGAAACTTTAAAAACTTCCCAACAATTCGTTTATAGCTTCTTCCAAAGATGCAAATTAATTATCAAAATTGCAGAATACGTATTTTCTGATAAATCCCCAAATGTTGCAAATAGTATTTAGTTTTACACGCAATCTTGGAAGTTTAAAAAAAAGTAATTTTCACATTTCCAGTTGAGTTTTTACAATTTAACAGATTCAGAAAGTACCAATTTCCACATCGATTTATAAATTCCATTGCCATTTATATGAGTTTATCTTAGCCTTTACTTTGTTCATTGGAATCTGCAACCCTAGATCTCGCTCAGTAAATAAACCAACAACAACATTAAACGTGTTTCAAATGAGACTGAATTTATTCAAAAGTTAAGCTTTACGTAAAATGGAAAAACATTTAAATTTGCAAAGCATCGAATTACACTAAAATATGTTTCTCATATTGAGTTTTGTCAACAAACAGTAACCTTTCTTTTGAGTTTCTGCTTCTTAAAATTTGTAAAATATTTGGGATTTGTTATAAAGTTTAAATTTTCAGCTCTTCTGTACATCATAAAAGATGTCGCCAAAGACGAAAATATTGCCTAAGGATATCCGATGAACGCAGAAGGTAGGGGTTACGAAAGTGTCTTACTGAACAGTCATTTAATTGAAGTAAAAAAGTAACTTAGGTATTTGTTCTTTAAAAAGAAAATGTGAAAACCCGACTTTCCTTTTTTCACCTTAAAATTACCTATAGGTGTTATGGGTGCTCATAAACGCTTCTTATTTAATACAATCATTCAGTCACTGCGAGGTACAAAGCGTAAAATTAGAACAAAAATTTAAAGAACAGCTAAACTCCATTGCCTTACTTTCTGTAATTGTTGCGTGCTAATTTATATGGATCATTTTTCATGGTGTTCTACCACTGTAAAGTACCACTTTTTCTGTGAGAGTAGTGCTTACACTTTAGCGTTTCAGCATTCCAAAAGGTTACTGAAAGTAAATTTCTTTCTTAAACGTTACGTTCATTTAAAAAACGGCAGCGTTTCCCATTCTAACTAAGTAAACTCGCCTTCTTTAACGTCGTAATATTGGAACAAACAAAGCTTTCCTAAGGCATTCCGCATTCGGAGCTTTTAATATCCTCTTGGTATCTCAATATATACATCTAACCCAACACAAAAAGGGTTGAAAGGGAAGTGAAAATTAAATAATTCGGGGAAGTAACTAATTTCATGTATTTTAGAGGATTAATATCCTATATATACACCGCAATTAAGCAAACAAACATCCCCGAAGACACCGGTTCATTGTTTAGACAGTAGCACAGGCAGAGGAGAACACGGAAAGGGTTAATGTCTACAAGTTTGAGAAGGCGAAGGGTGAATCAACTCCGATTATTAGATTACAACTTGGGGAAGACTGGTACGCGTAACTCGCTAGTTTACTTAAGGTCTTCATCCAATCGACACCTGACGAAATTTACCGTCAACTTTACAGGAAATGAACAGACTCGTTAATTTAAATTTAAAATCGGAATAATTTGTCTACTGAATTTTTTTATAAACTGTAGTATGCTATACATACAACGCACTTATCAGAAAACCGGAGCAGGAACAACCGGAAATTTCGTTGAATGTTAATTTGACAAACGAGAAATGTAAGAGCTTCCCGTTAAAAACGACAAGATGCAAATTTTATAGCAGGCGAAAGTGAATTTCAAACGTTTAAACTATATTTTTGGCTTGAATTGTTAATGGGACATTAATTAATATTAAACCAAATATTTCACTCTCATTAATTTGGGATTCGAACTCTTAAATTAAACCCATTTAAAGCAGTTCAATTTCAGTTCTTTAGGCTAGCCCGAGACCGTAATTTAATATGGGCCTTTGTTAAACCAAGTATTAAATTAATAGGATTAAATTAAAATTAGGTCTGGTAATAAAAATAGCTACTTCCGGGAAGGATTTTTGAAAAGTTCATCAAACGAACGAGTTTATATTTGTATTTAAGTTTCCTTTTTAATACGAATTAAACACAATTAACATAGGTTTAAAATCGCCCGTGTTATTGCCCTAAAAATGATGGCGAAAGGTTCGAGAAGCAGTTTTAATTAAAATATAGCCTTATGAAAGGTGTCTTAATTTATTTCAAAGTCCTAAAACACTCCACTCAATTTGATATTAATAAAAGTAAAATTGAAACTGAAGTATTCCCTCAGTAATAATTAATGGTGCTTCTAAGCGTCTTTCTCAGTATTTATCTACTGAAAGACCTAAGTGCTTGGTTACAACTAGCATTTAAATTCTAGAAAACCTCTTAGTTTATAGAATTTATTGTTAACAATATTATGTATGCACAATTTTGAAGCTTAAGCTGAGCTCGGCTGAGCTCGGCTCGAGATTTGAGCGGGATCGAGCATACGATTTGTTCAATCGAGACAAGCTGAGCTTGTAAAGCTCGGAGCTCGTTTTAGGCTCGAAGTTCCGTTAAGACTTGAAATTCGGTAAATGCTCGACATTCAATTAAATTAAAGAAATTGATCTAATGCACACTCCTGTCTGATCTTTCTTCGTGCTCTTTGGTAAAGGCTCAAAGCTTGGTAAAAACTCGAAGCTCGGTAACCGAGCCGAGCCGAGCCGAGAATATTTGACATTTTCTCCGAGCTGAAGCGAATATGTTTCGAATTTTGTCCGAGCCGAGCCGAGCCGACCTTAGAAAAAACTAAATTTTAGAACCTCTAATATTATATACAATCTTAAAAGTGCCTCCCGAAGAAAAGAATTCTTAAAAAATAATTTCTAGAATTTAATGCTGTAATAAATGAATACAAATTTGTCCAACGCAATAAATTTCATATAAAATATTGGAACTATTCCGAACAATCAAACATCTGTTGTTTTGATATAAACCACAAATTAATTTTATTTCGACATTTCATATAAATTTGTTTGATATGAAATTTGTAGTTCGATGCAATTTCGCTCATTCGCCAGCTCGCGAATGTGGGTGAGTGGGATATTTTATATAATTTGATGGATGAAAAGCGTTTTATTGGGGTACTTTTATTTTGGGCAAAGCTGGTCCGTTTGCAAAACAAAGCAAAATAAGCCAGATTCCTGTGCCGACTATGTCAATATTTGAATTGTTTATTTACGAACCGGTAATTTCTAAAAAAACTACATCAGCTTTAAAATATTTTTAAATGGTGGAGGCGCCAAGTGTCTGGAATTAATCTTTTCTTTTCATGATTCCCGACAAAAAAAACGGTGTATTTGACTTAAATTTACTGAACTGAAAACATTGATTAAATTAGTTGTAGGGGTGGTTTGAACCAAAAACGAACAGAAACTAAAGAAAACTTCATTTCTGTCTAAAAAACTATAATAGTACATCGGTCAGTTGTGGCAAGAAAAGTTGCTTTCGTTTAACTTTTAGGTCTCAATAGTCTAACAAGGTTAAATTCCTCAAAAAGGTTTTCCAGACCCTCAAAGCACTTTACATTGTTATCATCTCAGGGGAAAAAGTCTATACTGGCCAACCAAAATCAAAATATAGCCACCCTTCAGCTTTAGTTTAAATATTAAGTATTAATGGCGTTCAAAATGCCCTTATTTTAAAAATCATTGATTTTTAATTTTTTGTTGGTGTGTCTTCGAACTTGTTTTTAGTTTTTTAGTTCGTCTAAGAAGTTTGTAATTATTCCGTGAATTTGATTTTACAGAAAATCTAAGAATTTTCCGTAGCTTATAAAACCAAAAGCTTTTCCTTTACGATCAGAACTTTAAATTCGCCTAGATTATGTTAGCTTTTCGAGTTTTCAACCCCAACTTTACTTCCGAATAAAGTTTTAAATGCCAAGAAGATCATAATCTTTATTTTTTCGAATATCAAAAGAGGATACTCACGGTAAATCTCTTAGGAAATAACCTCTCAATTTCGATCACTTTTAAGATAAGCCAGCCATATCAATATTTGCTTCTACAAAGAAAATGATTTGGTGGTAAAAATATTCAAGTTGATACAAATTGTATTTTAATCGATTCCATAATTTATAATGTATTAAAGGGTGCATCTTCTCAAAAACGTAGATCGTTAAAACCACAATCTGAAATGCAACTATTTCCAAGCTAGTTTAAAAATAAACAATTTGTAAATCTTTAAGGTTACGTGATTCTTATTATTGAAAGGTTATTTTATTTTGTCATACCTGACCCAGAAAATGTTGTTTCTTCGCCTTATATTTATTGCTGTTGTATATCGGCCAGTGTCGTATTTTTCTTATATCTTCTGAAAGTTTGTTTTTGGAGCGCTTTATCTCGCTTTTAATACATTTTATTGGATGAAGCATCATATTTCCCTGGATTATTTGATTATTTATCTGTTGCCCTCAAAACGCTCCTCTTACATCTTCATTTTTTTTTTCAAAGGCTTTACAAAAACATCTATTGTTTCAACATGAATTAACAGGTGATAATCGCAAATACGCAAAAATACATTCGGTTCTTCATCAATATTTAAAGGTGAAACTTTTAAATGTTAAAGTTTCCGGATATAAAATTTACTGCCGTTATAATCTACGAGTTGTATCATAAATTACTCGTTCGTTTGAAAAATGGAGATCCAGTTTAAGGAATGGCCTATGTGTTATTTATTTCTTTTTCAAAGTCTATTCTACTGTCCATTTCAGTCAGTTACAAATAATGGAAAATAAAGAGGGGCGTCTTTTCGTCTTTTATATTGTGCCATTTTGTTGAAAATTGAATTTCCTTCGTTTTCTTTTCGGTTTTACACGAAGTGATGAAATTTACATTGACTTTATGTAGTGGAAATAAATTTAACTGTTGACTATACGTAGTTTCTTTAAGTTAAGTTATATTAATAGATTTAAGATGGATAAAAACGTCCGATAAATAAAGAAACGAATGAGAAAATTTACGGTTGGGAGGCAACTATAGGATATTTTTAAAAGACAGCGTAATCTTTGAGGAACGAATTTGTATGAATCAGAATTCAAAATTTATTGACATTACTAACAAAAATCAAACTTAAAAAATTAAATTGGAATTTGGCTTTGTACAAAATGTAAGTAACGTTTTTTCTTCTTCTGTTTTCAGGAAGGGTGAGCGAACGAAGATATCATTATGTGATTATTCGAGCTAGGTGAGTAACCATCACATTTTAAGGTTTGCTCGGTTAATTTACTAATTTTCGATAAATATAAGTATGTTCATTAAAAAAAAAAAACTCTAGAGTGCTTTGAAAATTTGTTTTAAGTATGTCTTAGGCTGTATGTTACATATGAAAATCATTTCCAGGGATTACTGCGAGTTTTTTTTTTAATGAACATACCTACGTTTTACTTTTCGAAAAAGATGTTTAATGTTTTCTATGGGAAGAACAATTCTTGTTATTGGGCTGAAACTTAAAACTATGTTACAACCCGTTTTATAAATCGTTGTCGTTCTTAAGATAATTCTAAAAAGTTTTCAAAGACTTTCATTTATAGTTTTCGTAAGAATTTCCTCGAAGTTTATTTAAATTTATGGTTGGGAATTCGTTTGTGAATGGGTTTTTTAATAAAAATAATCAGATTCGTTTACGGTCCACTTTTGTGCGTTTTCTACTATATATTAACGGCTTTACCTTGTAGTTATTGACAAACCTCCCAATTTAGTATTAATATTTACAAATAACTAAGTTCGTGGAGCCAACTTAGGAATTAATATTATTGATAGGTCTCAACGAATTTCACAAATTGGTATTTATTTATTACTCTTTGGATGCTTATATCGTAGACATTTCCGCTATAAGTAATAGCAGTGTGATTCGAGTTTCGTAATTTTTGGTATATCAGTGTTACCAAGTAACACCTTCACCTCGTTTCTGCACTTGGCACCGTGAACTTTGTTATATCAGCCGCAGACTAGGGAAATGTGTTCTCGGTAATGGTTTCCCGTTGCCTTCTGCAGGAGAGTTTGTGACCCTGTATTAAGTGTACAGTGTGTGATGTGTCTTGTTACTATCTGAAGTCGACCGGAAGACACAATCGTTATTTGTAACCAAATGATTTAAATGGTTTCACTCGCTTGAGTACCGACCTCGAACAGCGGTGAATTCTTGGTAAACATCCTTACCACTGCGTGGGGTTCGAACCCAAGACTCCTAGCTAGGAGCCCGGCGCTCTTACCATTGTGCCAACGAGCTTCTTTTGCATTTTTTATGATATGTTTATTCCATAGGACATGCCACGGAGTCACAGTGGTAGAGCGTCAGGCTATAGCGTTAAGTTAGTCGTTGGTTCGAATCTCTAGATGTGTAGGATTTTTCTGCAGTTTGGAGGTCGGTATCGAACCCTAGGAACCATTCGTCGTTGGGCACCAAATAAAAGACGCTCCCATCCGACTACAGCCCTTAGTAGTAGAGGTCTTACATGTTCACACACTTACACTATTCAGACACGTAATGCAGTATGTAGTTACTAAACGGCGCACCAACCACATAACTCGCAGAGACGAGGCAGGTTGTGCATTGTACCCGTAAAAGGCACATACGTTAACGCACCAGCCTCGACACGGAAAGGTAAAAGAGATTACGGATGAAGACAGACAGATATTCCTTAGAATGATAGGATTCAGTTATTTAAAGTTGGCCTGATAGTTCCAATCTGTTGCTTATTTTCACTTTTTTGCTCAATAATTTGGGATAACGAATCCTAAGTATATCCTCCTTTTTCTTGATTTTTAGATTTTCGTTAATATCTAAATCTTCATTTTTTTGCCTGATCGAAAGTAATATTCCAAATTTGCAAAATATATTCCTCGGTTGGCCCTGTTAACGTACAGTCCAAACCCTTATCATCTTATGTATTTGCTACACAATCGCCTGCAAAACTGAGATGCTTATTGGCTTATTGCATACTGATATCCCCATTTCTTTACACTTATGTACCCAAATATATCATTAAGAGACCATGATAAGACAGAATACATATGTAACAGATATAATAGCAAGAATCAGTTCTTTAACATGGCAATGGTCAGGACATGTAACGAGACATACGGAGAACTGGAATGTACACATTACCAGATGGCGACCTCAACAAAAATGGTACGACGACCTGAAAAAATTCGCAGGACTTAATTGGTACCAGGTTGCTAAGAACAGAGAAAAATGGTCCAACATGAGAGAGGCCTATGTATATGCAAAGGATAGACCACGGCCGAAAGAAGAAGGAGAAAGAAGATATACCCAAAAGGTTTTATAACATCCTACGACGTTGTGTGTCCTCCAGACTCTTTCTCCATTTTCCTCTATTCTGCCATGCCTGGTCCTTCAAGTTTCTTTGACTCATTGTTCTCTTGATGTTTTGCGGTATAAGTTATTCTTGGTCTACCAGGTTTTCTTCGCTCTGTTGGCACCCATAGTAATGCTGTTTTGGGCAATCGATTTTCTCCCATTCTCTGAACGTGGCCGTACTAGATTAGTTGACGTCGTTCTATAACATCTAATAGATTTCTTTAGGTAGGTACATCACAGTTTTTTATTTTCATTCGGTACTAGTTCTAGCCTTGATATTCGACACGATCGTCGTAATGCGTCCATTTCTATTGCAGCTAATCTATTTTTATCTGTTGTTGTCCATCTTCATGCTTCAGCTCCGTATAAGGCTATGCTCTTAACTATGGTATTATATGTACTATATTTTCTTCTTCTTCCTATCTCCTTACTCTACCAAATACTGCTCAATCGAGTCATTGCTTTTCTTGCATGTGCCACTTTCCGCCTTATTTTTTTTCGTCTCGACCATCGCTCTCTATTCTAACTCCCAAGTAGTTATATAACTATTGCATGCGGCAATAATCTCATTAAATATTTCCAATATCTAGATATTCATAGTGGCAGTTGTGGCTCAGTCGGTTAGCGTGCTGACCACTGAGATGGCCCGGGTTCGATTCCCAGGGTCACACATACATCGAAAACATCCGACTGCTTCCCTCGGAAGGCAATGGCAAACCACCGAGGTATTATTTTTGCCTAGTAAGCCTCCTCTGCAGTAGAAGTGCAAGCACTTCCGTGGTTCGGAGCCCACATAAATCTGTAGGTCCCCTATGTCTGTAGGCCACTTCACATGCACACCACAGGCATATGGAGAGAAGAGGACAACGCCCAGTAAGGGTATTTCGCCCTAAGAAGAAGACGAAGAAAAAGAAGAAGAAGAAGAAGAAGAAAAAGAAGATATTCATATTTTCCTTCAATGCACATATATTGTGTTTTCTACAAATTCACAGTTAATCTTCTTTTCGTAATTTTGCGGGTCTTCCTTATCTTGGGTGGTAATTATTAGTATTTGGTCGCCGGCAAATTGCAAGGTGTAGATGTTGTTGTCATTCATTTGCATGTCCATTGTCTTACACTTACGTTTCCATGTTCTTAGCATGTGGTCTACATAGATTTCGAAAAGGGTTGGTTATAGACAGCCTTAGGCCTTTATTTGCAATAAATTTTTTTGTAGCTACGTTTCATTTTTTTTATTTCAAGGAGGTTGTTCTTATATAGTTTATTTCTTAACACTTCCCTTTTTGTACTTTATAATATTTAGTGCAAGTAATCGCCATTTCCGCCTTTTTCTTCTTCTTCTTCTTCGTCTTCGTTTTCTTTTGTAAAGAGTTGGCGGTTATATCGAACGGTTTTGTGGTTTCTTACTTAGTACTGTGGCCTGTTTTCACAGCTACTTTCTTATTGCTGTGTAGTAATTTTGCTGCTTCAACTATTTTTTTTACTACTATCTCATGCACAGTTTTCGAAAGTTTTTGTATAGCTACTTAGCAATACATCTTTTGAGATCTATAAACACTAATTGTAGATCTGTATTTTCTTTTGTTTGTTTCTTTTCTGGTATGTATGATTTTGCCGCCGCAAATCTTATTTGGTTCTGATTTCGTTGTATTTGCATTTCAATGCCGTTTGTCTATAATTGTTTCTATCCATGCCGTTACGTTTATATCGGTATAATGTTCACATAACCCGTGATCACCCTTTCTATGTAAATATGGCATACGATATAAGCCTTTTTCTATTCTGCACGTAGTTCCTCCTCGTTTATCTCTCTCTGGGACATATTTTGCTTATTGTAAAACAACCTTTACATCCATACTTATCTACTTCAGGTACAGCTCTGACTAATTATTGTCCGTCATTATTTCTTCCTGTTCTATGTTGGTGGCTTTTAGTTTGTTGTATAATTTCAGCTTCACCTTCGTTCAAGAAATTCTGAAACATTTTTTGTTGAGACAAATGTACATATGAGTATGTGGTATTATATCATTTTGTAATCTCATGCCAGTCGCCATGATTCTGGTCGTTTTGCATTTCCTATGTACTTTCCACCTTTAAACACTTTATTGCCTATTCTTTGCCCTTTTCTGAGTTTCTAATCTTTGTACTTGCCTATTTTCCCTTATATTCATAAAGGTCCTCTTACCTATAGAGCTTGGCCATTTATCTCCTTGTTTTTGAAATGTTTTCATTGGACGCTCATTTATGTTTCCTTTGTGCTTACTTTCTCTTTTCTGGCTTTCAGTATAACTTCTTTTACAATTTGGACATTATCATATCTAAATTCTTTTCTTCTCTATTCTAGTAATTTTTAGCTCTGACTGTTTCAGCTTGCAGAAGGTGTATTTATATTTTCTACCTGTTTTTTAAGTTATATTTTATTTTTATATACTATGGAAATTTCAGTTTAAATACTAGCAATCTATGGTTCATTTGTTACGCTCGTCCCGTCCTAGTTTGAGTTATTTTATTATGTGTTATTCTGTTGTGCCTTATTTTATAATAGGTATAACCAATTATAGATTTAAGCTTCTAGTTTCTTGTGCTTATGAATGTTCTGGTGTCTGGAAAATTCATTCGTTACAGGGATTACTTAATTCACATGATTTCATTATCCCTTCGCCGTTGTCATTAGTAACTTCCTTTCGAAGTGGTTCTCCTTTTTCTTTTTCGTTATTTCCTTTGTTTCTGTTTAAATAGTTTGCTTAGTAAGTCTGTGGGATAGCTTAAGTTATAGCTTAACTAAAAATGAAACAACCTAATGATGATAGAATTTCTCTTGTCAGTTCTCTTTTTTGTAGCTTTTGCACTTCTCTTTACTCCAACAGTGAACAACGCCTTCGGTGTTCTTCATACGTTCTCTTTGCTTTGTTTCACTGATTATCAGTATGCCTGTGTGCGTGCTCTTCTTCTTAATTCCTTTTCTACGTGTTGCGAGTTCCATTCATTGTAAATTGTTCTATCTATGTTTTCCTTTATTGGTTGAGTTTTACGTCGGATTAACTTACTCCTACTCTTACTAGTATGCGAAGGGATTCACTTCTTTTGAGGTATGCAGTATGCATTGCCACCTGGAGGTATTTATATTTATTTTTCGTCCTGCGATTTGTCCGAGCCCTTTTTGAATTGTTACATAAGTTAAGTTGCCAACGAACACACAACGCTGGTAACTTTGGAATTATGATTGAGATATTGGGGATCGTTTCCTACATCCATGTTTAAGGCTACACCAGCCATGTTCGATCGTCAAAGTCTCGTTAGCGAAAACACGGTACACATTAAGAAACAGGATATTTGAATAGGCGTGGCTTTATGTTATGCATCACTACCCTATTTGTTTTGGGTTTACATATTTTATTTCGTAATTAATTTTGACACATCAAAAATTACCGAAAACTGCTAAATGACGACTCCCTATTGGGAAACTCATTGGATTGTTCTATTTTGAATCCTTGTTTAACATCTAATTTTTTTATTATAGAAAAAAGTTGTGTAAGCAAGATATTTTTGTTATTAATTATGACCCTAACCGTAGAAAAAGTCTTATTATGGCAATTAAGAGAGTTTTACAAATGTTTCTGTTCGTTTTTCCAATTATATTTCCGCAAGGATTGTTTAGAAAACATGTTGTGCATAGAAATGCACGTTTTCTTTGTAGGAAGTTGTGGATTCTACCCCAGTATCATTTTGTGTGATGGAATAGCTTTTTATCTCTGATTCTCTTAAAATTAGTTTCATTTTCCCTCGCCCAAATTAAATCCAGCATTAGTCGAGAAAGTTACGGGTGCGAAGCAAAATTAATGACAAGCCTGTTATAATTCATAATTCAAGCGAGCTGCAAACAACAAGTAACTAGATATTCTAGTTCTCATTTGATTGTGGTAGCATCAGCTTGAGATTTGGTTTAATTCCGTTGTAACATAATCCGGCGTTCCGTCAGCATTGTTTTCGCGGATCCGGAAATTTATATATTTGCATGTTTAGAACACTCTCACACTGGTACGTACACACACACTCTACTGTACCGTAAACGTTCTTTCGTCGGTAAAACGTGGCTTCATACGACGACAAAAGGAGCAAAAGATAAAGACCCAAGTCTTCTCATTTATCATATTTGTTCGCGTTTGCCAGGATCTCCCGGGTACAATTCCTTTATTAATAAATGTACCTAACCGCGAACGAAGTAAAACTGAAATGTTGGCGAATTTTACTTTGCAGGAAAACAGCGAAAACGTGGCGAGACGTAAAAATAAAAAAAGCCTAGGCTAAAAACCCACTAACAGTCCCACCTCATAAAAGGAGCTTTATAAGGGACGTGTTGTCATTTGTGCGGGCGGCTTTTAAAGTAACCAACTCAGAGAACTCAAAAACACTGGCAAGAGAAAACTCCTACCACCGGCTCAGTTAAGGATATATACCAAGCTCAAGTACTCAAGAAAACGGAAAACGAGGTGCATACATATAACCTTATCTGCATTTATATTGGTTGCAACCGTGCGAATAATAAGCTCAAGCTAAGTATGAGAACAAAATTGAGATGTTCTCCCTGAAAATGCTCAAGTAAATCCGCTTGATTTGAATAACCGAGCGACCGACTTAATCCGACCCTGAACACCCCTTAAACGTTTAAAACCGAGACTATTTCATATTTCAGCGGAAATTTTCCCGAGCGAAATTTTATTATCAATAAAAAAAGAATTTAGGATTAACTTGTAAGTAAATTTCGCTAATACCTCGGGGACATGAGCTAACTCAGCTAGTAAAATCTCATCAATAGCTACCTATCTGCTCGCTAATAACGGTTGATTACATGCGTTGCGGGTTTGGAAAACCCCTATTAAGTCAAATACTAGCTCGGATTTTGTGGCGTAGATAAGTTAAACGGGTCAATCTGCATAGATAGGGATGTAATCTGTGTATCGTTGTAAACTAACATTCCTTTTTGTAGTATACACAGAGTTTACAAGGAAAGGTACGTTCCTGGCAACCCTAACGGTCGAATATTTACATTTGAATGAAAATTCTACGTTAGGAACCTAACCGCAATGAAATTGATACATGATTTGCATAAAAACACACCCAATATAATTTGAATCTACGTGATTTTAGTAAACGTGTAATTATTAGTATAGTTGTGAAATTTGAATGAAGGATATGTTTCGTTTTTTCTATTTGAAACACTTTATCCTTTTAACAGCGGTAGAGAAAACGTAATTTTGTTTTCTGGAACAGCATTAGGTTTTAATTAAATTTCTTTCTAGCTCAGGCAAGATTAATACTCTTAAGACGTAAGTGAAATAACATTTCTTCTATTTATTGCTCAAATAGTAGAATTTGGTAAACTCTTCGAAAATTGCCAGTTGTTTGCAGGAAATTCTTAATTTTGTTTGTGGTTTTTCCTTTTGAAAATCATATAATAAAATCCACTTATTTATTTTCCATATTTAAAACAACTGTCAGTTCTTTCGTACAAATATTTTAGATAAATGTTAATTGATAAATTTATTTAAAAAAAATGTTTGGTTTAGACGGTGGAATCCATGCATTTTAAAAGCCAGATTCTTAAATTAAATAAATTTCAAATTTAATATAAAGATTTCAACGTTTAATGCTAATCTACAAATTATCAGTTCTATCCTTAAATTTTCCAAACAGAAAAATTATCTTGTATGTTCGGCCTAGATCCTCAATAAAATTTAAAAAATAATGATAGTTATTATTTCACACTTGTAGACTGTTTTTTTAACAGTTGCTTCAAGTTTGTAAATTAAAATAAAAATACATACTTAAATCCTTAAATCACAATTCCTTATTATCAGTTTTTCTACCTTTGGCCGCAGTTTTCTGCTTTTATAAAAGCAATTTATGGAAAAGGGTTGATTATTTTTAGGAATAGAATAGAACTTTCCGATTAACACGTAACTTATCTTGCACAATAATAATTCATAACTTTTTTGTTAATATTATTTTATAAAACTTAAAAGTTTATTATTAGGTTCATTGGTCGCCCTACTTGATCTATTTTATCTAACAGAATTTGAATATCAGTGGTTCAAAAATCCATACACCAGTGAAGTTAGAACCGGTATCGTTTTGGTTGCAAAGCAGACAATCAGGAGACCACCGCGGACAATAATTGCTTAGGTTCTTAGATTTTTACGTTTGCAAATTTAGACAGTTTGTATATACTTATACAATCTACTATAATATAATCTAACATTTTGTTATTAATTTGATAAATACATTTAATTCCGTCTTACAATCTATAAACTGAGGCCCATCAGCTAACAATATTGGTGATGCGGTAGAACACTTGACAACAACGATCCAAGGTGTTACCTAGAATGCATCCCCAGAAATGCATTATTTGAGTAAAATCACAAACTACCCTAGATACATCCTGCATTTGACCAAGGAAAAACGTAAATTTAGAAAAAAAATTGCAACCACTCATGTTCTTAGCGGTAAAATAAAGCAGAGCAACCAAGCATATCAAAACACCTGCTAAAAAAAATAGAAAAATCGTAGAATTTATAACAAATCTCACAACCACTGAATAAAAAAAAGAAAGGAGAATAAAGCATCCTCAAGAATATGTTCCTCCAATTAGGGCCGCCCAGAAAGGTAAATTGGCAAGAAACGATACAGAAAAGACAAAACATCTCGAAAGCGTATTTCAACCACATCCAATCCAATTCAAAGTGAATGAAGTACAAAATGCTATCAAAACCGAGCTGAATCCTACAAAAGCACCTGGGTATGACTTGATTACGTGTAAGGTCATAAAATTTCCAGTAGAGGCTCAGACTCATTACTAACATGATCTGTAATACCTCAGTGGAAAGTGGCCTGTATAAAACTCAAATTCAAAAACCAGGCAAAGCCTTAACAGAAATCAAATCATACAAACCCATCAGCATTTTTACCTGTTCTGTCTACTAAAGACAAAAGCCGATACTAGATGAAAAAGGATTTGCTCCCAAACTATCAGTTTGACTTTAGCAACCAACATACCACCATAAAACAGGTACATAGAGTTGCCTGGAAAATAAGGTATGATCTTAAACATCAGAATTACTGCTCTGCAGCCTTGATATAGCTATAAACCAAAGGGTTTAATAAGGTATGGCATGAGGGTCTACTGTACACAAGATCAAACAGAATTTGTCGTACACTTTCTTTGAAGTGCTCAAATCTTACCTTTCTAATAGAAATTTTGTAGTAAAATATCAATACTCGATCCTGATAAAAGTGGGAGTCCCGCAAGGAAGCGTTCTTGGCCCGGTTTTATATCTATTCACTATAGATCTTCCGATAATGAATTATACAACTTTAGACACATTCGCAGACGATACGGCAATTCTACCATCGTACAAAAACGTTGTCATAGCTTCCGAATGCCTACAACACCACCTTTATAAAACTGAGAAATGGATGCGAAATTACTATTAAAAAAAAAATAATAATAATAATAATCTTAGAATATTAATAATTCTTAGGCTTCGTCTTAATTTTCTTCATTTGATAAACATTAATTGTTTCTTTTTTAATGATTTTATTGATCGTATTCGAATAATTCTAATCAAAAATCAGTTAATTAGTATATTTCAAGATGCATTTACTATTTAAATTTCAGTTGGGACTCAAACCCTCCTCAGTAAATCGTAATTGTTTATCGTTTAATTATTTGTAATTTAATTATAAGCAACCACAAAGTTATCTCAATTATCGAACAGAAGAGATTTCTTTTATTAATCTACACGAATTTAGTGGTTTTAAAAATATTAAGTTTTAATTTAATTAAGCAGGTGTTGGTTGCATTTTACAACAGGAGTACAGAGAAAGAATATCTGATTGGAAAGGGATAAATGAAAGAATTATGACAATAAGAATAAAACTCAATGAAATAGAAAATACTACCATAATAATTGCATATGGTCCAAATGATAATGACCCTAAGAGTAGCAAAGATGAGTTCTGGAATAAAATACAAGAAGTATATGATGAAATTAAAGACCCAGTTATAATTATGGGGGATCTGAATGCCAGAGTTGGCAACGATACTATCGGTACAGAAGGGTGTCTAGGAAAATTTGGTGAAGTAATTAGGAACAACAATGGGGAAAGACTAATCGAATTTTGCATCAATAACGAACTACTAATTCTAAATTCCTTCTACCAACACAAAAATATACACAAATACACTAGAGAAGTACCCACCAGAAATGAAAGGTCAATTATTGATTATATAATAGTGGAAAAGACTCGTAGAAGAGAAATACTAGATGTAAGAGTTAATAGAAAGTTTGAGTTAGGCAGTGATCATTACTTAGTAGTAGGGAAACTAAGAGTCAACACCAAAGATAGTAAAAAAGACAGGAATCTCAAAATAGTTGACGGAAAAACTATAAAAGCATACAAATTAACAAATGTAGAAACCCAGAAGAGATATGAAGAATTAGTCAGGGTTAAGATGGAAAATAATAGTTTTGAAGAACAAGAAATAGAAGAACAGTGGCAAAAATTCAAGTCAATATTATTAACTGCAGCTACGGAAGTATGTGGAGTGAGCTTATCAAACAACTATGCTAAGAGAACAAATTGGTGGTCCAGCGAAATAAAAAATGCAATAAAGGCAAAAAAGACAACCTGGAAAAGATATTTAACGGCGAAAACTCAAGAGTCGTATGACCACTATAAGGAAAACAGGAAAATTGTGAAAAATATGATTTTGGCAGCTAAGAAAAGAGAATGGGAAGACTTCGGGGAAAAAATGGAAAAGGATAGCAAAGCCAATACTAAACTTTTTTACAGAACAATTAAAAACATGAGGAAAGAAAAAGACGGACCGAAGGGTTACATCAGAGATAAAAACGGCGAAGTACTTAGCGACAGTGACAAAATTATAAAACGGTGGAAGGAACACTTTATGGAGCTTTTGGAAGGACAGGACAGAGCACTAAGTCAAGACCAAGAACTACAAGAACTAAAACATAGTGAGGTGCGGGAAGAAGTAGGAGACATACGGTTAGAAGAATTAACAGAAGCTATTAAATCACTAAAAAATGGAAAGGCAGCCGGCATAGATTTGATTAAACCTGAACTAGTGAAACATATGGGAAAAGCAGGAGTAGAAGAATTGCACAGGCTGATTAATAAGATCTGGAAATACGAAATAGCCCCCTTAGACTGGACCACTTCAGTTATAGTACCTATATACAAAAAAGGCGATTCAAAAGCATGCGGAAACTACAGGGGCATCTCACTTCTGAGTACAGTAGGTAAAGTGTACGAGAAGATAATAGAGACGAGATTAAGGAAAGAAGTGGAAAATAAAATACATGAAGCTCAAAGTGGATTCAGACAGGGATATAGTGTGCAAGACCATATATTTACATTAAAACAGCTAAATGAAAAGTTCCGTAAGTACCAAAAAGATTTATATATCTGCTTTATCGACCTAGAGAAAGCGTTCGACAAAGTTCCGCGAGAATGCATTTGGCAGATATTAGAAAAACTAGAAGTTAATAGAAAGCTAATTAATGCCACTAAATCATTGTATGAAAATTGCCATAATGTAGTAAGAACGCTCAACTCATCATCTAGGCCTTTCACAACGCACAAAGGAGTAAGACAGGGAGGAGTGCTCAGCCCTTTACTTTTTATACTCTTCATGGACGATATTATAAAGGAATGCAGCAAGAAGACTATCAGGATGGAAGTGGGTTACTATAAAATGGAACGTATAACAATTACTGAATGTGTATTTGCTGATGACATAACACTGATTTCTGACACCGAAGAAAAACTACAGCATAATTTAAACATATGGATACAGGAACTTGAAAATAGGAGTATGAGGCTGAATACAAATAAGAGCAAAGTGTTAGTGGTTTCAAAAACGAATATAAATACAAATGTGATTGCTAAGGGAATAAGATTAGAACAAGTCGAAGAGATGAAATATTTAGGAGTTGTTTTTAATAAAACTGGGAAAGATGAACACGAAATTAACAGCAGATTAGCAGCCACTGCCAAAGTTTACCACTCCTTAAAGAGTTTTATAAATAAGAAAGAAGTGTCAAAGAAGACCAAACTATCAGTATATAAAGCAGTATATATGCCAATACTGCTCTATAGCAGTGAATCTTGGACAGTCAGTAAACAAAAAATTAATAAATTGCAGACAGTAGAGATGAAATATTTGCGTCGCGTTGCAGGATACACGAGATTAGATAGGAAGAGGAACGACTTCATCAGAGACCAGTTAAAAGTTAAAAGTGTCCAAAAGTGCGTAGAAAAATCAGTGCTACGGTGGTGGGGTCACTTATGTAGATTACCGGCAAACAGGCAAGTTAAAAGGGTATGGGAAGCCAAGATGTGTGGAAGAAGAGGTAGGGGAAGACCAGGGACTGAATGGAATACATCAGTTACAGAAATACTAAGAAAAAATGGTTGGACATGGAAAGAAGCAATGGAATACGCGAAGCACAAGAAAGAATGGAGAAAACTTATCAACGATATATAGTAGAAAGTGAATCCTCTACGCTGGTTCCCGGCAGAAGAGGCATAGATTATATATATAATTAATTAGATTTCGTCTAAGCACATGGTTGTTCAGTTAAATAATTCTTAATATCCGATTTAATAATTCTTAGGACCGTTTTTCTTACGTCGTACAAAAACTTTCGTCTGAATCCTTCCGGACTTCATAATTTGGAATTGTGTTTCAGCTCTATAAAGTTCAATAAAGAGTTAATTTAATTAAGGTTTTAATTTCTTTAAATACCTCGGTCTTTGAGGTGTTGGCTGTAGTCGGAGTTCTCTTAAAAAATCTTTAATTAATTAATTTGATTTCAGTAATTACAGGTTTGTACTTCAGACTTTTAGGACGTTAAATAAAAACGAGTAATTTATTTTGATAACGATAATTGTTTAGAAATACAGATAATTAATTGAATCAACCTTTCGTCTGAATATTCCAGTTCTTGATATTCAACTTCCGCTTTATGATAATTCTTTTTTGTTCATTAGCTGTACAAAAGTCTACCGCAGGAGAAGTTACAAATTCAAAGCTTGGTTTTTTGTAATTTTTCCACAATTTGCATTTCTGAGTGAAATTACTTACAATTATTAACATTCAGGATTGTCGATAATTAAATGATTATATCAAGGATTTTGTTATTTGAAATCTGAGTTGGTGTACTTTTTTTGTACAGTAATTATCGATTACAATTCCGAATACAGCCACCCTGAGAGTCAAAACATGCAATGACTTAAACGTCTAAAATGCTTCCAAATTTCTGTGTTGGAAAAGAATAACCTTAATATGTCATTGTCTTTATAAAATAACTACATTAACAGGTTAATATTTCTTTGATTTGTTATGGGTTTCTTAGTCTGCATAATTCCAACCATTACGCCAGAAAAGATATTTGAAGTAAGATTAATGACTGCAATCAACTTTTCCATCCTTGCTTAAAAGGCAGAAGCTTATATAAAGCGTTAGCTGTTGTTTTCTTATATTTTGGTCCGTATGTAATATTTGTTTCCCAACACAAGAGAATTTTCTGCGATCCGTCACTGTCAATTATTAAGTAATTTTTGTTCGTTCAGCGAAGAATCGTGTAAACACGGTCAATTAATTTCGAAACAAAATTGGGTTTGCTGTAAGCGGTTTAGCCTCCAAGAAATATGTAACAAGACGGAACCAAACAGATACACAAAGATTCGCATTACTTTAACAAATGTTGCACTAAAGTTCATAAATGGGGTGGAAATTCCCTAAGCCTGGTATTAAAAGCTGGGAGGATGAAAACGGCCTGACCTTTTACGTTGACCCCATAAAGGATGCGAAGAGGATAATATAAGGATAATAAGAGGTGTTTTTAAAAAAAAGAAATGTTCGGCTTTGTTGGGCGCCTTTTAATCTTAGGTTTTTAAAAGTGCTTGAGATAGATTTTCACGCCTTTTCATTCCAAATGGTTTTCTTCAAAATTCATTATTGTGCAGGGTTTCTAAGTTGTCGAAGCAATTTTAATAAAAATTCTGTGAGATGCATTTGCCGACTGCCGTTTGCATCTTAGAGGAAGTGAGCGGAAACAGAACCCGAGTTTATTGGAAATCTCAAGCTGATTCAATTTATTTTCTATCTTGCTACTTAGCTATAATATAATCGACGAACCCCTGCCTAAAATTAATTTAAAGTACCAATTTTTATTCGGTTATATTCACTCCCGCGACATACACAATTTCCACCTGAAAAACGCCAATGAAGTTCCAAACGAAATTATAAAACAACCTTAAAATCCATTGAAAAGTGAAATTTCACGTTTGTGCGGTGTAAATAACTCTTGCCGAATATAATTAAGGAAAACCGGAATATTAAGGTGAAATTTAGTGACCACCGGTACGTGTCTGGTTGTTGCCGTTCGTATTCGGGGTAATTTCCAGGCTATTATTAAATTTCCGGTGATATTAATCACCGGAGTTGTCTAAGTTACTTAACTAAAAAGGAAAACAGGCGAATAAGATGTTATTTTTACGTAGCAAATTATGCAAGCGCAAGTAATTAAAAACTGGGGATAACGTTGATAAATATTCCTGTCGAGCTATTCCGAAGCAATATACTCAAGAAAACTTGGTTTACTTACCGATATCGGCACAACCACCCCATGTTCCTTGTTGAGCTTGGCGAGCTAATTTGCTAATAGCATCCACGTACAAACGAGAAGCTGCAGCGGCACCTGAAAATTGAAAAAAATCCCTTGATCCTCGTTTTGTTACGTTTTTACTCCGCTAATTAATGAAGTGTACACATAATTAATATTAGTTGGATTTGCGTCTTTGAGCGAATTTCTTTTAAGGGAATTAGGTCTTATGGTTTCTCCACAACGTAGTGGTTTAGATGGATGTTGATGAGTGCGTGTCTTTCACCATCACTCTGTAATTACCTAAGGCTTCATGAGGGCACTTATCTTTGTCTTCCTTGATCTATGTTTTACATTAATATTTACGGTACACTCGATGGGTTTATTTAGTATCCTCGTACATTTCTGTACAAATTCTTTTAAAAGAGCTCCAACAGCAAACTAGATTACGTTAAAAAGGTCTTACAAAAAGTCTTTGACTGACGAGTTAGTAAATTGATTGAATTAAATGAATTCGTAATATTAAGTGAATTAGGTGATTAAAAGTTTCTGTGATTTTCTTTTGTGGTGACGTATTTTATCGAATAACAAATACATTTCGGACTTGTTATAGGACCATCATCAATAAAAAATTATCTTACTGAAATTGATGCTTTGACTATGAATAATCATCTTTATTTTTCACTAAATAGTACCAGGAAAATGTTCAGGAAACTGCTAAAAAAGAATAAATTTCAGATGTATAAAGCTATCCTTATCCATCATCCTAGAATATTTTTAAAAAAATTTTCTCATTATTTGGAAAGTTCCTTCCAAATTTAAAATCAACAGCTAATTATTGTATTGAAAATCTACTTTGGCAAGGTTTCTTCCGAGTCCAAAAATTCAAAAATCTGGCTTATTTATTTCTGATTGTAAACTTGTTGTTAATATAAATACTAAGCTGAACTATTATTGGACTTTGCTTGGGCTATGATAAGTGCCCAGATGTAGTAAAAAGAGCGTTTAAACCCCTACCTTTCGAAACTTACATTACAAGAAGTATACCATTTTTGTATTCCTCTTTCTACGTATTTTTATAAAGTATCAAATTGATGTTGGTTTAGCTAAACTAAATCGTCCATGGAAATTATCAATCATGGTTGCTTTTTTTTTTTAAATCTGGTTCTCAAGTGTCTTCGCTCTTTTCAAGAGAGAAAATATATGATTATTAATATAAGTTTCATGTTGTAATTGGTTTCGTACACTTCACAGCAGTTGTACAGAACAAATAACAAACTGTAAAAACAAATACATCTCATGTTCTTGAAATTAGAACTAATAATTCCCATTAAAAGTTTCGTTAGTTAACTTAGTTTCGAGTTATATTGACGTAGTTAACGTGTTTCGTTGAGTTTCGAATTTAAATTTTATTTGTAGGTGAAGTTACGAAGTTATAACGAATATATTCTGAATATCTGAGTTGTTTATCTTTTATCTGAACATTGAATAATTATTAATTTCTGTTAAATCTGTATGTTTAATTATTTCTGTAGATTGATTTTGTGAATTTCGATGCATTTATTTAGGCGTGTGCTGAGTAAAATCAATCTTATAAATTACAATTAAATTTTTCAGTGTGTCGAGCATCAGCCCAAAGCAATTAAAACAAAATAGTCTAAAGTTAATAGTTTGGTAAATAATCTGGCACACATACTTTATTCCCGAACAGGAACACTGCTTTCTAAAAGGGTTGATATATCCACGTATGACACACACATTACGTTGGAAAGCACAAACTGCACAATCATGGTAATACTACGTGATTTTAATCCCTGTTCTACGTAGTGAAATTTGTCCTTTTATACTTTAAGTTCTGTGAGTTTCCTGGATCTTAATTTTAAGATAACTAAGTTTCAATTTAAAGTTAAATTTCAATATTGAATTTGGAAAAGTTAAATATCCGCCCGCTTATGCTAATATTTACATTGAGAATTCGTGTTTAATAAAATCGAACCTGTCAACTTAACAAAAAATTCCTTATTTTTCGAGGAGTGAAATACGGTATCGCCGATTATGAAACTTGTTACCTGCAGTTGTGAGTTTTTTCGTTCGTGTGTAAAATTGCTTCGAGTTCTAACTTTAAAATAAACGAAACTCGAATGGAACTATTTTAATAAACCTGTTGCAAAAATTTGTTCGCGCTTACTCGCTACGTACACCTATTTTAAAGTAAGATTTTTCGATTTAATTAAATAAACACGCTTTTAAATTACGTAAACTTACGTGTATTCAAAATTTAGATTGGTAATTATTTCGTCGGTACTTTTGAATTTAATAAAATTACTCGACTGACAACTGCAACGAAGTTAACAAGACAGAATTTCAATAATTTCGTTCGGCAGAACCGGAACGGAGGCAGCAGGCAAGAGAAAAATTTAAAATTGCAGTTAGTGTAGTCTCGGGTATCGTATTTTAGAGGGTTCTTACGGTGAAAGTTGGCGTTTTAGTGCCTGAAAAGTCACAGTCACGGGTTTAAGATGGATTATCCACGTTGCTACAGCGAAGTACTTGTCACCCCCGTGGTTTCGTTATCCTCCAATAACACTGCTCCTGCATTTACATTTTTAACTAACGCAATTTACGAAGGCGGCAGACGGAGGAAGATAAGTGCCAATTTTTTCAGAGCGTGCCGAATATGAAACGGCGAGCTTAGACATAATCGCTTTTAATCAGCGAAACCGCACACCCTGAATTTTTATTATACTCTATAGTACCCATTATTCTAATGCAGTGTACGAATAAACAGCTCTCCTTATTACATTCTTAAAATTCATAAATTTACTCTACCCACAACAGGCCGGTTCCTTTTGTAACTTAGTATATCAAACTCGTAATTTTTGATCACCCCACCAAGAAATTCTCATTATATTCTGTCACCCCCTTAGACAGTATATTGTGCGGCTACAAATTTTCCTGTTGAAAGCCTTAAATATGATAAACAACGCGTATAGGCAGTAATACGGGGCATATCCACTAATCTAGGATAAGCGCGGGGGTCAGCGTTGTCCTAACGGCATCGTTATCCTAGAAAATGTTCCAATAAAATGCCGGAGCACTGGAATCCTTTAATTTTGTGTACAGCTCTTATGAACACAGTTTATGTGAGGGGGGGATTAGTCCTCCTGCTTTCATTTTAGGCTAAATTATTATGCCACATATTTCCTAGGCGTGTGGTTTTCTACTTTTCGTTAACTCCTCGTAACAAGCTTAGTTCGGTAATAAAATTCGCGACGTTTAAGACCCACCAATTAAAATATGTATACACAGGGATTAGTAGTTATTAGGTGTTTTAAAATATTGCCCTCTCTTGCGCAATTACATCGGTTGTTCTTATCTTAAAATTCAGAGCCGCCCCGCGACTTTAATATTGATAATATAGCAGCACTGGGAATAAATTACGACTATAAAAGTTAACTGAGAGGCTTAACTTTAGGGAACTTGGTAGAAAAGTTGTACTTTGATATTAATTTGTACAAAATATTACCTACCTGCTCTCCAATTTATTTTAATTGACAGATTTTATCATTTTATTGAAAAGTTTTTCTGGGCAAAAGTTTTAACGAGTTTATACCAGAACAAACTATGCTCTTCTTGATATAATCGTGAATTTTCTGATATTTCCAAAGGGATTTACGATAATGCAATCAGACCGTGCCAAACGACTTCGTCTTGGGTGTGTCTTGGAAATGGTTCAAATTGCATTTGATATATCCAGGATAATTAGGTTAACGATTCAGATATAACGAAGTTTATTGCACTGTTAATTCATTTACATATTATTTTAGAATTTATACGCAACGCCGTGTGAATCCGAGGACATTTAAATACACGAAATTCGATAATAAACGTAGAGACGAAATTAAACGGGAGACATTAAGTATTAAATTCCACATAATTAAAATTTCCAATATCAGTTAATTATTTATTTTTTAAAAGCACACTGGGATCAGGTGTATTATTTGAATGTCTAATAAATAATTAATTTCTTATTTAATTAATTAACATCGACTGATCGGTTATTGATTACATGAAAGCGCTTAAGCTTTGTAATTTAAATTCAATAACCCTATCACTTTAGCTTTGCGTAATATTAAACCGAAGGCAGCACCTGCAATTTAAAATAATGATATAATAACTATAATTATCGCAAATTTTGTTAATTAAACTTTTAAATTAAACACGGTTTGGAGGCATTGTTAATTTTTATGGTAATTCTCCGCAATTTTGTACTAAAAAGAATTAACAGGAAAATGTGAACGTTGAACCTTATTATTAACATTTCTCGATTCTAGGATAATTGTACGGCTTTGAAAATCACAGAGGTTTGTTTCCATACATTTAACGTGTTTTAAAGTAATCATAATCAACGTAGATTAGGATTAATTCCAACATCATTTCTTACAACGTTTCAGTAACTTGTTTATAAATTTAGTTGTAATTCCTACGTAAATTATTGTGTTATAATTTTTGAAAAATTCTGCCCAAGAATCTAAAAAAATTGAAAACATTTCCTGCAAGAAACGACTTAGCTTTGGAAAATAATATTTTCTCGGTGTTATTAAGGCTCTCTAAACGTACCTTTGACAAATAAAATAAAAAAGGCATTTAGTATCTTTAGCTGCAAATATGAAGGTATTTTTTAATGAACTGTTTGTTAAATTTAAGCCATTTTGAAAGGTATGATGATAATATAAATATATACCCACAAGTACTTTGATGTTCTTCTTAGTACCATATTCTTTTCAAGACGTTGACGAGGGGGATCAAGGCCACATTTTTTAACGACTTGGCGTCATTAGATTTTGTTGTATCCCCCTATGCAGTGATAGAGTCTACCAAAAAAAAACTAGGAAAAAGGATTTCTCGCTCTAAAAAGTCCAAAGAATTAGAAAAACTCAATTTGGCTTAGATTTCGTCGATCCATATGCGTTTGCCTGTATTTAAATATTACTACAGATACTGATAAATGCTAATAACAGTGGACAGAAACCATTTCGCAGTTGTGTTAACATGATTAATAGGAGATGATATGTTAACCTAATATTCTAAAGTTTTGCGAAATAACTTAGTTTTGTATCTTTGAACCCGGAAAATAAATTCAAATGTTTCGAGATTAATGTTTAAATTTGCACAATGGATAGATAATCCTTGGCCGTAAGGCCTATTTAAGGAACCTTTGCAGGCAATTTCAGACAGAAAAAACATGCAACATGTAAGGTATTTAGCTTTCCAAAATATTTGCCTTTTTTGTTATTAGACTTTACCTTGAAAAACCCAATTTTGAAAAATGCATTTTTGATGTAGTTTGTTTGAATCTTTAAACTGCTCGTCTCCTTGTGAGCTTTTTCAAAATACTGATTTTAATTAAAGATTTAAAAATTAATGAGTTGCAAAATGCAAAGTAAATTGAGTTTTCTTTTTGGAAATTGTCAGTTATGCGTATAACTAAATATATTTTTAATTTTGAGGAGATTACATTTAGCTGAAGTAATTCAATAGCTTGGTTTCAAGTGTTCCGTCGAGTTTTGTAAAAGATGCCTGAAAAACGCCCTTTTATTTTCGTTTTGTATTTTGCAACGGGATTAAATTTCTAGTATTTTCTAATTTTAGCTGGAGAATGACATTCTTGTTACGAGAAACCATTTTCTCTGGTTGAGATTCTTCAAAAAAGGCTGTCAACATTAGACGTGGGGGGTGTTTTATTTATTGCGTGCTTCAGGTTACCTCTCTTGGTCTCGGGAAAATGAAAATAATAATAGTTATCACGCTCAGGCTGCGTATAATAATTATCTTGGCAACAAGACGTGCTCGTTAAAAACACTCATTTGGCAATTTAATACGATACTAAAAACCACCACCGCCACCCCGTACCGTCCGCCGTTTTGTGAACACAGATGATGTGGTGTAATTGGACAATTAAAACTTTTAGTGCGTCGTACTTATGTAGCCCCTAAACATTTTATACGAATCGTTGTTTTATTACTCCTAAAAAGTTGTTGGTTACCACATAAAGTATTTCAGTGCGCGATAATTATTTATTACGCCCCGCACTGGTGCCCTTAAAACTTTCGGAGTCAGCTTTCGAGCAAGCTTGCGCCTTCCTCAGAAGTAAAATCTGGAAATCTCCGGGCTTAGGTATTCATAATAAGTTACTCCAGCACACTAGCTTAATAAAATACACAAATTGAATCAAAATAGACATCAGTCTTATACTCAATCGATCTTAATGTCAAGTGGAAACAATTCATTGAGTGTAACAACGACAGGAGAGCGCCTGCAGGAAGAATAGGGCGACGAAGAAAAACTGCTTAAAATTCGCCTTTCTACTCGTTCTAAGAACCCCTATTTTGTTTACTTGTCAGCCGAAATTAAATTCATCAGTCAGATGCTGTCAAATGATTGTTTAATGGCGAGGAAGCAGCGGATGCAGCAGGCGCGGTTACGCTCGGATTAAGTTAAGCCTCCGTTACGTTCTTTTCAAATTGGATTGTTTCGTTATCATGATTTTTCCGGTGAAATTGTTTTTCATCAGATTTATAGCGGCTACGTCTTTTAGGCGAAAGTGAAATTCCGTAATTGGATGCTTATCCTAACTGTAGGATTGTTCAAGATCCTGAGATGTACAACACAATATTTTTCACATAGCTTAAACTATGACAACCTACAACGAAAAGAAAAACATCCAAAAGATCAACCTTATTTACCGCCGCCTAGTTTTGTTTTATCAGGGATCTAATTTAAAAGTTGTGACACTGCATTTGCAAGGACTTTAGATTTATGCCCACTTTTAAATTTTTAACTCAATAAAAGTGTAAATGCGAATCTTTTGTAAAAAAAAACACATTTACGTTTTAATCTGAAAAAGCGTTCCGTCTAAATAACTTCCCGGATTCTGAACGAACTAAAGCTTAATGTGACTACTACGGTTACAAATGACTGGATCGTATTTAAAATGACTGACAAAATAACCCCGACAGGTTCACTCTCGATTTACTCGATCCAGTTAAGGGCGCATTTTATCTGATTACATACACACGACCATGGAATTAACTCCACTTGCATGTACAACGCGATTCAGCTTTAAATGGATTACGCACATTTCGTTTCAGTGTACATTGGATAAACTTAATTCCACTTAAAATATTGCTTAAATTGATTGGTATTATCTCTTTTAGTCAACCGACATTGAACAATAGACTAACAGTAATTTACTACGGATAGGTTTTTCCTTTCCTGACAAAGTATCTTTTAGATAGTTTCTGAAGCAAGAAAATAACTGAAAGTTACACTTACCAGAATGAACAAACAGAAACTTTGGTAATTTCTCTTGATAAAATTTTGTATTTAATCAATATCTGAAAGTTCCACATATCAGCAGAAGGAGAAATCAACCCTAAGTAAATTAAACCGAGGTTAATAAAAATCAAATGATTACAGGAACTTTATTTATATTGGATTGTCATTGTAGTAAAAGCTGTAAAATTTCTTAGGAATACTAGCAAAACGATTCTTAAAACGTTAATTCTAATCTGTATTGATTCTGCAGTTATTGTGAATCGCAGTTTTAGGCAAAGATTCGAATCCTAGCATCAGTAATCTCTGTGAGTTGTCGAAAGGCAAAAATCGGATTATGATTGGAAGAATTCAGCTTCGACAATTCGAATTCAACATAAAACGTTTAATTTTGATATTATACCTTCAGTTCTTAAATAAAACCTAGATAAAATTCAATCCTAAATTTGTATAAGAAAAGAATGTCTAATCATAATTTATCAAAAGCCAATTGACACTTTTATTAATTCAGATTGGTATTTCGAATAATTGGTTTTGCTTTAAAATTTGAGGTTTCACCTCAAGAAAATTATATCCTAATTTTGAATACAAAAATTGACCGACCTGAGTTGAAAACCAATTTCAATACAAGAAATCGAAAATATTATGATCGAATTTTGATTATCTGCCTTCGATTTCAGATTTAAAATCTCTAATGCAAGAGAATTCAGTTTTAATTTAAGTACGAAGAAATTTGAATTTGTCGAAAACCAATTACAATTTAAGATTGAGAAAATATTGTCTTAACAATTCCGATTCAAAAATGTTAATGGGAAATTTTGCATATCTGCACTTTGCTGCAAGATAAGTTAATGCCAAATTTAAATATCAAAATTCTAAAGATTCAACGAAAAGCAATAAGTTAAGATTCGAAAAATTTTATCTGAATTTCTTTAGAAATTCCATTTTAAAAGCACATAAAAAAGTATGTTCTAATTAGATCTAACATTTGGAGTCGTAACTGCAACTGCTAGAATCTATAAAGTGCATTTAAACTTCAATTTCTTAAGCGTTAATCGTTGAGCTAAGATTGGAAAAATCCAGTTCTGATTGTTGAAATTCAAAAACATCAAATTTAAATTGTACATGAATCTTAAATTTTAATAGAATGTTTTTAATATTAATTAATATTATATCAATTTATAGCACGAAAATATATTAAGCTGGTTAAGTAGATTTTCAGATATCTTTACCTTTAGCGTAAAGTAGAATTTCCAGATTAAGAACCTGAAGGACTTGAAAATGTTTAAAAACTGGAAAATTTTGGTTCAATTCAAATATAATCTAGGAATTTAATTTCCTAACATTAATCACATTTTTTGTGTTTAAAATATGATTTTCAGCTATGTAGATGAAATGCAGTTAAACAAATAGGAATTTTAAGTAACTAGGTTGGCTTTACTGCTTGAATGAACAACAATTTAAGTAAATGAAATCCAACTTTACAGATAGAGTGCTTCAGACAATTTTACCTAGTTGACTTCAGAATTATTGCTCCGCCACAGTAAAAAAATAATAAACGTATCAAATCACATTTTTATCCGAATTCTGAATCTTATATTCTGAAGGTTCAATCACAATTCGAAACGTACAGCTTCAGTGACTTAGCGTTGGCGATGTCTTTGTAAAAATCAAATCTTCAATTCTGATTTAAAAGTTCGAAATTGGGAAAAATTTGAACATGAAAAACTAAATGTTGATTTCTTGAACATCTAGTTACATTCTTCCACTTCGACAAACAATATTCAAGAAGCAAAATAAGAAATATTTCAGGTTTTCCAACGAAAAGGCTTCATTACATTGAATTTATATAAAAATCGATCTGAATATGAGAATATAATTCATGCTAACATTAATCACAGTGATTTTTTTCTAAAGAGGAATAAGTTTCCGATTAGCTTCAATAAAGAAATATTCAAAAAGGTTAATGTCTGATGATCAATTTATTCAGTTATGAAATATGATCTTTCTTTTATTTTCTCTTGCTATTCGTAATTTTTTGCTTGGCTGTATCAGAAGATTTATGACTTCTCAGTTTTTTAAAGGCTAATTCAGATCTTTCTCTCTTTAAACTCTTTTGATTTTTGTTTTCTTAAGAACTTCAACACGCACACCTTTTCATTCACGCATTTGTCATTTTCAGCACTTTTAAGTTCAGTAATTTTTTAACGGATTCTGTGCATTAAATTTAAAAAGGTTTCTATGACTTGCTAGTTTTAAAACTAGATAATAATAAAAAACTTTAAACCAAACGTCTCCTCAAAAATTTAGAACGAGATTACTTTCGGAAATTGTAATGTCCCGTGTCTTCAAAATATTTTACATTTTTTCAAGGTTGTCCTGCTAATTCGTTTTTTCTTTGAATTTTTTCTTTGGTAGTTTTCCTTAATCCTGTTCATAAATTTTCTTGTTTTGATTCTTCACTTTTTCAGCTACTTCCTGACATTTCAACTCTTTATTGTTTGTGTTACGCAACAATACTGCGTATAATAAAACCATACATTAATAAATTATGACTACCTTAATATTAATTTAGATTGTCGGACTTGGTTCATATTTTATGTTTTTATGCAAACATCTGGGTGTTGTAAAACTCCTCCGTATTAACACGGGCTTTTTTTACAAATGCGATATATTACGAATCTCTTTTTGCTCGAATGAACATCAAAGGAATGCGACTTAATTTAAAATTCCGTTTAAATTAATCTAAATTTTAACCTTTTTTATGCCCTCATTTGCTACAATTTATCGTACATAGATGTTAATACAACCAGGCTAGTCTGGTGGATTTTTTTTCTGAGTTAAAAATTAAAAGGCTTGAGTAACAGATCAAGTCAAAAATTTCAATATTAAAATTACCCTCAGGGACCTGGGATTTTCTGCCCAGAATTTTATGGGGGTTTTTACTCCTGCGACACCTTAGGCATACATTGAAATATTTAGAGCAAGTAATTGCATTGTGTAAATTCTAAGCACTGTTGATGCAGCTGCTCTCCCCCAAGAATTCGGTATCATCAGCGACCCCAATGTTCGTGACGCCCTCGCTGTCTCCTCGAGCGAGGAGAATATATTTTATCGCCCCTTTTTCATTTTAGCCAAGTCAAGAAACTGCTTCCGACGTTGTATTCGCATACAGCTCCTTATGGAGAGAGAGTATTTCTTTTTCTTTGTGTGAGCCGAAACTAAATTTAGAAATTCAGTCGAAGGGAGTTAATAGCGCAAAAATGCAAATCGTTCCACTTTTTTGCACAATTTTCAGGTAATTGCAGCTTATTTTTATTAAAGCTTTAGAAAGTTTCTCGGTGCGGAATTTGATGCTGAATTCAAATTACATTATTTTCCTACAGAAAACAAACCTGAACCAACAAAACAGGCCCGATAGAGAATCGTTCTCATAAGTTAGTTTTGATACATTTGCCAATATGTGCTTGTAATAGCTGTGTGTATTGCAGATATTGGGCTTAAAGGCAGAGTATATTATCTGGAACACATTTAGGATGTTTGTATAGCCGAAAACGGCAACTGCGTGAAATGGCCGGTGATAAATTGGTAACGTTTCATAGGGTTGATATTTTCTCCTGCTCGGTTACTATCATAGAAGTTAATATAGCAATAAAGTTCCGTTTTATATTCTTTCATATTTCCTCCGGAAACTAACAATAATATTTTAATAAACGATCACAAGCTTTCCTATTTAATCGTGATCGAAACGACCTTCGTATCAGGTTTTTCCTTTTTTCTCGTCGATTCATTGTTATTCATATATTTATTTATGCCACCGCATAATGTAACATCAAAGACGCGTATTTTTTTTTCTTTTTAATTTAGATGTTGATCTTATTATGGTAACACAAATACCAAACCGAATAAAATCTTCAGACTTATTAACATCTCAACATAGTTATGTAATTCTCGCATGTGTTACGTTTGTTAATTTAATCGACCTTAATACCTGCGAAAAGCATCCAAGGTTCTTTATTAAAAATTTTAGAAGCGAGTTGTGATTTAACGTCGTAAAATTAATACCAAAACCTGCCAGTAATCTGATTTGTATTTTTAAAAATTAATAACCGAACTCTGTGTAACAATCCGAACTTTCAGCTGGAAAAATTAAAGTTCGATAAACCATTGTAACAGAAAGCAAATTCGGAGCTTTTTGTTTTGTTGAAGTTGCTGAATTGTTGGATATTTTATATCCGTTTAAAGATTTTTCGTAAAATATTAAAACTTTAAATGGAGCCTTTCATAAACAGAACCAAGCTGAAAACGCTGGATATAAAGAAAAATGCCCACAGTTTTGTTTCGCTGTAAATTATAAATACTTTCGTGATATTTATGATATCTGCTTTGTAATTGAAAAGGTTCAAAAATCAAATTATAAAACTATGTATTGTTCTTTTGAAATCCTTTACAGCTTTATTCTGCAAGATTTTAAACGCTTCGCCACGGCACCTTAATTCTGTTGCAAAATTTATATAAAGGTGGGATGTTTTCGACTAATTCTTACGAAGTCTTCTTTAATTGAAAATTTGCCAGAAAAAATTTAAAATGAAAACCTTCCTGTTTATGGAAAATTTTGTTTTGTTTGTGAAAAGTTTGAGGAATATAATAATATTACGCATTCTAAATTTAGTTGTAGGTGATCCGCAGGGATTCATTTGTGGACCATTATTCTTTATATTCTGTATTATAGTTCTTTTTGTCATGAATATCAAGTACCATTAATTTTAACATTCATAGATTATCAAAAAGCATTTGATAGTGTGGAAATATGGGCAACAATTGACGCATTGAGAGGCAATCGAAGAGATTTTTGATACTCTATACTTATTGAGAACATTTACAAAACACTAACTAAGTAAATGAAGGTAGAAAAAGGAGTGGGACAGAACGATGTTATATCTCCAAAGGTGTTCATGTTCACGCAATATCTTCAAAGAAGTAAAGTAGGAAAAAAAGAGTGTTAACATTGACGGAGAGAGACTGATCCACCTGCAATTCGCAGACGATATTGTTTTGACCTCTACTGACATCGAAGAAATGCTCACAAGGATAAACGATCTTTCAGAAAAATCAACTGAAATAAAGACTGCAGTTAACCGAAGGAAGCTAAATCAAAAATATATACTGGGTAATTCACACAAGACGCGCACTTTAACAATTGGAATAGGCAACCCAACTTACAAATTCAGAAATAACGCTGATCGATTAAACGTATATAATCAGAGGTGGATTGCTTTAGAATGGCAATACATAATTAATATCATGTCAAGTTTATGTTCCAAACTGAAGACTTTCATAACCTATAACTAGAAAATTAAGAAAAACATTATAAATAACTTCTTTCTGTCTCTTTTACCCTCTTATAACCTTTACAGTATCGAGGGCGCCGGACACACCGAGCCGCAGAGCGGTCACCCATCCAAGTTCTGCCCGAGCAGGCCCTTGCTTATCTTTGTATATTTTAGTATCACGTCCACTCCCACTCTGCCGTACTGCCGGTTCATTATAAGTAACAAAAATAAATTTATAATTAATACAAGAATATACAAACAATAATAATTTTATATACAAATCACCTTAATGGAAAATTATTTTTACGACTAGAAAACTGTAAGTAAAGAATAAGCTTTTGTGAACATATCTACTTGATCAAATTGTGTTTTTGAATTTCCAGATATTTGTAGTCTTACGTGAATCACGCCGATTTCCAAACCTCTCTGTCCACGGCTTGATCCTCCTCCAGGTTTCTGTCTGCCATAGCTCGACGAATCTCTTCATTCCATAAACCTCTCGGTCTTTTGCATTTCTTCCTTCTTGGAGGTTGCCATCGGAATAGTTGCTTAGGCCATTTGTTGTCTGGCATTCTAACTAAATGTCCAAATCACTTGAGGCCTCTTTTTCTTCGCGCTGTATTATATGTCTTCATTGGCTCTCATTCGGTTTCTTATTTCCTCATTTCTAACAACATGTTCTAGTCTGGACATCCTGGCACTTCAACGGAGATGGTCCATCTCTACAGCTTCAAGTTTCTTTTTCACTTTTGCGGTCATACTTCAAACTTCAGATCCAGAGCAAAGTCCCAATTCCACTTATTTGATGATGAAATGTGTTTGTTCCACCATACGGAATTTAAAGCGCCTACTATCTTCCTACCTTGTTGAATTTTCCGTTTGATCTCTTATGTGCAAAGTTCGTCCATATTTATAACTGCTTCCAAGTATTTAAATTCTTCTACTTATTTTATCTGCACCTCATCCCCAAATACTACTGCAATTTGTATTTATTGCTAAATACTCTGTCTTATTTAAATTTATCTTCAAGCCCCGATTGTTATATTCCTTCGACGAAATTTAAAGTAAATAATGTCATATCGTTAATTGGTACACCCATTTCCGCACAATTTTCCAATCAAGATATAATTGTATTAAATAATATAAGGGTCAGACTACAGCCCCGCCTAAGTCCTTCGGTAGTGAATACTGGGTTAGATAGCTCCTTTTCTGATTTAACATGTATGATACATTATTTTTATACAGCTTTTTAATTATTTTTATAAGACGAAGATCTGCATCAATTGTTTGCAGTGCTTCCCGTAGTTTGATTCTAAGAAAGGAATCGTAGGCCTTTTCAAGATCTACAAAGGCCAAGTGGACTTCTTCTGATGTTGAATTATTGTTGATGTATAACAAATAAATAATCGATGCCTGAACGATCAGGCGTAAAACCATTCTGATCTTCTTCGATTTTGTCTCTGCGCTTATTTTGCACGATTTTTCCAAATAATCTGCTCATTGTACTCATGATACTGATTCCTCTATAACTCTTGGGGTCTTTCTTATCGCTCTTTTTAAACAAGGATGCTATATAGATATATAGAATACCTTCCATTCTTTAGGAGCTTTATACCTTATAATGCACAGCACGTTTCCATAAGTTTTGCTATTCTTTTCCATAATTCTCGTCCTCCACACTTGACTAATTCTATTTGTATCCCTCCTGGGCCTGGACATCTCCCGTTCTTTACAAAATGTACATTTTTCTTTACTTTTATCTACATTTATTTGATTTTTTTCTGCTTCATCGTCAATTTCTTCAATTACCACCCAATCTACTAAATTCGAAACGAATGGAAACAATTGTATATACAAGGTGGCGCAAAATCAAGTCCCCTATGAGAAGTTGCTATAATTTTGTTTTTAGTTGACATAGGTATGTCAGATTTTCTTTGTCAGTTGAAAAGTAGACACTTGGGGAAATTCATTATGAATCGGTATACGCCTCAAGAACGAGCAGAAATTGTAAAAACATTTTACGTACACAATTCGTCAATTATCTTATCACAACAAGAATATCATAGAGAGTATGGTAGACGTCTGACTCCATCGGCGAAGACATTTCGGCGGTTAGCTGCACAATTTGAGCAAACTGGGTCTACGGCTGATAGACCACATGTTGGCAGACCTCGGACAATTCGTTCAAGGGAGAACATAGACCGTGTACGTGAGGATGTGGTGGAAAAGCCAAGAACCTCAACAAGAAAACGATCCACGCAATTAGCCATTTCCCGACGCCCATTGTAACGAATTTTTGTGAAAGACTTGCGCTTATTTCCGTACAAAATATAGGTAACTCAAAAACTTCTGCCTACAGACTTTGAAAAGCGACTACTGTACAGTAATGCTATCGTGAGCCTTGAAAACCAAATTGCAAATTTTTCAAAAAAATTCATAATGAGCGACAAAGCCCTATTCTGTCTGAATGGAGCTGTGAATAAACAAAACTGCCGTTTCTGGGGTAGTGAGAGCCCACGAATTATTCACGAGCTACAGCTACATGAGCCAAAAGTTACTGTATGGTGTGGAGTTAGTGCTGAAAAAATAATCGGGCCTTATTTTTTTGAGGACTAGAGAGGAAGAACCACTACCGTAAACGGAGAGCGCTATAGAACAATGTTTTTTTTGCTCCACAAATGGAAGAGCTTGAGCAGGAGGATATGTGGTATCAACAGGATGGTGCCACAGCGCACACAGCCAGTGAAACAATGGTCATTTTGAGGAGAATGTTTCCTGGGCGTATTATCTCGAAAAACGGCGATATGGTGTATCCACCAAGATCACCTGATTTAACGGTGCCCGACTTCTTTTTATGGGGCTATCTCAAAGATCGGGTTTTTGTGAATAATCCTGAAAATCTAGAAGAATTAAAAGCCAACATACGGGAAGAAATCACCAACAGACCACCGGAAATGTTGGAGAACGTAATGAAAAATGCTCTAAAAAGAACTCACTCTTGCATTAATGCTAGGGGTAGTAATTTGGTTGATACCATTTTTAGTGTGTAGCATAACAACATTTCAAAGTTCAAATAAATATTTATCGTTCACAAAACGAGTGTTTTTTAATTGACCTTACTGTTATACAAAAAACAAATCAGGGACTTGATTTTGCGCTACCTTGTAGTTAGGGCACCAAACAGAGCTAATAATGAAAACAAAACCTCCGAAATTAGAAGACGAATTGGACTTACTTGAACAGCCTTTGGTAGGTTAAATATCATCTTGCTAAATAACTTACCAATTACCCTAAAGTCTAAGGTATTTAATGTATCCTGCCAGTCGTAATATAGGTACCCTTGCCAAAAAATCTGCTAATAAACTAAGGGTAGGACAAAGATCTATGGAAATTGCTATGCTGGGCATCCGACTAAATGATAAAATGACTAAATGAAGTGATGTGATAAGATCCAGACCGAAAGTAACACATGTGATAGAAATAATTACTCCATTATTGAAGTGAAACTGGGCAGCACATATTTATAGTGACGATGAGCGATGATAGATGGGCCCGAAAGTTAATGGAATGGAGACCAAGGACGAAAAGGCCACCTGGATGTACTCAAATGCAGTAAAAGGACAAGACTGAACGTTGAAGGCGAGAGACATGGAAGAATGACGAAGGACAGGGTAGGCCTATATCCTGTAGTGGATGACAACGGGCTAAAATGATGGTGATGACGTTAACAGTAGGTAGTTATACCTTCATGATACCGACTGTTTATTTTATGAATTCAAACGAATTTGTTGTATCCGTCGAATTTGTATTTATTTGTCATAAATTCCTTGATATTGTCAGTGGATTTAAATAACCATTTGGAATTTAATATTAAATTTAAACGTTCTTTTGAAACCTCAAAAATGAGAGACAAAATATGTTTTATAATAATACCTTTCAGATTTTACTCTAATTTGAAATCATTTTAACTTTAATGCCCCGAAGGCCGGCTATTGCCTTCACCGGAATAATCCTCGTGGTGGTTTATGAGATGCTACATAAAGGAAATTATATAATATTTGTTATTCCATCATGAGTTTACCTGCTTTGTTTTGGGTAAAAGCTGAATGAAAGCTTCACTTTAAGAAGCGCATTTCATTTATTTTTAAACTAAACTGTTGTTGAATTTATTCAAATAATCGAATTTATTTATTTGTTTACTTATTAGGAGAGATCTAAACTTGAAATGTTAATGAATTTCTGAAACATACCGTATTATAACTTTTACGTTGAAATTTTGGAAGTCTTTGAGCTCGGAAATGCATATTTTATTGTATTAATTTTTGAAAGAATTTGAATTAAATTTGAAAAATTTAAGTTTAGAAAAATATGACATTTAGTTTGTTTTGGAAGCTAAACATTCCTTCACAGAACAGTTTTACTGCAAAAAGGTCATAATTGTTACTTTCAAAATCCTTAACAAGTTTGCACGATTTTTGATGAATCTGTAAATATCACTTCCACAGGGATCTGAACCGCTTGGACTCAATTGGAAGGATTTTGACCCTTAAAGCAGAAGGCCAACGTTTCAAATCCCTGCGGAGGTGATATTTTCTTATACCAAGATGTTTTAAAATTAATTCATAAAGTCATAAAAGAAATTTCCCACATGAGAATTAATCTCTAAAATAATAAAAGCCCTCTTTTTCTTTATTAACAGAATTTGTTTAAGCATGAAAGAACTACCTAAATCACTTTCACCTCGCGAAAACAACCTTTGCCCTGAATTATTCAAACCTTGAGCATTAAATCAACACTGTTAATACGTGTGAGGTCTTACAAACATTTTAATGTCACTAAAAACTTCAATGACTCCTTGAATTTATTTTCTTAAAATTCTATTTTTATAAAGACAAATCCTTTGTCCTAAAACAAATTAATATTTTAATATTCATTCTTAACCTTTATATCTCAACAGTTATCCGACCTTTCGCAAAAATCCAAGCAAATAAACAACAATTCACAATTCGAAGATGTTTTCAGAAACAACCTAAATAAAATAACTGTATTGTTGAGGATTTTTGCTGGGTAGAAAGTAGCTATATTAAATTTGGGATTTCGTGTAAGTAGAACATCAAACGTTCAACCCACGTACCTGAAAATCTACACTACAAGTAAATAGAAATATATCTGGATTAACCTGAGTTCATTGTCGGCGGACGTAAAAAAAGTAATATGACCCCTGACCTTAGCTAGAACCTTAGGACGATATTTATTCTCTCTGAGGAAAAACATCTATGTAATGAGCATTTATGGAGTTCTAACATAGGTTCAATTTATTTCGTACGTGTGAATCCCTTGTTTTCTTTTCTAATATTTTTAGTTCTTACTGTTTTTTTATGGCGAAATCCAAGAGTTTGTTTAATGTTACTTTATTTTTAAATTAATAATTTTTACTGGTTAGCAAATTTGCCTGTCTAAAACTGGTCCGAAAAATTTTATTTGTTCTTTCAGTTAATTTACCAGAAACGAAGCAATTCAAACAGCTTCGGGTTTTGTAGCTCGTTAAGGTAAGACTTGTGGTTTAATAAAAAAACATCTAAAATAAATGCATCAAACTGACCTTTGCTTTCGAATTTTTAAATTAGTTTCAAATGTTATTAGGGCAACATTAATTTGCACTTCGTTCATTAAACGTAATATTTTAAGCAAAGTAATCGCATAAACTCACTTTCAACTTTCAAAAATTTACTTTCCGCTTATTATTCTCGATTTTTTTTAATTATATGCTTAGGTTATTCGAAGCCGTTTAAAATTTATGGACATTCTAGTAACAACTCGTATTAACTCTAAAACTGATGTCAATTCAAATTTATTTGGCGTAAAAGGTGTCGGTTGACCTTAGACCTTAAGAATATTCACATAATATAAAATGTGCTAAATTAACACTCAGATTTTGTGATCGGTGAGTTTGGTAATTTGAACATTTATAACGTCGATGTGAATATATTTAATTTATTTCCAGAAAATTCTGTGACCTTTGATCTTAAAACATTTTTCCTAATTGGAATTACGTGAATACTTTCGATTTGGGTATGTTTTATTTGACTGTTGAAATTGTTTAATAAACTAAAATGAAGATAAAAGTAAAACTGAGCAGTGGGTTGTTTTGGTGTAATGATTTATGTACCTATTTTATTTAATTTGCTAGTTGTTACTTGACGTATGCTCTGAGGTTAATAGTTGGGTTTTCAAATATTTTAATACATTTTTAGCTTAATTGTGTCCCATTTCTGCTTTTATTTAAAACCCCTTAATAAAATTGCGAGATTAAATGTTCTTTTGTCTATAAATTATTTAATTTTCGAGGAAATGTGTCTATAATCAAAAATAAAATAAATCATCAACTTATAAACCTTTTAAAAAAACCTACATACTTTAGAAATAAATTAAAGGATGTGATTAAATTATACATTTCTTTTTTCGTATAAATCAATTCGTTAATTATTTTTTAATTTCCAGTGATAATAAAGAAAACCTTGAATATTAATTTGATGTAATTTAATACCTTCGTAATATAACTTCTGTTTAGTTTGGTGGGATTATTGCTGTGTCCTTTGACTTTTGATTTTTGCAAAACTCTGCCTTTTACGCAATTTTTATGGTGCCCCATAAAAGTTTTTGACTATTTATATTATCTTATATAAATAAGATACGTTATAAACGTGAAGAGAACATTACACTGAAAAATTTAAAATCAGGAAGAAAAAATGCAAACGGAAGAAGATGAGATGAGATTGGACAGGGGCGAACAACAACCAGAAGAAATAACAAAGGAAGAACTAGAGGAAGAAATTAAGAAGATTAGAAAAGGAAATGCTAGTAGAACAAATGATAAAATGGATGGGAGAAGAAAAGAACTGGTTATTGAAGGTATAATATAAGGAGGCATGGAGGAGTAACAAAATACCAAAAGAGTGGGACGAAAACTTAATAATTCCAATCTATAAAAAGGACGAAGAAACATGCTGCGAAAACTATAGAGCTATATGCTTATCTTCAGTAGTATTTAAATGATACACTAAAATAATAGAGGGCAAAATAAGACTAGAATTCGGCGAACAACTAGAAGAAGAGGGAGCAGCTTTTAGGAAAGAAAGACAGACAAACGATAATATATTCATTTTGAGGAATTTAGTAGAAAAGCTAAATGAAAAAGGAGAAGAGTTGCACATAGCGTTTATAGATTTAAAATCACCCTTTGACATAATAGATAGAAGACTAATAAGAAAGACATTGAAAGAACTGAGACTGACGAATAAATTATTTCTAGTAGTAAAACATATAATAAATATACAGAAAGGCTAGGTACAATTTTTGAATGGAGGTCAGGAAAATTCGAAATGAAACAGGGTATTAAGCAAGGTGATAGCCTAAGTCCTTTCTTCTTCTTCATGTATCGTGTTCGATCTCCTGAACGTTGGCGATAACTTCGGCGAATGCGTTTCAGTTTTCTGATAATCTAAGAGGTTCTCCGGCGTTTCGGATCCCTGTCCATTCTCGGATGTTCTTTAGCCATGAAGCCTGTTTACTGCCCACTCCTCTATGACCGCCTATCTTACCTTTCAGTACTAATTGAAGTATATGATATTTGTTACCTCTTAAAATATGTCCTAGGTACGAGTTTTCGTGTTGTTACCGTTGTGAGTAGTTCTCGTTCTACTAGAGCTCTTTGCAGGACTTGCTCTTTGGTTTGACGAACAGTTCAAGGGATTTTAAGCATACGATGGTGGATCCACATCTCGAACGCCTAAATATTGTTCATTGTTGATATTTTGAGTTCCGTGTCTTTACACTGTATAATATTACTGACCAAATATGGAATTTTGCCATGCGTTGTCTGAGCTGGAAATTGTTGCTAGGGCCAATGTAATTCTCTTTATTTCTAGATCTGGATCAAGTTGGTCATTTATTATACTTCCTAAGTATATAATGTTTCGGACTTGTTGAACTGGTTGATTGTTGAGCTGCAATTCAACTCCATGGAGTTCGTCTATACTGAAAACCACGAATTTAGTTTTTTCACGTTTATTTTTATACCCATATCTGCGCTTATTTCGCTTATTTTAGTAAGAAGTTCTTGTAAGCCTTCCATGGTGTCGGATAGAATTATCGTATCTAATAACTAATAACTAATAACATTCAAAAGTTTACCGTTGATTTTTATACCATGTGTTTAACTTAACCTTCGAGTGCTACTTTGATGATATGATTTGAGTATAAGTGAAATAACGTTGGAGACAAGATACAACCTTGTCTTACACCTCGTTGAATGTTTAGTTTGTTGGTGTACTTGCCTGCGATCTTAACCCTAGCGTTTTGATCCCAGTGTTTTGCGTGTTGTACCTTGTCAAACGCCTTTTCGAACTCCATGAAGCAAGCGAAAACATCACCTCATAGCGATTCTATTATCAAGTTGCACGGCAAGGGTTTTACAGCACGAGAAATCCAAAAAGAGCTTACAGGTCTCTCGCAACCTTCTGTATATCACAGTTCGAAGATTCAAGGAGCTGGGCGGCAGCACCGATTGATCTGCAAGGGGAATTATTCGCTACATTGCTACAACATTATTATATCAAGAAGGTTCGTGAACGCTTCAGAAGAAATCCGGCCCAGTCGGTCCGAGAAATGTTCAGAAGTGTCAATCCATTTGGTCAATCCACGAAAGCAAGGTTTGTACACAGCACACAACACTTCAAAAACCCTGGAAGGATCTTGATCCAGCCCTCCTGCGTGCCGTTGTCAACGCGTTCCCCAAACTCCTTCGTGCCTGTGTCCAAGCTGATGGGACATTTCAAATTATAATATTGTATTGTGTTTATTATTGTTCAAAAAACCTTATTTTTATGGTTCGCATTGGTATTCCGTCTCTTTCCATTCCTACAGACTCTTTTCCTTGTATTCGTAATTTTGTTTCACTCTGTATTGCATTTCTGTTTTCATGATCTCTGGGCCTTCTACACACTATTAATTATCTGGCTCGTTATCTCTGGCGTCTCCGAATAGTTCCAATAAACATACATATAGGTTTCCCAGGTATTTATTAATTCGTTTTTGCCAATTACAGCTTGTTTGCACTATTTGTCAATATCCGAAGAACCTGTTTTTTAAAAACCCCAGCTATTTATTTCATGTTTCTTGGTATTTAAGATGTGTCAACTAAAAATCCGCACAATTTTCTATTTATTAAAATTATAAAAAATATTGAAAACTGACACAATAATGTGGAATAACGAAATCAGACCCATAATCAGTCACTCACATCACTTTAGTTAGTACTTCCAGCCTTTAGAATTGTAAAGTGACCAGATTTAAAATGACGAGGCTTTGTTTTAAACTTCTTCTAGTTCTTCAGTGTTTTATAATCTCTGACAGTTTTTATACACCTTTTATTTTAGTTGACACCATAACCTTTTCATGAGCTTTAATTAATTGTGATACATTTGCAATAGTGTTGTTGCGGGTAATATAATGAAATTGTTCATAAACACTAATGTTGGTTCGAGCATAATGTGATGTTACCATGTCTACCCAAAAATATATACTGTCCGTTATTATGCTATTCTTGGGTGAATGGTCTCGTTTGTATACGTCCTTTTGATCAATACAAGATCCTGACCGTGCCATAAACGTAGGTGATTTACCTCTTTCCTATACTTTGTCTTCAAGTGTTTGCTTTTTAGTATCCGTTGTTTTTTCAGCTTTTCCTTCACTTTCTTTTGACTTTTATACAGTGTTTCTTCTTCGAACCTTTCCATAATGTCATAACTAGTCCTCCGTGCAATACCCATATCTTCAAACTATTTCTCAGCATAACTTTTTCCATTAATACGGTGCTTTCTTTAAATTAGCCAATTAACTCTCTACGATATTTTTTTTATTTGGTTGTATTCTTCAAAGCTAATGTATTTCGTTGAACTTAAATGATCACATTGCAAATACTAATTAACATATTATATGTTCAAAACTAAAACGATTACTTTATAGCCTGCTAGATTACATTTTTCTATAAGCACTAATTTTGTCCGGATTTATAGTTGTCTATATTCATGTGCGTTGTTTTTCATTAGTCTTCTTTGTTCGAATTAATCGAATCCACTTTTTTCTCTTGTGACTATTATATTGGTTACTATGGTTTCTGATAACTTCTGTCAGTTTGCTCCTAAATTGTTTTCACAAGTCTTCTACGTTTTCGCAGTTTTCTTGAATATTCTTTAAGTTTGCATTTATTTCTTAAGTAACTTGTTCTTAGTTTTCATTAGTTACAAGATTATGGATATTTGTTTTTGGCTCTTCTTTACCGCGAATCTTTTCAACCTCATTTTGAAGTTAGCTACAAGAAAGTTATGGTTCGAGCCAATGTCTGCCCTTGGACAAGTGGAGACTCGTTTAATAGTATTTCTGTAACGATTGCTGATCAGAATATAGCCTATTTGGTTTCTAGTAGAATCCTTTACTTTTCATAATTATAATGAATACGATAATTAAAAACACAAGAGCTAAGACAAAATATTTAGAAACAACGATAGGCCATAGGAATATGAAACCTGTAAAGTTGGAAGGTTTACTATATGCCGACGATATATTGATAGTAACTGACAAACAAAAAAATGCAAATTTTACTAAACATACGGGAAAAGAGATCGAAAATATGAAAAAGGAAATAAATATAAACAATTGTAATCAATCCTGAACCAAAAAAAGTGGGACCTAGAGATAGCAAATAGAATAAAAAACACGACCAGAACATATTATGCTTTAAATAAAGTGATCTTTGGAAATAAAGATGTAAATAAAAAAGTTCTTATTTATAATACAATAACAGTACCAACCTAACAGCGGTAGAGATGAAATATCTAAAAAAGATTACAGGAAAAACAAAGTTAGACAGAATTAGGAACGAAATCATAAGGACAACATTAAACCAGAAATCAATAATATCAATGATGAACAGAAGAAAACGTAATCGGTTTGGACATATTTTAAGAATGAACCAGAACGGATTAGTAAGGGAGATGATGTTTGGTTAGAGAGAAAAAGGTGAAGAATAGGAAGATCAAGAAAAATATAGATAGAACAAATTGAAGAAAGGTAAACAATGAATGAAATCATACGGATGGCAGAGGACTGAAAGAAATTGAAGGAACCCGTAAATGAGAAATAAGAACCGAACTCCGACGCTCGTTTAAAGGGCATAGGGAGATACCAGAAAAAGAAGAAGATAAGAATAGGTAACGGTTTTAACCTTTACTATTAACCTAATTTTTAGATATGTTTTGAAATTTCCTTTTATATAACAAAATATAATAGAAATGGTCAGCTTTTGATTAAAGGGTGAAGAATACACGTTTTTGAATTACTGCAATAACTATTTTCAAAAATTAACCTTAAACCTAAATTCAAGACATTTTTTCAACCTTAATAATTTAAAGATGACATTAATAAATGTCAAAGGAAGATATCTGCAAACCATGTGTGTTTAAAATTCACACATTTAAATGGCCTTTGGCAAATTTTTTCCTTTTTTGATTATTTGCACAGTTGCTTGTATATTTAATTTATCTTGCATTAATTTAAAAAATAATTAAAATTCGTTACAGTAATGACTTAAGGCTGACTATTAATTTTGAAGTCTGACGTTTCCTGCAGCATAAAACAAACACGCAAGCTCATCTTATCAAATTAATTTAACTGGTATAAAATTAACGTCAGACTTAATTTGCAGTTTCATTTCAATAAATACATAGCTTTTAAACTGTGTAGTTCCAAGTTAAAAAATGTCTTTGCAAAAATTGTAAATTGTCAAAAATAGCACGAAAGTATTACGTAAGTTTTACCGACACTTTAATTATAAGATTATAACTTAACAGCCATTAAAGTTCCTCAATTAAATTTAATATGGAAGATGATTGCAGTAAAACCGGTAGCTCAGCCTTGACATTCAAAATTTAGAACTTTTGTGATTTCAAACGTTTGTGGTAAAAAGATTAATTTGCATTTATTTCGCAATTTAAATTGAATTATTAAATGACTTGGGTTAATATTCATAAGTTACCTGCTGATTTTTATTTCATTAACGAAGATACACTGACTTGGGGTTCCGTTTATTAAATGTAATTTTTTGATATATTTTAATGGTTATGTTTAACTTATGTAGATAGAGTTTTTAATGTAACGTAGTTAAGTAGTAAAGGTTGAAGGTTTATTTACTAGTAAAAACAACTCATACTATCTGAGACTGGTTTCGTTAGCTAAAGTAATTCATCTTTAATTTTTCTAAAGTTCTATTAACATTTATAAAGATAGTCGAACAAGTCTTGATAACAAAGAAAATAATTACGTGTCCAAAGCATCCGACTTTCATTACTCAAATTAGTGCAGTTTTCAAATATCAAAGGTATAGACAATGCTGAATTTCAAAATTTTACATTTTCTTAAACAGAAACTAAAATTTTTCTAAAAAATCAGCCTAAAAAGAAAACCAAGTTAACCCAGCCTCCAAAATTTCATAAATAAGAGGAGCCTTTGTAAAATTTAGAAAACTTCGTGCTGGTATGTTGAAACACAAAGAAAAATTACCTTTCTTATGTTACGTTCAAAAGATTGTCACATTTTGAAATGTCCGTTTGGTTGATATGGGTCTCGCATTTTTCGTACGACACTCTCTATACTTGCCTTCGGGCTGCTTACAATTTACCGCCTTGTCAAACAAAACGTGATGTAAATTCATTTCTCTTCTCTTGCGACATCGAAGTGTCACCTCTTACATGACTTATTTATTCTTTTTCGCTAGCTAGCCTTCGGAAACTTACTTCATATCAAAAGCAAACATTATATAATCGTAACTCGAAATATCATTTGATTTTGGAAAATTCTGCTAGAATTACATGAAAATCATCAGAAAAGGCATTAAATCGATTACTTAACTACGGTTGATTAATTAAACAGTGAGGAATAAGCCAAAATTTAAAGTTGTTTAAAGAAATTTAGTAAAAGTATAAATCATACTTTCGAATAAAAATACCCACTAAAAATATTTGATTAATTACGAAATAACGAACAAGCTAAATTTTAATAAATGAAAACGATTAGTCAGTGCTGCTTCGAATTTAACACTCATTACTCATTCGTTTTACAAGTTTTCGTGAAGTACTTGGATAGTGGCATACTGGCAAATAAAACTAGAGGCGACAGTTTGCCAACTCGCTCTTTTGGGAATTATATATCACAGCCTGTGTTTCTACTTTGAAATACGAATATTACTCTTGTGACTATGTTTTTCTAGACAGAGGAATAATCGCGTTGATTTTTGATATGATTGTAAATCTGTCACGAGTTTTTGTTTATGTTTAACGGGTTTTATTTTCCAGAAAGGTTGCATTTTAAATATGTTAATTTTTGTAGCTTTGGTTTATTATATAAAGCCGCGTCAGCATTTAAAAAAATAAAAATGTTGAAAATTTAAAGAAATTTGTCAATTATTCTCGCCCCTAATGAAATCGAATGCAGAATCGTCAAAGTAATAACATTCCAGCGTTGTTGACTATGCGGCGTTCTGCTTGTCGACCTGCATGTCAGTTTCAGGAGTTTTCAGTAGGTTTCAGCCAGCAGCTCTTGACAGAAGGACGAGGGTCAACAAGCGTCGACTGGTCCTGTAAACGGTCGTGTTGAACTTCGTTTTGCAAGTTTTCGTGCTAATTATTTCGCATCTTGAACTTTTTGTTGGATATTTTATGCATCGATTAAACTTGAAGTGCGATTTATGATGCACCGTTTTTATCAAATTCCTAACAAAGGTTTAGATTTGCATAGTTGCTGGAAGGAATTTTAGCTTTAGATTTTGTTTTTTCATTAAAAGAGGATATTGAAGAAATTAAACGAAATACTCAAAGGCGTAATAAAAGAAAATAAAAGGAACGTCCCTTTGAGATGCCTCAATTACAATCAAAGCGGCTATTTATCTTTGGGGCGCAAGAAAAAGTAAATGAAATAGACTTTTCCTTTCCAGAGACACTTTCTTGACATTCAACCTATTTGTCTTTAACTCAAGGGGAGTGCTCTCGTCATAAAAAATAACTGACACGTCTTTATTTTAACAGATTTATTGTTCGGCTCGAGCAGACGTAACAGCAAAAATTTATCATCAAAAAAAGGTCGTTTCGACTGGACAGCTCGATGTTAAAAGTTTTAAATATGAACTTAATAAAGCTCCAACGTCGTGCTGAATAGGGAACGATGCCTGATGCCTGAAACTAAAACCGACTTTTTCAACGAATGCATATTCATCGAGAGCTTTACAGGAGCGCCGTTTAATTTCAGAAAGGCATAGATGCATTCACCCTTCGCCAACCACCCACTAAATTAAAAAATTCTACCTAAAATGAGAGTCTATTCGCTAATTCACCAACCAACGCGGATTCTTTTGACTAAAAAAAGTTTCACAGGAAACTCGTAAAAATGTAATAACCCAACTACCAATTTCTTTGCGATTTTCTGGTACATTTTGTTAAATTATGCCTATTTGTTACAGGTCACATTTCCCTCGCAGTGGAATTCGTGGTGAGTCCCTTTTATATGACTTCCCTTAAGAGTAAGTACTCTCGTATAAATTTTACGCCTGATAGGCGTTCGGGCAATTCTTTTGGCCAAACCTAAACCGTGAAGACTACAGTAGAACAGCTAGGGCAGATTAGTTTCCTTGAACAATGAACTTATCCTTGACCGGGCCACTTTATCTAAACCTTATCTTGTTATAAAATATCCAGTTGCCTCTAACGAGCTGTTTTTGTTAAAACATTACATATTACTTCGAAAGAAGAAACAAACAAGGAAAAATGGATTTGGCGAGTTTTAAAATGCGAAATTAATTAGGTTTCATTATTTCTTGATTGCAAAATGCACGAAGTGGATTTTTTTCGTTAAAACAAATATTTAGAACACTTTCACTTTATGTAATTTTCCTCGTAATCTTCATCGTGGTTGAATATGATGAGGTTATGCTAATAAAATGCACTCTTACCTGTATTTAAGTAACAATCATCTTGGTTACATCATGTCATTTCTTAAGGAAATGCCAAGGCTTGTTAAAGGTACAGAATTTATAAGCAACTGCTTTTATCCACTTTATTTACAATCAAATTTTAAGGTTTAAAGACAAGGGTTTTTAGTTCAAGCATCTAACTTCACAGAACACGAAACAAATGTTTCTACTGAATACGTTGCTTACTGGGTCAACCGAGTTTACATCTTTAATTTAATTCATTAATATCGTGGAACCCTCTGAACATTTAGGCTCGTTTAAGGCCTTAAAATTACGAATAAAACTCTAGCGTTTTATCATTTACAATGATTGTTAAAAAAGTCTTTAACTTTTACAGCAATAAATTTTTATACGTAAGATGGCGGAAGTCCTAGAATGAATTACGAGTAATATTCACCCATCTACAAAGACTTATAGAGAATAGATTTTTTGTTTCATACACAATTAGTATAACTTCAAAACTGTCAGTGTAGATTCTTTATATTTCTAATTTAAGGTTTAGCAATCCTTAACTTAGAAATGCCAAATTTGAAGTTGTGGCCTTCGTTTTGCAATGCCTCTTTCTCAAATATTCAAGTAAGAAGTTTGTAGGTGGCCCATATTGCATTCTTGAGACCTACAATTTCTTCCGTAAATTCGATTTGTATCTTAGTTACTTATATGTTTTTTATGTGTCTTTCTATGTTGGGCTGATTTTTTGTTTACCCCCTATTGTGTATCATTGTACAGTTTTTACTATTGCGTCATTTCAGTAGCTCTTCCTTCAGTCTTATTTTCCCTTTGTTTTCCACTAATCTTCCTCGCCATACTCTCGTACTATCTTGGTCCATTTTTATTATTTAAAAATGGAAATACTTTTCAGTTTCCTCTCGTAATTTACTATTTCTTGTTTAATTCCTCGTCATTTACTTTAGTTCTTAAAAATTTCATTTCATCTGTTTGTCACTTATTCTGGTGTTTTTTTTGATTTAAGACCCATGATTCACACTTGTATACTATATAGCAGAGTTGGTACGTATACACTGTTAAAAATTTTAATTTTTGCTTTGTGTAAAACTTCCTTTTCCTTGTAAAATCACTAATTAAGGTCTAATATGGTTTATTACATCCCGATATTCTCGCAATCCTACCTGAATTACAGAGCCAGTGGGTTGATCACAGACTGTTCACGCTTACTCACACTCGCAACTTATTTAAATTGTAGGTATATTTCACATTGCTGTTACACCAATGCCTATATTTTTTGTGAATGCAAAAGATCTCAGTTACATAATATAAGTTTTAGGATTAGCCTGCATTTATAAAGGATTGGGTGAACACTCATTTTGCTATATAATTATATTTTCTGGATTACGCTTGCATGCGGGCAGTGTAGGTAAGAGCGAGCAGCATGTGAACACTGCATTGGTTAAGTACCTAATCCAGGCATAGTTCTTCACTTATATCTCTACCGTCTAACAATACTATTAAATTCTTCAACGATGAGGCTTACTCTACTTCGTTATTATTAATTATAATATGCACTACTTTTGGATTCTTTATGGTTATCATAAATCATAACCTTGGTTTTCTTTAGATTTATTTCTACATTCATGTTATTAAACCTGTATTGCATATGATTAAGTTCTATTATAATCCATGTTCTGATTTGGCAAATATTACTATGGCGTCTTTACTTCCTATGCTAAATTGAAAGTTGTTTCGGTATTGTACAATTAATAAATATGAGCCACGTTCCTCCTTCTTTTAGTGCAATTTTCGTGATTTCTTCAGAAATGGTTTAACATATGTAACTGTTTATTAAGTTTATTAGTTTTAGACAACGCATTAATATTATTTATCTTCCTTTTTCTCTTGTACGTTTGTAGCTATTGGCTTTCCTTTAGTTACGAAATTTGACCACATGTTTACAAAAGCTATTAATTCATCGTTTACATGCCTTTTCCTTGACACACCCCATAAAAAATACAGTCCGCCCATTTTGTCTCATAACCCCTCACTGGCTCTAAACAGGCAACATATTTTACAGATCACTGGCATTGAAGCAGCATAGAAATTGCCTTTTCAGAGTTAGTAAGGGATTACGAAATAAAATGTGCATCCTGTATATGTCGGCATTTTGAATGGTTTTTCAGATCAATAAAGCAAAAATAGGTGTTTTATCTTATTCTAATGTCTTTCCAGCTAGCCGCGTGCATATTCTAAATTCCCTTTCTTTTCCGAATTTGTTGATATACCTTACTTGGTTCATTGAAAAACGATGTATCATTAAGACTTAAGCTTATTTGTACAATTTTGGTGATTAAATTTTTAAGATTTCACTCATTTGGGGAACTGCTTTTAATGTATTTTAAACAATTATGAAAATACTGCATATAATGAAATTTTAACATGCGCAAAAATTAAACCACTGGCCTTCATAATTTGTTACAATATTTTTTACAAGCTCTCGAGTTTTCAGTTCGTCGGTATATTAACGCTTTCTCATGCTTTATTTATTATTCGGAACAACAATTTTTTAAATTCTTTTCCTACCAATTGTATTATTTCTGGTGTAATTTGTCGTGCACATCTGCTTTGTCGAGTTTGACAATTTTTGTAGTATTTTTAATCCTTCATTCTGGGTCCCTTTGGGCAATTCTTTCTGTTTGCACTTTCTTGTTTCTTCGGTATTGCTAGATAGTAGATCTCCAAAGTACTCCCCTCATCTGGCCGTTATTTCGCCTTCTAAATTAAAAGGTGACTTAAAAGATCTTAGGTAATTTTTAGTTAATTTTATTGCTGTTTCTCATTCGTTCGTCAAATTTCTCCCGTGATCGTTCATTTACTGTTCTTGTTTTCTTTCTTGATTGTTTCTTGTATAGCTACTGCAAAATCTTCCAAACGTGTTGTTCGCCTCTTGATTGATGATTTTTAGCAGGTTTTTTTGGGGAGGCGGGGGGTTGCGCCCATCATTCTTGCACTTCAACTTTTTGGCCTTTTGTACGCCCTAATCCAATCAATTGTGCCCTTAAATGAGTTGCAGGATGTTTATTACGAGGAGGTGCTCGTGTGTGAGAGCTTTTTCACGTAGCGTTGGACAGTCAAAGTTTATGTGTGAGACTGTTTCTTCCTCTTACTGACATAATCTGCAGAGTGTGTCTCCCCTGTATATTCCTATTTCTTGTAGATGTTTTTTCAGATGGCAGTGCCCTGTGACAAGCCCTACCAGCTGAGTTCGACCTAAGTGTAGTACATCAGATGTCAGTCTGCGTGAAGGCTTACGAATTATTTCCGTCCCTATGTTGAAACCCAGCGGGAAATATGTTGTTTAACGGTCAATTTTTCTATCACTGTTTTGGGTATTCCGAATACAGGTTCTGGGCCTATAAACGGGTTGTTTTTGCGAGGGCGTCTGCTTTCTTTTCCCTATATGCCTGTGTACCAGGCTACCAGGGCAGTTGAACTGTGTTCTTCTCAGCTAAGAGGGTGGGGTGATTCATACATTCTCTCGTTAGTTTCGAACAAATACGAGATAATTCAAATGCTTTTAAGGCTGCTTGACTGTCAGGCATAATACTTATAAGTTGTTGGGTATACCCGTGTTTTGCATTCTCCTGAACACACTGCACTATATCAAATATTTCAGCCTAAAAAACTGTGGCTTTAGCTCCCAAAGACACACATGTTTTCACTTGGTCTTATATTCTAGGCCCTAATTACATCTCACGGTGAATGGTTTTTCAAAGGAATACCCTGGATAAGTGTAAGTGCCCATTCTTAAGATGGGGTCTCCTGCAACTGTCCACATCTTTCTTGGTTTCCAGTTACCAGTGATTTTCATCCTATGTGCTATAATCCAGGCTTCCCCCCCTCAGATATAGTCCAGGGGAACCAGAAGGGCTTCCATCAATGCTATTGGAGTACTATTCATGACTTCACATATACACAAGCAGGCCAGTTTCTGTATCCTGTACTCGTCCACATGCATTTTCTGCAGCTATTATGACTTTTTTAAATGTTTAGGTACACTTCGTTCAGATCCTTTTTCCTTTCTACGTGTCTTGCTTTACCTATCTATTACCTGATATTTTGCGCATATTTGTGTTAGATCACATCTTCCTTTAGCTTAGCCGATCTTAATATTCTTGCTTGTTTGACTTTATTGCAGTTTAAATTTAGTTTGGTTTTATTTGTCCATTTCATATTCATCTCCACTAAATACTTTGCATTGTTTTCACTATTAGTTTATGTGATTTTCAGAGCTTTTCGACGTTCCATTTTATAAAACGTTAACTTTTATTATTTTAATTTTATCATACATTTGTTGTATATCTAAACTGTTATTCTTAAGAACTGTCTTAAAAGTTGCTTTTTCTTTAGAGCTAAGGTATTCGAACTTCACATAGTTTTAGATTTCTAATTAGTTTTAGTTTCTACCTAAACATTTTTATTTCTTAGGTACTTAAAATTATCGGAAATTCTGTCATTACGTGTATTTATGTATTTATTAGGAGACGTCAGAGTTGGTAGTTTAATAAATTCTTACACTAAAATACTGAAACTTTGAAATACTTTGACAAATTCTGAAACTATCTGCAAATATGATTTTACAACTTAGTGGAAACAGTTTGAACCTAAAACTTGTTCGTTCTGATGTATTTTGAATCAAGCTTTCAATTTCACATAAAATTCGCTTATTGTTTAAAAATTTTTAATAAATTATCCTGCATAAACTGCGATAAAAATAGAGTTGATGTGATGTGAATCATTTTATCTTAATGCTTAATGCATTTGCTAACTATACAATCTGCAATCAAAATCGTTTCTCAATAACACGACTACACAAATCTCAGCTGCAGAAATTTCATTGTTCATAATTTTCGCAATAACCTTCGAAGTCGTGGTTACAGCCACAACAGTTTTTACTGTAGCAATAATCATTTAGGTCCAATAAATACATAATGACTTAAACCAACACTTGTACGAAGCAATAATAACAAAACATAACCTGAAATTCTATTTGTGCAACTTCGAGCCTGCAGAGTTAATGCAATTAGGGAAAAAAATCGTAGGCCCGGAACAAATTAGTGAACTTTATTTCAGGTGTTAAGTTCGTGACTGCCCGGGGGAATAAGCGCAATTTAGGGAATATGTGGGTGGTTCTGTATTTTTATAAAAGAGTAAGAGTAACTTGCGGGTGTTTGATGTTCAAAATTAACTTTTACTCGTGTCTCGAACCTATAATTTGACGAGAATCCGATATTATTTCATCGTTATACTTTTTTAAATTCTTTAAAAGTTAAAGCGAACGATAATCTTTTCGTGGTTCTTGTCGGTTTATGTTAATTTAGACATTTGAATTCGGCTTTCGTGATCTTTCTAAATTTCCGTTTCAATAACGATCCTCAAAGTTCAAAACTTTAAATTTATTATCCTCAAAGAACGAAACTAAAAATTTATTAAACCAAGAATTTAACCTAAGCACGTGAAATAAGACAGGTAATTTACATGAAACGGTTGAATTTCTACCGTTATGCATTTCATTCACGTGCTCCCTATTGATTACTGTCTTTTAATTTCAAATACTCACATATAAATGAGTTCATTACAAAATGTCACGTAGATAATACCGAAGCGAACAGCCTTCAAGCTGAAAAATAATAAATCAAAGCCGTAAAGCGCACTTGTTTTAAATTGTAATTAAAATAGGTGGAGTTTTCTCTTCAGTGTTTTATTGAAGTTAGCACTAAAGCTGAATATTACTTTAAACTCATAAAACCGTGGAAACTCTGTAAAATTCATTTGGTACAAGAGATTTACATTATACTGGAATATAAAATAATGCCATTTTTATTAACGTACAACAGGGTTCATCAAAATCCTGACATTTTAATTAAATTTCAAGCAAATATTATTAATTAATTTTGCATTTTGTAATGCTAATAAATGAATGAGGATTTTGTTAATTAAATGATTTTTTGAGGGTTTTAAGCACATTTATGTTTATTTAATTAGCGTTATGTAGAATCTGTTTTTGTCTTTTTTTAACTAACGTTGGCTGAATCAATGATTACCACATTCATGAGGTATTTGTATAAATTACGCTAATTTTCCACGAACTCTTTTGAATAAACAAACTTTCCAAAATAATTCAGAGGTTTGGATCTTTGATAACAAATTTAAATTTCCAATCTTAAACGCTCAAATTCTAATTCAATTACCTTACATCAAACGCTGACATTGGTTAGATTTAACTGTGTTGTCCCAACTATTGCCACAAAATTTTGATATATGTATTTGTAGATTTAAAAACAAATTTAACTTTTAATATACATATTTTAAATTAATATTAAAGATTCAAACATTAGTTTAAATTTTAAGGGTTCAACTTCCAAATTCGGATTTGAGATTCCGTTTTCGATTATAAATATTCGAAATTCCCAACACACTTCCTAGTCCAAAATAGAACAAGCAGCATATTCAAATTCAAGATGTCAAAGATAAACCCTTTTTCGAGATTTGGAGCTCGAATCTGCTGCCGAAAATCAAAATTTGCTGAAATTCGAACAAACAAGTTGAAATTTCTTATACAAAATTTGAATCAACGTTTGATATTTTGTAGAACGTGTCGTACATTAACGCACCAGCCTCGACACCGAAAGGTATAAGGACAATACATACATACAAACTTAACACTTAAAATTTGATGTATTCCAATTTGCAAGTCAGACTCAAAATCCAAACGGAATTTAAGAGGTTTTTTTTTTTAAATAGAATTTGAAATTCCCAAAATATTAAACCTACATTTCATTCGAATTTGATCGATTCGATTCGATTCTCATTAAGTTTGTTTCATATTACACTAGCCGCAAATTGTCTTCGAATATTAACATTTTAAATTCAAATCACGACTTCAAGATTCAAAGTTTCGAAATCAAATCCAAAGTTCGAATCTGCATCCATAATCGAGATTCAAAACTTAGTTTGAATTTTTTTATTTCTTCCCAAACTAAAATTCGAATCGAGTTAACTAGCAAGCTTAATCGTTATAATAACTGTAGTTATGTTCTTCATTCCGTGGAGATAAAAGGAGGCCGTATTCAGCTTCTTATTTTATTAAACAAAAATTGGGTTTCCGACAAGATTAAAAACTCCAAATTCAATATTTAAATTTGTTTTTTGCATTTTAATTAAACGTGTGTATCCTTAAAAATTTATAGAATATAAAATTTGTTTCCACTTTCAATATGTCTTACTTATTTGAGTTCAAAAAATCCTAAATTCGAGATTCGAAACTTAATTTGTATATGAAGTCGTTTCCTACTGTTATTAGAAATTCAAATCGTATTCCCAAGAATTTACACTTTAAATTGGATTTAATCGATACCTTCCATAAATATGAAATAAGCTGCACCTGCGTCTCTCAATCTTTCTAAGTAAACAAGCTTTGCTAAGCTGAAGTAAACTCGAGTATTAAGATTCAAAATTCAAAGCACAACTTCGGATTCAAAATTACGAAAACACATTCATATGCAACATCGAAATTTGGAAGCCACTTTCTAGATTTGACATCCAAATATACACCTAATATTTAAAATTTGAATCTACAAACAAGAACTTCAAGCTGAATTTTTAATTTTGATCGAACTTAACCCAAAAGCTTTAATCATAAAGATACCTGCAACTATGCTTCTCAATCTAGTTAGAAAAGAGCGATTGCTACACGTTTTATTAAACAAAAGTCTAGGTTTTGCCTCATAAAAAAACAAATTGTTTTCAATTTAGCTCTTTCAAAGAATATAATAAACCTTAACTTTGAATCCTTCCGTTGCAAAATTTTTTTAAAATTACTTTAGTCGAAACACTATATCGAAATATAAATCATTTACAAAAAAGTCCGACTTCCCCTGATTTCAGTAATCATTTAGTAATTCGTAAAGCTCTCCTGTTTCTAAATTTCTTTAGTACTTTCAGTTAGACCTCAATTTATTTAGATTATTTACAGATCTTGTTAATTATAATTGATTGTTTCTATTGGATTGCTTTTTTGCACTTTAGAATTAAAATCAAACGCAAGAGGAGCATTTAACTCCCACTTTCATTGATTTACCATTTGTAATTTTGGTTATTTATGATGTATTTTTTTTTTACATGAAACAACCCCAAACATTATCTAGAATGATCGTAATTTTTACTTTATTTGTTCTCTCCTCATATCCTTTTAATAGCTGTTTTTGATTTTTATAGCTCTTTCGCGTGTTTTTACGATGTTTGCCAGATTCTGATTTTTCAGCAGTGTTATATGTCTTACTTGGATCGTCGTTCTAGTTTTATGTTGTATTTATATTTGTTTGGTTATTTGACAACACGAACTATTTATTTTATTTTAGTAAATTTCAGGAGTCTATTTACATAACAGGAAATTATTATTTATCTATTTTTACCAGCAATGCTCAAGTATTTTCCCGTATTTCTAAAGTTAAAATAAACCTATTTTCCAGTAAACCATTCAGTTATGATTCAGATTCCGATTAGTTGCAAAATTAATGATTAGTAAGAAAATTTCACATTTTTCATTTCAGTTAATCGTTACAAATAACAAAATAAGTTAGTTCGTGATTCACGTTCTGGCTTAGGCAATTCGTTGTGCTAATCAATCAATAACCGTTTGCAATCTTTCATTTTAAAAAACCCAGACGTCTAAATCCCCTCGACTGCACACAGTTTCATGATTCCAGTATGCATGCGTACTTAAAACTGCTTTTCCTACTCACCATGCAGAGCTTTTAGGTAAGCTTTACCAGCATTAATCATCTGCCGCGCTCCCGGGTTGAATTTATCCAGGATATTCTGTAATAAAACAAACGGAATTAAAATATCACATATGGAAAAATTTATTGTGGTTTTAATTATAATGGAAAATGCATGCGGAAATAAAAAAGTGCAACGGGAAGCCATTATGTTTTTAATTTTACGAATTTCTTTAAGGATGCGGTGTGGGCGTCAGCAAGAGCCGCGTATTTTATAACGTTCGATGAAATTCAGGAAATGTTCGTATGTGTTTTTTTACAGTTCGATGCGTAGCAAGAATTTATGATTGAAAAATTGGCAAAAAATGCAGTCATTCCACTTTTATTCCGTTATATTCTCCCATATTAGGTTTTATTAGCGAATATTTGCATATATCTACATGCCTTGCACATTTAAGTCATAGTTTTCCATTTTGGTGTAATCGTAATATCTCCAGTTTTAATTGATTTTAAAATTGGAAATTTCCTTGTTTCTCCATTTCATATGTAAATTCGCCGGCATAAAACTAAATTTACCGTAATAAAATCGAGAAAAGAGCCAAACAAAATCTGGTGCCCGAAGCCTGAGTTGCGAAAGTGAATGAATGTCATTTGCAATATTTTCCAGTGTAATCAGATAATCAGTGAGTTTACGACCGGATATTCGGACTTTAAACCTTTCTACACCAAAATGGAAAATTAGCACCTTAATTACAATTCGGGCAATTAAGATTAAAATATGGTCGTTAAGTCTTACTTTTCGTGGGTAAATTAGCCAATTTATTAGGCTTAACTACGGGAGTAAAGCTCCTATAATAAACTGTTTGGGTGAAAAATTTAATAAATATGCGGTTTTAAGAAAAGGCAAAGCGCATCACTTTAAATGCTAATCATTTTTTAGGTGGAATTTAAGCCAGAAATACTCCAATTTATTAAAAGTATAAATAATACCGTTTTCACGAGTTCTCCCTTTTAAGCTTTTCGGGTGAATTTTATAAGCACGTAAATTTTGAAACTTTCGATCCGCCCCTTGTAAACGATGAAAAATCAATTTCTCTAAATATTTATGACATCATTTCTGTACCAGATGTATTACAGATGCGATTCTGCAACCAGATGTTGGCAAAACGAAGCCGCATTTAGGCAATTTGTTCATATTTCATAGGACTTATCAGAAAATACTGCTAAAAATCGTGAACTGGTTTTACATTTTAAAATTTTCATCGCTTATTGTGAAAACGCTTCTTTGCTTCTTGAAATAACCGCTTCAGTGTGTTAATTGAAAACTTGAACTGTGTAAAGAAAGAAGTAATAATAACATAGCCAACTGTTAGGACAGAACGTCCAATAATAAAGAAACCTCACCAACCAGTACGTTATAACAACAGATACCCGCGTAATAAAGGCATTTAAAAATACAAAGCCCTAGGAAGTGCATGGGAAAATTCTAGAAAATAGAGCATGTGTGGAATATAAATCTTTACTGAACTGCAAGGGGACGTTTTGGTTAAAATGAGTAGTTCCTTAGCAACCAGAAATATTGATAAGAGAAACGTGGATATTTTATCGATAGCAAAACCGAATTTACTTTCCTTTTCTCATTTTTATTGGTTATTATTTTTTGAATATTCGTAAAAGGAAAATTATTTTATAGGTATGTTAAGGTGTGTGTGAGATTTACTTACATCAATTTAAAAGTACTTTGCAAAGTAAAGAAACGAAAGCTAGGGAGGCAAATTTCTACAATTTTTTTTATGATAACCTCTGTTATAACGGATTTTACATATTCAAGGTTTGTTTACCATGCTTACTTAAGCTAATCAAAGCTGTAAACGCTCTTTAGGAGCTTCAGTAATGAAGTACTTTAAGTCTACTGTAAATTAGTATTAAATAATGAATTAATTTCTGTTAATTCTTGCAAGACTTTAGTAAAATTCACCACGGTGAGCTAAAGCTTTGGTAGATAGTAGATATATATTCGTTTAAATTCTAAACTCAAACACTTGATGATAATTTTAATAAAACCTGAAACAATTAAAACCTTAAAATCTCGTCGAATAAATATCTGAGTTCTCTTTGATCTTCTCCCAAAAAACTTCAAGATTATTTAGTTCCCTCTTGATTTGTTCCACCAAAAACTCGGGTTTAGATAAATTTATTCATCCAACCCTTTATATTGACCCCTTTTTCAAGCAGAGGAAATAGGGATGCTTATTTCATATCGGAATTTTCTTTTAGAATCACAACTCAGCTCTTTTGCGATTCAAATGTCGCTATTTTTACTCTCCACGAAATAGCTGACGCTTTAACATTTGACATTGCATAATTTTTACTGTATTTTTGAATACTGGTTTAATAGTTCCATTTTCGGATTTTATTAAATTTGTTTTTCACCAAAACAAAACACTTTATTAAATATGTTAAAGAACAAATTTTGAGTGTGACTCGAGGCAATTAAAGAATTTCTATAATAAATATTTCTTTTAAATTTGCATGTATTATTTTCAATCTCAAACAGAACCCAAATATTCAGTTAATTACAGATATAAATGGGGGTAATAATAGCCCCATAAAAACCAAATTTTACCTCATTAAACGCATGGTTATCCGGGTACATAAAAGATAAATACAAACTAAAAATAACGTGTGGAACATAAAGAATTTAATCTGCATCACGTAAATGGAATAACTTCTTATCGTAGAGCAATTCACACCCCTATGTTGGTCATTAACCACAAAATAACACAAATACCACGTGTCAGGGGATACATTAGGGCGACTTTAATGTAGTAATAGGAAATTTCTGCCTCACCGTAATTACAAACAAAGTTCGTAACGAATAGAATACTTCAAATTTTTTATAAAACAAGTTTAACCCTTGGTCTTTATTTACCTTTTTTTTATATTCGCAATTAAACGCAGAATTTAATTAAAGCTTATAAAATAAAGAAGTCGGGTTAATTTAAAATAAATTGGAACGGATATAAAAATTTACTCAGCAAACTAAAGCTTTGGTTTCCTAGGAAGCGGTGCCGTCATTTAACGGCCGTAAAAATACGGTGGGTGGGGACGCACCGCCAAAAAACGTTGCTGAACTGATTCGTACCATACTGGCTCAGCGCTTCAGATGAGACGACACCGCTCTATTACATTGGGTGTGCGCTACCGCTCTTTTGGAAAACACTTCGCTTAAAATACACGATACCGTTTTTCGTGATGTCACCCACCGTATTTTGACAACCGTTAAATGACGGCACCGCTTCCTAGGAAACCAAAGCTTTACTCTTCCAATTACGAAAACCCATTTAAGGTGATAGTTAAACTCCGATGTCCCAGCGTTAATAGAAGTTACAGAGAAACTCGAAATTGCAAGCAATTTCTAGTCTAATGTCTAATGCAATGCACTCAACTGCAGTGGATAAACGATGGAGTTGTAGAGAGATACTCCACCGAGAGCTTAACCTCCAGATAAGTGCACTTATGTTGTATACCTTTCAGAAACGGTAAACACTTTACATTCCTACATCCCACATTGGTAAATTAATTCCAAACCTGATACCAACCGAACCAATAAGTGTCGAACTTAAGCGTAACTTAACGGGTTGTTTACTTCTGATAATCGAAACGCATGATAATTAACGGTTTAGATAAGAGGAGTAAACACCAGATGGGAAAAATATTTCCTACAAAAAAATTTTAACAGTCAAGTTGATCTCCTTTAAAGTTTATTTAACGGCCAGGAACTAATTTACTGCAGAAACCAGATTCATATCTTCAGGTTATTTAAATTGTTAAGAGGTTAGAAAATTAACTAACCATTGCTTCAAATTCACTTGAAATTTCAAAACCTTAAGATTGGAAGTTTTTCCAAAAATTAATAAAACTATAATACTTTTCTAAATTAATTGAAAAGCTTCTAATCCTTTGTAATAATTTTTTTCTATTTTATTTTTATAATAATGGACGTCTAACGTTTATAAAAATTACCAAAAATGAAATGCTGAAAATTAGTAACAAAATACTTTAAACAAATAATATTAAATTCCCTTCTTTTAATACGATCGAAAACTGAAACTACTAAACCTTTACACAATACGAAGCTTACAAAAGAGGCTTCTTAATAACGCAATGATTATAAAACCCTTTCATAAATTCTTCATTATTTCATAAACACTTTGTTAAATTAAACAAATTCGCCGATCTGAACTACTTTTACCATATTAAGTAAAGTATTTAAGGTATTTTCGGACTATACTTCTTCCGCTGATGTACACAGAACTTCTCCTTTTTATAAATAAATCTTGCTAGGAAAACGCACATTAAACTTATACAAAATTAATAAAACCTGCATTGTATGGAATTCTTTAATGTTGGAACAGGAAGACATAAGATAGGCAGAGATGGAAGCAACTGGAAGAGACGTACGTCCAACAGTGGACTGATATATAAGTTGGAGAAGAAGAAGACGAAGAAGAAGAAGAAAACTTGATTATTTTTTGACAACCCGATTTTTAACAATAAGTTAGGCAAAGCTCTGTGTTTAATACTGTTATACTTTGTTTATTTTTATATACTATTTGTTTTTGCCGCGTTTGCATTTGTAAGTACTGCAGCGCCACTCAACAAATTTCTTGTTGCCTATCAATATGCCACTCTGTCACCTTCAAGTTTGTTATTCTTTGCTACTCAATCTGGTAGGGTGGTAGGTTCTTGAATTTTAATTGCCTGACATTATAAACAGAAATCATAGCCAATTATTGTACAAATCAAGAGTGAACAATGTATAATTAAATGCTTTCTCGCTTAGCCTTTGTTATAAAATGTGATTCTAGTTACTTCCAGAAAATTGTAGTAAATTAAACTTTATATTATATAAATTAAAGTGGCTCGCGCCCTTCTAAAAATCGTGCCTTATTTACATTTATTACGCAAGAAGATTCACCATGAAATAAATGACTGTAGGTTTATGTACACAAATAAAAAATAAATCAGTAAAAATTATTGGCTATAAAATGTACGAAGATCGTATTTCAAAGTCAGTCATACACCATAACTGTATCTTATTGCATTTTTATATTCGAATTTTAATAAAATTCATATTGAAATACGGTACACTTATTATTCATTATGATATACCGTCAAATCGTGCATTTCCGCTGGAATTTATTGAAGTAAAATGTGTGATGGCACGGAAAACCAGTTGCTATAACAACCCGATGGCTTTAATATTTTCAGTTTCGGTTTATTGCTTTGGTGAATATTCAGTAAGTAATTAAAATTTTATTAAAGAGAGTAAACGATGAGAAGTTTTCGGTAACCGAAAGGATCGTGTATTATACGATTCCTTTAATTAATTGCAGCGTATATTTTATGTTTTATAGAAGCAACATGCTTGATTTGTTTGTTCGTTGTGAAATTTTAATTTTTGGTTTTATACATTTTAATATTTCAGCTGCTAACGTTTGTAATAACGGATTTTTGGATTCAGTATAAGTAAATTTACACCGCTATATTGGACCTGAAATTTATTTATTTCGTTTTATTCGGCGTTTTTTAAGTTGATGGGGCAGAAAATTTCGGAGATTTTATTCAATTTGCAGAAAATTTTCTGAACACCTTGTTCATAAAAACTCTTTTGATTACAGTAAAAAAACTGCTTTTATTGGTTGTTGGTTATTGGTTAATGCGATTGCAGAGTAGTGTTTTGTTAAGTCCCCAAACATTCCGCTTTTTTACTTAACTGACTATATTTTTATATTTTTTTGTAGAAGAAAAATGTTCCGAATTTTTGGAGTTAAAGAAAACCTACGTATAAAATTTCTAGAACATTTGAAAACACTTCATTTAAAAATCCCCAGATTAATGTAAAATAAATCCTACATTTAATGTTTACAGCCGCTGAAAAGTAAACTGAAAATGTTTTTTAAATTTTTCATTTTCAGAAATTTCAGGACGTTCTAGGATTTGTTTCTTTAACTAAATTTTCATGACACTCTTTTCAAGTTGTTTTAGATGTAAGTCCCTTGCTTTACAACTGCTGAAAACTTCTATTGCGCACCTTATACAGTTTCGGAAATGTGTTTATCTGTTTTCAGCAATTTCAGCACATTTGTTTAACTAAATTTTCTACAAGTACTGAAAAGTAGCATTTTATATTATACAAAATCTTCCTTTACCTTTATTATCAGAAAAGTTCAGCATACTTTTGTAAAAATCTTTCAGACACAAGCAAGACAAATCCTATAGTTACATGTTACATGCATGATAGCTGCTGAAAACTAAATCTAATAGGGTTTTCAGAATATTTTTAAAATATTTTGCCTTCAACATTTCAGAATGTTGTAGGGTTACTTTTTCAAATTCTTTTGGGTTCGAGTTATATAAAATCTATAGGTTTTAAACCTAACACTTCGCATTTCACAGAACACTCAGAGTATCCTTTACTTTGTTTTTTCTTCAGAAAACTTTTAGTTTAATTCAAAAATGAAAGGTATATAACATGTTTAGATTTTCAGATTTTCAAGACAAACACCTTTTCCAAAAATCCGTCAGATTAATGTAAAATAAATCCTACATTTAATACTCCTATTTTACAACCGCTGAAATGTAAACTGCAAAATATTTTTTAATTTTTTTATTTTCAGAAATTTCTGAACGTTTTAGGATTTTTTTCTTTAACTAAATTTTCAGTGCACTCTTTTCAAGTTGTTTTAGATGTAAGTTAAATAAATCCCGTGCGTTACAACTGCTGAAGACTTCTATTTTGTAGTTACATGCATGGTACCTGCTGAAAACTAAAACTATAATAAGGCTTTCAGAATAATTTTGTACTATTTTGCCCTCAAAATTTCAGAAGGTTTTAACGTGATTGTCTTTAACTAATTTTGAAAAACGGTTCAGAACAGGTTTTTCAAAATATTTTGGATTCGAATTGTATAAAATAAAATCTGTACTTAAATGTTTTACAGCAGCTGAAAAGTAAAGTTTTACATCTTTTCAGTTAAAATAAACCATAGTTGCTGAAAAATAGCATTTAGTATCTCACAGAATTTTCAGAATATGTTTTACTTTGTCTTTCTTCAGAAATTTCAGAACTTAGGATATGTTTCTTTAATGAACTTTTCAGGAGGTTTAGGGTCCTCTTTCCAAACTGTTTTAGATTCGGGTAAAATAAATCATGTATTTAAATATTTTAAATGCTTCGCACCTGCTGAAAGTAAAAATTTTGTATCCTACATGGTTTTTACAATATAATTGTAGCTATCTACCCTAAGAAGTGTCGGCACATTTTAGGATTCTTTTCTTTAACTAATAAGTCTTTAGGGCTGAGGTAATTTCACTTCACTATATTTCAGTATGCAACTGCTGAAAAATAATCTACAAAGTTCACCAAATACTTTTAAACCAATTGCTTTCGAAAATAGTCTGAAAATTTTTGAATGTTGGCAATTTCGTTTTAGTTTCGACTACGACCAGTGCAGGCTACATCATAACATATCTTTCTATATTTTTCTGTGATATAAAAATTAACTTGGTTGCTTTAAGGTAATTCATTTAGAATCTTTAAATATCTACTTAGGAACCTATCATTTGCTGTTACTTCATTCATCTGATTTTTCTATTTTGACAACGTATGACAAGCCAGATGCAATTTTAACATTTTTAAAGATCTTTCCTTTACATAATTTTCAGAATATTCTGTAACTTCTTCCTCACAATCAAATATTTTGGTAAGCTGCTAAGATTATTCTTTGTGAGAAAATAAAAGTTTTTCAAAATTTATTCAACAAAAATTTGAGATTTAAGGACAACAATCGCCAATTTCTGCGTCCCTGAAAAGCTGTCTATATTTATTCATATTAGTAAAACTAGCCAAGAACTTTTCAAACATCTTCGATTCTTTTTAAAAAACAAGTTTCACCCTTCCGAAATTAGCAACCAACTCGACGAGGGTAAACTCGTACAAGAAGAGGGAAGCGTTAGAGAATGCGTGGAAAACCGAAGTTGTTAAAAGAAGCTACCCGTTATAAATTTTTGTAAAAAATGACACTCTCCCATCGTTCCCCTTCCTTGACTTTATAAAAATTTGTTTGCATTTCCTTCAGTATTATATTGCGTAACCGCAGCACGACTTCTAATATTTCATAAACGTTCCTACGGTCATTCGTTTCGCTTCGGAAGACAACAACTAAAATTCAGTAGAAAAGTGTGAACGCGATCAGATCGCTTTTTATGCGGTCGCACATGTTGGCATTCCTATCCTTTCACGAAGTTTTGTATTTGTATTCAAGTGCAGCGCCGAGTTCGTTGAATTGGAAATTATTCGATTCGTTTTTGCGATGCGTTTCCTTATGCGACATTTGTATTGGTACTGCAGCTGAATTTTTCATACTCTCCACCATTAAACTACAATGTACGCTTTAATCAAATTTGATTTACGAGTTTCTCACGACGTTTTAGTTTTGCCCCTTTTTACGAAGATCAAAAAGGTCGTCGAGGAAGTTGTTTAAACACACTCCCAAAGGATATCAGGTTGAAAATCTGTAGATGCGGTCGATCCACCTGCAGATTTCTGAATTTAATCTTGCGAAAGTTTCCAACAGAAGCGCTAACCATAAATTCGATTTCCTTTCAAGTTATGGAATTTCGTTTAAGGACGTAAATCAACTTTGATACTTAGCACTTTGTATGTAATTCGTAATACAACAACAAAGCCATTATGCCGAGGAGGATCCTGAATTTTAAAACATGTTCTAAAGCTGCCCTGAATTCTTATAAACATGAGGAATTTTTTCCGGCATTCTTAAAATAACCAACAAGCCCTATATAATCTTGAAAATGCGTGTCTTCCCTGTTTAAAAACGACGATAGTAGCTGATAATTACATTTAAATCGAGCTGTTATTTCGCTATTTACAAACGAATGCTAAAAAAATCTGAGAATAAAAATAATGGGGCAACGAAATTACATCTTACATAAAAAAGGCAAGGCTAAAGTTCTTCTAAATTTAGTAACCTTACATTCATTATCGAAGGTTCCTTTTACATAATTCGTAGGAAACTTTAATGTAAGTTTAAGATTAGTCCGCCCATTCCAGAATCAGGAATTTGTAGAATTTCAATAAATTGCCGAAGGGTCTTCGGTGAGCGATTATGGGAATACGATATTATTTTCGGCCAAACAAGGTCGGGAAAACAATCAGAGAGGCTCGCATAGCCCAAAGTTAATGATGAGAAAATTTAATAATTATTTGGGCGAAATTTGCGTGTGGGAATATCGGGTTTGCAAAATTATTCTGTCATCTTTTAAACTAATTACATGGGTATCACAATGCAAAAGTTACTTAATCACTTTTGCTTTTGGAACGGCGCTGGAATTTAAACAAGGCGAAATTATGAAAACACGTATTGTTCTACTTAGATTTTTAGATTTCTTTTCATTTATTAAATCGTAGAAATCGACACTCGAATGGTGCTTATTAGAAAATTGATAAATGGCTTAAATTTACATAGAAAGGACAGCTTTCGCTTTTTTTACCGAACAGATTCCATATAATTCATAAAAATTTATCAGTTTTTAACAGTGAATGTGTTAAATTTGAAAGTCAATTAATTACTTTCCACGGCTGTGAACACGAAGACTTTTATTTATTTATTTGGGGACGAAAAACCTAAAAGTAACAGTAATTCGATCCATGTAAGCTCATCAACTCTTTTCTGTAAGTAATAGGGATTAGTCTGAACCCGGTTAAAAAGGCAGAAGTAATAAGATTCCGGAGCTTTCCTGTTTTCGACATTTTACGTTGTACATTTTAGGTCAACAAGGCCTTAGATCCATTCAGCCACGTCGGCTTTAGGGAATTACAGGCTCAGTCAAAACTCGAAACATTAAAAGACTTTTAGGTCAAAATTTTACTTGCTAATTGGTAATACGAGTTTTATAAAATTAAGTTGGGGGAAATTTTCGACTATTCCGGTGACAACGTTAATTACTGAAGTTTTATTAATTAAAATTCAAAGACGTCAGCTACTTGTTGTAATAACAAATTTTTGAATGCGTTATTTGTTGGAGTTTTAAGAGCGATTTGTGCTCTTTTATACTATTTGTCTGCGAAGTAGTGCGTGGGCTGTTGAATTACTCTATTTGTAGGCCAACAAGTATGGATATCTCGAATAGGAAACGATTCGTGTAAAAATTGGATATCAATATAGGTTAGTATGCGAAGAGGTAACATTTACCTGTTAAATCCCACATTGAATTTATCGAACAACATTGTAGGTGTAAACCGCAATATGCAAGTTGAGGTTTTGTGAGAAAACCAGAACGCTCTTTCATATTCGCCAGACGTATTTAAAGTACAATATTCCGTAAGCACTTTAAAATAAAACGAAATTAAGGTATTTTGCTTTTCACTCGTATTCAGCAGACGCAGCTTTTGTACCTTTGTGTATTTGCATTTTGCAGTGCAGACGTTTTGCATTATTATTTTCTTACAAAAGGAGTTACAGTTGCAGAAAACGCAAAAGTTAATAATTGAAATTCCCTGCTTTAGTTTTTTAGCTTAAACAGAAGTTATTACGTTTACTTTGCAGAAAATGCTGAACTTGGCCGTTAATATAGGTACTTTTATAAAAGTATAATTTAATTCGTAATTTTTAAATTGTAAAGATGATCAGATTTGTTGTTTCTGAATACAAAATTAAAGCGTTTCATTATTTTAAAAATATCTTAGTCCCTCTCGGAAACCGAAAAACCATTCTTGTTTCAATAAATAACCTATTTATTTAACTTATTCGAAGGAAAGCAGGACCGAAATTATGTAACTGATTCGTTTATATAAGCCAAATTGTAGCTTTTCTTAAATATAATACCGAAAAAGTACAAGGAAAAGTCAAATTGAAATATAGAATTAAAGTAAACTGTTTATTGCAAAGTATTTCTTTCCCAATTTATACTGAGAATTACAGAAAATTCCAAGGAAATTACGGGATTTTTTCAAATTAATTTCACAACTCACGTTATGATTTTTACCAGGAAAGACCTTCGAATGTGGTGAAGTAGTATGCACTTACAACAAGGATTTTTCTTGGTTAGAATATTTATTCTTGCCAACCAAAAACCACAGAATCCTTGGAAATTTTTAAAGCTTACATCTCGTTGTTTACTTAATGTAATATACTTTTATCTATCCTGTTTTAGGATTCTAGCAAACGTTTCCATATTTTAGCTTTTCTATTTTATTAATGAAAGTTACTTGATATGTGTGAAGCCAGGCTTTTAAAGGTCAAAGTTAAAAACGATATCCCATTTCTTTTTTTAAATAAATACCAACAAATTTAATCGAAAATCCCACGAATGTCAATACGTTTATAAATATGAAAGCCCAGAACTTCACATTTATTTTAATTTTTCTAAAATTACATTTTTCAGGAGTTATCGTCACCCAACATTCTGTCACATATACAAATATTTATTATTACGCCGCGTATATAATCGATAAATTTTAATTAAAAACAAACTTCATAATAAAAAGTTATTTATAGCGGCAACTAACAATAATTTTTTACTGTGTTTGTACGGACTGAACAATTTAAAGCTTAAAGCTTTTCAGTAGTTTAGTGTTGAGCTTATTTTTCTGCGCTTATTTTAACACTACATTTTTTTAGAGCATTGTTTATCCTGTTTTATTTTCAATGTAAAAATACACAATAAAAACATTGATTGAATCTTTAAGGATTTACTTTGAATCTTCTTCCTTTTGTATACCAACTTATTTAAATGATCTTACGCAGTCGTATCATTCCTTTAAATGTTTAGCAATAATTAATTTAAAAATAATTACAAATCCAAACAGAAATCCAACAAAAAACTTTCTACAATTTTAAGCAAAAATTGTACGCTGCTAAAATAACATTCATCAGAATTAAAGACGAACAAATAAATAAACAGGGCTATTTCGCTCTTTAGCGTAGAAACCCATCAAATTTTCTAATTAATCGAAAATTTTATATCAAACCAAGGTCACTGTCAGGTTAACATGTCTATTAGTTCCCATCGGGGCATATTTATCTCCGTCAGTAGGTCTAATCAACTTTCAAATCCTGCATTTTATTAAATCTCGAGTAATGTTTTGCCACTTAAATTTATTTTTTGAATTATTAACTAACTACTGTAAAATGAAGTATAAAGTATATTTTGCACAGCTTTGAACTGTCACAACATTTGTGCAGTTTCAACTTGCTTAAATGACATTCGCCCAAATTTAATTTAATAAATCTTCACGAAATAAAGCACGTTTTTACGTTAATATTAAATGAAAGTATAAGAATGCAATAGTGAGAAACAGACAAAACCCCAAGATTATTTCAACTTTTCTAATTAAAATTAAAATTAGCCTCGGCTTTTCAATTTTTCTTCTACGAACTTTAATTAATAAATTGCCGTTATGGATAATTAAATTCGAATAGAACTTTTATGAAGTTCCTTTAAAATCGTAATAGAATTCTTACCTCGTCAGTTTTGAAAAAAAGGAAAAAGTAGATTAGTTAATCCTAATTTTCTTTTAGTTAAGTAACTTTTTCTGGGTTATTAGTTTGAAAATAAAAACGGTGCTCTAATTAAAAACAGTTGCTAAGTTTAATTTGCAATTTCCTTGTGATTGTTTGTAAATTAGCTCTGCTGCATTATATAAAATATTTTTACACATCACAGCTGGTGCCAAGTAAGATTTTGTAAGATTATGTAAGTAAAACCGAAACAAAAACAAAATCAGATTAGACAGTTTTCGGCAGCAAAACTTCACAATTAATTTGAAGCTTAGGTCATTCAGAAAAATACGAACCACATTAATTCTAAAAGGACTAATAAGATTCCTCGAACTTTCTACACAGTTGCTCTTGAACTATGGCTTATTATTTGTCTGTTTATTTATACCTAATTAATAAAATGACTTCGAGGATAACAGGTGTCTAATAATAGTATAAATTTCACAACAAATCACTGCCGTCCGAGATTTAAATTTGATTATTTGATTAGTATTTCGTGAAGTACCTGAAGGTTTCATTTTAAGATACGTAAGTGTAACCCGATAACGCCGAAGGTTATGGAAATTTAGTCCCACTTTAGAACATCTTCTAAATAACGCATTGCTATTATTAAAACATGTTTTATCCATTCTACGCCGTGGATCTTTAAGAAGTGAAAACATAAACTAGCTGTGAGCGATGCATTCAATTAGGTGAGATTCTCATGAGGTAGAAAGTTTCAGCATAACAGTATTGATACCGACTGTATATACATATCGTTATTGCATTAATTTGTGTTATATAAGAAAATATATCATAAAGCGATCTAGTTTTCACTTTTCTCTATTTAGTAGTATCGCAATAATTCCTAGAGTTCATCAAATTTTAGTGTTTTTGCATGTAATGCGAATAAAAATGTTTAAGTCCTGATATAATTTTCTTAATTAAGAATGCAAGTAAAAGGATCAAACCAATATTTCGTCTGCTCAAGTTCGCCGGAGGTTAATCGAATGGCCCTAAAACTTTCCTCATTTGGATTTCATTATAACTTTTTCTTTTAAATCCTGAAACTCGATGATACCGTTATATAAAACAGATTTGCTTTCAGTAATACCGTCGAAATTTAACTTACACTTTTTCCCACTTATTTAGAATTAGAACGCGCAGATGTTAAGCGCGTTTATTTATTAATTTCTAATTAACATACATTACCGGCTTTTTTCTACGGGAAAATATTCATTTATGTTAGTAAAAGTTTGTTTTATATTAATGTAGTAAAAGTGACAGACGAGTTATGTATTCTATTCAATATTACTTTCACTCGTTCATAAATTTTTACAGAGTACAAATCCAATTTCACGGTATAAACTTTCAAAGATACCCATCTGAAGAATTCTTATAACAGACCCATAATGCACAATACGAAAGCGTACAAGGTCCGGACCGGAATTCGTATAAAAATAAGCCACCTTCGAGTTCACCTCACCTCAAAAGCATAGCTGAATTAATGAGCAAAGCGCGTGGGAGTATGTATAAGAAGATGCAAATAAGCGCAGCGAAGTCTGCAAATTAAAGACATATTCCATATTCGACACACCTTAGTGGCCTACATGCGTAAATGGCATTGCACCCATGTTGGGCTTTAACGTTTCAACTAACCAACGGATCTATAGATGTTTGAAGAATGTTGAGACATTGAAATTGCGCCATTCTCGAACGCACAGTTCACAGGTCATTGCAACCAACCTGCTTCAAAATAATTGTTTAATATTGTTAGTAAAAAGTTGCTCCCAGCATGATTACTTCTTGCGCAAGGCTATGGCATGTGTGCCAATTTGAGAGGCTTTGTAATTATGTTTATAATTGTTTTGTTTAATAACATGTTCGTTGCTTAAACAATCGAAACGAAGTTGCAAGGCATTTAGGCTTTTTTTCGTTTTTTTTGCTTCTACGGTTTTACAATGAGGTATTGAAAGGTAATAAACATCTTGAAGGTTTGGGAGGTTTACTTGTCCTCTTTTTAAAGTCACAAAATTTTCTAAATTATATGCAGGATTTCTTGACGTTCTCTGCTTCGTATAATTTTCCCTTATAATTTCTTTTTGCAAAACAGAAAAAAATTCCGACAAGGATTGCATCGACTTAATTTTTTTAATAACAGCGATAATCAGAATTTAATTAATCAAAATTAAAACAATAACATAAAATCTGTAACGAAATACAACAAACAAACCGCATTAAAATCGTTCTGGATGTTAAAACCGAAATTGAAAACAAACTCCTTAACAAAGCAGGAATTTTGAAACCTCTCTATAAATTAAACTTTGTTTTCCTGTATTCCATAGAATGTTAGCCAAATAAACAGAGTCGTTGATCTGAAGTGCCGTTTCCGTAGCAACCGGAGAGCTTCTGCGTTTAAATAAGTTCGTTTTTCGCTTCGACGTTATAAAATTATTGTAGAATCTAAATACGCAAACGGGGCATATTTAATGCTTTCTTATTTTAAAAATCGACTTAAATTAAACATATAGTTTTATCAAAAATATAAATGGGTATTATATTTGTCAATATCAAGAAAGTTCTTTTTTCTTTGATGGTCGTATTATAATCGCACTTTGTTTCTAAGTGCCAAGTGCTTAAATTAAATAAATAAAACTTGGATCATTTTAAACCAGAGCAGGTCATGGTTTGAGTTTATTGTTTCGCCTGGGTGGGCACAAAGGTAGGTCAGTTGATTTTTGTGTAGGATCTGGTCCACCCTACTTCTTCCCTCCTTAATTACATACTTGATTATAAGAACACATCCTTTCAGTTATGACAAAGTCAACCCTTTTAAATGGCATTCCTAAAATAAATCCTTAAAGCCTAAAAAAATTACTAAACGAATTTTCAAGGGCAAGGTTCTGTCTTTATACTTTTTTTATATTTTAAAGGTTTAAAGTCAAATTATTAAAGATGTCGGGGATAATATCTTATATGCAGATTTTTCAAAATTAATTTAACTTCATAAAAAATGCTTTTTCCCAATTTTCTGAAAGTTATAAGTTCGATGTTTTTTTATCACCAAAAAGAGTTCAGAATAAATAATAAAAACAAATTTATATATTTATAAAAGAAATAAAATGAATTTCTTGTAGAAACTCAGAAGTTCCTATAATGTTATAAAACAATAAGAAGCAAGCAGAACTTAAGTTATAAATTAAAGCTAACAACAGGCAACTGTTATAACTTTTATGTTTTAACTTTAATACATTATAAATCTAATTAACTATAAATTTAATTTATTAAATGCACGGTTTGCTGCCGCTTAGATTTACAATCTGCTTAAAAGAAGATGCAAGTTTTTGTGTAAGATTCACAAAGATACGCCAACGCAACTTGCATGAATGCAGATGATTTTAACGGTAGATTAAACATAAAAACTTCTCAACTAAGTTGCATCACAATTTTATGTGCTGCAGCCATAGATTTATTGCCACTCCTTTGAAAATAAACTGAATGCCGAACAGGAAACTGTTACTGTTATTATTAGATATTAAATTGTTGTTGAGTTATTGCTGTAATTAAATTATCTTCCTTGTTAGCCTGTTAAAGTTCTCACAAAAGATAAAAGTGAACTAATAAGCTGAAAGTTGTTAATGTTAACATTTATTTCGATATTAATGACGAATTGTGCCCCATTCTTCAAATTTACTTCATCATTTAGCTTTAAAACGGCTCTTTTAATTACCTATTTAAAAAAAAATAATTAAAACGCCAACTTCTGTGTTATCTACGATGTGGAGATTTCGACGTTCAGTTAAGCTTGAAACCTAACAATTATTAACAGCTAGACCCACAGCCCACAGTTGCATTATGATCTGAATAAAAACAAAATTATAAACCATGATGTGCAGGAAATTCGAATGTTTTGTTGCCAAAAAGAATTTTGTCCAATTTTTCTAATTTACTCCACGATTTTAGTCTTTAAAAACACCTTTAACCTCAAAACTGTATATTTAAAAAGAAAAATTAAAACAATGGCTTCTGTGTTAAACAAGGTGATTTACTGTGGAGACTTCAACGTTCAGTTAAGCGTGAAACCTGACAATTATTAACAGCTAGACCCACTATACATTGTAATCTAAATAAACACAAAACAAAATTACAAACCATGATGTGCAGGAAATTTGAATATTTTAATGCTAAAAACAATTTTGCCCCATTTTTCTAATCTACTCCACTATTTAAGTCTTAAAAAACGCCTTTAACCTCAAAATTAGATATTTAAAAAGAAAAATTAAAACCCTGGCTACTGTGTTACCAACAAAGCGATTTAAACTGGAGACTTCAACGCTCAGTTAAGCTTAAAACCTGGCAATTATTAACAGCTACACCCACAGTTGCATTGTGATCGAAATAAAAACAAAACAAAATTATAAACCATGATGTGCAGGAAATTTGAATATTTTGATGTCCCATTTTTCTAATCTACTCCACTATTTAAGACTTAAAAACACACCTTTAACTTCAAAACTGCGTATTTAAAAAGAAAAATTAAAACGCTGGCTACTCTGTAATCAACAAGGCGATTTAAACTGGAGACTTCAATGCTCAGTTAAGCTACAAACCCAACAATTACTTACAACTACACCCACAGTTGCATTGCAATGTAAGTAAAAGTAAGTGGAACAAAACTTAACAAAACCATAAACCATGATGTGCAGGAAATTAAAACATCAGACATAAAACAAGCATTCTCAAACATCTTTGAAGTTTGTAACTTTCTCTAATAACCGTATACGGTAAGAAATTTTACGTTTACTTGAAACGTGATCATAATTTGTAATTACGTCCTACAATAACAATCTTTAACACCCGAATCGATTAGATGCAATCAAATTTCTCCAGTTCATCTTGGAAACATTTATGGGTAATTTAGAAATTATTTATCATTTTGTTCACTGTGTTACTTGTTACTTTCGCTTTTGTGTTGCCATATGGTTTTTGTTTTGAAATTAGCACTTAAAAGGTAAAACCTTGAATTGTTGAGAATGGATATTAAAAGAATTAAAGTATTTATGTAGTACAGAAAAAAGACAGACGTAAAAGACATGAACTGCTGGGCATTATTTAAATTTTCAAGGTTTTCAGTGCAGACTTGTGGTTTTTCATAGCCATAAGCAAAAAGTTATCACGTGTAATCTGTAATAAGGCATAATTGTGCAACTCTATTTTATAGTAATATAAATGATAATTTCATTGTGCTTTTTTAGAAAACTTGTTATTTTTACTCCTTCGTCCGTAAAGGTTACTTATCTTTATTTTCTGCACGTATAAGTAAATTAATGTGGTAGTTGTAGGTTAATGAGTCTGGGAAACGAAATAAAATACGGCGGTATCAAATATCATAGACTACCAACATGGCAATTTTAAAGTGAAGCCGTTGATATTCGAAAAAGGCGAACGACGATCTTAAAATCCGTATATGTCAACAATGTCAAGATATGATCGTTTTTACTATATTTATTGTCTTTTGTTTGCAAATCTGTAAATGTGGATGTACAAAGATGGTAAACAACGGAAGAAATTTAAATTCTTTTGCATTTTAAATTCTTCTAACAGGTCTTTAATCTGTTTTTTTGCACCCGGTATTTAAATTATAGCATTTAATAAAAATGTTTCTTGGAAATTAGCATAACATTTGCGTACTTGGGAACTGAAAAAAGTTAGTGAAACAAAGCTACATTTTCAGATTAAAAAAACTTTAAAAAAAGTACGCAAGGGGCGTTCTTAAACGAATGTTTTAGTCCCCCGTTATAAACGCCTTAGGACTACCATCAGCTGAGAAAGCACATCTTTGATTTATTCCAAGCACTTTAAAGATGCTTCCGATTCATTTGCAATTCAATCCAAGTACGCTTTGTTTATATTAAGCGCTAAATAAATTTTTATGTGCTCCACTGCTTGTAATTGTTGTTGTAATGACTTACAGACTGCATTGAATAATAAAACCAAGCAAAGATAGTTTTCGAATACTTGTTTTATGTTTAAACCGTTATCATAAAAGTGTAGCCTCAGGCTTTGAGAATGTTGATAAATCAAATTCTTTGTTATTTTATGCAACTTTCAAATGCCATAGCCATAACGAACATCATTTTTAAATATCATCGCACCAATATTTGTTCATCCACCACGTGATGGTATTGCAACCTTCAAAATATCCTTCAATAAAATCTTGTCTATAAAAGTGCCTTCAAAAACTAACTTCTCCTTTTTCTTTCCGAAAATTAAATCCTGGTGAAATTATTCTTATTAAAACCTCTTGGGATTTCTCTTCAGCTGCTGTAATTATTTAAATAAATCTAAGGTCAAACAATTTCAAAGAAAGTGGAATGATTACGTTAATTATCGTAAGTCTTTCTTGGTGCATTATCCTTTCAAGCCCTAAATTAAGCTAAAATTACAAACAAATTTGAATTAACTTTAATGACAAAGCATTAAACAATGAATAAAGTTAAACTCGTACACTTTGTACGACTGAATGTGAGAAAAAATCCAAGAGAACAAGTTGTGACTAATAAAAATGTTATTTATTTTCGTCCAATTTAACAAGTTTATTTATTTAAAACCAGTTGATTTAACACATGTTCCCTTAGAAAAAATGTAGCTGGTGTTAAATACTGACATTTGTTAAACCACTTCGCACCTTAGCGCAAGTTCATTGACAACGCCGGACAAAAAAATAATTTTTGAAAGTACAATTTATATTTTTAACGTCTACTATTTTTCTTATGAGCAAACTTTACTCTTTTGAATACACCTACGTCCTTCAGACGTGTTTAATTTGTACCTAGTTAAACATTCGTGAATCAGATAAGGTCTGCAAGCAAAAAATAACATAAATTCCGACGAACTTTCAATTATATATTTCATTCGGTCCTTAATTTTACTTATTGTAAGAGAGGACGTATATATTTTATATTTAATAAATTTAATTACGGGCCTGTTTCACAGCGACCTTCCTACGAATATTTCTATAAGAATCACAGGTGTTTGCTTACGTAAGAATATTCGAAGAATCGTCGACTATGACTGCAACATTTAATATTCAAAAGATTCGTATTGTTTCAACGCCTATTTAAGATTAAATCTTGGAATTTAGATAAAGCTTAGTTTAAGTCAGCTTAAATGTAGCAAGGGTTGACTTAAGCCCTTATAAGTGTGATAATGATAAATGTCAAGATTTACCTCAATTTACTACTGACAATATGATATAATATGAAATTATTAGAAGTTATTAGTCCTTGTACGGAGATTTTATTAGTTGTGGAATTTATAGAAATAAAAATTAATAATACATAAATTGAACAAGCTTGAATAAGTACAAGGTAGGCTTATTATTCTGACAATTAAATTTTCAAGGTTTAATAAACGGTGGAATTGGGTTAGATATGTAAGTCATCAGGTTAGGTTTTATTATGTTATAAGACTAGCTCAAGAAAAGATTCTTGTGTTCTTTCATGTGTTATTAAGTATTTTCTTGAATATAACATTTAAAAACTGCCAAGTTCATTTTTTGTTTCTGAAGTACAAAGAAGGGCATGAAATTGTTGAACCAGACTTTCATCGGTGTTACCAAACTATAATTATAATAATAGATCTGCTGAAAGTTCTTTTATTATTTTATGTTTTTGTAATAATTCTAGCCTTAAAAAACGTTCATTTATTTACTTATGTATTTTGTTTTTATCTCTGATTAGTTTGACAAAAATAAAACTAAATCAGGGCACACAAAAACTGAAACTAACACTTAAACACCATCTAAAATGCTTTTCCAGACAAGCGCAGGAGATACTTTTGTCAGCTGTTCTAATTTAGAGATCTCATTGAAAATAAATGTATTCCCAGATTGGTATTTGTGACAATCTAGTTTCTCTTGGCTTTTCTTTTATTTTGGAATTTCTGTTTTTTGATTCATTATATTTTAAGAAAATTTAAACTTAATGGTGAGTTAATATTAAAATACCAAATTGAAATAAAAAACAGCATTTATTGATGCTGCTTGTTTATAACTGAAAAATATGACAAGAATGTTCCTCCAGATTTAAGAAATATAAGAAGAGCGAAATTCATGTAAATTATGAATCTTAAAAGTTTCTAATCGAATCTTGAAGATTTGTAAGTAAAAAAACATGTTTATTTGATTCATAAAATATTATGACTGGTTGATGAGTAAACAGGGAAAATTTATGCAGATACAAATTAGTGAATGAAAGGAGAAATCTAAGTTTACTAAGAGTTAAAGAATAGACTAAAATGTCAATAAATGTTAAGGATTTCTTCTTTTCGTGCAAACTTTAAGGCTTTTTAATTTGATATTCCAATCTATGGAGACTTAACTGCTTTTTAGGGAGTTTCTTAGAATAACGAAAAACCGAAACTTGGTCCTTCTTTTACTATTTCTTTTTTTAGTATTATTAAAAGGTTAATTTTTAGAGTTGTATGTCACATTTTCGCCAAAACAATTTTTCGAAATTCAATACTTTCCTTGAAAATTATTATTATTTAATTGTTTTTAAGAAAAAACCTAAACTTGCATGTTAAAAATCCTTAGGAGCAAAATTCGTTCTCGATGTAAACCGTTTCAGTGACGTGTTTGAAATGACGAATAATTGATTTTAGTTTTGTGTTTATTTATTTTAATCTCCAGAATATTAAACTGACATCAGACATCAGCATACTCGATGCATGGAGATGTTTTCTTATTTTCCTTAAAATGTACACAAATTCCGAACGTGTACTGCAGAAAATTTTAAATCATTTAAGCTAATTAATAATAAATGTGTTTCAAGAAAGCTCCAGAACCTGGAAGTAAATACTTTCACATGGAGACGAACTCCTGTTCATTTTTTTCTTTGGTAAACTTAAGAATTAAATTGAAATAATGAGAAATAAAATACCTTGTCTTCTGACTTACAAAGTTTTTGGCATCGTTAGTTATTCACTTTGTTTGAGGCTTTTAACCGAAAAGTCAAATTTAACCCTACTTTTTGAATGTTTGAACAAATTATAAAACTTTAAATCAATTCCAAGCTGGCCATTTCTGCAGGTTTTTCCAATTTCAGAGAAGATTGAACGTAAATTTTTTATATTTTTGCCTTTGAGCTTGCGGAACTTGCAGTTATTAATTTTTTCTTTAAAACTGTTGACTTTTAGTTGTCGATTTTACAAACAAACCTTTTTATTTATCCAGCTTGCCTTTTTTAATTTTATATTTATATTTAGATACTGATTTCAATAAACCTCAACAGATTATACTTTAAGCAAGGCCAACTGTATCAATAGCGACTTCGTCCCTTATAAGGCCGTACCGTTCCGCGTTTTTTACACTTTATCAAATTTACAGTTAGCGCTCTATAGGACGACCTCTGAAGGCAGTATTTGCAACTATTTTGACATATTTGGAAATTTTTAAATAAAAATTTCAAAATATTGAGTACAAGAACTGAATTTTTGTAGTAATAACCCATTTTTCATGTTGCAGTTGCTTCGAAGATTGAAAAAATTTGGTTTGGACGTTTTGTGGTATTCCGTGTGCCAAAAGTTTAATGTAGTTTTACAACAAATCTACGTCGATTTAATTTTTAAATTCATATTCAACAAACAAGGCTAAAATAGTTATTTGCGCTCCAAGTTATGGTAAGTGAACTTTTTTATCCGAGGTGGTAATTTGTGGACCGAAGCGCAGCTGAGGTCCATAAAGCCACCGAGGATAAAAAAGAAACTTACCTACGCGTTGCGCATTACGTTTTTCTCACTACCACAAAATAAAATTCATTAATAATTTAACAAAAATTGTGACGTTTATATTTATGACAGTTTAACGGCGCTGTTGCTATGGTACAAACAAACACATAAACGCAATTTCTGTTTTCAGTAACGAAAAGAATGAAATCAAACATTTTGTAAATACACCTTCATTTAACATTCAACGTTGTTCCAATTGTAAAATTAGTTTTAATATTAATAAATAAGCACGTATTCTCCATTATAACTATTTATTTTTTTTATATCCGTTATGGTGTAGCGTTATGGGGTACCATGCGCGGAAAATGACCTGGCGCGGTAAATCGTCTTTTTTGCCCTTAGATACAGTCTGTTTTTGTTCAACTAAATGTTTTAGTTTCCATTATTGTCGACTTTTTGACAATGAAATGTCAATTTACCAAGGTGGTAGTGAGAAAACAATATTTTATTGCCTGCTAAATCTATAAAAGCTGTACATGTAATAAGTAACAGGATTTTTGTTAATGCTAGTTGAATCATTTTCAAACTTTTATTACAGTGTTTTTCTTTTGCTTTTCCTCTTTTGTCAATTGCGTTTCCCTGTTTAGCAAATGACTTTCCAGATTATGAAACGTCAAAGTTATGTTGCAAATGACATTCCCTATTTGTCAAATCTCTTTCCGTTTTTAGATAATGCTTTTCCCACTTTTTTTAAAAAGTAGGTATGTAATAAAAAAAGAACTGGGAAAAGCATTATCTAAAAACGGAAAGAGATTTGACAAATAGGGAATGTCATCTGCAACATAGCTTTGACGTTTCATAATCTGGAAAGTCATTTGCTAAACAGGGAAACGCAATTGACAAAAGAGGAAAAGCAAAAGAAAAACACTGTAATACGAAACTATAGTATAATAGTTTCAAATTCTAGACATTACACTGAAGAAAACACAAACTCGAATTATTTTTAGACACTTTTAAGCATTCAGTACTATGTAAGAAACATTTTGAGATTGAAGGCTTCTTACCTTCAAATAAGAGAACATATTCATACTATCGCAATGAGCAATCCTATTTTTACCTGCTCTTAGAGAGAACATACCAAATTAAAAAGGTATCACCAAGTTAAAACATACCTTAAACAGAGAAACGTTAAAATTAGAAACAATACTAGTGCCATTATGACTGACAACTTTGACAGGATCGACAGCTGACAACTAACTGACAATACCGTAGTTAAAATTTTGCCTGGAGAGGTCGCCCTATAGAGCGCAAAAAGTGTAAAAAACGTGAAATGGTACGGCCTTATAAGGGACGAAGTCGCTATTGATACAGTTGGCCTTGCTTTAAGGAGCACGTAGTTCCCTCTATTCTTAAGAGACAAAATCACTTAAATCAATTCTCTTTGTCACGATTGTACTGCTATTTTTCTTAACTATTCTTAAATTTAAAGCAACTTTGGTGTAAATGGTCTAAACATGTGAATGAAAAAGTGTTTAGGCTTCAAAGAGTTAAAAATTAAAGAACGTACTTTTTTTATTTTCTTTAATCTTAACCGAAACTTCCTCTTTGGCCTTTTTACCTTTCCATAGAAACTCTGTGAGTGTTTATCTTTACGAAATCAGAATAGGAAGATTCTATATTTATAGGTATTAAACAAAGGTCCAGGCCACCCTCGATGACAAAACACACGCCTATTGTGCGCTTATTAGTAGACTATTGAAACGAGCGTTTCGCTTTCATAATTTATACACTACGAGCGTTTGATACAATCAGGAAACGGAAACAAAAGCGGCGTTCAATACAGGGAATAATAAAGTTAAAGCCTTTAGTCACTAATCTGTATTGAACATTAGCATCAAAGTCCCGATACAAATGAGGTTGGCGTTATCAGCGGTGACACTCGTGATCTGAACGGCTTTAACGTATAGGTAAATCGTTGTACTACATAAATCTGCAATCGCTTCACTCCCGGACATGCTGGTACCTCCCGTACTACGTTTTCAGATATCGCACCCCCGTTCACAACCCGGAAAATTTGATAAAAAATATGCAAATGTATGCGCAGCATATTTGGTCCGGATTTAAGTCGGGTACTTTACTCGGTGGTAGAGCTCGTTTGGAAATTTCTACCAATTTAATTTTTAGTGGAATCAAAACGATTTTTTAATCCTTCCTGAATTTCATTATCGACGAGAAATACACTCTTTTCCATTATCTACGTTAGTCATTAGTGTAAGTTTCACTTTCATCGTGAATTACGCTTAAAGTAAAGTTAATGGATACAACTAGTGAAAGTTTAAATTTTTAATTGTAAATGTAAGCAAAGGCGGTTCTTAATTGTATCCGAAAATAATTACGACAGAGTAACTCGAGTGTATCTGATGCTCTAACTCTTCTTGCATACGAGAATCCTCCTTTCCGGTCGTGGCCGCGTTACTGAAAGCGAAACCGGAGCATTAATTTCAGATCTCCGTGCTTTACGTAACGTTTAATTTGCGAATATTTTAAATTAAGCTACAAAGTTCATAAATGGGCAAACACGTGCATTTAATTAGCGGCTTCGTTATGAACTACCACGATATTATCTTACTTGCTTTCTTGAAAATATACGAACCTTACTTTCTTTCATTATTATTTGAAATTATTACCAGAAACAATTAAAATTAAATGATATAAACGTGTCTTTTAAAAAAGGAAAGTTTTGTGTACGAAAGTAAAATTTAGGACACCTCCAAAAATCATTTGAAAAAGGAGCATGAAGAAAGAAATAAAAAAATGAAATAACATGTTTTAATAAACACAGAAAAAGGTAACAAAACAGGCTAATAAATTAATAATCCCAAACAACACATCATCTCTCATAAACCACACATTTTAAATTTAAATAAGATTAAGGTTTTCGTAGGTGGGCAGATCGAAATGCTAAATGGTGCCATAAAATGCGGGGGAGTTGGGTAACTAACGTATTAATTTATTTGAAATTCGCCCATGGATTTATAATATTAGTCGGCTCAAAGATTGTTAAACTCTTTAAAAATGGAAAAGTATTTAGGTGCATTGTATTGTTCTTTCTTTTGAAATATTCTTGCTAAGACATCCTAATTTGCGATTATGTTTAAAATCAAGATTTGAAAGTCAATCACGAACTTTAAAATTTTTAGTTATTCGTTTCCTAAGCATTGATTTATAAATAGACAGGCTAAAGTATAGAGTACAAGACTTTTCTGACAAAAGTAGAACATTTTTGAGCAAACGTTGCAAAGCGTGAAAACTGATTTGTGGAAAGGAAACTTGGAATTAATGAATGAAGAATACAATCAACTATAAAATTAACCAAAAAGAAGAACAAATACAAAATACAAACATAAAGAAATACACAAAGCAATTAGTACAAAAAGTGACAAATATTGAAGTTCTTCAACAAACTTCGTAGCAAAAGAATATGCTTCGCGATGCTAAAGAGAGTAATCTCGGGTATTTAGCACACATTATAAAAGGAGAATACCTAAACATTCTAAAACTGATCAACAAGAAAAAAATTCAAGGAAGAAATTCTTCTAGAAGACGACAGAACTCATGGCTGGAAAACATACGCAGATGGTTTTAATGAATATACAATATCCTTATCCATATAGCTGCTGTTTGAAGTACTGTACTTGCCATTTGGGTCATAAGGAGATGGCGGTGTAAGACGGAAAATTGTAAAGGGGCCAAGATGAGAAGAAAAACAATAATTGACTATTTTTCTGCCTCAAAAATTAAAGTAATAATACAGTTCTCAGAATTTCTTAGAAGTACAGAAGTCAGTAGACAGCTTTATCTTCTTGCATTTTATCCATAGAGCTGCAGTTTGAAGTACTGTACTTGCTAGTTGGTTCATAAGGAGCTGACGGTGTAAGACGAAAAATTATAAAGAGCCCAAGACGAGAAGAAAAACAATAACTGACTATTTTTTGCCTCAAAAATTATATGCACATAGTAAATGATAATAAATAGAGTTCTCAAAATTTCTTAGAAGTGCAGAAGTCCGTAAAAAAGCTTTATCTTCTAACATTTTTTCATCATCATCATCATCAATTGACATGGAGCAGATCCCCGTGATTTTTTCTAAAAAACAAATTGGCAAAGGATGATTAGTCCAGTCAACGAACGCTCAATAGGGGGGTGTAGAATGCATGGAGGGTGTCACAATTTTTGACTTCAGGGCTTTGTTTGGAGTCGTTAGGAGGTAAACATACTAAAAGTCCCCGGATATAGGAGGTGAGCGGGGTGCAGGGGGGCACCGAGAAGATCCCTTTTTTTGGTTTTTTGCTTATATCTTGAAGACGGTGCGTTTTAGCGAAATGTCATTAGAAACAAAATCAAAGCTGGTAAAATTTCCCATATTTTTGCTTTGTAAAGTTGTTTTCTATCACCAACCGTTTATGAGATATCCGCTATCAAAAATCGTTAATTTTCGAAAAAAAAATATAAAATGTATATACCATTTTTAAGGAAATTTAATCCTCTGCGACTTCTTTTGTGGGGATTTTTCTGTAAACCGAAGAGATGAGGTGCTAGAGAGAAAAGTTTAACGAAAAACGTGAGGCAAAATATTTTCCTTCGAAAATTAGCGATTTTTGAGAGCAGATATCTCATAAACGGTTGGAGATCGAAAAAAAACTTAAACACGCAAAAATGTAGAAAATTTTGTAAGCTTTGATTTTGTATATAATAACGTTTTTGATAAGATGCACCATATTCTAGATATAAGCAAAAAAACAAAAACAGAGACCTTCTCAGTCCCCCCCTGCACCCCGCTCACCACCTATGTCCGGGGACTTTTAGTATGTTTACCTCCTAACGACTCCAAACAAAGCCCTAAAGTCAAAAATTGTGACACCCTCCATGCATTCTACAAACCCTTTATTATTGACTGGACTAGATAGAATATTTATAAACAAATCAGTATTGGAAAAAATAATCTTCAAATATTAAAATTGAATAATAGAATATTATTGGTGGGAGTGCGGTCCTGGTGGTGACGAGACGTATGTGATAACCTTTCCGAAAAATATCGCAATAAGTGTTAATAAACAACATAATAAAGTGACAAGAGTGCTAATCTGGATGGACAACCTCGTAATACAGAAGCATAATTAAAATGAAAGGCTAAACGGCAGGAATTACGGTAAGTAATACATTTGAGTGGCAAAGTGATAACAGTTCAAGGCGAAAGTCCAACGTCACAGCGGCGCGAACCCTGATTGGTGCATCATAGGAAAGAGCAGGAACGCAATGAGGGGAGATAAATCTTAAAATTCAAAATTTTAAATAAGTAAATTGATATTGTGAAATGCAATAGTGTACAGGTGTTTTAGAGGTGTCGAAGTTTAATAGTAAAAATATAGTGAGGGAGATGGGACAAAAGTTAGAACCCAATAAAATACACTACGTGAAATCGTAATTATTTAAGTGTTTAATAATAGAAATAAACGGAAAATAGGCGAAGAAAGATCATAAAAAAATATAACAAGTGAGAATACAGATACCATAAGGTCCGCATTCACGAGGAATGAAGCATAACCTTACGGCGGCGCGCAACGTAAATAAATATTACATCGAATCGCGGTAAATACATCGAAAACATGGAGAACAAATTAGATACAATTACAAAAATGCTAGAAAACATACAGTTACAAGTTAGTAAGTTAGAAGATATAAAACAAGAAAACAAATAATTAAAACAAGCAATTAACAACCAAGAAAAGAGAACTGAAACTTTAGAAAGAGAATATAAGAAACAAAACCTAATATGTTACGGTATCCATGATGAAGACAAAGAAAACCATGAAAGTCTACTCAGAAAAGTGCATAATGTGTTAAAACTTATCGAAGAGGATGTAGACGTGAATAATGAAATTGAGTACGTTAAAAGAAAAGGTGTTTATAAAAAGAACAATAATAGACCAGTTCTAGTTGTGTTTCCAACGTGGAGAAAGAAGATGGTGATACTAATACAAACAAAGAAATTGAAAAGCACAAGATTTTACAAAAAAAGTTCAAGAAGAAAGAAAGAAACTAGCCCAACACCTAAAACACGCCAGGGTTAAAGAACTCAAAGCGACAATAAAATATAAATAAACTGGTGGTAAGCGGAGCAGAGTACACGCCAAAGGAGCTAGAAGAAAAGGAGATAGAAGAGAAGCGCACAGAGGAGAAAGATTTAGAAGAGGAGTTAAACACAGAGGAAATGGATGGATGCAGCTCCCCAGAAGAAATCAAAAAAATAGAAGTAAAAAATATAATACAGTAAATAAAGGTGCAACTAAATTTGAACACAAAAACATAACGATATGGTCACAAAGCCTACTAGCAGAACTCAGTTCATCCCCTGACCGTGCAAAGGAAGTAAGAAAAGAACAATCGCAGCTACTCCCAATAGGAAACAGAAACACCCAATTGAAGACTCTAGCAATGAGAATGAAGGATGGAAATGGTAACCAGGAAAGAACAAAAAGAAAACAGAAAAATAATAATGCATGGAAAAAGAAAGATATAATTATTAAATGTCGTACATGGAATGTTAGGACCATGCCGGTCCCTGGAAGAATGAAAGAAATAGCAAGGGAAAAATACCTATAACATCGACACCCACCTAAAGGGAAACGAGGACTAATCCACCTCGTTTAAAACCCAAACAGGATTTGGTGAGCTTTGATAAAGCAGGCTATAGTCCGCTAGGACTGGAAAGCCATTGATGATGAATAGAATATTACCAGAAGAACTAAATGGAATTGTTTTTAAGGCAACAAATTTAGAAGTAACTGAAGAAAGTTGTGGATGTACCTAAACAAAACAAAACCTTAGTGAACCAAAAAAAAACAACTAGCAAAATAGAAGAAAGCTAACAGAAAATATATCTTGCAACCCGAGAAAGGGAATACTGTAAAAAGAGATAATACTTCAGAAGAACCATCAAATTACGGTCCGGAATCAAAATTAATATAGAATATGAAGAAACCAACAATTATTTTGTAGTATCTTCAGAAATGCTAGAAAAGAAGCACAAGAACCCTTAAGCTACATAAAAGATAATAATAAAAATAGAATCACAAGAGCTGCCTCAATTACATAACGTTGGCGAAATTATCTCAAGGATCTCCAAAACACAGAAAAGATAAAGACAAGCACAGATAATAAGTACATCGGAAGAAACTCGATAATGATAATTTTGTACATTTTTAATGAATCTTAGTGAATTATGAAAAATTATTAAAAATATTTCCCCAAAGTAGTGAATCTCAAAAATTCAGCATAATTTGACATATAAATGGAAGACCTAGAAGAGACTCTAGGGCGGGGAGAATGAAAATAGAAAAGGCAGCTGGTTGTGATTCAGTTACACTATAAGCGATGTGAGGAAAATTGCGAAAATACGAGGAGCCCCAGAAAATTGGCAAACAGTAATAATAATGTTATCCAGAAAAGGAACACGTTCAAATTTTTGAAACTATCCAGGAATCTCTTTTTAATCATCCCAAATTCTACAAAAAAAAAAAAAAACTGTGAAAGCATTATAAAAATTCTGAAAGTTTAATTGAAGGCAGAAAATTGCGGATTTAGAGACCAAACAGTTCACACCAAATACTAGAAAAATCAGTAAAGAAAAGGGAATCACTGCACTTGTGTTTCGCAGATTTACAAAAATCTTTTGGGATAACGTGGGCTTTGCTTGGAGGGGGCGGGGAGGCTCCGCACAATAATAATAGTCGGCAATAGCGACTAGTTTCTTCGAACTTAAAACAAACAAATGGTTCTATTTTCTGCGTTGAGAAAGCTTCAGTCCTGTAAGTTCCTCCCCTGAGTGCAACCCTGCAGTAAAATACCCAGTACAAAGGCATGAAAGGTAATGGAACAGAACGAAATAGGACACGCACTAACAAATGCTATAAAGAGTAGTAAAAGTTCTAAACTTCAAAATTTTCTAAATCAATTTAGAAATAAGACATGCCCTTTGTTGTTCACACTAGTATTATTAAATAAGGCAATCAAAATATCTAATATACGATTTAAAATATACCACTTGGGTAAATGAGAAATAAAAGACCTGAACCGTGTCCGACTTAGTTTTTGTGAATGATATGATAACTATGGCGGCAAAGGTCTGTAGTTCGGTCGTAGCCAAATTCAGGTGAGATTCTTAATATGGAAAAGGGGTGAAAGGTTGCCCTTATTCGGATATGAAGTAAAACCGTCAGTCCTGTGCCAATGCAGTGTTTGCTACGATAATAATCCCTATCAAGGCCGGAACTCCAAATTCAAATAAAAGAGCTCCTAAATCAGTTTAGCCAAAAGTATTTTTACTTATGCATGTAAGTCATGGATCACAACCAGAAGATGCAAAAGCCAAAAGCAAAGGCAAACTGATAGAATAAACAAAACTAGCAAATATCAGAAACGAGTTCAGGAGAAACCTAGAAAACCTCCAAGTAACCAAAAACTTAGAAGATGCCCAACTAAAATATATGAGACACTTATGTCGTGTCATTGAAAGAAAATGTACAAAGCAACAATAGAAACTGATTATAATAGATAAACGCAACAAAAAATATGGAAAGACACAGTGAGAAAAGCAGCAGCGAAAGGAGAGTTAAACTGGACCATAACAAAAGCTCGGGAAAGACAAAGAAAAGAATCGGCGAAAACTATCCCTCAGCTTCGCACCTAATTTATAAATAAGGCTTGGAACCAAATAAATACGTATATATCGATTTATTTCATCAAGAGTTCCAAGTATTTGTTTTATACGTGGTTTGTGCAGTGCAAGGTTGCCTTCTTGAAACGTTATTGTAATAAATATCATAAACTTAATTTATATGTCAATTAAAAAACAAAAATTAACACCAAGCAACCAATAGCAGTAAGAAAAGATCCATTTGACCAGCCGCAATTAGTAAAAAAATATTTATCACAAAACATAAAACTTTCAACCCTACAGAGAACAATTTGTAGAAACAAAGAAAACTCTTACTGTTAGTAGTTTATTTTAGTAGTACTTTACGTTATCCTTGTTTGTGTGTAGGGTAAACCGACAAAATGTCTCTAGAGAGAAGCACTTGAACAAAAGGTCACAGAGGAAAAATCTTTGTTGAAAGTCTGGGGACTCGCAGTCTCCCAAGCACAAAATTTAAAACAGAAGATTTTCATTCCTTAAATGAAAAGCTCGCATAACTTAAAAGCTTAACCTAAGCTTATTAACTTAAATTGTTTTTGTATTCTTTAGGAAGTTCTAAAGTGAAATATTGAAATCTCACAATACGTACGAAGAACATCAAAGTTAGTTAACCGCCTTTAACGAGTACAATGTCCAATTTGTTGTAGTTAATCATAATTTCACGCCGCTTATTGAACTTCATTCTGAACCTTTTTAATAACAAATTAGCGGAAGGATTTTTTCTGTCTGTTCTATTTTGCTGTGTAATACTAGTTTTTTATTTACAGTCCGTTGTAAATCGTCCAAACAGTTATAATTAAAAATTAGTTGAACCTCAGTTTTTACTTCTTCTAACATTTATTAAGAAAAACTTTTAATCGACCCTGCTAAAAAAAAATACTCTTTTAAAGTTATACAATTTTAACAAGTTTCCACAAAAACGTGTTTCGCTCGTAATAAGCTCATTAAAATTTGATTAAAAACGGCCGTTTTGAATGGGGAAGCTTATTCATTACCGACACCTTTTTTCAGAGAGTGCATACACAATTCATTTGTAAACACAGGGGTATTGTTTGTGTAGTTTATGACAGTGTCTGATCCTGAATTGTTCTGCGGATAATTACAGGTACGTTCATTCAATCAACGCGGTTGCAGTTATGGGTCGTTACAATAGAAGTTTTCGTCAAACACAAATTGTTAATAATAGGATATTCTATTACAGCAACTATAAATTTCACTAAACATGTTTCAGTAGAATTAGTTTTTTATGTGAATTTGCTTTTGTTTACTGTTTGAATAACTGTAATTTTTAGCTAGTTTGTGGGAGGAGAATTTTTGGGATAAACAGAAATTAGATTAGGTTGGAAACTAAATAAAAAGTTGTAATTTCTTATACCTACAAATTAGAAAAAATGGAAAGAAATAAAAGAATCCCTTTGCTTTGGCTATAATATACCAGCGTTAAAATTCTTCTTTTTCTTCTTCCCTTATCCTTATGCCCTTTTAGATCGTCGGATGAGTTAAAATTCAAACATATAATTTTATTTACATCTTCCAAATAGTGAAGAAGGTGATCAAAATAGGATAATTTCTTCTGGCGAGAAGTTTGTAATTTGCTTTTATTTGAATGTGTATGTTGCCAAATTCAAAATCGATTATTAAATATGGAAGTTCAATCATTGTAAAATATAAACTTAACTAAAGTGTTAGCTTTTTGAAATGGAAATTAAAGCCAAAGAAGTTCTGTTTCTAAGAAAGATTCTCAAATAGTTAGTACATAAACATACAATTCAAAAATGAAATACAAATCTTTATTTAAATTTTAACTAAAAACTATGCTTAAGTGTTTTAGAGAAAGGTTGGAATTTATTTGTTCAACGTTTTGGATTTTATTCGATGAATATTTCCTAAAAATAGTAAAATCGTGCCCTAGTTTCAAAACTCTGAAAACATAAATCCCTAATGGTCTGTTAAACTCAAGTGTTTGCCTTTATGATTTTTAGAGAGGTATAATATACGAAAGTTATCGCTGCTTAAAACCTACTTCTTCTGAATCCGTTAAAAGTAACTATTTGTGTATCAAGGACGCAATAGTATATTGCGTCATAAGGGAAGATATAGGCATATTTCATCCCGAAGATTTCTGCTGCACGAGCGAACTTAGTGAGCGAGGGCAGCAAAAGTCGAGGGATGAAATATGCCGTTTATATTAGATTCCCGTAGGGCACAAGATATTTTTCCGCATCCATGAGAAGTTCATATTAAATAAAAAGAGTTTATAATATAATACGTACCTACCTTTTTGACATATGTATAACCTCAAATTACAAATGTCCAATTTTCGTATTATTCTATAATGAATTTACGTAAAAATAATTTGAATTTACATAGTTACAACTAATATAAAAGTTACCTATATCAAAAGTAGAAGGAAATAAGATGGAGGAAGAAAACAAACAATAGAGAAAAATTCAAGAAATGGACGAAGATAAGATGAAAGAAATACGGGAAATGTTCAAATCCATACAAAACAAAGTAGATCGAATAGAAACAAAAATAGATAAAGCACGAACAAGAAATCGAAAAAACAGAATGACAGTAAAAGAACACAAGCATCAAATAGATAGCGTCTATAAAGAAAATACACGACCTAATAGAACCTAATAATATGCGCCACAATCAAGAAATGATAAAGTGAAGAATCTGTGTTATGAAATGAAAATAAAATTAAATACGGAAAGTGACATCGATTACTCAATATTAACAACAAAGACTAAAAAGATTAAAGTACTGAAAAGCAAATATTAACTAAAAAAGAAAAACAACCCTGGATTGTAGAAGAATATATGAAGCCAGAACAAAAAGCAAGAAAGGAACTTCATACAAGTAAAAACCTAAACGCAAAGATGAGAAGAAATAAGTGAATAATCGGCAATGAAGTATATATGTTACCGTTAAACCCCGAAATCAGTGAAAATTAGTTTTAACTCGTTAAAACTAGAAGTAACCAATAGCGATTAATGAATCTAGTTTTGACTAGTCAAAACGCGAAGTAACTGAAGGTATTTGTAAATACCCGAATAAATTGCATCTTCTATATTAATTCGGGTTTTAACTGAAATTTCAGTTCGGACTAGTTTCATCAACACATTTATTTGATAGAACTAGTTTTAGCGTATATATTCAGTGAAAACCCGAAACATATTAAGAACCAAAATAAATACAAATTAATTTTTACTGTTTATTGATTGAAATATAAAAAATAAAAAACTTAATAATATTATATATTAAACAAAAGTACAAGTCATACTTTGACAGGAATAAACTAAATAATTAATTTTTTATTTGTTTCTGCAAGGTCGACTATCATGGCATTTCGAGTTGCATAATAAATTGCTTTTCTTGCATTTGCACATATTGGTTGCACATTGCTTCTTGCAGGTATGTAATAAGTTTTTTATTTTTTATATTTCAATCAATAAACAGTAAAAATTAATTTGTATTTATTTTGGTTCTTAATATGTTTTGGGTTTTCACTGGATACCTGTATACGTTAAAACTAGTTCTATCAAATAAATGTGTTGATGAAACTAGTTTTAACTGAAATTTCAAGTTAAAACCCGAATTAATATAGAAGATGCAATTTATTCGGGTATTTACAAATACCTTCAGTTACTTCGCGTTTTGACTAGTCAAAACTAGATTCCACAATCGCTACTGGTTACTTCTAGTTTTGACTACCTAGTTAAAACTAGTTTTCACTGATTTCGGGTTTTAACGGTAACATATACAATAAACTAGTTCAAAATTAAGGAGGAAGAAGAAAAGAACCCAACAACTTCGACTAAGAGAAGTATAAGTGACAGATCTCCAGATCAACAAGAAGAAAGGCAAGAAAAAAGACCAAATAAGTATAAAAACAAATCAACGAGAGAAAAAGATACAATAGAAAGGAAAGAGAAATCAAAATATATTGGAGAGTTCTAAAAAAAAACTATTCAACAATTACTAACACCAAACAAAAAAAAAATGTAATCAAGAACTAAAAGCAAACACAGCATCAACGAAAGGACGCAACATGACATCAAATATTTATAGCAACTAGTAGATAGCTCACTGCCAAGGAAGTTCTACCAAGAAAAATAAAAACAACAAGGATGCGTAAAGAAGATCTACGAATAATGAATATAATAGATTGAAAAAACAAATGTAAACACAGAAAGACGTGGGACATGGTAGAACAAGCTAAAACCCACATAAGGTCATAACGCTTATGATGATGATGATGATGAAAGAAAGATGTCAAAAATCGAGTATGAATAAGAAAACTAAAATAGCAACCCCTATTTTACGACATTTACACTTTAATTAGTAAGCTTTAACTTAACCAGTAATACGAATAAGAAACAGAAAGCCTAACAGGTCAAACTTTAGAAATTTCAAGATTAAATGTCATGACTTCAGGTATCACAATTAACAATTAAACCAGTGATAACTCATAAGTAAGATTGCTTCAGAAGAAACTTCAGATCTGTGCTGCAAAAAAAATATAAAGAAATAACTGCTGAAAGCTCAACAAATAAAATCTTACAGGAAATATCTAACCTTCCTACATTTTACCTTTGGGAATTACAAATTTAAAATTTGGAATTTTACGTTTTGTAGGTTTTCATACTGGAAAAATTATGTGTATCCAAAATCGAATTGTTCGTTTATACCGAACTTTTTTAAACTAGGTTTAAATAAAACATTTCTTTAGGTACCATGGTGATATTGACTTATATGATGCATGATGCTTAAATCTCAAGCACCTTAAATGTATAGGGTCCATTTACATAGAATTTATTTACATTTTAAGCATGGTTTATACCCAAAGATATTATTCATAACACACTAAAGAAAATTCTAGTTTGAACCAAGCTTAAAGCTTAAGAACAGAAGTACAAATCAGAGCAATATTATTTTAGAACGATAGTCAACAGTTTTTGCAATAGGTATACTTTGTTTGAAAACAACTACCTACCGATTGGCCAATAGTGATATACTTTATATTTTAGTAAAATAACGTAAAACTGCTTCATTTTTAAAGTTAAGCATTATAGAATCAATTTCCTCAAAACTAATAAAAGTACAAACACGATTCAAAACAAAACTGCCGTAGCAACACAATACTGACCAAGGAAATTTCTACTTTAAGTCAAGTGACAATTTTAAATCACAAAAGTTTAAGCCGAATGTTGAATTAATATTTAATTTTGCAGAAGTTTATCGTTATTTATAAACTTACGAACAACATCTAAGCTCATAAATCTCAAAAATTTTATTTGATTGTATGTCTAAGGCCAACCTTGCCTAAGAATGACAATTTGCAAAAAATTGCTAGCATTAAATTTAACAACTCCTTCTTCCTCTTGTTATCATAAATTCGCATCTTCCAAAGCAGGAAAGAGTTCATGCATGGCCTCTGTCTGAAACTTTTCCTGTTAATAACGCGTCAGCGAACACACACTACCTACTGAATTTAACCTTGTGTCCTTGTTGAAGAAAATTTAAGGAAAAAATTATTACAGATAGCTACATGTATCTGGTACATAAAGATCCACGGCAGAGATCATGGCCATCTAGATAGTGGTGCCATCCGGTGATCTACGACTTTAAGATTTAACAGAAGCAGGTTTTTTATGAAGTACACGATTTAGAACTCAATGCGAAATGTTAAGTGTAAATAATAAAGTTAAGCCCAGATTATTACGATACATAAACCTGTTTTTGTGGTTTATGAATTCTTTGTGATGGTCACTCCTTGATTATGTTGTTGAATGTCAGAAATGTTGTGTTAAGGAAAACGTTCATAAATTATATTTTAGCAGAAAAAATTAATAAAAATTCATATTTTGTGTAGGAGCGCGGATGATGATCGGTTCTTGTGTTGCAGTGTTTGTTATTTTGTTTATTCTCTGGGTTTTGCGTTTTATTTTACTAAAAAGGCAACGAACGGGTATAAAATTAACTAAAAAGAAAAAACTAGCCGTTTATTGCTACAAGTTCAGCGTTTCAGCAAATTCCCGTATACAATGTAAATAGAAATTGTGTATTCCACGAGCAAGCCGTGCACGTTTTATTGTCTCTAAAGAGGCCAAATGTGGGTAGCAATCAAGCATTACACGTTACAGGTTGTTTACTGCGCGTTCTAATAAGGTAAATAAAAATAATAAATAATTGTCCGGTATTAATCATTAAACAAGGTGCACAATCGTTCTTATGCGAAGAACGTGTAATGCCGAAGGGAAGGACGACCGTATGAAACTTTCCATATGTAACGGAACCGCATACTTGAATTACTCGTATGTAAAATGGACAATTTACGTGAAAAAAGATCCGCGATCTTGACATCTTGACAATCTTACATGTACCAAACGACTTGGCTAAAAGTGAATGGAGAACGGAGGATGAGAAAGTCGGTTAGATGTTGTCTGGATCTAGCAAAAGTTTCTGTAATTGGAATAATTGAACTTTTTGTATGTGGCGTGTAATTACTCCAAGGATTCTCAAGTTTTCGAAACCTAATTTTGCGTTATTTGCTACCGTAACGTTAACATCCTTTGTTTGAGACTCGTTCTTTGCATCGTTTTTTTCTTTTCGATTTACGGACGTCTTATAAAATACCGCAATTCCTGCATGATTCAAACTTAATTCTCCAGAGTTCGAACATAAATTCGTTACTTTATATTTTTAACGTTTTATTACTGGAAAAGTAAAAAATGTAGTTTGTACTTCAACAATAACATCTTTACATCCATAAAACCATAAAATATCGAACTTATTATCATCAGAAAGCTTTAAAAATATTTTATTGTACTTTTACAATTTAAATGAACTACTTTATTGGTCCACATAAAACTAGTCTTTACATTTCCGAAATAATACAGGCTTATGAAAGCAGGTTTATGGAATTTCATTAAAACTATACGGGAAAACTTTAGAATATGAAATTCTAATTCATTCATAAAACTTTGGAAAGACCTTGCTTTAAAGCAAGGTTCAAATATTTCGCACAGAATTCATGTTACTATCAAAAGCTTTAGTGGCGATCTTATTACAGTTGTTTTAAAGTGGCATAAATATGAGAATAAAAGGATTTATGGAAGATATAAAACACTTGTTTTTGCGCTCGTATAAATTATAGCTTTGCTTATGGGCTTTGCAAATTATTTTCCTAAGATTTCTAGTAAATAAAACAGGAATATTTGGTTTATAAAAGTATTATGGGTTTTCGGCCAGTAAACAAAAGTTTGAGCAGAAAAAAACCGAATAAAAACCCAAAATTATGTTTATTACCGATTAAAAATGCAATTCAACTTGCAAATATCTCCAAGAATTTTGTTTTAATAATCTACAACATATTTTTATCTGATTACCACCCACGAGCAACAAAGCCACACAAAAGCTGTCAGATTTGCATTGCCAAAATTATAAATTGAAATCATAGCCAGGAAGGATATATCAAATCTTTGAGATATATTCAAATCTTTTAGCCAGAATTTCCAAACTCTCGCTTAAAATGTAAAATTTGAATTTTTAATTCTATTTTTGTCGCCTGAATGTACAACTCTAAAAAAATTACAATCAGTGTAGGTACACAGCAAAAATAAACATCGAATCAATCATGGATGAAATCGCCAACTCCTTATACACCAACAGATTATCACAGAAAATAAAATGTAATATAATTAAATACAACAGTGCATAAGATCATGACAGCGTGGAAGAAGGATGGAAGAAGATATCATCCAATATTAATGACGCAACATACGAAGTCTTGGGCAAGAGGAAAATTAATTTCAATGCTAAGAAGAACGACAAGCCCTGGTTTACAGAAGACATAAAGAGACTAGCTCAGGAAAAAAGGTCAGCATGCTTACGATACAATAATAATAGAACAATGGACGAACGTACAAAATAAGTAGAAACAAGAAACCGAATTAACGCTCAAATTCGTCAAAATTTGTACAGGACATGGAACATAATCTATATGGGGTTCAGCGGAAGGTTTGGGAAATGTTAAAACGCAGGTAAAGAAGCAAAAACGTGGGTAGCATACTTTAAGAAAGCACTACGGAGACAGAAGATCAAAGTACACAAAACAATATGAGCACTACAAAATTGACAACGGAACAGGTTACTGAATCCATAGGCAAATTAAAAAGTCGAAGAACCTCGGGACTCGATCAAATCCGAAACGAACTTCTAAAATATAGTGGAAACGACTTAAGTATAGAACTAGGAAAATTATTTCAATTAATATTGAATAAAGGTGCCCCACCTAAAGCATGGAGAACAAGATACCCATATTCAAGAAGGGAAATAAGACGAATTCTGATAACTACAGGGTGATTGGATTACATTACTTAGCAGCGATATGAAACTATTTGCAAATATGTATCCTTAAATCAATTATTAACAATACTGTAGAAGAGCAACAAGGATTTAGGAGCAATTGAAGCACAATAGACGCAATATTCACCTTACGTGAAGTCGTCGAAAAATCCATTGAATATAGCAAGCCAGCGATTTTGTTCTTTATTGGGATCAGAAAAGCGTTAGATCGAATTAGATTCAACGATGTTCTAAAAATACTGGAAGAAAACATGTACCAAGGCCACCAAGGGAAATAACACACACAAAATAAGACATACATATGGACTAACAACACAATAATCAAAGAAATTGATATAGTAATCGGAATTAGACAAGGTGACTCCCTGAGCCCACTGATTTTTAATTTTGTTATGGACAAAAGCATAAATAAGGTAAAAATAGCTAACGATGGGTACAAAATGTAAAATTGAGGACTGAAGCTATTATGTTATGCAGATGACGCTGTAATCCTTGCTGAAAATGAAGCCGACTTACAAAGGCTTCTGCATGCTTTCTACCTGGCTGCTAAAGCCTATAATTTGGAGATATCAGCAGAGAAAACAAAATCTTTAGTTACATGTAAAGAACCTAGAAGCTGAAAATTAGTAATCAATGATAAACCCATAGAGCAAGTACTGCGTTTTAAATTCCTAGGGGTTGAAATTTCAAGTGATTGGAACTTACCAAAAGAAGTTAAGTCACAAATCAATAAAGCAGCAAGAGTGCCAGGATGCCTAACCAACATAAGTTGGAGGAACAAGAACATAAATATTGAAACAAAAGAATATACAAGACCTGCATCCACCCCACAATGACGTACGCAGCAGAAACAAGAGCAGACACCATACTCATTAAAAGAATACTCCGAACCAAGGAAATGAAGATTTTAAGAGCAATTTCAGAACACACGCTCTACGATAGAATACACAGTGATAACATTAGACAAATGTGTAATGCACAAGACGTCGTGAGAGGGACGAGAAGACTACTTAAAATAGCAAGGGACAACAAACGAAGAACACGTCCACCTGGAAGACCACCTAAACGCTGAATGGACAGCTGGGCCTCCGAGTCGCAAGAGTATTAGGCATATTAGAACAAACAGTTCTCAAACCTAGCAGAAGAAGAAATATTTTTGTATTCAACAATGTAGCAAAGCCTTGATCTATTGTTTTTTTGTTTTTCTAAGCATGGAAGATATAATTGCAATTTTTCTAAAAATGCTGAAAATGATTTTACAAACAGTTCTCAATATTTATCTTTGTGATAATCTGATAATTGATTAAATTTATGCTTTACCTGCATTCTTACTTGAAATTTGTGTCCTTTTCTTCTACGAACAAGTTTGCGGTCTTTTTAAACGAATTTTTCAATCAAGCTCTTTCTCTAATGAAAAAGTTTTTATTTACAAACTTTGCTTTAATTTAGAATAATAACACAAGAAGAAACTCTGCAAAATTACATAAACGACTATTCGTGATAGTTTCAAAGAACAGTAAGAAAAGCACTCTTCTAACTTGTGTTACAGTTTTAATAACTCATTTTTGTGTTACGTAACGGATATTTTCTATTTGGCATTCTTATTCATTTTAATATTTGGGATTAGGCTGAAGTTGATATGATTGTCCCTTTCGGGTTTTCCTTATTTTTCTTTAAATTTGAAAGAGGCTTCTGATTATATATTTTTTAAATATTCGACCTGAATTTATTTAAATTCAATTATAAAGAAATGTAAGAAATTTTTAGCAAGCATAATAATGACCAATTCAAACTTTTTCAGTTTTTCAAATATATAAGAATAGATTAAAACTAATGAAAATGTCTAAAACGCTCCGTTATCCTTTTCGTTTAATCTACCTTACATTTTTTAAATAAACCTTAGTTTCATGGAGTACAACAAACTCAAACTTTCTAAAGTTTTGATAAAGGATTCGCCAAAGTTTCAAACTTTCAATAAGAAAAGCAGTTTTTATAACTCGTATTTCCTTTACACACTATTTTCATGAATTTGTAAATTCGTTTTACAATCTTCACTAATTCAAAATTAACTTGCTTTGTGTTTAACTTAATGAAGTGAATTAAGGGATGTTTTTATTTTATTTTGATATTAAATTAAGGGACAATATTAATGTTACAAAATGTTATCATGTTTTGCTTGCAATAAGATGAATTTTCTTGTTGATGTAGTAACAAAAATAAACTCAAAAATTTCGTCTTTCAACATTTATTCATCATCAAATGTCCCTTATGGTTTTCTTCTCCTTTCTTGGTTATTAGTCCCCAGACTTGATTTATGATGGTTTAGAAAAACTAAATTGAAAACAAAATAGGTGTAAAAACTTATTTATTTATCTACTCTTCTGCATATTTGTTTATTACGCATTCATGTATCGATCAGTCCCAGATACTGAATAAAAAAAATATGCAACACAAGTTTAAATTAATTATAGCTAACCAAAGCTAATGTTTCTTAGCCCCCGACCTTCTAAAAAAAAAACATTATTGTAAATAACTTTGTATATTAAAAATATTTGAGAGTTCAAGCTTTAACCCAGGGTATTTTAATTAATGCCGAGCCCGTGCTGAAGGAATTTAATATTAATCAATTCTTTACAAAAGTTACATTCTTATTCCCCTCTCGTGGAAACAAAAACTATTTTTCATAATTAAAAAGGCTGCTGTAAGGGCCTTCAACAAAAATTAACTCGATGTTAAAGACAAAGCGTGTAATTATTTTAATTGTAAGGTGTAATTAGAATTTAAAAGTGGAATACAAGGCCATTAAGTAAACCGAAGCTTCAATTAATATTTAAAATATGAATTAGCCGCTAATCTAAAATCTTGACGTTTCCACTAATGAGACCGTTCTATCATTATGAGTTAACAGTGGTTACATATTACGGCTATTTTGCAAAACCGTGACCAAATGCAGTTGTTACCATTACGGCACGAGCCAACCACCGGAACCAATTCAGATTATAACACAACTGCAAACGGCAGTTTCACGTTTCTCATCTTTATCTTTTACGAGAAAGTCGGACAACTCGCTAGAGACACTTGTTTACTGTGTTTAACAGGACAATGTTCAGGTATAATGCATTCACGATCTGTTAGATCCAAGTGGACTATGTTAGAGAGGTAGTTTAGTTAGAGTAAACGCAACTTTTTCCAGTATAAACATCGTTGCCAAATTAGCGGTTTGGCCTCTACATCTAACGTTTTTCGGATGTGATAGGTCGACATTTTAATCCGTTTCTAGCATTTTTCAATATAATATTAAAAAAATTCTAAGCACAAATAAAAATTAAAAATCGAGATGTTTCGGAACGCACTCTTGATTTGATGGAACAAGAACATAAAGACCAGAAAGAGGCAATGTAATAATGACAGATGATTGATAGACACGAAACCTGCATTTGTTCGCTTGGAAGGTTAGACGCAAATAGATACTGTATCAAACAACCTTCATGATAAAGGTAAAATCTTATCAAAGATCCATCGTATTCATCATTCATCATTTATGCCCTCTTCATTTGGTGATAAGTATAAACAAGGCTTTTTTTAGATAGTTTTCTGCGGCATTTCATTTGGCAACACTGAGTATAAAGTAAATCCGTTTACCCCGAACTTGTTGAAGATTTAAGCACTGTTTGAACTAAAACGTAATGATAACCACCATAAATTATTAATGGAAACTAAGTCTACACTGTGAGTAAGTTCGCAGCAAGAGACCTTTGGTCTCATTGTTATAAAAAAATTAATGTAAATAATTAGTTTTGCGATTATGACTCAGAATATAGCCGGCGTTACCAGTTGTACGCAATTCCCCAAACATGCAACATGTTAATTTAGAATTATATGTATAACATTATCTAATTTGTATACACATTTTGGGCATTGCTAGCTCGTCATTGTAATAATCGGAACATTTGTCAGGAGCGTAATTTGTTTTATGGAAACTGCTTTCATAAAGATTAAACTACGTAATAACAGCTGAGTAATATTTGGCCATAAACTATTGTTCACTTAACTTAGAATTGAACAAACGACAAACGACAGTGACAAATTGTCTGATTTTCATTACCAACAATATAAATTAAAACTGTGGCCAATTCTTCTCCAAATAATGCATGAACAGGGTATACAGGACCTTTTGAACAGCAACATTAGAAAGGTTTGAAATTACAGGTTATTTTCGAATGAATTTCGTTTAATCAACGAACAATTTGGCCCGCCTTTGTTTAATTTAATGCTGTATCCCGTTGTGAAATAATCTACACAAAACGTGAGCTGGCCGGAAGTAGCTAATCGGCCCTAGCTAGGAAATTTCCTTTTTGTTTTTGTCTCTTTCTCAATCTTAAATTTGTTCGTGTTGAAAAGTGTATTTTAACCCATTAAAGGGCACACACCATTTTAAAAAGGACCCAGCGATAATGTTGCGTAAGCCTCTTGGGTTTACTTCCTGCTGTAGTTATTTACCACTAAGAAAAGTACAACAAATTGTTGTTTTTTTAAAGACCGCGGTGTATTGTATCGTGCTGGATATGAATAGAGAGATAGTAACTAGGAAACTCGTTATTAGCTCAAAGTTAAAGTAGTTAATTACGTAATGATGCGGTCGGTAAAGTTAACAGTGTTACTAGGAAAGGCATGCAAGTGAATGGTGGTTTAAGGTAGCAAACTACCCATTTCCTCCTACCTTGTAGATGCCATCAACGAGTTTAATGAGTTCTTCTGTCTCCATGGCGAAAATGTGTCGCGAATCTCCGTGTTTAACCAAAATCACAGTTTAACATCCATATCTGTTCGCAACTCAATTACACTGAAAACTGGATTCCCAGACACTGCACTAATTGCACTTGCTTGCACTTTACGATAACGGGTCGATTTAATTGCATGAGTTAATTGTCTCGAGGTTTGACTATGATAAACTCTTTTAATATTTTTTATTTTATTTATCGCTGGTTTATATTTAGTTAAAGCAAACACTCACGCCACCTTTGTTTTTTCTCGGACGATACACTCAATTTCTTAATTACACAAACAGTTTATGAATTTGAAATTTAATTAAAACTAATTTTACGTTAACTTCTGCCTATTTTGATGCGGTTAGGCCACAGAGGTAATTGAAGTTGGCCCGTTTCAGGTCCCACTCTGTAACAAACAGAAAATTAATTATATAGGGAAGATGGTCGATTTGATACATCACAAAGGGGGAGTTATTTGGTTTAATTACAGAATTGACAACAAAATTACTATTACTACATTTACCAACTTGTACAATGTACATGTGCGAACAGTGATCGATTACTGCAAATCAAACGAAACCTTTGTAACTAAATCCATTCTCATTTTCATTGATTTGTACACAGTTTCAAAAATTTTGTTGAATTTATCCCTTGGAGAATTTAGCCTATTTAGGTATTTTAACTTTCTCAAGGTTAGGGATTTCTTATGAAAAGTATCATGTTAGCTTGAAATATTTACATTTTCTCTGTTAGGTTAATTTCGTCATGCTAGGATTTTTTAAATGAATTCTTATGAAATACAGAATCATCGTAACAAACCTAAAAATAAAATTAATTCTTGATTGCTTCAAAACTGTCAGTGTCTGCCACAATTTGAACTTCACAATACGAAACACTGCTTTTTGGTTCTGGGTTAAAATACCAAAAATAATTTGCATAAACTCCCTGATGTTTTATTATATATTTAATCAAAAAGAGGTTAAGAGAAAAATTGGGAGAAACAATAGAAGATTCGCAATATGACTTCAGAGCAAATAGAGGAGTGAAAGATGCAATTTTATAATACGGCAAATAATCGAATAGACGATCAGAGAAGACGGAGAGACGTTTGTGACCTGGAGAAAACCTTCAACAAAGTAAGCAGGAATGATATATGGAGTATACTAGAAGAACGAGGGATAAAGGAGAAACTGATACCAGGAATAGAAGCTATATATAAACAAACCAAGGACTTTATGAGATTTAGACATGAAAAATCTCAGATGTTCGAAACCACAAAAGGGGTAAAATAAGGGTATATCCTGCGTCACTTGCTATTATCGCTAGTACTAGACGAGGGAATCAAAAAAGCAAAAAGGCAAGTAAAGCGGTACAAGAGGCAAAAATTTCCGAATTCCGAAGAAACACGACCTCCAGAGAAAAGTTAAACAAAAACAATACAGAACACAATAGGAGAAGGAAAAATGAGATGGTTCGGATACGTACCGAGGATGGAAAAAGAGAGACCAGTAAGAAAGATAATATACGAAGCAAAACCAACAGAAAAAGAAGAAAGGACGATCGTGGAGGACTTGGATATACGAAGAAAGAGCTGCAGTTGAAAAACGAGGCATAAAATGGAATGAGGTAAAACAAAAAAAGCAAGACAGAAAGGGACGGATGGAAATATGGAAAAGGAAACCTAGAGCATAACTCAACCCAACAAGCCTTACACCCGAAAAAGTAGAAAGACATTAGGATTAAGTAGGTAAACAAGTAATCAACGTCTTTGCCTTGTTTAGCAAAAAGACCTTGAGAAACATCATTGGCTTTTATTTTAATTTTTGATTTATTTTAATAAAAACCGCATCCCAAATAACTTTCCATTTTCTACAAAGACCAAGAAAGAAGTTCCTGTGACAACTTAATAAAAGAACTTTTAATGAAAATGTATGCAATCTCGACTTCAGATACGAAACAAGTTAATGCATTTCAAGATTTGCAGTAATTTGTAGTTTTTATTAGTTTTATAATTATAGTTGATTTCTTGTTGTGTTCCTTTCATGAAAAATTCTTTAATTTTGTTTCATATTACATTCCACAAATTGGTTTTCTCTGAAGCAGATGTTGCTTTTCTACTTCTTCCTGTCTACTATTATCTTTATGTTTTTATAAAGGCATATCCTGTTATATTTTAGATTCCTCCTGAATTGAAGGTTATTTTCTTTACATGTTTGGCTTTTTCTTTAGTTCCGAGTTCCCTTTTCGTATTTACTCATTTAAATATAAATCACAGTTGGCCTTATTTTGTAGTTTTTTAATTGTTTATTTGAATGCATTGGGTTATTGTTATTACACATTTGTTTCCAGTATTTTATTTATTATGAGACATAAGTATCTTAATGAATTCGAAGACTTCCACAGTCAGTGTCAGTATTAACAGAACGTCTTCCGGGTCTTCCGTGTCATTGTTGTCTCAACCCGGAAGACGTTCTTATTAAGAAGTACCTATCTTAAATTTTGATTTGTGCTTTTTATTATTTGTGTATTAATGCTACTTGCTCGTCTTTCTAATGTGCTCTTACATTTTTATATTACTTTTCACGGTCCCATGTGCCTATCTTTTGCCTGTTGTTGTGTTTTATACTCATACATTTATACTTTATTAGAGTTTCCTATTATTTAAAATAGTTTGTTCTTGTATATTTCAAGAGTAATTTCTTCAATAAACTTCTTCTTTTCTGTTGGTTACTTAGCTCTATTTACTAAGTGAATGTTTAATTATTTAATCGTTAAACTTCCTTTCTTTCAATTAATTTTTTTCTATTTTTAGATGTGATCTGAATTACGGGAATAACCTTTATATGCAAATTTTTCAATCTTGCTGAAATGAATTATTAATCACGTCTGTCATCTCTGTATTAAAATTCTATTTCGTAGTTTTTCATTTCCTTACTTATTGCTTCCATTGTATATTATTTTTTGTTGTTACAACTATTTAATTCCTGCCGCACCCAAATCAACTTTTTGGATAACAAATAAATTAGAGTTATTTATGTCATTCATGCGTTTATATAATTGTTTACAGTGTGAGTAAGCGAAATTATACAATATAGTAAATAGTTTTTGTACTGTGTATGTAGCTTAGCTTGCATCGAGAAGGAAGACCAATTCGACAGGGAAGTATAAATTTATAAGATTGAGTATGGTGTTAAACAAGCTCAGATCATTATACATAACATTGATTCGATTATCTCTGATTACAATTAATAAATTTAATTGATCAGGAAATAACGTCAAAGTTTACACATAAATAGAAGTGCATAAACATTTGGTAATCGTAATTTCTGCTACATCACTTCGCAGAATAAAACTATCACTTTTTAATTCCGGTAGTAAGAATATTGGTTCAATATTAGCGCAGAATCTGACATCTTAATAAAAGGTAATTTCTAATTTCATAGTCCAGACATTTCCGCACTTAAAAAATTATTCTCATTTTATTTAACGAACCTCTCGAATTATCGACGATTTCGTCGGGTTCATAATCAATCTTCTGGTTCGATTATCCTCAGTATGGACACGGTTTTTTGCCCTGTCCTCGAAGCACTAAGCGGTCATTAATTTTCTCTAATTGCGATAACGAAACTGGTGGGTAAAATTAAACAACAATTACGCTAATGGCAATTATGGAACTTTGGAAAAATGTCGTTGGAGATTAGATGGAAGAGTTTAGATTGTTGATGGCCCGTTGAACGGTACTTTAGTGAGAGTTTGGGCAACGAATGCTTCGAAAGTGGTAGAGCGAGTCTTTCAGAGCTTCTACCTTGGCCACTGCATGTAGATGGACTCAAAAAGTCACAAATGAAAGCTTGTTTATTGGACAGTTTGGTTCATTTTAACCTTGGCCGTTTGCTCTCCGTTAATTTACGGCAAAATAGCCCCAAGTCTTCATCCTAGGTCGAATTTTAACGATTCAACTTGACAGCAAAAGGTATTATACAGAAGTCTCGCGAATCTCATTTGTATATAAATGATTTATTATTATCAAGACTTTGATTAATGCTATGATGGATTTCTAAAATGGGGTTTAGTAAGAGCGTCGATTATGGCTTTTACTTTCAAATAAGAAGTAAGAATTCGTTGTATTTGTAACGTTTGTTACTCAAGCAAACACTTTAGAGATAACAAACGCGTTTGAATTAATCATGAATCTTGCCAATCTGAAGAACCCGGAGGACTAAATTTCGATTTGGCACACCCTTTAAATTATTCAAGGCAATTCCGTGTATTTTAGTGATTGCTGCTTGAATCAGTGGTAATATTCACGTATTTTTGAATCTGCGAACTTTACAACTTAATTACGATTCGCACGTTTGTTTTTGTTCCATTCGTTTGAAAGAAATTCTTAGAAAATTTGGCACATTCGAATACTTAGTAGTTTAATATTTTACGAATCGAAGATGTTTTGATGTGTAATTCGGAGAAATAACCTTCAATAATTTGTCAATATTTGGAAAACGAAAGGGGCCTGACTAAAAATCCATATGTTACATTCTTAAAATATGCAAGGCAATTTCTTGTGCTTTGTTTATTTTTGTTTGATCGGAATTGTTTTCCAAGTTATTGATCTAACATCTTCCTCCTTTATTTATTTTTGTATCTTGAAAATACAAGGAAATACCTTTTAGGGCTATTTAAAAATGTTCGCGTGGGTGAATGAAATTTACCTTTGTTAACCTTTAGAAATTGTAGTATTTTTTGTTTTTTTTTTTTAATGTACCCAACAAAATAAATCTGGCTTGAGGCTTTGCTAAAAATATTTTTCCTTCGTCTTTCTGCAAAAATGAATATTTAAACAAATTTCCAAGAGATAAAAGTTCCAAATCGAGGTGGGAATGCCAAGGTTTGAAAATTAAGTCTACAAGTCTCCAAGAGCTTGGATTTTAAAATTCAATTTTTAAAACTTTCAAGAATGTAGAATCGCACTTTCAAATTTTAGCTTCAACAAATTTAAGACATGGCAACCAGAACATTCAAAGACATAGCTAAGATCAGGTCTGAATCCATATTTAAAACAAAAAATAGGTTTGACTCCGAGAGTTCAAATCAATTCAGAAGGAAAACTGCTTAGCAGCAAAAATGTATTTCAAATTAATTTTGGCATACTACAGGTTCGCCAAAGTCAAACTTTAAATTTTACAGATCAATTCTCTACCAAGTAAAAATCAAGCATTTCAGCTCGAAAATTCGATTTTCATATTTTCAGAAAATTTCTTTGACTCATGAATGTAAAACGTAAAACTACAACAGTTATAACAAGTTTTTAAGTTTGAAGTCATTTTCCATCCATTTTTCGCATTATAAGGTGTAAACTATATTATTAAATACTGATGGTAATGGTAAACTCCAAACATCTCAAATGTGAAAACCCTTACGAGCCATTCCTCGAAATTTCTCTTACGTTATTCACATTTGGGTAACTAGAAAAGCTTGTCACGTCGGGTTTACTAAGCTAAATGTGTTGTTATTTGGATTTATGTTGCTTTGAATGAGTTGAATATTATAACTCAACAAGAAGTTAGTTCCCTCGCTACGGCAGTAGGAATGGTGATGTAAATTAGGTGGAAGGTTATAAATCTTATTAAAGACTCTGACTCGATAATCTATTTCTAACTTATAGCAACAAAATTCTTTGCTAATTATGAGACAGTTTACTTAATACGCACCGAAAATTAATTCGTTGATTGTATATTAAAACATTGTTTTCACTTAAAAATCTATTTTTAAAAAAATCTGAATTTCAATTTTAAAACATTTCTTCCACTAAATAATTCAGATAAAGCAGCTTTACGTTTCCTTTGTTTTTAAATTTACACAGCAAGGCTTTTAAAGTTACTTTACTAAATACAAATAAATCGCTTCAATGCAGAAAAGGTTGGCAGGGCTAAGGAAAAATCCGTTTTTGCTATTTGCTATATCAGGATTTTTCGCAGACTCCAAAGACGTATTAAAGAACAACCATAAACACTCAAACTCCGCAAACAGTATCGCAATAAAATTACTAAATTCTGTTTTCCCTGGAATTATTTCGAAATTAAATTCGGAATATCCAAGAGTGAGCGTTAAAATTCGTCCTTAAAGCGAATAATCCCCAATAATACCTCAGTCTCGAGAAGGGGACAAATGTCAACAAATCGCTGAAAACGGTATTAAGATTTTTCGACTTGTTGCGCTCAACGAAAATTGTCTTAATTATTCAGATATAAATTCGTAATCCCCTTAATTGTCGCCACCCTTGAAGTGCTTATTACAAAATTTAGACGTTTATTATCAAGCGTCGCTATTCAGGCTGAACAACGACACGATGGGATAATTAATTTGATTGAGAACTGGCGCCACAGACATTATATTCTGTTTCAGGATTATTACGGGTGATAATAACAGGATTATTGAAATATTTCCTTCTTTATATAGACCTGTTCTACTACTTAAACTAATTTTTGTAGACTGACAGACATCTGCCACGTAAAACGAACACAATGCCAACCTCTTTCGAGGTCGATCCTAATGAACTTGAGAAATACCAACATCTTAGATAAACCAAGACAACTTAATAATAATTATGATAGCCAAAATTACTAATCATATTTAACTCGCACTTTAAGGTGTGGACTATTGAATTTTCGTTAACATTCAGGATATAGCTGTAAATTGATTGATCACCGTAACAAAGTAACGAATCCGGATTGATACAGAGATAAACAAAAATAAAGAATTTAACAAACACAGTACCTATTAAGTAACAATTGCAATTTCGTAGTAAAGTTTTAAATAAAAGAAAAAATGTACTCTGAAGAACTAATTATGAACTACAATTTGATTAAACTTCTTGGGAGAAATTTAAACTTCTATCTTCAGATTTAAACTTACTTATAGTTTCATGAATAACTGACATATTTAAATTGCAGCAAGGAAAATTATTATTTAAATTAATTTCTTTCTGGGTTAACAGCTTGGAGCAGCAATGGTTATCATCTTGGTGATTAAATATCGGCAGAAATTGGAATTAATTAACAAAGTTCAGAACATTGTTAAAAACCCATAAATTTGAATTTTCAACAAATACAATTAAAAAAAATGACTTGTTTAATTTCAGAATTTTAATTCAATTAAATTTTTCCATTAAAATTATAACTGAAACTCTATACAGCCAAACGAGATTTTGAATATTTGCTTTGTACGAAATTCAAGGATTCTTTGGAAAGTTTGAACAATGAAATCGAAGTACTCGATTTAAATAATTTCGTTTTCCTGTGACAATAAAATTTCCCCAAATCTCGTGTGAGAATTAAACAATTTTAATAAATCCAATTAAATTTTGATTAAATTTTGTAAGAAACTTTAAATTAACGAATTTAATCCCAGACACGCTTTTAATCGTGACAAGTCAAACAAAATTATTCATTTCTCCAATAATTTCATTTCAAGCTTGAATAACTTTAAGGATAAAGAGTAAGGTTGTCGAAGTTTTTAGAAAATAAATTTACTTTTTAATTTAATTTTAAACAAATTAACAGTTTTTTGTCATTTAGATTTATTATATTCTTGGATTATTTGTTTTAATTAATAAAGCTTTGCTGAATTGATTGTTTTTCTAGTATTTACAGGTACAAGGTGGAATATCAGGCTGGGTTTTTCTACCTTTTAAATTAAAAATTTCTTGATGTTGCTACTTTTTCCTTTTAAATTTTTATTCAAATTAGATAAACGTGTGATGGAGGTAATACAGGAAAAAAAACGTTTTCGAGCGTATTCCCTTAACTTAAAAGCTTTATAATTTTCGTAAAAACTCTTGAAAGTTGCTTAACTTTTTTACGAGAGGGACATTTATTTTATTCCTAAAATATTATTTTTGCTTTAATTAACAAGATGATTTCTAATACAGATCCAAACAAAGTTCTTTTCTAAGTAATTTTCTAACCTAATATTGTATAAGCATCTGTCTGATATTTTCACTTCTTTGTTCTAAACTTTCAGTGATGAATGCTGATTTGATCACAAAATAATGAGGAACTATCATTGAAGTTTTTGTATTGGTAAACTTAACTTCGAAACAAAATAAGAATTTTGCCAAGAGGCAGTTGTATAAATACCTAATAAAAATTTTAAATTTGTTGGTCATCGCAAAAGTAAAAGTTCAATTCGGTGATTTCTAAACAGAATCGAATCGTGAAATTTTAAAGGTCATTCGAAAGCAAAAGATTTATTTGTAATAGCCTAGTGTGCAATTTTCACGCGATGCTTTCGAGTTCAACGTGTGTGGGGCTGCTACAAAGCAAATCCAGGAAACCACGTTTTCAAACAATTTTAGTCAACCCCACAAAATTTCATTACAATCTCAAACCTCACAACTAAACCAAATACGGAAAAAGCTTTTATAAAAAGGAACGCACGTACCTGGTTAAAATTTTCACTCTTATTTTCTCGTTAGAATCTAAGGCTGATGTAATTTTATTATTAATTTATTACTTAGGCTGTTTCCCTTCAACAAAAGCAATTATAGTCTACGCGCCGTGAAGAATTTTATAATGGCTTGTCCTCGATGTCTACGATAGATTCGAAAAATTCTGTAATTATTGGTTAGTTTTTATTGAATATGAAGTGGCCCAGATCACCATTCAGGTTTCGTTCGAGTAAAAGCGGAATGAACGATTTCACATTTTAAAGTTACTACGATTTTAATGCCCTTAGTTTTATCTCAACGACCTACTCCCTCTAGCTATAATATTTTATTAAAATTTTAAAAAGTACCTACCACCTGTTGAGGAGGAAACACGAAATGCTTATAAAAACTTTATGGACTTTCAGTGCGTTCTTCGTTTTGTTTTTGAGGTTTATTTATTAATTTTACCGGATCTAAGATACAGAATTTGCTTTCATCACTTAAACAGGCACAGCCTAAGTATGCTTACGTAATTCAATTAAAAATAATTAATTGCATGCTTTCTAGCAAATTTGAAAGAATTTAGATTTTGCAAGATTCTTCTGCATAATTAACAATTATTGTAAAATTAAATAATTAATCAAAAAACCACAATCAAGGATAGAAAATCACCACGAGGCATGGAAACATCATGGATGATTACGTCACCTTGAACTTACAGCTTTAAAAAATTCAATTTAGCAAATTTAACTGCATGCACATCGTTAATTATTCTCAGTAAATTCCTGTGATCAAAATCACCGGCTCTTGTTAACAGTCATCGTATTAGGGCATAAAACAGAAAACACAAGCATTTAAGGCCAATAAAATCGTGAAACCTGTTTATGTATGACTAAACTGTATTGGTATGAACAAATGTTGCATGTTTAGGAATATACAAAACAGGATTAAAGGTACCATTAAGATAGCAGGTTTTTATATAGACAGTGGATAAACAAATTTGGATTTTTATTACATATAATATAAATGCAAGAGTCGTAATTTGCACTTATATTCATTTATTCGGTTATTTTAAATTAGATTTAAATTGTTTTTTATACCTATTTGTTTCATACTGAAAACGGGCATAATGGCTGAATATTTTCTAAAGCATTGTTGTGGCAAGTTTGACATTTTATATTTCTTTATTGTTATTGTTATTAGTTAATTAATATAATTTTATTTTAGCAGCTGGTGGCGAATATCTCAATAAAGAAATATTCTCTGAAAGTCTTTATAGATGGGTGAATGTTATTCTCTCTTCTTTCTTGCGCTTCCCCCATCTTACTTATAATAAAACACTTAATAAACGATCAAAGTTTTTAATTACAAAAGCTTTCGATTACTATTCTGCAATCGTCATCAGTTGTTAATTAAATCAAATTTATTAATTAACAACTGATGACGATTGCAGAATAGTAATCGAAAGCTTTTGTAATTAAAAACCTTGATCATTTATTAAGTACCTATTTTATCATAAGTAAGATGGAGGAAGTCCAAGAAAGAAGAGAGAAAGAAATATAAACTGGCAGAATGGGCAAATAATTTGTTTTGGTATTTAATCTGCTTTACAACTTAAAAATCAAATTTTAAGAAATTCGAATGTATTACAACTAAAATTAATTAAGAAGCTTAGAGGGCAAAATCTTCTATGTGTCATTTTGTTCTGAAATAGGGTTTTTGTCTATTCCTTCTTGAAAATTTTGTTTTTGGCACATAGCAGGTTTTGCCCACCAAGCGACGATACATTAAAATCGACGAAACCATGAAAGTGGCCTAAAAATATATGAAAAATCTCTACATTGAATCATAAAGAAAAAACAAGTTTTAGGTTGTGAAAGCAAATGACAAAAACCTAAAAACTCTTTCAGAGGCAATGCTTCTTAAAACTTCTTCGGGTTTTCAGTATACTCGAGCAATGCAAGAATTTAACATGTAAAAAAATTGAGTTTTGTTTTTAATTTGAAGTAATGTTACAGATACCATTCATTTGAAGGTAAACCAAGTACATCTTACAGCGAACATGAGAATTTATGAAGATTCTTGATTTGCATTTAATTTACTGCAGAAAGATCTTTTGCTGATTGTTTTTAATTACCACATAATTGCAATTAACGCAAATTTACACTGAACATTATAAAGTGTTTAGTCTAAGTTAATTTTGAATATTTAAAGAAAACATTATTCTTCTGTATTATTAAATAAGGTGCGGTTTTGCATACAGGGTTTACTATTAGATATTCAGGTGGAATTTTCAAATGAGCTTGAAATAAATTTATATATGTATATGAAAATTAATTTTCTATATTTCAAAAGCTGAAAGTACAACTAAAGAAACTTAAATAAGAATAATTTCAAACCTCTCTAGTTTTCGAGATAGTTTTAGAAAACTGCGTTTTCAAACATTTACAAATAAATCAAAAATAAGCTTTAGCTATAACCAAATCTAGAGACCTAACACTAATTAATTATGGGTGCGAAAATCGGAAGAGGAAATAAGGATGGTGAATTGGTAGGTAACTTCGGATTAGGAGTGCGAAATGGTAGTTACTGATACCTTTTTTAAACCACCAGGTAGGAAACTATACACCTAGAGATCACCAGCAGACAACGACAGCAATATCGTAAGAAATCAAACCGATTTCGTGTTAATAGACAGAAGATATCGGATCTCTATAAAGTTTGTAAAAATGTTCCCGAATTAAAAGAAATACAAGAAAAATTAAAAAAAAAAAAACCGTAAACCTTAGAAATGTTCAGATCAGGCAGAGAGAAGTTTCAGAATCAGTAAATAATAACTGAGGAACTTTCAAGAATACAGTAATCAACAGTAATCAACAGTAACAAAGATCTTACGGACAATAGTAACAGCTATCAGAAACAAAAATTGGTGACCGAAGAAATCATTAATGATGGACGTATTTATAAACACAGAAATGAAGAAAAATATAAACATACAAGTAAATAAATCAGGACAAAAATACACCAGCCAAACAGAAGTGTACCGAAACTGCAAGCAAAGAACGACAATTTTAACTTACACAAAAAGGTAAAAGAGTTAACTGGTAACATTAAAAGAAAATAAGCGAACATTTTAGTAGACAAAGACGGAAACATTATTACTGATTTGAAGAGAAAACTCAAAAAATTGACAGAAAATACCGAAGGTATTATAACTGGGAAGATAAAATAGGTAACAATGGATTAGAGATTAGTGAAGAAGTCATGCAGTAAAAGCAAGTAAAAATGGAAAATTGACAGGTCCAGACCAGTTACCATCCGAATTACCGAAACTGATCGGCGAAAGAAACATCCTCCACGTTGCAAACCTGTTCTACACTATTTACATGGCTACTGTCAATCTTTGTTGCAATACCAAAAAAGCCTAACACTAAACAATGCAATGACCACCGAACAATAAGTCTTATGGGGTATACGTTAAAGATATTCCTTAAAGATAGTCGTTAAAAATACTTCACTCCGGTCTTTATTTTGTAAGATATCAGAAGATGACAACAGATAAACGCAGTTCGGCTTTAGGAAAGCAATGGAAACCAGAGAAGCTGTTTTTACTTTCAAAGTATTAATACAAAGGTGTTTTGACGTAAACCAAGAAATATATACCTGTTTCAAAGACTTCAATAACGCTTTTGATAAAGTAAAACACAACATCCTCATAAAACTCACGACAGAACGTAGACTTTAACAGTATAAAAATTATACACTTTATTATAACCAAAATGCAATCGTAACAGAAACGAGAAACATCGGAAGAAATTGAAATTAAAAGCGGAGTAAAGCAAGATTTTGTACTGTCGCCCTTGTTGTTTAACCCCTATCCATCAAAAGAAACAGCAGGTAAATAGCGTCCCTATAAATAACACAAGGTTTGCAGACGATACCATATAATAGCATCAAAACTAGAATATCTTCAAATTTTGGTAAATAAACCAATGTAAGAAAAACTAAATTTATGATAATATCTAAAACAAGGTCATAGGAGTCCTGTATCTCCAAAATGAAGAAGTTTAAAGAATGCTGAACACTAATTAAGGATGGCAACAACCAAGCCGAAAAAAAGTGCCTTCAATAGCATGAAAAAGTTTCTTTGTAGTCGAGACATTAGCTTAGGACTAAAAATTATATTAATAGATGCTATATTATTTCAGCCCTCTTCTATGGGATGTAAGCATGGACGCTAAACAACGCGTCAATTAATCGTCTAGAGGCTTTATCGACGCATTTTAAAAATCTCCTGAGTTGACAGAAGTATTGAACAGGATGGATAAAAGAAAATACCAATCAAAAGGCGAAAATTACAATATTTGGGTTACATTTTACAAAGTACAAGATATCACCTGTTGTAGATCGAAATGCCAACTGCCAGTGCAACTCCATTGAACTGCTCCGAGCAGCTGCATCAAAAGTGAACATCGCCACGATGATTACCAACCTTTTAAGAGAAGATAGCAAGTGAAGAAGAAAAAGACAAATAATTTGTTCGTATGAATGAAAGATACGAGCTAAAACTCATGAAACAATTTTTAAAACATCGTCAAGAAAGACATTCCAATGACCTTTCTTCCCCTTCTGTGCAAACTGCAATAGTTACTTCCCGGTATTAAAAAGCACAATTAAATTCCAAAAAACTACTGAGCTTAGGATTCATGTTTATTGAACTTTTCCTTATTTTGAGTACTTCTCGGCCAGTGCAAATACTTTTGATCTGCACCTTGTAACTTATTGTTACTAAAAAATTAATATTAAAATGTGTTGTCTCTAAAAAATTGAAAATCAGGTATTTTTTAGATATGACATTTGTAAAGCTAGTTACTTTGGGAAATACCCAAGATAAAAATCGTTTAAATCCATTCTGGAAATTTATTTAAAAACGGTATAAACCCAAAATTTTATTTGTCACGAAAAACCACCAAGTTTGATTTTAATTTAATTATTTTAGAATATTTTAACCTGCATTAAAACCTGTCGTAAAAAATGTAAGTTTCTGCTTAGAAAAAGAGTTTTGAATAAGTGTTTTAGGAAAAATAAGAGATAAAAAAAAGTCGTAAATCAAAACCCCATGCAAATACATCTTGTTACGAAGTTTACTAATTTCAAAAGCCGCCCAACGTCGTCCCTAACTAATCAAACTTAAACTATTCGGTTATATTAATAACAATAACTATCATAACTAACAGGAAAATCAGTTAAACTTCAACATATTCGTTTTCTGAAATGTTATTATCTGATATTTTAAATCATGCTTAATAAAATATTACGAGAATTAAAAGATTTTTAATGCCCCCACTTTAAACAAGTTTACTCTTTTCAACCGAAGACAGTTTAGGGAGCCATTATTATTTTTTTTAATTTCCGTGGGAATTTTCAAAAGCTTTCGAGCTGAATTTCGAAAATTCCCTGTATCAACAGGACTCTATATAGTTTACTATTTTGAAGGCACATAAACGTTTTCGTGAAATCTATAGGAATTCTGTGGTTACAGAAATTCCATATAACCCTACAAGGGTTCTGCAAAAATCCAATAGGAATTTAATAGAATTCCATGTAGTTTCTCCTCAATGAGAATAGATAACCAGGGAATTTCATACAATCGGACACTTTATCGGGCAGTTTATCTCTCATGAAATGCTCAAAAGTGAGAACAATTTAGCTTCATGAAACATGCAGCGTTTATCAGAATTCAGTCAACAATCTTTAAGGGTGGTAGAATTTACCAAATGGGGCAGATTTTGTAAGTAAACCCCGAATGGGAAATTCAGGAATATCAAACGACGTCGTTTGGCACCACCTCAGAGTAGGCAAACAAGTAAAATGTTCCACCACTGAATCAAACCGAAAGTTGGCTTACAACATACGTAAGCCAAAATTGGTTCCCTATTTTTATTGCCAAGTTGCCCTTCTGATAAAAGTTTAAAAAAATGTGGTTCGATTTTTAGGTATTTTAGATGCCAATAAAGTGTATATTATAAAGCACGTCATTGCAAGGTCTGCAGCAGTTATTAATCATTGTAAAAACGTGTTATAAGAAATTGAAAATTATTTGTGATCGTCCTAGAATTTGCAACAAACAAAATGATTGTCATGAGATAAATTTCGATATTGGTTCAATTATTAAATTTTAATTCTATTCACTATTCAGTTACAAAGGAGCTGATTCATGATTATAAATAGGGTATGATATACGCTAGGTTATGAGCCCGCTTTTAGCACTTAGACTCTTTAGTCTTTTGTGTACCTCTAAACCAATCATGGAAATCCTGTACCCGTAACGAGTTGCAGTAATTGTTTTTTCTCGTGTGTAAGTGTTGCTCCACGAAGAATATCTCTGAAAAGCTGCTGTCTCCTGCGGTGTAGTGCTGGACAGTCAAAGATTATGTGCGAGGCTGTTTCATCTTCTTTTTCACAGAATCTACAGCGCCTACCTCCTCTGCATATTCCCATTTTATCGTATCTGAGTTCAGTCTAAATGGCGTGCGTCAATACTTAATCTGCTTAAAGATTTTCCGATTAGTTCCGTCCGTAGTCTCTCTCTCTGAGTTGAAACCCAGCGAGAAGCATGTTGTTTCTTCGACCATGCTTCTACTGCCGTTCGGATGCTGCATTTGGCTATACCAAGTACATGTTCTGATCCTTTAAATAAAGCATATGCACAGGTTTTTGCGTGGTCTGTTTTTCCGTTTCCCTTCCCTCAAGAATGTCCTGGGACATGAGTTCAACTTTGTTCTTCTCATATAGGATTACCAGTCGAAATAACTAATCAGTCCCTCGTTATTTTCGAGCTAATTGGAGGTGGGTACAGCGCTTTTAGGGCTATTAGGACTATCAGTCACAATACTAATGCATTGTTGAGTGTATCTTATATTCTCTTGCATGCATTGCATTATCGACTTCAGGTTAAAAAACTGTGGCGTTAGTACCCAACGATAAACTTATGTTTTGCTGTGGTCTCAGGTCATGTATTCCAACCCCTGTACCTTGAGCTGTGTGAGATCCATCCGTATACCAGATCAGCCCATTCGTCAGACTTTTGAGTTACCATACATTGTTTTAAATCTATATGCAGGTATCTGAGGTAGGTAATTACTGAAATATTACCAACTGCAAATTCTGTAATTCAGATAATCACTATAGCTAACCTTGAATATTAATAATTAATTGTCTATTTTAAGACAGTTTCAAGAATTTATTATGATGTCTTTGATATTCTTATCTTAGGTTCCCCACAGATGATTTATTACCAAATATTCCTCCCCTTGAAGCCCTCTATCACGTTTCAAACTTTATCGGTGGAATTATGACACACCCTGTTTATAAAAAGGGTGGCAAATGCAATAAAATTTTAATTTACGTCACTCCGTTCAACACATTTAAGTATTAGAATTATGGAAAAACTTCTTCTTGTTCTTCCTCTGATGTTGTAATTTTCATAGTGTCTCAACTTTGCTTTAAACCAGGAGGAGGCTAGCATTGGTTTTTCAGAGGTACCAATTCTAAATACAGATTCAATTAGAAAATATAAACCACATATACAACTTATTTCATGATAAAAAGGATTCATTCATTTTGGCAAATAAGGGAAAGTATAAGGGTGGTCCTAAATTCAAGCGGCCCTGAAAGGTATGGCTTCCCAGCACCCGGTCCCGTCATCTCTGAATCATCTCTTTGGGAGACGACCAACCCTTCGCCTTTCTTGTGGGGTTTGTTTCTGACTATTCTTGGCAAGTTACTGGTGTCTGTTGTTTCTCGACATGAGCATTAGAATGCTTTGTTTTTCTGTTTTGAATACACTCAGTACCAACCTGTATATCTACAGTCTTCATGACTGTTACCCTTCTTTGCGTTCTCATTTCGATTGCGTCTAATTTCGTTTCCTCTGCGTAAGGACGTATTGGTGTTAAGGTGATTTTGAATGTCTTGGTGCAATTTTCTGTGGATATGTATGTGTTCCTTCATATCACAACCCCTTAAATATACTGAACATATGTCCACATTTTATGTAGATCTTTGTATGGATGTCTGAACCTCGCGGGATAGATATGTTGTTATTTAGATATTTAAATTCTATGATCTGCTGTATGCTGTCACTTCCATATTTAAAATTATATTGAAATTTTTGGCGAAGAAACAGTTGGCCATAAAAACATTTACTGCACATTTTTACACTGCGATTTTTTTTTATTGCAAAGTTTGATTTTATTTCTAGCATTTTTGACATTGTTATAAACTGACCTAAGATTCTTCATCTTCATAAATCGTTCTCACTCTCAATCAAGACAGCATCGTCAGCGGGACATATTATTTTTATTTGCCCTTTCGTCTCGCCTTTGACTCACTTTGGGATTGTTCTTTTAAGACTGATCTATTTTGTTATATTAAACATGCTAGGATCGAACGAATCTTTCTGAGGTCTACCGAAGTTTTTTGATAACTTATTTATTTTAACGTCTTTGATTTATACACACATTTTAGTGTCTTTAATTAAGTTTATTAATGTTTGTCGAATGTCCCAAGAGGTGCTTTCATCAGTCTCTGCCCAAAGGCTTCGCTAGATTGAAGCGCATTCAGATCCGTCGATTTTCACATTTGCAATATTTTTTACAATACATTTATTGAACTTATTCTTTGTTTGTTTATTTATTGGGTGAGATCGATGCTTGCGAATATAAATGTTCTTAATCAAAGCAAAAATCAAAACAAGAAATATGTAAATTCTTTATTTTCGTTTTGCAAATTAATCTAAAGTTTAGTTGTTACGTCTATTAATAAACGTTTTGATAAGCAATCTATGAAATATTTTCTATCAAAGCAACTATAGTGTAACAAGGGTTCTCAGGAAAATCATACATTTATTAGGAGATATAACGGCAGACTTTTGTTATTAATTTTAGAACCATGCCAAGAAAAATTAAAAATACTTCTATTTTATTGCAATTGCTAAAGTGAATAACGGAAGGCTTTTATAAGTATTTTACCTAAATTTCTGATGAAGAAAACATGGAATTTTAAATTTCAATTATATCGCTGACAAAGGTACGCACAAGTTAAGTTACCACCATTTAATTTATGAGTACCTATTCGAAGTCTCAATGACTTTTTAATTGGAAAACCGTATCTTTATCAATCGCTTTCATAGAAATATAAAATAACATTAACTTTTACGCTTGAATTCTCACGTTTTCTTTTTAAAATCTAGTTTTCAAACACCTTTGGAGTTATGCCAATATGAGTTTTAAGGACAATCTAATCGCTGTCTGTTGTGTAAAAACGTTAAATTTGGCGTAAATATACATAAATAATCTATTTCATCTCAAAGAAATGCCAGAAAACAAATCGAAACTCTCAAAGAGTAAATAGAAACCTTAAACAGGAACCCCCAAAGGACGAAGAGTGATGGTAAATAAGTAAATCAGTTCGTATTCCATGGATAAAGCTTTCAGGTACAGTCCAAAGATCACACATTGTGCCACTTTAACAAACCAAAATTAAATCCAACACAAGCGGTAAGATTCTTGCTTTTACGTGTACCTAAATTTGAAGCAGATCGCTATCACATTCCTTACGTGATGTAATTTGAATTTCAGATTTTTAAACCGCTGCTCGGATGATATTTAGATGTTTAAAGCTAACCGGCTTATGTCATATGTTAAATTTAAAAATGTCGACCTTTCGCACCTAATGCATTTTAGAAATGTTTTATTGGAGGGATTTTTAGGTCACGTTAAATTATTGCTATCGATTTCTGTATGATTTCTTTAAACTAATTTTCTAAAGTGAACGTAATGCTTTAACGTAATTTAATTCCGATTTAAACGCAAATAGGATTAAAGGTAAATGAGAGCTTTTTAATAAATTTAGATATAAATCTTAGGAAGCACGGCATGACGTGGTTATTTAGGTCAGTGCTACATATTGATAGTACGTTCTGTGTAATGTCTATATGAGGATTATGGCATGGCTTGCCAGGACAGTTAACTGGATTATGTTGGACTTGGAAGGCTTCGCAACTAGAACACCCTAGATCCAGTTCATAAACATAAATATACTTACAATACAAACACGTCGTTTTAATAACGATAAGTTACCGCTTGAAGTCATTCATTTGTAATTTATAATTTTCATTAAATTACGTGGTATTGCGTAAATACCTCGTTTGGTATTTGCAACACAGGCTGCATTAACAATTATTTGCAGTTAATTCTATTTACGATGCACAATTAAAAATATTAAATCAGCACATTAGTTCGTTCCAACGCGGAAAATTATAAGCATAAAAACTGATTTATGTAACAGAAAATTAGGTATTTCGTTATTGTTCTGTTAGGTAAGTTGGTCATTTTTCACCGTTGAAGTGGTTGCACTAAAAAGTCTGTGAAATTTCAAACGCGCTGTTATAAAATATGTTAGCTGTACAGGTATCAGACGTATAACCATCCAAATATAGATGAAAGTAATTGTACGAGCTCGTGAGTTATTACCGACCTTAGATATCGCACAAAACCAATTAATAATGGCAAAAAATAACCTTAAAGCGTGTTCGAATAAATTTCTGGCATTCCTTTAACTTTTTTTGTGTTATATTGTACACATAAATAACAATAAATAGCAAGTCACCTTTATAATAAGGCTTTCGTCAGTATTTTTATTCGTACCTGTTATAGACAAAAGTCTTATAATTAAAAATTTTTTGAATGTAAATTGTCAAAACTGCGAGTTTTAATAGAGATGTTATATACCCATACTTCGTGCCAGTTGTATATTTAAATAATTAGTAAAATATAAGGATTATTACCGTTGGTCTAGTGTTGTTAACTCACAGACGGCGGTTAAGTTCTGAAAAAAAAAGAAAGACAATCAATTTTCATTGACAAAACCCAAAGTTACTGTTGGAATTTAAATTTAAAAGAACAAGTTTCCTCTTAGATACATATGTTGAAGGCCCTCATCCCTTACCTTTCCTAAGATTTCCAAAATAAATAAAAACATTCGCTCAAAACTCAAACAGTAAGTATCACAAGACAACAATTTGAAAACCTCCGGTCTAACTGATTACTTTTTGAAGCTTTATTTGGTGAATCTGTAAATTTAAAATTTTCCAGGCAATTTTCTGTTATTTGCACTAAATATTATTTAGATTTGGATATTAAATCCTAGCAAATATATTTGCTGACAACGAAAAGGCCTGAAATTAAAAAGTAACAAAAACCAGTTAAAATTAATTTAAATTTAATTTTAAAAGGCAGCTTTCATGAGCAAATATTTGGGAAGGATTAAAAAGTTTTTTGTGTTAATTTCAATGTTGTACTTTCTAATATTAAATCTACGCTTCGGTTTGTTTTAATTGAATTTTTAGTTTAATGTATGTAAACTAAAATAAACAGTCATTTGGGGTTTAGTAGAGAATTTCAGGTTTTCAGATTTTTTCAGGTAAATTTAAATATTCAAAGATAAAATTAAACTTCGCTGATTTACAATTCAGTAAAAACAGTTATTTTGTTGTCGGTAAACACTGATTTGGCTCTTGATGAAACAAACAACAATTCCTACCGAATAAAATTCGTTTAACAAACAAAAAATTTCAATCATTAACATCAAGCTTCGAATTTTTCACCTGCTTTTACACAAAACATTTCCTGAATCCATAAACATGTTGATGTATTTTCATATTTTTCATTTCATGTCAGTAACGCGAATCTTCGCTTCCTTTTAGTTTTCGGTAAAAAAAAAGGTTATCAATCTTTCCGTTGTTTATTACTTTAAGGAGGAAGTTCGTTCCATACCTTGACATCAATTTGTCTCAGAAGTTACAAAACATTACTCGTAACTTGTATTTTATTTACTTGAACGTGAAGTGTAACTTGATACTCGAATTAAAAGGAAGTTCGACATACCAGTTCGCTCTTGTACCCGTCTCATCAAATAAATTAAACCTTTTACTTTTATTACTTGCTCATCTTGAAAATTAACTCTGACGTTTATTAAATCATTTTGTTTATCTTATTGTAGATCAGTAAAAGAGTTAAGGATTAACAACCTCGTCTATAAATACACATAGTAAAATTCGCCCTCTGGCTTTGATTATTTTAAAGACCTTTTAATTTCTAAATCATTTTTTTTTATTTATTGGACGAAATCTAGGCTTGTGCATGTATAGGCACTCAACTGTAAATTAAAAATCGAAACAAAAAATACGAAAAGTACTCCTCTTGGCGAAAATTAAAAGTGGGATTTATTTATATCATTGTAAAAGCTCCCAATCATCGAAGCCATTAATTTCTATCACCGAAAGCATGAAATTTTAATTAAGAGAAGTATTCAAATATAGCAAAAAACTTAAAAGATTAGAAAGTTAATTACGGCACTGATTTCATACAATGCAATTTTAAAAATTTCTGTTTACGTTCTACTTGATCGGACCAGGTTGTTTTTTCTGATAAAATTTTACGCAACACTTAACTTTTGACATGTCTTGTATTAGGTATAAAGAAGGCTTCAGCATACATGAGAAACTTTTTTATATCATCCTTCGATTTAAATAAGATAAGCATATCCTGTGAATGGTCCTAATTAAGCCTGAAGGCCCAAAAAAATCGTAAGAGTAAATTCCACAAGAAGAAAACGCAAGTCACACCTATAATCGTAATGTTTTGTTGTGTAGAAACATAACATTAATAAATTGTGGGTCAATATATCCACAGTTGTTAAGTAAACATAGAGCTTCAATTAATTTAAATTTCTCCTTTCCATCAGTTTTTTTGCAAATATTTCAATTTACAGTCGCCTTAACACTTAATTGAACGTAATTGCCATTTATAAAGTCAATTTAAATAACCAACATTATCGATAACAACGAACAACGAGTGTACGTTTTCAAGCAGAAAACCGTTTTCTCCACTTATTTTGTTTGCTCTTTCCTTGAAGCAGTTGTTAGAGCCAGGTTGTGAGAGTTCCATGATTTTCTCTACCTTATTTGACCTTCTACACAATACAATCGTGATCGGGATGTTTATAATCGTAGAGACTACAATCAAGTACTGGAATTGTCAGATGGGGCTTCTTTTTTCAATTTATGTCCATAATGGGATTTTCATGTTTAGAACGCTTATTATTTTGTTAGATATTGAACGATAGCATGCACATTATTTGAAATTTACCAGTCAGATGGGAGTTTCACAAAACGTTTTGCGGTTTCGCTTAACTTTCTATGCTTTTTAGCTTGGTAAACTGCCAATTATTAACTTAAAAACGAGTTAACAAAGAAATCAAAGGATATTTAAAACTATAAAAATAGAGAGAGTTCGAATATTTTCTAGGTTTTTGTTTCCTAAAAGTTCGAATTAACCAGGTTTTAATCATGAAATTGACAAAGAATAGTCAAATTGTCACTGGTGAGGCAAAACGTATATAATTCAGCAGAAAAAAAGTTAATAGTGGAACTCTGAGTCGAAAATTTGATTTTAAAGTTTGAGATTCAAAGTTTCTGAATTTGAAATAGCGATTTAAAGTTTAAGTTTTTCAGGTGCTAATTCAAAAATTTCTTTAAAAACCATTAGTTTTTCACTTCTGAATATTTTTGAAATATTTTAGAATACGCTGAGTTAGCTCAATTACCAAAAAAATCAACATTTTTCATTGGTGTAATCGATTGGACGATTGAATTTAAATCTGAATATAAAACTTTTATGCTTAAAATTTAAAATTCAAAATTTAAGGTGATTTAAGGTGAAATTTTAGATTCAGAAAAATATATAAAATATATCTCAATATCAAATTGTAAAATCAAAATTTGGTGTTGCAAACAATCACTGAACTTTAATCAGAGTACAAATTGTAAGCCCCATTAAAGCTGAATATTCAGTTCAATCCATTGAAATTTAGATCTTAAATCTAAATTGAAAATTTCAAGTCAAAGTTTTAAACTTGATTTTAAATTTAAAAAAATTATTTAGATTTGCAATGCAGATGAGGCACCTAAGGAGAATTGCTGGAAAGACAAAATGGGACCGAGTTACTAGCAAAACAATCAGGGAAATGATTAATCAAGAACCAATAATGAGCAAAATGAAAAGGAAATAACTAAATTAGTACGGTCGCGTGATCAGAATGAGCCCAAATAGATTAACAAAAAGAGCATGTGGAGCAAAAAAACATAAAAAATGAGAAGAGGAAGGCCAAGGAAAGTACGGATACAACAAATAGTAGATATGGAAAAAGCAAGAGGCAAAACACTAGAAGAGTTGAAAGCAATGGTGCTAAACAGGGAAGGATGGATGAAATGGGTGAAAGGAAAAACAGAATTCCGACACTTGAAAGAGTATATAGAAGAGGAAAAGGAAAGAAAGATTTAGAATTTCAGAGTCAAAAATTTGTATTTAACGTGAAACCTCGTATTAAATTAAAATATTTGATTTTAAATACAGTATTTCTATTTTGATTTTCGAGGTTACAATAGTTTAATTACAATAATTATAAGCTCACAACTTCAAATTTGGAATACGTTAGATCCGAATTTCATTTTAAATTGAATTTCAAACTCATATTATAACTTCAACATTTTAATTTTTGGAAATAGAAAATCAAAAATTCGTATGACTTAAATTTTATTAGATTCTCACAGCTTTGCTTATTATTATAATCTAAATGCAAATTTAACCATAAAGAGAAACTTTTGATTTCGAATCTGCATTTGAATATTAAGATCCTCTTTGGTTCCACTTTCTGTTGCGATATTATTCTCAGATTCAGTAAAAGTCGAAAATCGAATCGAAAGTAAATTTTGGGAACTCAAAATCTGCGTTGTTTGATTTAACTTGCGTATTCAAAATATTGACTTTTAGAAAAATTCCAAAACGTAGAGATAAGGAAAGAACAAGAAGCAGCCGAAGAACCACATGAAATAACACTGTACAAGAAGTAGAAAAGGCCCTGAAGAGTACATAAAACTGAAAAGCAGCAGCAGAAGACAGCATCGCACATGAGTTTGTTAAAAATGGGGGGAAAGATGACAGAATGGCTACTAACAATATATCAACTAGCATAGACAATAGGGAGAAATGCGGCATTTGAGAAAAGTTGCAAAGAAAATGAGAAGAGAATAAGAAATAAGAGCATAAGAGATGAGCTGGAACTAACACAATTAGTCAACGAAATTGAAAATAGTATGGTCACCTAGCCAGGATGAAAAACGAACGAATACCCAAGAAAATGATTGATATGGGAATGGAAGCAAGGAGGCCAAGAAGAAGAAGAAGATAACATAAGGGAAATAGCACAGAGGAAAGGAAAGATATTAAATGAAACAAGAAGAATGGCCAGAGAGAAATCAATACCGAAGATGGAACAGAGGAACCCTGCCCAACGCTATAATGGCATAAATGGGGCCACATGAAGAAGAAGACTTTTGGATTGAAACATGTCAAAAGTCGGGATTTAATATTCCGAATTTCCATTTAACATTTTCGTTTTTGAAATTAAAGTTCAGGATTGTAGTGTTAATGATTTCTATGGCTCAATCAACTAAAAAAAATACGTTTTTTTCTCTGTAAAAAACTTATTTAAAAAGCTATAAACATTTAATGTTTAATTTCTTTAGTGCTTAAAGAACTTTTGATTAAAAAATTCAATCTAGATTAGTCCTGCGTTAATAGCTCGATTAAAAAAAGTTGTTTCCGGTAATATAGCCTAAAAAAACGCAACCAGACGATGAGTAATTAATTCTTTCTTTTGTATAAATTTTTATGAATGTAACTTTCATGGCCTACTTAACTAGATTGAATGATTAAACCAACTCGATAATTTGTACTAAAGGAAAGCAGACAGCATATTAAAAAGCATACATCAAGAACACCTGTGTAATTCGCATATAAATTTCGCTAGCGAGCAGCAACACCGGATAAGAAACTAAACAAGGATAAAAGATTCGAGTAACTAAATTAATTTAATTAACGTTTTTAATTTAATAACGTTAGCAATGCGAAAACCTGCAAGTTACGAGAATAACCGAGAAATTTTGGTTGAAAGTATAAGGTCGTTTCCTAAAAACAAAAGGAGTTAATTAAGTTTTCTTATAGCTTAGAAATTTAAGGATAACATTTGCATTATTTATATTCAAGTTAAACCAGTATTTTTTTACAAACTACTTTAATCAAATATGCCGAATTTAAAAGAATTTCAGTGATTTTGAAGAGGATTTTTCTGGAAAAATTGGAAAATCAAGAACAGTCCTGTTGAGTTTAAGGAAGTCAAGAAATGTCAACGAACTTCAACTAAAAAAATCGTTACATAATCGATACCTTTTTAGAACCTAAATAGAAAATAAAAAATTAATTAAATACCGAATATCATTAATTTAAATTTCTTTTGCTGAATTTAATTTGTAACTTAACAAGAAGTTTTATTTAAATTCGGGAAAGCATTTCTGGTTTTAAAAAATCCAAATTAGAATTTTTGTTATATTGTAACGAAAGTAATTGGAAATACAACAGGTAAATATTTTTATTTATGTTTGTAACGTGTTTTAATTGTACTTGCCAATGTTTAATGGCTTACACTTGTAAACGTGAAGGTTATACAAGGAAGGAATTGCTTACTAAGGAGGAAGGAATGCCAACGGTTCTTTCATTCTTTGTTTAATTAAGGTGTATAGTTTGTATTGTATATTTTAGAATTTCTGCAAAAAATCTTAAGCGTGATTGAATAAGCATTTGCGATTTTTTAGAAACACAGTGGCCTATGGTAGGGAAACAGTTTCTTCGGTGCAAAGCAAACCTTTAGTGAAATGGAGCTATGTTGTTGGTAAAAATCTCAGTGATTGAAATTTGAGGTTACGGTTCAAGATCAAACCATCATTACCAGCTGTAAACTTCTTCTGTTTTTCAATTTTGTGGGATCAACCAAGAAAATCAGGCTTGCATTTAAACAAACACATTTAGAAAGTCTTTGAAGCCTTTGAAATTTCTTCTAGACACCCATGACACAGTAATTGCCTAAAACTTCATAAAGCAAAAGGACAAATTCAAAATTGCCCGTAGCTATCGATTCTGGTCGAAAGACTGTTTGAATCACCTTTTAGTTAGTTTCTTTATAGGTTTTGATCAGTCACTTAGTAAATAACAAAACAGAATACAAATTCCCACCCACCGATCAATTTGAGCACCCACAAACCATTGTCGTTCGAAACTCTCCACCTCCAAAGCCTCCAATTAAAAAAACTAATTAGAAAAATTCGCTGATTGGCGTAATAAAACGAAAACGAGCCGGAATACTTTATACGCTTGTATAATTTAAGCAAATATCGTAACTCGTCGGTTTTACTACATTCATTTGTGAAAAAAAGCACACTCTAAGAACCTGTTTGAATAAATTAGATAACTTTATACGTATCGTTAGTGCATTTATGCAAAATCAAAGCCATGCAACTTGGCACATTACAACTTAAAGTGATACAGGGATTAAATTTGCTTGTTTCAAACAAGCGAGTACTGTTGGAACGAAGTGAAAGTAGATTACGAGGAGAACGAGAGCCCGGATCTTCAACCACGATTAATTTTTATATCCTCACAAGCAATTTAAAACGGATTCGGCATCACTTTTAATTCAACCCTTTCCTGTGAAATATTCAAACGTATCTCGCCAATTAATTTTGAGAGCAGCAAATTTAAATAGTTCTTTTAAAGCCCGAATTTTTGCTAAATTTTTTATGGCTAAATTTTAGCAGAGCGGCCAAAATAAATCCTTCATTTACATGTTGTGTTTATGCTTGACCTCGCTAATTTTAACATTTTACTACGAGCGTTCTTTTGTTTTTATTATTTTATTATGGATGTTTTTCACGACTGTGCTTGTTACGTCAACGCTTAACCCTTTCAAATGTTTCAGGCAATTTACATTTAACGTTAACAAGCAAGGGATTGTATCTCTCGATAGGCAGGTTTTTTCGTTTTGATTTGTTTGAGATTTGATTTGATTTGTAGCTTGAATTTTTGAAAATTAGACTTAATTATACGCCATTCGCTCCTTATTTGGATGATTTAAATTTATTACATTGGTCATGGGAGACTGTAATCGCCACTTGTCTATTTGTAGGTTATGCAAATGTATTATAAATTCACTTTTGATGTGAATAGCTTGATGTACTTCATTGTAATATAGACGTTTCTGGTGTAGTTGCTACGTATTGTAAGGTTTTAGTTTTAAACTTCTAGATTATAGCGTAAACTACCAGAATAATCAACAACAATGGTGATAAATGATAAGTTTCAGATTTAACATACATGCAGAAGTATCAACCTTCAAGCTTTAAAAACGCCAATATTTACAAACTAAATGTCCTTCAAAAACAAGATAATTGTTAGAAACATTGAAAAACGGTAACTACTATTAGTTATTCATCCCATACGTGAATTTATAATATTAATCAAAAATTAGGTTTTCGTTATATTCAAGAACTACCTGCAACAAAGCCATCCCTCTTTAACACGTATTGTCTAAAAAGGTTGAAATTAATGTACCTACATATATACTCTTAAGGGATTTTAATAAATAGTAAACTAAAACAGCCTAATGTTTCAGTGAATTTTTGGCTATCATTTTTACGTATCCTTTCCTTTCTTTTTTTATTCTGCTTGTGTAAATCCTTCTTCTCCCCTTGTAGTCGTCCCGTTTTTTTACATCGTCTCCTATCGATTGACTTGTTTTGTATGAATAATGTTTTTGCCTATTTAAAGCATAGTTTTTGTATTTGTTTAATATAATGAATTCGAAGATTTGCAAGGTCAATGTCAGTTTTGAAAGAACGTCTTCCAGGTTGGGAACGTATCATTGTTGAGAAATAAAAACTCAAGATTTCGCCCACTTTCATCGGGATGAAAAGAGGGGTCCTAAAGGATCAAGGTAAGAAAGTGTGAATCACGCTAGAGGCGAAACTCTTTTCGCAAGAGGAAGTAGGGCACAGTAACTCTAATACTTGTAAACCAAACCAAAGGCAAAACCCTTCTGAAGGAAAACAGAAGAAATTAACGACTTTATACCGGTTAAGCGTATCAGGCGAAGATGATGATTGATCAGAAGTGGAGGGAGCGGAGCCAGTAGTGATGACGGACTTCCATATGTATGACATATGATAACCAGCGTCACAATTCAAGTTGTTAGGGGTCTTGATGATTTCAATAGCCGCACGGATTTTCCTGTTGAAAAATTGAGCAGAATTGCCAATAATCGATGATTTTTCAAACAAGATCCTAAGGCTAGTGATGTTTAGAAACAAGCAATTCCAACACTAAATCACAAGACAAGGGATGCTGTAGACGCCTCTTGATGACAGGGATTGAGGCTTATCTTTAACTGAAGAAAGTATCTATATGTAACATTTTTTGAGAGGGTTTGAAGATGGTTTTGATGTGATGTTGTTTGAGAATCCTACCTATGCGATCATTAACTTGGCGAATGTAGCGCAAGAAAGTAGTAGCCTAGGATATACAAATGTTCTGAGAACTTCCAGGGTGTGGGGGGTGTAACTGTTTTTTGATGGCCTTTCTAACATCCATTCTGTTGTACCCATTCTTGACGAGATTGTTTTAAATATACTAAGTCGAGATGAAGAAGGTCGGGTTGAGACAATGTGATGGCACGATGAACGACAGAATTGATTACGGAGAGTATTTGTTACGTGTATGTAAAATGACTACCCGGTTTGCGAGTTACCAGAATGTCAAGGAAAGGGAGAGAACTGTTTGATTCTATTTTCACAGTGAATTTGATATCAGGGTGTTGATTTTTGAAGCAAGGTTATATCTTCCATGCATCCAGATAATAAAAGTGTCATCTACACAACCGAACCAAACTTTGCGTTTTAAATCAATGAATTCCGGGGCCTTGTCTCAAAATATTCCATAACAATGTTCGCAACCACCAAAGAAAAGAGAGAACCCATAGCAACGCTTATAGAATTGGCTGTTAAGTTGTTAAAAAGGAAATATGTGGAGGAAAGGCACTTTTCAACGTCAATGGCTAAACTTGCAGGTTTGCCATCTTGAACTAGTAACTGTTCGATGATAGTATACGCCTTAAGAATGAAGAATGCCAGCGACATATTTGGACAAGTTGTAGGTGGGGGAATTTATGGTATTAAAAATGGGTTGGGAAGGGATCTGCTGCTTGTGACTTTTAAGAAGACCATACAACCTTGCCGGTTTGTATTCACGACGGAGTAGATGACGTTGAATATCCTGTGAGAGGGCTCAGATGATATGATGAATGTGATAACCTCGCGTTCGATTTTAGAAGTAGGGCCACGAAGAATAGGAGTGTCCTGAAGAAGATCACTCACTTTAGCCACATATTGAGTTTTATCTAAGACGACAGTGGCATTACCCTTGTCAGCTGGTAATATTACAATATTAGAATTGGATCGAACCTTTTGGTGCGACTCTTTGAGATATTGTAATATCGAAGTTTCGATTTATTTAATGCATATTTGTTATAAATACTGATAAAGGTTTTTGTAATGTTTTTTACCGTAGAAAACCGATACAATTTGTTTCTTTTGAAGTATGTACGAATGTAATGCCGTTAATGTAATTATACACTCAACTTGATTGCACTTTTTGTGGGAATATTGAATATTTAAAACAAATAACGCCGATAATCAATAAGCTAAAATATAATCAGTCGTTCCTCTGTTTTATGTTTTAGTACATGGCGGATATTTTAACGTCCTCTATTATTTAATATTACGCCTGTTTCACGTTTCAGTCATGCGTATTTGTTTACCTGAAACCAATCCGCCAAATTAATTGGTTTACGTGCTGTTATTATTATCTTCTAAATATTATCATTATTGTTAGTGGTTTAGAGGTATATTTAATGCTTGTACTGAAAATGTATGTTACTCAAGTTGTCCTTAACTTAACGGCTTAAAATAATCACAACCTCTCGTTAGCGATTATTGAAAACGCTAAATAAACATACACAAACACTATGTGGATATCCTTTCAACTCTCAGATAGCTTTTATTTATTTAAGTTAACGAGACATACTAACACACATTCTTGCAAACGCTTAATCAAATAGTTTTGCACATTTATTAATTTGCTTCGTTTCATTTCATAAAGTTGTAAACGAAATGGAAAGCTTCTAATTTTCATTTATAAAATCATAGCGTTTTAGGCTGTTTTAGAAATTATGCATATTCCTTAGAATTCTAGATATTAAAATTGAATGGAAAGTACATAAATAAGTTTATTTATTACGGATGAGGTTTTGGGAAATTTAATTTTATGTGCGTATTTTTACTTTTATAAAAATCCACGAATTTTGGGGAAATACTTTCACTCATTACATAAATTCATTTTTGGATTGGTTGTTTATTTTAAACTGGTTAACAGTTGGCACCTTTGTTTGTTTGTTATAACCACATCGTGCATTCGTCACGTTTTCTTGTGGTCGTTACCTTATTCAAAGTCCTGTGCATTAAGTGTGCAGTAAAATTTTCACGTAACGATGCAAACAAGGTGTTTATAGTCGTAAAAGTGTGAGTTACTTCAAAAAATTACAACACTGTTTTCACTTACATTAGAAATGGAGTGACAGTTTCTCGTTTGCTAGTATATTTTTTGCACATTTTGTAATTGTTGAAAGAATATCTACAGCTTTCTATAAATCCATACCATAAATTACGAGCTGTAAGTATCGCTAAAGGGTTCTTCATTTCCTTTTACGTTACGTTGATATTTAAAAGTTAACCAGAAGTGCAAGTTTTCAACGTCAGAAGTGTCTGTTTTGGAAAGATTTAATTTCCTGTCTAAGATGATTTCTGTTTGTCTTTATTGTACATCTGCAATTTGCAGTCTGCGAACGCCACCAGATGACAGATTATCCTGCAACTGTAAATATCTCCTATGAGTTAATCTCGAAGATGTATTGTAGGGCGGGAACTGCCAACAACAGCACGGCTCTCTTCTGTCTGTTATTATTTTTAAGACGCACCACGAAAATAAACCAGATTTAGTTTTCGCAACATCTCCGATTTTCATTTTTGGCCCATAACAATAGCTAGTCGCATCAATCTAAAGTTATTGCGATGGGTAATTTATGTGAACTACTTTCGAGTCTCCTAGTTCCCATTGTGTTTTCCTCATATTCGAGCGCCCATCTTTCAATTTCGAGAGAATTCGCTTTATGGCAACTTTATGGAACACCTGAGAGCATACATAACAATTTCGTTTACAACACTGCAATTCTTGAAGTACGTTATGGGCCTGAAAGAGAGTTTGAAAGAACTGGCGAGTAGCTGTTCCCATTGTGTTCGTGTGTTTGTGTATGTGGACTGTTATTGTTATGGCCACTGTTTCGCTAAGAAACTGAATTCTGTTACGAGAAGGAAAAAAAACTCCAACCAGGAAGTTCGAGAATAGGAAGTAAAACAATACAATTTCTTGCCGGGATTTAAGTTTTATTTTCATCGTTTATGGGCATTTGGGGGAATTTAATTTAAGTTGGATTTAAGTAGGCCGTTAAAAATATTTTATTACTGACTTGTTCTTCTAATGCTTTTTAATCTACGTCTAGTGATGGTTTTCAACGTTTTAAAATTATACAGAAAATATGTAAGCGTGTAATGTGCTTTACTTGAAAATGCTTCAAACCTTTGATGTTGTGTGCTTTGACGACACAAAACTTTGAAAACCACTTACTATTTCTGTTTAATTCGGGCTCATAAAACAAACATTTACTAATTTCGACGGTTGGGGCTGTCGAAATTAATTCAAGTCTCGAATCTTGTAAGGTTTTTATCTGTAAAATTCGAATATAAAGCGAAACTGAAAGTGTTTAAATCTAGCAACTAACACAGAATTTTTAGTTCTGAACTCGAAATATAAGCTTACATTTCATTATCAAATACGAAAATTCGTTTTCCAATTCAAAATTCAGTTAGATTTGATTGGTTTCAGATTTTAGGCTTTGAACATGTCATCCAAAAATTTAATATTTCGAGTTAGAGTTTACGGCTTGGTTTTCTATTTTTTTATTTTTTATTTTTATAAAAGTATTATGTACTCTAATATGTGGGGTGTTCCAGGGAACCAGTGGTAGGGCAAATATGTACTATTAATATAATTGTCAATAATATTTACGTTTTATATTATAAATTTCTTTCAATATAACCTTGAACTCGATTAAATGTTTGGATAAAAATTATAAAGACTCTAAGAAGTCCTTCATAAATGAGTAAAATGTTTAAAAGATTAATTATATCTGAACATCCCAATCTGTTATTGCAATAAATTTAAGACTTGCATAACTAATACCTGCCTTCAGCTAAAATAAAACTATTTCTTTTATCTAAAAAAATAAACAAATTTTCAGTAGGTAACAAAAATATACAAACATCAGTTATAAACAATACTGTCACGTTGATATGAAAATAAAAGCCCATGATATATTATCTGACAATTCCTTAAGCCTTTTTTTTTCTTGGACAAAGAAGATAAATTGCTAAAGTTCCTTATAGCTTTCGCTAAAACGGGAATTTGCAGTTTAATTGGCCCTGTTACTCAATTTTACTCTATTTCCTGTAAAAAATCACCAAAAACTTAACGACAAAACAAAAGCATGAGTTAAAGGACAAGGCTGCGTTAATTATTACGTATAGAATACAAATTTTTCAATTAAAATTTAAAACGGTTTTACTTTTTTGGTATTGTATAAGTCGAATAATTACCGGACGCGATAAAAATCCGGATATCTACACAAAAAAAGTCATGAATAATAGATGTCGTTAAATTGAAACGAATTTACAAGCTTAAAGGAATCGTTACTAAAAATAATGACAAATTTATGGTTGTATCTGAGGACTTTTCGTACGAAATACTTACATAAAAATTAATACTTTTCCCGGAAACATCACCAGTAATTTTCTGATTTTTATTAGTAGTATTTTGAAATATCTAAATCCCAAATCAAATTCATGTTGCGCTTTGGTTTAATAGAATTTTGTTAATTAAACAAAAAAAATTTTAAAAATCTGAGCCTTATTTGAGATGTAGTTTTACATTTAAAATTTGGAGTTAAAGACGTTGTTTACAGCTTCTTCAATATTCGAATCAGGCTTATTTATAACTCAATAACAAAATTTATTAGATCTGTAGTCTTATAAAATTTCCTAACCTCAGCGGCAACTTTTGTTTTACAAATCTTTAATTGATTGTGGTTTTTGTTCGTTTCTATATACTTTTCACGTGGGTGGCGGAAAGTTTTATTAAAATTAGTTTTAAGAACTCCCATTGAAGATTTCAAGGTTTGAATTGTTATTTGTTAAAATGGTCATAAATTATTGTCAAATTTTGAATTCTGGTATTTCCTTTAATGTCGATTCAAAGGCATTTGCTTACATATAGATTCTGGTATTTTGTTATTATTGTTTCAATGGATTAGTAACATGAAATATATTGAAATTTCGGCTTAAGGGGGCCGGCCATATAGCTTGTTAAAATAGTCGTTTTCTAATTTTGGTGTTTTTAGGTTAAAGAATTAGGTTTGTGACATTTTTTGTATGAAAATTTAATTGTAGACCGTAAAACATTTTGCAATTGCAATTTACACATTGTTTTTAATAACTTTTGACGACTCATACTTGACATTTCCAGAAATGAACATGACAAATTAACGATGCTAGTGCGTTGGTACGTCTTACCCAATCTTATGTTAATTGCGTTAAGAAATCTTTACATATGTTAATTCACCGATGCTAAAGGAGTAATTGCAGATGCTTGGCACGTTTCTTCAAAATGAAAAAGCAATTTTTAAGAGTCTTCCATTCACTGAAATAATGAATAGCTTGTACGTACGTTTTTGCAAAAATAATTCCAAGAAAACGTTGCATAATGGCAATAACACATAGAATTTAAACTATCCATTTGCAAGATCTCAGTTCTGACATAAATAAACTCTATCTAGGATAACTATTATTAATGTTTTGTTACAAAAAAGTAGATATCCGATCAAGTTTGCAAAAGCAGACCTCGTTCCAGTTCAGTTCGCTAAATTGCATACTATTTCAATAATTATATATTTTTAACGAAACTAAAATTCATTTATTTTCTACCTGCAATCTCAGCATAACACAAATGTCTAGTTACGCTTCTAACAATTTGAGTTAATGAACCGAATGCGAATTAATTAACCCTAATTTTACTTATGGAGTTAACGAATGGCCAAGTTTTTCAGAAAAAAATTAGAAGAAATTAACAGATGTTTTTCGTAGAGAAAGCTACTACTTCGGACATTAATTATTAACGAAGACGAAAGTTTTATCTGAACGTTTTGTAATATATATGCGTTTGCTAATTTTTACATTTTACGTTATTTTCGATGCATTAAACTTAATCGATCTACGGTGGGAAGTCAACATTGGCAACTTTCACTATGCAGTTACCATAACTCGTGAGCATGAAGCAGTTCATTATACCTTTAGAATTGTGTAGAACGATTTAAAATGTCAGCAACATTCCACAACGGAATAATACCTGCAAATTTCTGCTTTGCAGTTTCTAACCGCATTTTGTCGGTTAGTTGAACAGTTACTTTCAATACAGAAATCCATCAACAGCCTGTTATTAAAGCTCAAACCACGGTTTTAATAAAAACCGTTTTACAGATGAAAGAACGCAAATTCCGGGAATTTGAGCTTCAAATATACGTCAAATGCCAATCACGGTTTTAATATTAGAAACATTAAACCAATATGCGAACAAAACAAGGTTATACCTTACGTTCCTTAACTTAATTATTTATTAAACCATTAATTTCCCAATTACACCGCCGATTCGTAATCCGCGACCTTTTACCGAATTAATAACAAACAAACGATTAAAAATTTAATTTGTCGAATTAATGGGCATTTTTAACGTCCCAGATTTTATAACCGTGAAAGTTGTGTCTTTGATTGGTTTCTATTCAACTCTGATGTTACTTAGCGTTTTGTTTTATTCTCTCGTTTTTCAATTTTCTGGATTTCTGCATTTTAAAGCTAAATCTAGACTAATTTGGTTAAGAAAGGAGGTTTGTTATTTCAGGAAGAGTGGAAAACTGACTCTGTAGAATACAAATGACTCTAACGACATTTTTGTGGTTCTCCACAATGGTCAGTTTTTAACTGTTATTTAGATAAAACATAAAACGTTAGGAACTTTTTGTTTTGTACACACAGTTTTAAGGAAATACGTAAATCCGGAACTCTATACCTAAATCTCAATTAAGATTAATTAAACAAAAATTGAAGTCTTACATAACTTACAAGGATATGTAAAATTAAGCAACAGAAAGGAACGTGTTTTTAATGGAAAAAACGAAGCACGTAAGGTTTTCTTGCAGCATTTTATAAAAAGGAATAAAATTTTGGTTTTGTTTCAATCGTTGTTTTATTAAAACTTTATAAGTACATAACCTGAATTTGTACTTCCTGCCGTACAATTTTCAGTTTGCTTTCTCCAAGTACAAATTACCGTCACAGTAAAAAATGTGATATGGATTAATGCATGTGGAGCAAATTTTGTCAAATTACGGAACAAAAAATCTATTCTGGTACGAAATAGAAAACTAGGCGATTTTCATTAATTGTCGTTAATTATCTTGATTCTTATATTATTTTATGAAATCCCACGCAATTGTTATAATAATTTGAAATATGAGAATGAAAAATTTATTTTAAGTAAAGGAAATTGTAGATTGTAAAGTTAAGGTTGTTAGAAGTGCAGTCTTAAAAATGGTGACACCTGCATATCATTTTATAAAGTCAAGGTGGTCCAGATTAGAAAAAGAAATCATCATAAATTTCAAGACCATGGCAATCTAGCAAAACCTGCTGTGTTGTAGTTTGTTAATAAATAAAAATTATAGAAGGACCTGAATATAACTTTATAATTATTCTTGTCTATGCTTATAGTCCAGCCAAAACAGACACAAAAATGTCCAAAGTTCGGAATAATTCCGAAATTCCGATGGAGCTGATTTTTTTGTGTGGGCCTTCATATTATAGTTGTAAAAGAAATGTCAAAAGTCCCCATCGATCGGTGTGCCGCTAAAAAAAATTCGCGGACAAAGGTCTTAATATCTCGTTAACAGTTAGCTTTATTGTGAAAATAGTCATTATCGAATAGGTGGCATCCATGCATCAGGACATTTTAACTATGCCAAATCAGCCCACTTATATCTCCAGGATATGATGCAATTGGAGAATTCTATTAACCCTAGTGTATTCAACAATTTTACAGCAAGATTCTTCACGATTAGACGTTCTAATAAATTAAGTTGTGGAACTTGGTCGCATATGACAACTGAGCAATCATTGATGAAATCGATGAAAACAGATTGTGGTGTTTCTCGAGGGAGGAGTGCGCAAGAGAATGTACTCAGTAAATGGGATTATGCAGACGTTAACAAACTAATTGAGTGGTTTTCATGCCATGATCCTTTCCTCTAAGCTGAGAAAATTATGTTGATATCAAGTGGAATCGTCGGTGATAATCAAATACATTGTCACAATGCTCGTGAAGTTGGTCTTGATACTATGACCAATATGATTGTTAATAACATAAAACTAAAACGTTAGGTACTTCGTCTTTTAACTGTCTCCAGCTCTGTCCATGTCCATGATAAAAAAGTAGCTAGAGATCCTTTACTGTTATTTCAAGGAATAAGCATTACAAAATCGTTCGACGATCAACTTGAACAATTCTTCGAATACGAATTAACTCCTTATCCGCTATCACTTTTCGATGAAATTGGAATGCGTAAAACCCAAAAATCGACCATTTATGATTATTTTCAACCTGTAAATGTTGAAATCGACAACACAAATGCTACATATACACAAGGTTATTATAGTATTCGATAGTTATTATAATAATGATTATTAAAAAACATCAAAGCTGCAGAGCAACGTCGTCGGGGTACTAAAGTCCCTTCAACTGTTGATATTCTCTTTGATCGGTTTATGATTGTTTCTACGAGTCAACAGCAATTCCTTGTCAATGCTAACAACAAGAATCTATTTATTTCAATGTTGTGCGAAAACTTCACAGCTGCTAATATCTGTGTAAAACAAGCAGAAAATGACTCTTCTTCTTCTTCTTCTTATTATTTTATTTTAGGCATTCAGCCTGTTTTTCTTTACACAAATCAAGGAGATTCTTCCGATGTTTTCCAGCTATCGGCCCATTTTTCGGGGGTCCTCCGGGTAGTCCTTTGTCTGCGGGCTTTTGGTCTCTTGCTATTTTTATTAAACGGGTATTATTCGCCCTTTCAACATGTTCATTCCATGTCTTTCTTCTTTCTTTGATAAATTTCACTATATCTGCGATCCCACATTCTTCTCTTATTATATCATTCCTTACTCTATCTAATCTAGTTTTTCCGGCTATTGACCTTAGTACATTCATTTCTGTTGTTCTAAGCATATGTTTTGTTTTATTGGTGTCTGCTCGTGTCTCGGCTCCGTATGACAATACTGGTCTTGCAATCGTCTTGTACACTTTAGTTTTATTTCCGTTATCATGTATTTATTTTTCCATGCTAAGTATATCTTTAAGATTTCCTGCTATTCTAGCCCCTTTTTGTGTTTGATTCCTCACTTCATCATTTAAATTCTTATTGCTCATTATTGTTGTGCCGAGGTAGTTAAAATGCATTACTTGTTTGATCATATTACGCTCAATTTCCAGTTTGCAGCGTAATGGACTTTTAGATACCTATAGTTAGAGATTTTGTTTTATTAATTGACGCAATCATATTATATTGTTTTGCTGTGACGAAAAACGCGTGTAATAGGCGTTGTAGCAGAAAATGACGCTGATGTTATAATAATCGAAACAGCCATAAAGCAGTCTCATGCAAGAACAAGTATTGTTGTAGGTGAAGATGTCGACTTACTAGTAATATTGACTGCACGAACTCCTGTTGATAAAATAATTTACTTTTTAAAACCTCGAAAAGCCCAAGCAAATACAACAATATATTCTTTAGAAAGTTTGGTTTCACATCCACAATGTCAAGCTCACATCTTATTCTTGCATTCTATTACGGATTGCGATACTACTTCAGGTCACTTTAAATGAGGTAAAATTAAATTTTTCAAATTATTTGAAAACCGTAGTGGTTTAATTGGTAGTTGCGCTGAAGTTTTTACAAAGTACAAATATGGCTAGGCAACGAACTGGCCCCTGAAAATTGGGGATGGGCATTGAAAAACAACGTTTTGGAGCCAATTAAAACTCTGCTTCCACCTGCTCCAGACATACTGTTGAACACTATTTTTTACAATTGCAGCAAGGGCTGTAATTATAATTGTGGTTGCAGAAAAGTTTACATTGTTCACCAGTACGTGGCAACTGCCACGATTAATCTTGCTCAAATGTTGCACCATCCATCCTGTTTCTTGAGGCAGCCTGTGGAAATACAGCAGCTAGAGGAAGAAGAAGAATATGTAACCTTACAAAGAGAGTCTAAACAAGACTAATTTCTTGTTTTATCAGGAAAATCGTGGATTAGACCTACTGAGTAATACTGAGGATACCACATTATAAAGAAAACGCGCCGAGTACTCTACCTCGAAGGTGATGTCGAAAGGAGTGCATTTCTTCAAAAATATGAAAGTTTCAATTTTTGATATCGCTATATCTTGATAAAGGTCATTCCTATGAAAAGAAGTAATTGAACCTTTTTTATGGGAAATTAAATTAGCTACAAATTCGATAATAAGTATTTTCACAATAAAACTAATCTTTAACGCGATATTCACAAGAAACCGTTTTTATGATCTTTGACACCGCCTAAAATTTTTAACGGCACGCCGATCGATAGGAACTTTTAAGAATTCTTAACTATAATATGAAGGTCCACACAAAAAATCAGCTCCATCGGAATTATTCCGAACTTTTATGTCTATTTTGATTGGACTAATAGATAAATGAACAAATTAAAACTGTTGTTGGAGCAGGCCCGGACTGGCCCAGGCGGGTGGGCGGGGATCCCCGCCGGGGCCCCCTCAAGAAAAGAGAGAGAGAGATAAAAGAGGAAATTTTAAAGTGTAAAAACTCAAAAATAATAGTGAACCATGGGAAATTCAGCGTATATTTCAACATGTTTAAAAGTTTCAGCCCAGCAGCTACAGAGGGGCCTCCAGAAATTTCTGAGGCTACTGAGGCTAGGGCGCTGCACCTACGTTCTACCCATTTAAAAGTTGGAGGCCCCAAGGAAGAAGGCTCCCGCCGGGGCCCTAACCCCCTCAGTCCGGCACTGTGTTGGAGTTATGATGGCTAAATTTAAAGCCCTGTTTAAGTAGCATTCTAATGACTTACATCTATTTGCTTTAGATCAGAATTGCATAAGGGCATTTTATATTTATTTATCTAGAAATAATTTTAAATGTGAAGTGGTTAAACAATTCATATCTGGTTAATTTAAGACAATGAACTGTTGTTAAGGCTAATAGTAATTAATCTAGGATATTTTATTATACGAAATTAATAAATTTAAGAATTTTAGTAGGTACTCTGCAAAGCTTACTAAAACTTTCTTGAATCATTGGTATAATAATAATTTCTTATTAACTAAGAATCGTGATATGTATTATTTCGAGTGCGACAAACTTTTAGGAATTTGATAAATAATACCTATGAAATAAATGCTAAAAACAATAAAAATAAAAATTGGGTTAACTTTTATCTTAAAATAGAAAGAAGTCTATGTTATCAAAATTTTGAAAAATTATTTCTTAAGATTTTCTTCACTGAAAATGGATTTCAGCAATTACTGATGAAGTACGAACATTTCGCAATTTAATAAAAATATTGGTGGTAAAAGGCAAACCCTAAATAAACATTTTTTATTATTTCTGTTTGAAAGAAAAGAAAGTATTCAGAAATCATTTAAGATTTGAAACTGAAGTAATCGAGTTTGTATCATTAAATCCCCTTGCAGACAATTTCTACATGATGTAGCTCGCCCAATAAATCACTACGTTACAATATTAAGAGGATTTTTACCTCCCATTTATTTTCTAAGCCCAGTGTTAAGCTATTAGTAAATATTGTTGCATCAACCAGGCTCTGAAGTAAAAATTTAATAATAATAATAATAATATGAATGCATATTCACTTTGTTAAGTGTTAACAACACTGTTAGTTTTTAAAACAATCCAACCTACCTACCGCCCCAAAAAAATCCAACCCAAGCATCTTTAATTTTTTCTACGAACGAGCTAATCCTTAACAATCTAATCTCTTAAGGATTTCCTAAAAAATTATAATATATCTGACTTTTAATAACATTGCACAAGCAAACGCGATGTAAATTCAACATTTCCAATACAAATTCAAAGCAGAAAGTGTTCAGAAAATTATAAACTGCCCCAAATTCACGCACATCCCTTCTGTATGTGGGTTCAAATCGTAAATACAAACACCCATTAGTGTAATTAACGACCGTAGCTTTATTTGTTAATCACCGATGGATAATCAAAGATATTCATATTTATTTGCGATTTTTAAACGTTTTGCGGAAATATAAAATTACACCCATTACGGTTTTATTGCTCTTTCTATTCGTTTTTTTTTACAACAAGCAAGGTCAGAATTTACAGGATTGTCGAGATGTTTTGATAAATAACAATCGTTACTTATATGTAAATTATACACTTGGATGGTTTTAAGAAGCGTAATAAGAAAGGAAAAAAGAAAAAGGCTTGTAGGCTTCGTAAATCAAAGTATGCATATCTAAACAACTGAAAAGGCCTTCGTTTTAAGAAGTGCAGGAATACTGACATCATAGCCTTCTTATGGCGAGGAGAGTTATTTTATTGCAATCACCAGACCTTGACAAAAGTCCCTACTAACGTGCATATTTAAGATTAATATTGTTGTTCATGTAATTAAACTTGATCTAATGCAGGTAGCAGAGGCGTAGCCGGAATGCAATGTCAATAATTATTGCATAAATTATTGCATATTACCGCTAGTCGTGTGAGGAGTGTGTGCTGTTTCTCATGACTGAGTTTTTACTCCAGTTTGTTGATTGTTAATAATTACCTTAACGACAGATTGTGAAACGGCAATTATGATATTTTTCACTCGTCTAAAGAACAGGCGTAAAATATAATGTTCGGTGCCACGGAAGACGAGATCGGAATCTCGTTGGAAAAATTTCATTAACCGGCTGTAAAACTGACCATTTATTATCTGTTAATTACTGCTGGTTTTCTTGTACGTGAGAGAATATTTATTGCCACAGTTTAACTTCTTGAGTTTATACGAGGCTAATTTATACGAAAAAAGGGTGTTTACTTTAACTCTTTGTTTCGGTCTTTTAATCTTAAGGCTTTTCATGCAAACAGTTTTTAGTTCCTTTTTAACATACACATGAAGTTTCTCATCTTTCCTATAGTTTTTGTATATTCAAAATTAAATTAAAAGAATGTTGCGATTGGAAGTAAAACGTTTAGAGCTGTAATAAGGAATTTTAGAAAAAATATGGCCACACCATTTTAGTTGTTTCTTCTCTATCTTAACTGTGATTGCTTCTTGTTGGGCCATTTGTCTTACCCTATAATGGAGTTCAATACCTCTAAACTTTTAACCTTTAAACTGAAAATTTTGAAAATTTCAGATTTATGCTTCATCGTCGAAGAAGGGACACTTCGACCTAATAATTATGAATAATTTTCAGTTTCAGGTTAAAAAATTCGATGAAGTTAGAATGGCGAAGTTTGCAAAATTTAATTCTCAGAGCATAATTATAAAATTGCTTTGCTGAGCTTGTCACTCTAGCTTAAATCTAATACTCAAATTAGTAAAATTAAAACTCAGAGGCAGGATTAGCACCATAGATTCGGATTCGCATTTATTAGCAACTGAATTTCAATCCAGTTTCAAGATTTAAATATTGATTTCGAAAATTGAATCCAGATTCGAACATATAATTTCCAATAACACTCTCCAATCTCGAGCTAAAGCCTGACTGTTAATTTAAATACTCAATCAGGCAACTGAAATTCAGCTAGCATTTACACGTCGAATCTAACAAATACTAACATTTCTTAAGCTTTGAAATTTGAATTTCGTCATAATCGAATTCGAATTTTTTCTCAGTTTACAGGGTAATAAATTCGAAGGTGCTGCCGAAGATTTAAAAATCGGATTTGAAAGAGTGGATCTACTTAACTTACAAAATTGTAAAAATTATAGGTATACCAAAAGTTTCCTTTTCGCGTTATTTTCTATTTCAGTAAACCAGAGCTTCAAAACTGCGTTTAGATGATTTAATTTAATTTAATCTAAATTGAAATTTTTAGATTTTTGTATATTTTTGCATTCATCGTGTGGCAACATGTTTTTTCTAATTTTTAATGGTAAATCAGTTATCCAAAGCCGAGAAATCAGCATGTTTATAGCGGTTTCCGGTTTTCTGCGAAGAAGTTTATAAAATCCATATTTCTAAGTGAAATTTACAAAAGAAATTTTCCAAAGAATAAATATGTTTTTGTTTTGTATTTCAGTATTCCTTTCACGTTATATTAAGGAATACAACAGTGTCGATATTTAAATTATGACACTATTTAAAATCAAAACCTGCTTTTTGTTTTCCTCATATATACGAAAAGTTATTCAATTCTCTACAAAACTTACCACCGCTATAGCCTTTTGTATAACATCATTTTATGAAACAAAAGATAATTTACATTATGAGATTTCTCACTTAAATAAAAGATCTTATTTAATTCCGAATACAATGAAAATCTCGTTAGTTAATAACGATCTGATAAGACAAAAATTTAAACAAGAACGTTTAAGAACGGAAAAGTTCAGGAATTTCTCAGCAAGGTCAATGTTAGGATGATTCTTAAAGTACAAACTGGGCATTTATTGTATTTCTTTAAACACATGTATTATAAAGTAATAATGTAATGTAAGAAGCAAGTTTATTAGTTTTACTATTAAACTCTGCAGTATGTAGGTCTGTACATACGGCGCACCAACTTCGTAACCGGAGACGGGCCGGGTTGTGCATTGCACGCGTAAAACCTCATACGTTAACACACTAGCCTCGACACCGAAAGGTATAAGAGGTTAACGATTACATACACATACATACAAGTAATAAAAATTCAAAACTTTTAACTAATCCAGGCAGGAGTGACGTTTAAAATGTGCATTTACTTTTGCTTCTGCGGAGTTACAACCTGAACGAAAGGTCCCTGATATTTAAAAAAATTAATAAGAAAATCTAAAAATGTTTACCGAAGAAATAACATTTTTAAAGGTCAAGAAGATTTCTTTTATTTTAATCAACGAAAGTGTAAGGAGTTTCTGATAGCTAAGTTAATGATTCGCAAATCATTCAGAAGGTTAGTTTGAGGTCTTACAAGAGCATATTGTTAGTGTTTTATATCAATTCGATTTTTTGTTTTCAAGGCCGAAAAAACGACAAAAATTTCCAGTTAATTTAAAATGTCATTAACTAACCTAACAGTTCTAAAATTACATCTCGAATTTCAGTATAAAATACCAAACTTTGTAGTATGAGAATATAATGAGTTCGTATCACAAATTTATGGCCTTTACAAATGGTTAACAATGTCACTTTTATCTAATCTAACAAAAGATCCATTTGTTTATGTTCTCAGATTCCCAACTTCCTCTTATTTAATTCTGAACACAATTAAGTCCCAGAACTTAATTACAACCTGACAAGATAAAATTCAGCATGCTTAAGAAACCAAAAGTTTACACGTTTTTCAACAAGGTCAAGGTTAAACATACACCTACACCTTTATAAAATAAATTACTTGCCCTATTCCTTAGGCCATCTAACAAAAAAGTTGTAACACGTTTTCTCAACTGACGCGCGAATATTTTCAGTAAATATATAATGTAGGAAATGGGCTTCATTTTACAGAACGTCGTTGCTATTAATCCTGCGTTTTCAGGATTTTAGAACGACAGCAACTGGAGAGTAATATGTTTTTCTCTTAGAGAATTTATCACAAAGTTAAACTTAGAAATCCTTGAAGTTTCTCTCTATCCGATTATAAAAAAGCTCGACATTCCGAGCAAAAAAAACAAACAGCTCGATATTCGTTGATTCGTCGAGTTGAAATACTGACCCACTGAACTGAACTAATATCTTCAGATATGGAAACAAAAATAAACGCTTCTGAATTTACATATATAAAGAAGGCCTATTTTTCGGAGATGTTGGGCCAGGGACATTGTGCAAATACAAATAATCTTGATTTGTATGCTGCGGAGCTGCCAGTAATCGATGAAATCACAGATATGTTAATGTTAAAACTTTTTACAAAATATACTCGTATTTTCCTTGCTAACTTAATGTTTAAATTAATATAATGGATACTGAAACCACAAAAATTAAACTCCGAAGATGTTCCAAAAATAGCGAAATAAAAACAACCATTTTAGAAAGTAAACAAGCACGGAAGTGCTTGGATTTCGATATTAACGAAGACGATTTAATCAAAATTATAATTTATTCCGATTATTAGAAGGACCATCATTAAGCATCCTTATTTAAACTCCTTAATGACGTTTCTTATACAATTTAACGATAAATTGAAAATTATGCAGGAATGCAGTTGCTTTTTTAACGCGAACCTTAGGTCATTTCAATCGAATGCTAATACGCAACTTGCTTTTTATTAAGATAATCTTTTTTATTAACGCAACTTTTTTAACGGTAAAGCCGGGTTTAATTTTGCATTTAAATGCCAAATCGATAAGTTTTAATCTTATGTAATCAGCTTAATAAACACCTAATAAAGAATGTAACTGAATGCTTTGGGTTTGAGGACATGAAGATTGTAACAGATTCGTTAATGTAATTCCTGTGATGTGTATGACATTCTAACGTAACTCAATACCGTCATGTTTGTTTTGAGGTTACATCAATATTTTGATTTGAATAACATTTGAGTACCGTTCTTCATTTCACAGTATGCTCACGTTAAATCCTTGGAGATTTTATAGGTAAAGTTTGGAGGTTCTGTAAATTAAAAGCATCTGTATTTGAGTGCTGAATATTTAATAAGTCACATTTAAACTATGACCTTAGTTACTGATGCTTCTAAAACAACATTTCGGTGGAGCTTAGAAGACAGAATAAAAGGAATGGTTCAAGACGCTCAACAGAAAGTATTCATTAAACAAAATATATTTTCAACAAAGTAAAGCTTTAGGACGAAAGCTCGTATTTTACGAATAATTCTGAGTGGAATAGTTATTATTAGTTTAGTTTGATTTTGCGAAAGCCCAGAAGTAAAAAAAACCTTCATTTAAAAAATAAGATATGCTAACTGTGTTTTACTTTCCTCTGATTTCCAAAATTCTAGTTTGAAGATGGTATGTTTGATGATACAAATCTTAAAATGATTAACCTAACCTCTTAACCTTTAGGGGTTAAATCTTTAAGGATTTGTTGCTTTGAGATTAATCTAACATTTATTTATCACAGCGACAAGGCTTTCTCCTAAAATACACATTTTCTAAAGGATATCTCTCGTGTAATTACCTAACTAAAATGGCTGTTTACTATTAAAGCTCGTGTTATAATGCAGTTTAGTAGACGTAATTTGATGTAAAGTTTTCCTGATCGTAAGATAAGGATGTTAATTATTATGTTTACAATCTCGTGACAGAAAAGAAATGTACAACAGGCCTGTAAAACTTCGCTACTTCACTGTTCTATCTATAACCCACATAAATTTTATGCTCAGATGTGAAAGTTCTGTCTAAAATTAAAACAAATTAAATTTTTTACCGAAATCAAATTATTTCCTTAAAAGGGAAATATGTAAGATAGAATCTTGGCCTGAATAACTTAAGCGAATCTGTTTTATACTTAAAATAGAAAAAATAAATTAATGTTCGAATTTAAAATTGGCGACGTTTTTAGATTTAGATAAAATGAATTAGAAAGTTATAGATTTTAAGGTTTTTAAGTTTTAATGATTAATGCCAAAGGAATTCGATAAAATAATTTCTGCATTAAATAAGTAAGATTTCCAAGCATTCCAGAAATTTCAAGTAACACCTTATGCTAATTATTGTTTTTATAATAATAATTATATAGCGCAGTTCTTGTCTTTAATAAATAACGCAAGCATGCATTCTTCGTTATGTAATACTTAAGTTCTCTTGTTGGGCAAATTCCTTGCTGCGGTTGAATATTTCTGCGTTATCTTATTAGAGCGTGAATATGTTAAGTTTTGTTGCAAATTAAAGGTTATTGCTTGCTGAGCACCGTAAACAAAAGTCCTCAAATAATAAAAATACTAATGCTTTGTCTAAGTATGTATAAAATTTACTTTTGTTGCTGCTATCGTTTAAATGTTTTTCATGAATTTATTTTTGCTTCAGTGGTACGCCACTGTTTGTCTTTGCTACCTCTCTTGAATGGCTGTCAAGTAATACATCTCATTATGTAATTAAAATTATTATCCAGTAAATGTCATTGGAAATATTGAAAGTATTAAAGGCTCACGAGAATTTACGCTATGACTACGTATAAGCCTTGAAGTCAACAAAAATATTAACCGAGTAGGTATTAAGGCGTGCATGTGAGGTATGCAAGTAAGTAACGTGTTGTGTTTTTTACGGGAATAAATTAGTTACACATAATGATGTTCTAACGTGTGCGTAATAATTAAAAGGGATGGGCTTGCTTGTAACAGGATCGTAGTTTTCTTACATGAATCGTATAAAAAGGTGGGTTTTACGATTGAAAGTCATGTTTTTATTGTTTTTCGTAACGGTATGTAACGCCAGTCATCGGTGAAGGATCTTTAAGACTTATTGAAAAGCCTTCTTTCACTACCGGTATCGACAGATGAAGTAAAAAGCTCCTTGCTTTTGCGACAAAAAGGAACTTGCGCGCGCGCTAAAGCAATTTTTCTTAACTTTTCGAAACTTTCCAGGCAGATTTTTCTATTTGTAAAGTGGAATGAAAAGGGTTCGCTCTTTTCGCCGGCCAAGATTTTTATATAAGGAACCTAGGTAATAAAAGAATCTTTCATTAATATTTACCCACATGATTTCTTACATTAACGTCAGCTTAAACAATCACTCGAGATCAGCAATTCAAACCTGGTGTTTTGCAATCACTTTTACAAAGTTGCAAGGCAATGCACCTCTTTATAACACACACTGTTCATAACAAGCGACCTTTTGTGCGCCGCGGTATTGGATTGAATAGCTCTTAGCATAAGCTGTTTTGTGTGCATTGATTTTAATGGAAATTTCTGTGGAAACTTCAAGGTTTGCATACATATGTATACACAAAATAGGTTTGTACTTGCAAAACTCCATTGAACTAAATAATTAGAATCCGAACACTAAAACCTTTGTGCTCCTTCGAATCAACATACAGAATTTACTACTTCCATACAAAACTTCAAGCACTTAACCGTAACGATTCACGATTGTTAACCTTTCTTAGTTGGCAGATTACATGCCTTGTGTAAGACGTTATATAAATTAGTTGTACGAACGATTTGCTATGTTTAGTTATAGAAAGTGAGTTTATTTACAAAAGAATCTTTCAGTTTTAACACCATTACATTTACTCGTAACATAAAAATAGTTACGATGCAATATATCACAGGTTATTTTTGTGGGTAACATTTATTTAACATTATTTAACATTAATAAAGAACAGATTAATGTTTCGAATAGAAATGTTATTGCCAGCCACGCCTGACCTACATCATGCATTTGATTAAATATTAATTTAGCTATCAAAAAATAAAACAAAAAATAAGCCAAAGGGTAAAGTGTCAAACATGCTATAATAGCAAATTCTGCAGTGTTTAGTGAATTCTTAAATTTTAAGAAAAGTATCTTAATATTTGTAATATTATTTATTCGATGATACAAACCTAAACGATTACATAGGAGGTAAATTAAATTCTTTCCACAGCAATTTCATTTTTGATAATAAAAATTATCCAACAAATGTTATTAGAATAGCATAAAAAATGAGGCCATTTAATTTTTTGTTTTGTAAAAATCACGTCTCTCTCCTTTTGCCCTTCTAAGTTTCACTCATCTTTAATTTACATTTTTCTATCATATTGTTTCCCTGTATTTAGGCAAACAATATTGAAGAATTGTCTTTAGTAAAACTAAAACTACTAAAGTCTGATCTTATCCAAGCTAAACTAACCTATTCTTATCTAATCTAACCCAACCTAATTTCGCCTAACTCCAGCTAAGCTAAGCTCATCTGATTTGTAATCTAACCTAATTGTATCAAATCTTTTCTAACCTAACCTTTACCTAGCCGAACTTAAAACACCTTATACCAATCAACCACTCATACTCAAAAGTAAATGAAACAACTAAGTCAACAAGTTAAACAAACGAAGAGGTTTGACCAAATAAATATTCCAAACCTTGCCTTGCATTGACAACGTCTGAATTTGTCCTATTAATTTAAATGCTCGATCTTTATAGGTAAAAATCACCAAAGGTCGTTGCATTAAATAAAAGTATTTAAAGCTCGAATGTTGTATGTAAAGCAGCTAATTTAAATCGCAAAGTTAAAACACCAAGTTTTTGCATTTTTGCCAACTCATAGGTGGAAATTCAAAGGTTTTTATTAAGTTTTTATGTTTACAAAAATATTGTATTAGTTTAAATTGGACAGGATTTTAAGGTTAGATGATACGTTGTCGTTCGAGCTTTTCCCCAAAATTTTCAGATTTAAGTTTAATTTTAAAGACAAGGCGGAATATTTAAACCATTAAGTTTTCTAAGATAAATAAACAAGATGGGGGTAATAGGTACTTTTTCTTTATACATTTCATCTCAAAATTCCAGCTAATTGTGTTTATTATGAAGACAAAAGAACTTTAACAAAAACCCAAAATTAAGTATCGCAAAGTTTTCTTCAAATAAATAATAACGTTAAACTGCGAAATTTAAATTTTCAATAATTATAAGAGAATCATTCGTTAGTAAACTGTCACTTATTAGTTATAGTTATAACACCTGCATTAATTTCAACTTTGTGACTGTATATATTTAAATATCAATCAGCTCTCAGATATTAATTAAAAGATTGCATAATCCCATGTAATCATTAACATTATTAAATTAATATTAACCGCATCAATGGCACATCCTATATTTTTTAAATTAATTAGTTAATTAAATTTTATTCAAAATCAAATTTAATTCAATAAACACAGCGTTCGTTTAAAAAAACAACATCAATTCTATTCCGTAACCAGAAGAAAACCAGAACTTAATTTAGCACGTTATAATTTGTTATACATTAAATAACATTTACAGTTGTGGTTTTGTGTTTATTAAATAAACAAATCATAAATATTAATGCAGATAAAAATAGGTGACATCTCAATATTTACATACAGCTAGATATATCAGTTATTTAATAAGATTTATTTAAATCAGTCTGATTTAGGCTTTAAACTACTACTTCAGCAAAATCAAGGCCGTAAATAATTTTATTTTGATTCAATGCCGTTTATTTCTTGCTTATACATAAAACTTAGCATAAAAAAAGTCCGTACGAATTTGTTTGTCTGCCACAAAGGAAATCATAAATTATAAAAACGAAAATAAACGTCTCTAAGTAAAACTCACGAGCCGCCACTGTATCTTTTACTTTAGTCAAATGTAAAGAAGATTAACTTTAAGTATAAACCATAAATAAACATAAAATGTTTGTAACATTGTAAATGTCCAATTTATATAAATAATGTGGCCATACCGAGAAAATGAATGTGGTGACTTCAATGCTGCGTTAGTATGCAAAACCGATTTATTCTCCTTTGCAGATTACAAAAATTAATAATTTGTTGACATATATTCGGTGCATTGTACTACCATAGCTTCTCCGAAAAACATCCGACTTTTCTGGATTTTTTTTTTTATAAAAATTGAAATTCATTGCATTTAAACAGGTTAGTGTTGAAGCAAACCACTTACCTTTCGTAAGTGTAAATAAGTAAATATAAAGATAAAACGTTCTTTCACTTTTTAAGTAGCAGCAATAAAATGATAAAAGCCACTCGTGTAAATTACAGTAATTTTTAAAGTGTTTCTAACACACTCAACAAATTGCTTTAAGATCGAAAGTAACGACACTAAAATTTTAATGAAATCTAACCTACTTTGCCTTTTAATTGCTGAAGTTATAGGATGTTCGATTGTTTTGGCATGAATCTTTAGAAATTATAATAAGCTTTAATTTTTTTTTCGTTGAGTTTTCAGTTTACCTAAGTAACAAATTACTTAAATACGCTTGAATTATTGTATGTTAATTAACAGAATCTTTGATCTGGAAATTAATTAAAGAGCAAGTTAGAGAGTCAGTGAAGCATTGAAAATAAACGAATGCGAATATAGGATTTCAGATCTAATTTTTATTTTAATTTAATTAAGAAAATCCTTGACTAGACTGGGGATTATCAGAATGCAAAGCTGAAAAATCAAATTACAACACGTTGCTCAAGTTTTGACAGGGCACGCATCACATAAAAAATATTAGCGTTTACAAGGAGGAAAAAAATCTGAAAAGCCCAATAAATTTTACATGTCGTTGACGTTAAAAAAACTTCACAAGCGAAAGCTTTATCACTGCCAGCGGTTTTTATAACGTTCTCTATTTAAGTGTAGATATTCATGAGTTCAAAAGTATAACATTATAAAAGTCTGCGAAATTTTATGAAGTTTTTTAGCTCGAAGGGAATATTTTCGCTGACGTCGTTGTTTTCGAATTGTTTAGTAATGAAACCGAACGCAATTTTTACTTATTAGAGATAACTGATAAATTTAATTTTTAATTTAAATTCTAATACACTAGGTAGGACTGTATTAAAAGTTATTCTAAGTAAATCTCGTATCACTCGCGAGAACTTTCAAACATTTAAATTGAGTAAGGTCAACTTTGTTGTTGTTCATGTTGATGTTGTCGTCGTCGTCGACTCACCGCTAAAATTTGCGGTTACTCAATCTGCCTTCAAGGGAATACACGAAATAAAGGCGCTAAAAATAACAGGGTTAATTAATTAACCAAAATTTATGCAGCAGGTAACAGCAATCTATGTGGAGGGTCTGAAACTAAAATAAAAAGAGCCTCGCTAATTTCACAGAATATAATCATGTCGTTTACAAAATGCCAGCGTAAATGACATTTCCAACAAGAATGCCGGGTAAATATCAAGAATGTAACGATTTCTTATTGCCTTAGTAGGCTGTACCATTACATCAACAATAGTTTCTAACTATTAACTAATATGATTAATAGTTGCATTCAAATGTTTTTCTGCGAGTCATTTGTATTTTTGGCATCTTTTTTAAAATTTTTAAAAATTAATCAAAGTGAAGTTTGATTGCTGACGATATTTAAACTGGTTTGAAGAATTTTTGTAGGAGCGCGTAAGTTTTAAAACAGTTGGAAGATTGCGTTAGAGCTTATATTAATTGCATAACTGAGAGTACACCCAGCATCCCTTGTCTTTTAACTTTTGCCACACCCTTTGTATCCACACCAACTGACAGTGATATATTATAAATTATAAAATTTAATATCACGAGAAAATATTGAGCAAACTTTTTAAACTCATATTTAAGTTCTGCACGAATTCATGAACAAAAATAATAAATTAACTTTGACAGTTTTTGAGTTTCTACTACGGTTTATTTGCTCGTTAAGGTTAGTTTTGAAAATTTTCGAAACTTTTTCGAACTTTCGAATTTTTAGAATCGGCCTAAAAGTGGTACATTTAAGTGTGAAAAATTCAGAAAAAATCAAAACATACCAATGGCAAGTAAAAATCGCACAAGAAGTTTCCGGAAGTTCACTAAAAAACATCCGCGTATTTGACAAGAAAGTTCCGGGACGGAGAGAACCAACTTCGACAGAGCAACTCGCGGAGAGACTGATCCGCGGCCCGAGTCCGGAACGCGGACTTTCTAATCACACCCGCCCAGATCCCGCGCATTGCAGAGCTTTTCATGCGCGCCGTGCACCTCGTTCTACAGATATGTCCACTTCTAGATAATGAAATCAACTGTTAATGTTGGTAGTTTCGGAATTTAGATGTCTTTTAACTGTTTTAACGGGCCGTGCGTTATACGGTAGCGGTTAAATTAAATGACCCCAAAACTCCGGTTTTGTGGGTGGTTTTCACTTCCTCTTTCGACCTTAACTCTTACCTAATGCAAACAGATTTTATTGCACGACTGATTTATGCCATTTCAATATGAGGAGAACGTGACTACGTCAATATACAAGTTTGAGATTTGAAATTTTCTCCGAGAGTTACTTTAGGCATTGCCTTAAGGCATCTTCCAAAACTCGATACGTAGAAAGTCAAATAGAACACACACGATCGCTATTATTTATTTGGTATGGATGTTTATCGATAATTTTCAAGATTTGTATCTTGGAATTAATAAACAACCTTATCTGCAAGTATGTCAAATATTTGGAATATTTTTTATGGGCCTATAACAAAGTTATGAACTAATTAACTTTATTAAGTTTCAAGTTTACTTTTTCTTCAGCTCTGAAGTTAATGATTTATAAGCGTTTCGATTTTTTAATTAAAAACGTGACATACTTAGGGATTCTACTGAGGCTTCACTTTTCATAAAACACTTTTTTAAGGAAGTACTGTCATTTTACAACAGGAAATTACAACCGTTTTGTTATTTTTCGGTCTTAAAACTCCAAAACTTTAAAATTAAACTGTACGAAATTGAATTGATAAATCAATCAACTGCACTTATGTAAGAAAATGTACATTAAAATTTCAGGTCAACGATTAATACATATTCCCAAATATTTTTATAAAATACGCGTTTTTAGTGTGAAAGAAAATTAGTAAAGCTGTATGCCAGAACTTTGCTTAATTAGGTTTAAATTAGGGCTTAAGCCAAGGCTTGAAATACCTAAGCTGTAGTTTAAGTCGAACTGAAACATTGAAATACCAACCCTTAAACCTTGGCTTCAGTTGCTTTAGGCCTTTAGTTTTAGTTGCTGTTTCACTAATTTTTAAATTAATTAATTAATTAATATAATAAAGTAAAAATGAAAATGCAAGCATTGATGTTTCGGTTTGTTTTTAAAGAGACACTTAGCTGAAGTCGGTTTTTAGTTTATGTAGATTCGTACTTCATATAAACTTTAATTTGAGCTTAAAATAAACTTCTGCTAAAACATGTACAACAATACTGACCTTTAGGATATGTGCTTAAACAGAAGCTTAGCTTAGTAGAAAAGTTTATAAAAACAAATTCTCTATTAAACAACATTCTTCGAAAGACTTTTGGGAAAAGCTTTTGGAATGAGTTAAACTTGGTAAACTATGATTTACACGAAATTTTAATATACTTAACTCCTAACTCAAACTAGCTTAAGTCAAGCTTCCCCTTAAACTTCTACTAAAATGCCAATTAGAAAAAATATAAAGAAAATTTCATTCTTATGATACTTAAAACTTGTTGATAAAATAAGAAACTTTTCCCTTTTATATCAAACATTTTTCTAACGTTCTAATTTTTTTTTTTTTTGTATATAGTTTATTAGCAATCAGAACATTACAGTATATATTCTATGAGCTAATTTTATCACTGGTTATAATTTATAATATATATTGTCATTGAGAGGAAGACTCCCATCGAAGTCACCTCTTTATTGCACTAAGTCTTTTGGCCATTTCTTGCTCAATCGCCGAGTCTGGGGATCTTCTCTTAGTAGACTAATGGTTTCATTGGGATGAGTTTCTAGTGTGTCGTGGTGTTTTTTGGCTTTTTGGTTGATTATATCTTTTACATATGGTACATTGAGGTCGGTGTGGAGGGTTCTGTTAGAGACATACCATGGCGCTCCAGTTATACTTCGTAGTGTCTTAGATTGAAAACGCTGGATGATTTCTATCAGTGAGTTGCTTGCGCAACCCCATAGTTCGCAACCGTACAGCCATATTGGTCGAAATATGGTCTTATAGATTAGTAATTTGTTGTCTAGAGAGAGAATTGATTTTTTGCCAAGGAGCCAATACATGTTTCTTATTTTTATATCCATCTCTTTTCTTTTTTTGGTTACGTGCGTCCTCCAAGTTAGACGCTTATCAAGGTGGAGACCAAGGTATGTAGCTTCATTCGCTTGGGGGATCGGGTGATTGTTGATATAGACTGGAGCACAAGTTGATCGTTTCATCGTGAACGTAACATGGGAAGATTTATTATCGTTTATTATTATCTTCCATTTGTGTATCCATTCCTCTATTAGGGTTAGATGATCTTGAGTCCTACTCGTTGCTGCTGCTGGATCTTTACTACTTGTTAATATGGCTATGTCGTCGGCAAAAGTTCCCATAATATTTTGTTCCATAGTTGGGATGTCGTGTGAATACAAAAGGTACAGTAAGGGTCCCAAGACACTGCCTTGAGGTTCCAATCGCAATAAAGAGTTATTGTTGTTGTTTCACTAATTTTGAAAATTAGTAAATAATATTGTAAAAGATATTTCAAAAGGGTTAGCATTTCAATATAATTTTAAGTGGAAGCCTAGTTTCAGCCGATTTAAGCTGTGATTTGGGTTGATTCGAGCTATCTTTATGCCTAAGTTTAAGTAAAGTTTGTCCTTAAATCTGTACTAAAAATGCTCAAGCCACCTTAGTTGACGAGTTAACGCGACTCTCGATATTTTAAACTGGCCCAAACTAAGCATCTGCTCAAGTCTGTACCTAAAGACCGTCCCAAGCATATGTTTAAACACAAACTTAGTTTAAACGGCAGCTGAAGATTTGATCTAAACTTCAGCTGGTTGTAAAAAGCTTATGCTTAAGGTTTGTACTGAGTGTCATTCTAAGCGTACAACATTAAACAGAAATTTAACTTAAACCTGCTTAAGTTTAAACTAAAAACCAACCCCAAGCTTACAAATTTCAGCTTAGCTTAAAAGATTAAATAGGATTAAATTACTACTTAAACGATATCTTAAGCTGAGTCGAGCTAAGCATTTGCCCAAATCTCTACCTATCGTCCTAACAATATGTTTAATCAAAAACTTAGCTCAAACGAGAGCTCAAGCTGCTTTAATCCGAACTTAAGCTGGCTTGTACTGTACTTGTACTGAGTGCCATTCTAAGCGTACTATATTAAACGTAAGATTAACTTAAACTTATTAAACAAGACAACCGAAGTGGATTTGTGCTAAATTTAAGCCTTCTGCGGCTTAAGCTTAAACTGAAAAATCAACGTCTACAAATTTCAGCTTATATAGCTTAAGAGCTTAAGTGGGCTTATATTATTATTAAGTCACCTCGAGCTACACTGTTACTTAAACCTCTACTAATATATCGATCTATAGTGTATAGGTTTATACTTAAGCTTAGTTAAACCGAAGTTTAACTTTAGAGGGTTTAAATCGATTCATGTTAAACTTCAATCGTAATTTAACCCGACTTAAGGAAAACATCTGCTTAAACTTATACTGAAATTTTGGCCCTAAATATACAGGTTGTTTGAGCAAAAACTTAAATTAAGACGGGTTAAACTTATGCAGGTCGTGCTTAAGACGTAAGCTTTAACGTTTAACCTAAACCTCTTCTGAAAATCGACCGTAAAACTGAAAGCTATCTGATCGCTTTCGAAAACCAAAATAAAAATCTTTCTCCACTCTCAGACGTAAAGGCAGTCGGTAAAAAATTACATTATTATTACTAACTTTTTATTTTCTATTTTTATAAAAATATCAATTTAAATAATCTGTTGAAGTTCTACACAGAAAGTTTCAAAAACTAAAAATTGTACCTCTGAGTTTATTTTTTTATATTTTCTCAGAAAAAATAGTATTTTCAATAATCATTCTCTGAAAACAAAATGACCTAAATAGAAAGAGGCAAATCATTTAATAATACAGTAACAGCCATCAAAAATTGTCTTGGAATTCATAACTTAAAATTTCTTCTAAATGTCTCATCAGTATGATAATCTACTCCGTGAAGATATCACGGGAATCAGAGTTATATCAAAACTGTCATTCTGGCCACCGTAACTCCTATACAAAATATATCATTGTCGATCAAGACGTAGGGGGCCAGACTATCCATGTCGAAAATCTTCATTTTAACTTTCAATGGCTGCCGAATTCGATACAAAACATCATTTATCTAGTGTTTCATTCTGCAGTCTTACTTTTTTTTAAAGCGATTAAATAACCGAAACCTCCTTGGAATTTTGAATTATTTTTCTATGTAGAATTACTTTATTGAATGTTTTAAACTTAATTAGTTTTTTTAGTATTTCGGACGAACTTATGATACTTAAACAAATAAATTACAGAATTGTAATTTCTGTATCAGTTTGTTATGGTAGTTAAAAGTTAAATATTGAAGAAAGTATGTGAACTTTTAGGTTTTAAAAACTCGAGCCGCGAAGAGAAATTGAGAAATAAAAGCATAAATTTAAAATTGCTTGAAGAACCTGGTGCTGTTTTGAAATGATTGATGGGTAGTGTAATTTACGGAAAAATGCAAGATATTAACAACATAAAAGCATTAAATGATTATAAACTTTAGAGTTAAACCACTAAAATTTATAAATACGCCTTAAAATGCATAAATTTTAAATCTGCTACTTAAAAGCTTACAAGTCTTAAAATATTCAAACAGAATTAATTTATGATTCCTCCAAAAAGCAGACCGTAACGAAATAATAACCTAATTGTATTAAAAAATTCAAACTTTAACGAAATATTATCCAACAGGTCGTGGCACACTTAGTAAATAGACAGGCACCTGCCTTCCCATAAAGAACATGAAGAAACTCAATTATAACTCTTCACGACACAATAGACTAAATTAAAATTAAATTATTACATCTGAAGTTATAAATCGTCAGACTAAAAAGTAAGCGATAGGTGAACGGACCGTATGATCGAAAAAAACCAATTTTAATTTAACCACCGTACCTGCTGAACTTCCAGCTTAAGTATCTTGAAACTTTTAAAGGCTGCAAATCACGTTTTATCGTTTTTAATGGTCAGAAACCGCAAGCGTGAGATTTGGTTGACTCTCTACTGCAAATTCTTCTGTTAGTCCATCTTTGTTGTGGCTCCTTTAGCTATACACCAGAATTGCAACAAGAAACTTTGTTAACTTAAGTTGGTTACATCATCGTCACGCTGGGCTGGCGTCTAATAGGATGTTCTTGATTTAAATTCCACTCTAGGAAGAATTAGACGATTTTATAGTAAATGGCGGGCTTGTTATTTTTTGTTTTATGCAAGTTTATGGCTGTTTAGATTTAATGTGTTTGTAAAAGACATGAAAATATCGCAAAATCTTTTTGAATTAATTTGCAAAGTTAATAACCATCATTCGTAATAAAAATGCCAAGTTTTTAGATTATCTTCCATTATTAAAGTTAGAAACATCTCCTTCTGCTCTGTTGATTTATTTAAAAATCAGATTCATCTTCCCGACCTTGTGCTGTTAAAATTGAACAGGTAAAATACGAGACTGATGTTCCCCCAGGGAAAATATTTTCTACGTGCGTTAACATAAAAATTAAGAGCCATAAAAACCTTTTCAGTATTTGCAGGACGAGGACGTTAATTAATGATTTAAGTGAAAATATTGCGTTAAAATATTTTCAGGTCTACGTCATTCAATTGTGTACTGAACTAATTATGTGTATGCTTAAATAGGAGTGCCTCGCAATAATAAAATGTAATTCTTTGTCGGAAATATCACTACAGAGAAAAGAAAAAGACAATTGATTGAAAGATCTACAGGCTTTACCTTTGCGTAGAGTTAGATTTTGAGAAAACAACAAGTTATTTCGTTATCAATTTTAAAAACTTTTTGAATTTGAAGACGGGGGAAAAATTAAAAAATATAATGAAGAGGAATTTCCTAAAATAATTAACATTTTAGGTTTGTGCTCTCTCCCCCGCCCACTCTTTCTTTGACCCTCTCTCCCCATAACTTTATATTTATTTCTGTCAATCTCTTTCTCTCTCTTACCTTTTCTTCTGAAACTATACAAAATCTAAACTTCCCATCTACACATTTAAAGCAACATATGCATGAAGGACAATAGAATGTATAAATCATAAAAGTAATTTGATATCATCCTCGAAAAAATTAAGTCGCTTTAGTATTTTAAAAATAAATTTATCTAATATTAAATAGTTTCAGCATTACCTTGGCTATCTTTCATTTTTGTAAAATTGGAAAATATCTAGATTTCTCATCAATCAGTTTACAGCAGTAAATTTAAAGAATGGAAAATAGAACCTTAATTTTATTAAAACTTAAAATGTACCCTGTCAAATCTCAAGTGGAATCTTTGCAACCACTCTAGCTGTCTGTTTATCTCACTTCATATTAATATGATCAAAACGACAGAATTTAGTAATACAAAAAGCGTTTAGTAATTAATCTGAAACGTTTTAAAAATTTTACCACAATAAGCGTTTCAATAATTTTTCCTTTCTCCTCTCTTTTCGTATTGTTCTTTATGCATTCGCTCTCTATCCATTAAAATACAGAGATATTTAATATCTGAAGATGAAGTTAATATTATTATTAAACTTTAGTGTATTTTAATAACCATTCAGTTACTACTCATTTATCTCTGTCTGTCTAAAGCTCTCTTTCCTTCACACTATCTCCCTTTTTCTCTCCCTCTATCCAGTGTATCTAGAAAATTACTATTTTTTACAAAAATAATGTTTTCGTTGTTCTCTCTATCTACATATTTCTACAACAACCCATCCTTTTCTATTTTATTTTTGCTAAAAATAATTTTTGTTAAAATAGGTTTAAGTTGTACCTTGGAATTGCACTTAATACATGCCTTAAGCAAAGCCAGCTTAGGTTCAGATCAAATCGTCTGAAGCAGTCGTTTAAGCTATGTTTCTTCTTAAACGTGCATATGTTTAGGACAGCATTTTGGTACAGATTTAAGCAGATGCTTAGTTTGGGCCAGCTAAAGTCATCGTGAGTCGCGTTAACTGGTTGATTAGGACAACTTAAGCATTATGTTTAGGACCGATATTTCAGAACAGATCTAAATACGGACTTTACTTAAACTAGGTTTAAATATAGGCCTAATAAACTCAAAACAGTTTAAGTCGTCTTAAACTAAAGTTCCACTTAAAGTTATATGGAATATCTTTTAAAATATTATTAACTAATTTCAAAACTAGTAAAACAATAACAATTAATGGATTTTTTGCGATTGGAATGTTAGAAAAATCTTTTATTTCTTTGCTTCTTCTTCTTAAAGTATCGTGACTGTTATCGATCGTTGGTTATCATGCTGGCTGCCATATTCATTATCACGGTCTTATTGACAGCTGCTCAGAATAATTGGGTTGTAGATTTTCCAAACAATTGACGTAGGTTCTTTTACCATGATGCAGTGTCGACTGCTCCATAGGGGCTCAAGGGCTCGAGCCTCCCAAAACCATTCTTAGCAAAGAGTAAAAGTATAAAGTAATTTACTTATTTAATTATAACATACAATAAATTTATTGTTAATTATTATTACAATACAAATTTTGCATATATATACAGAGTGTAACATGAAGTAATATTATTTTAGGGGTATATTCTACAGCCCAAAATAAGAAAAAAATTAATATAGTAATTTTTTTTTCGAAAATGCTCCATAAGAAAGTTATTGACAGAAACAGTTTCACAGTGCTTTATTAGTTGAAATAATTTAACAATTTTTATTTTATTTTAAATTTTATACTTTAATACTTAAATAATAACTAACAATCATAATAGTTGCTCAAAATTGTCTCCGTTAACTCAACACAAGCATTCGCACGTCTTAACATTGATGAACGAACGCGTTCGAATATTCCAGCAGTAGGTACCTCGAATGTTTGCGCAACTTTGTTCAATTCATTTGCTTTTTATCATGGAGCATTTGTTAGTTATTATTTAAGTATTAAAGTATAAAATTTAAAATAAAATAAAAATTATTAAATTATTTCTACTAATAAAGCATTTTGAAACTGTCTTTGTCAATAACTTTCTTATGGAGCATTTTCGAAAAAAAATTATATGATTTTTTTTCTAATTTTGGGCTGTAGGATATACCCCTAAAAGGATGACATTACTTCATGTTACACCCTGTATAAAGCATTACTAATGTATAACACATATTATTATCCGCCTTCTTTTTTCGACTACACGTAGAAACATCAAAAATGAAGAAAAGAATAATATAATGTTAATTACATCATATCGTCTTTCAAAATTAACTGAAATGCTAAACTGGATTTTTTTTTAAAGTAACTGTACCTATTCTATTTTTAAGTAGAATCTTTGGCCGTCTCGTTTTGTCTAACTCTTTCAAATGTTAGGAAACACTAACCGAAAACCAAATTTTACAAGAAAATGCGTAAAGCTCTCATCGTTTTGCTGCAAAGAAATTATATTTTAATTATAATTTATTTCTAATGATTCTCGGTTTTCTGTTCGTTTGCCTCGTCTCCTTTCTCCAAAAATATATTTTCTTAGCTTTAATATCATAACATCAGCTTTAGGACAGAAAATCAAGATATATAGAACTTTTCGTAATCTTCTTTCTCAACCATACAGAGCTTTAGGTCTTTAGCTTAAAAAAAAAAAAAAACACCAAAAAATCTAAGTCTGAATCAATGCCATTCTTTCAGTTTAGTAGTTAAATTTGGTACACGTTGAAAAATTCTCTCTTTATAACCTTTTGTTTTTTCGGTATGCCTTCCCCAGTTTCGTTGTATCGGTTTTGGAAAAGTCGATTTTTTTAAATTCCAAACAACTCAGCAATCTGTCGAAATCAGTACATTTCTGTTCTGTTTATTCAAATGTTTTGAAAAAGTACAATATCTAAAACAACAAATTAGTAACAATTTAAGCTCAATGAAGAAAAATAATGTTCAACAACACAAAAAAAATGATTTGGGTATCGTAACACTTTTAAGAACAACCTAAGTAGCACTCGAACACCTTTTAAACAAAATAAAAACAAATTTAACCAAAGGTGTGTCTGACTCGAACAATACAACAATGTCGTGATATGCTATTTGTGTTAGAAACTCTTCTTGTCCGGTATTTTGCAACGCAATACTACAAATGAATAACATACGATTCACGAATCAAGAAAATTGCCGCCTTTTGTTAAATCCGATAAAAAAGTGGGCCAGATACGTTCGAATAAAATGCAACAAATAATTAATATGAATTTAATATATGAACCAACTAAACCCGACAAAAAGCTGTTGACATGCTACGTTTTCCTTAAATTAGCAATTCGAAAGTAAGGTACGATTTATGTACGATTGTTTTTTGCTTGAGGGGTCTTTGGACGCAAAAACGACTTCATTATTGATGGTTCCCAATTTATGTTAAACATATAGTATAAACTGTCAACTATAATTATCTAAAACCACAGGTTGTTTTAGTTGATTTTCTTGAATAGTATCGCTGATTCTTATCTTGTTCCTTTGACGAGACCAAATTTTTTTGTAATTTTTATGTCAACAATTTCCTGCTTTTATTTATTTGAAATTTATGAGCACGGCTAAACGGATATTAAATTAATTTTGAGGATTTTTTAAGAGTTTCTGCTTTTTAAATTATTACCTATGAATTGATAAAATGACTTAAGGTGCGATCGGCACATTGCCCCCATTACGGTTATTGAGAATATTTAATTTCATAATACAAGTGTAACGATTTCTGGGCGTGTTCTGTATTTCTTGAGTTCATAGCGATCTGAGTGTTTATATTCAATTAAGTTTGAAATATTGATCCGTTCGGCATTTAAAACAAATAAATAAAAGAGGTTAAAATAATAAGATGAGAAGTAGGCCAGTTTCTATTTATTTTCCCCCCTTGCTTTGAGATTGAAAATATTAATTTTAAATATGTTCGCAACCCGACCCCGTAAAATCATAAGGGCAAAAGAAGAACAAGAACATTTTCTTGAACAAGTTTTAGTAGACTACATAATATTTAGTGGTATACTGACAAGCATTGTTTCTAATCGACAGGTAATTAAAAAAATGTTAGCAGAGCGTGGTTTCGATCCACGGACCTCTGGGTTATGGGCCCAGCACGCTTCCACTGCGCCACTCTGCTCTTGTTTTCTAATTTCCTACGAGTTCGAATTCGATTTGTTTTGATATTATTTCAGAGATTACATTTTTAGTATTTATTGGTTTGGACTTAGCCTTTTATACATTTTGCAGAAGTTCATGCGGAGGTTACATTTTGCTTTGCAGATCTTTCAAAATTCAAACAAATAGTGATTGAATAGTTACAGTTGTGCCTAACAAATTTGTGAATCGGCTAATAATGCAACTGCTAACTAAAGTTATGCAAGCATTTTCAAAACTTGTTAAAAATAAAACTCTTAAGTCAAGAGAAATGTTTCGTACTATTCCGCAACATAATTTTTTCAAATATTAATAACTTCTTATTACTACATCGTCAGTGAAACGACCTTTTGTAAACAATTTGAAGAAAATCAGAAGGTGTAGTAAGTATAGGTTTTCAAGAAATAAATCAAAAATATTTAGCAGAGCGTGGTTTCGATCCACGGACCTCTGGGTTATGGGCCCAGCACGCTTCCACTGCGCCACTCTGCTCTTGTTGAAGTTTTCCTTGATCTTATAAAATTAATTCTATTACAAGTTTTCATTTACATAAACAGTTGTGCTACTTACTGGACAACAGTCGTAATATTTATAGCCATACATAAACAACTAATAAAGTATTTAAGGTTGCAAATCAAAGTATCTTTATAATAAAATACGTGACATGCTGTGTAAACGCAACTTTAACTCTCTTCTGATTTCATTATGTTAAATATTTTTGAAATGTTTGTAACAATTTGACTTATTTTTTCTCATATAAATAAAATGCGTTTATAGTACTATACAGGGTACTTAAAAGATGGCGAAACAACGCTATACCAGACTATTCAGGGACACCCCCTGAGTACTAGACAAATGTTAAAAATATTCTATCTCGTGATTCCTTAAATAGTCCATCCGTTCGCTGCAAAAAAGGCCCTGTCTCTATTTTTTGCTGGCGCTTTGTCAGTAGTTGCACGGGAGCGGCGTGAACATAGGGTACTATGTCCGGGTGGTGGAAGTAGTCATGTGACCTGTTAAATTCAAATTGAAATGTTACATCGATGTTTTGTTGAGATTTTTCGCTAGCAATATGAAATATGTTTCCAGACATCGAAAACAATCCAAAAATACATCTGCCAGCGTTTTCTGTGGTCAGGTTCGGCGCCTAGGCCCTGCTTTCGGAAAGCCCGGAAAGACGGCCCTCGGCGCCATGTAGTAATGATGAGACTTTTCAACGAAATTCGGGATATAGCTTAACCGTGGGTTTTCTGAAGCTAAGGTGCTATTGCCAGCGTATTTTTGTGTCACCGAAAGGGGTAATATGCAAAAAAGTGTTTTGCAACTTGGTCCAACGTAAACTTTTTTTGCCAAGAGTGTAAAACCGGAACCAATAGCCGAAAAAAGGTTTGTTATCTTTCAAAATGTTTGTATGACTCTTAACTAAAAGTATTACCCTTGGAAGCGTTTTTTATCCAGTAATTTTACCCCATTCACCCCTATATGCATCCTCATAGGCACTCCGGGTTTCCGTGAAACATATTTGCGAAAATGTTTGCGTTTTGGGCGCAGGCTACAACTGGGTAAAACTACTGATGGATAAAAAACGCTTGCAAGGGTAATACTTTTAGTTAAGAGTCATACAAACATTTTAAAAGATAAAAAACCTTTTTGCGACTATTGGCTCCGGTTTTATACCCTTGGTAAAAAACAGTTTACGTTGGACCAAGTTGGGAAACACTTTTTTGCATATTACCCCTTTCAGTGACACAAAAAAACGCTGGCAATAGCACCTTAGCTTCAGAAAACCCACGGTTGAGCTATATCCCGAATTTCGTTGAAAAGTCTCACCATTACATCATGGCGCCGAGGGCAGGTTTTCCGGACTTTCCGAAAGCAGGGCCTAGGCGCCGAACCTGACCACAGAAAACGCTGGCAGAGGTATTTTTGGATTGTTCTCGATGTCTGGAAACACATTTCACATTGCAAGCGAAAAATCTTAACAAAACATCGATGTAACATTTCAATTTGAATTTAACAGGTCACGTGACCACTTCCGCCACCCGGAAATAGTACCCTATGTTCACCCCACTCCCCTGCAACTACTGACAAAGCGCCAGCAAAAAATAGAGACAGGGCCTTTTTTTGCAGCGAACGGATGAACTAAAAGGTATGGAGGTTATAAGATCGAAATTTGAAATTTCTATTATTAACCAATTTTTGTAGTGAAAGACATAGGTATTTAAAATGATGTCCAACAATAATTTTTATTTAAAATCAATAAATAGAACCTTTATATGAAGTTTTATTTTTCATGTTTTGCACAAAAATCATCATAAAAATATGATCTTGCAACCAAGCTGTTAATTTGGTAAGTAGTTACTTTGACTTATTGTTTAATGTCAGTTGACAGAAACAGAAATTCAAACTGTCACTAATAACTTAAAACGGCCCACTAACGTACCAACTAGTTGTACAATTTTAGAAGTTGGTGCAATTATTGGTGCGTTAGTGCCACGATTGTGCTAGCAATTTCAAGTTGGAACGAAAGTTGGCAGGTTGGAGTGCACTGCACATCAATTTGAGATTGGTGCCAATTAGTTGCTGCGTGTGTGTGCAGGTTGCCCAACTCACAGTACGATTTCATTGTAAAAGAATTGCTCTTCGTAAAAAGACTGTGTTCTGGTTTGTTATATGAGGTGCAACAAGCTTCAGTAACTTTTGAAATGTCTTTTCATCCATGCGCAAAAAGTTTTTAAAGTCATTAGGCTCATTGTTCCGTAAATGGCTTAATAAATTCATATGCGTATATTGTTTCCTTTTTTTTTCTTTTTTGCGTCTCTCTGTAAAGCTTAGCACTGCACTGACCAATATTACAGACAGTTTTGTTCTTTTTGAAATTTGCGACAACTTTACTTCTAGCGACATAGAAGTACTGAACGGAACTAAACTTTACTAAGTGAATGTTAAGCGGCCGATATTGAAGGTTTAGGGTAAGTGCTCCTTAGGAGAATTTAAGTGGAGATATTTGACTGGTGAAACAAAATAGGGCTAGTTTAAATTTTTAGGGAATCCTTAAACGTTAAGTGTGGTTGGTGAAACCGGCCATAAGTCCAGTCAAATGGTAATTTCACTTTGCATTTTGGGTAGGCAGCGATTTTTTTTTATCGGTGTGTAGAGGGGTCAGTGGTGAGTTTAAGTCAGGGTTTTCGGGGTGGTAACCCCCTCCATTCGGCCGCCATCTTGAAAAGAAGGGCTAATTCGTTTTTTAGCTATATCTCTGTAGTCGTGCATCTTACAAAAAGTGTGTACCAAGCTTTTTTGTAGAGAATCGTATTATCTATTATCTACTATTAATAACTTTGTTACATAGCATTAATAATAAAAGAGTTATAAGCCGGAAAAGACAAAACATTAAGGGTTTACAACTTTTTTATTATTAATGCTACGTAAAAAAGTAGTAAAAGTCATAGAGAATGTAATTTTCTACAAAAAAGTTTTATACAAAATTTTGGTAAGACTAACGGATACAGAGATATAGCCGAGAAACTAATTAACCCTTCTTTTCAATATGACGACCAAATGGAGAGGGGGGTACCACCCCGCAAATCCTGATTAGACTTACCACTGACCCCCCTACACATCGTCAAAAAATCGCTGCCTACCCAAAATGCCAAGTTTGCCTTTTTATTTCGACCATTTGATTGGACTAGTCCAGTCAAATGGTAATTCAATTTGCATTTTGTGATCAGCGATTTTCTTTTTACGATGTGTATGGGGGTCAGTGGTGAGTCTAAATCAGGATTTTCGGGGTGTTAACCCCCTCCATTCGGCCCCCATCCTGAAAAGAAAGGTTAATTAATTTTTCGGCTATAGCTCTGTAGCCGTGAATCTTACAAAACGTTTGTTCAAGGCTTTTTTGTAGAGAATCGCATTATCTACATAATCTATAACTTTTATTAATTTAACCCCACCCCTCCATGCGGCCGCTATCTTGAAAAGAAGGGTTAATTAGCTTTTCGGCTATATCTCTGTAGTCGTGAGTCTTACAAAAAGTTTGTTTGAAGCTCTTTTGCAGAGAATCATATTCTATACAATTTCTATGAATAATTTTTTTACGTAGCATTAATAATAAAAAAGTTATAAGCCTTTAAGTTTCTGTCTTTTCCGGCTTATAACTTTTTTATAATTAATGCTATGTAAAAAAGTAATTAACAAAAATTGTACATAATACGATTCTCTGCAAAAAAGATTTGTACCAATTTTTTCTGAGATTCCCGACTACAGAGATATAGCTCAAAAACCAGTTAACTCTTCTTTTCAAGATGGCGGCCGGATGGAGGAGGTTACCACCCCGAAAACTCTAGTTTCGACTCACCACTGACCCCTCTACAAAACGATAAAATAAAATAGCTGCCTACCCAAAATGCAAAGTTTGCCTTTTTATTTCGACCATTTGACTGGACTAAAATAAATTGCATTCAAAATTGGGATGTTAGTGGATCAGTTGGTCAGTTGTCTAAAAAATTGTACCAACTTCAAGTTGTACAATTAGTTGGTACGTTAGTGGGCCGTTTAAGTACTTTCGTTGTACGTCAAGCAATAAACATAATGTTTTCAGCTCGAGAATACAGAGACATGTATTTGGCATTTCGTAGATGTAACGAAAACGCACATGTTGCTGCTCTACGCCGAAAGATTTCCGCAAAAGACGCATCCTCATCCCAATGTTTTTAGAAGACTGGACCAGCGGGTTCTGGAAACCGGAAGCTTTGTTCCTACCGGATTCGCCGATCGTGGACGTCCAAGATCTGTGCGAACTCCTGACATGGAAGATGCTGTTCTTGCAAGAATTGAAGGAGCGCCTGCAAGGAGTACCAGGAGTATCGCTGAAGAGCTTGGAGTCAATCCACGACTCGTTTGGGATGTCATTCATGAGGAAAAACTCCGCTGCAACCACAAGACCTCGGTGCGAGATTAAATTACTGTAATTGGTTAATAGAACGAACTGAAGAAAACCCAGCTTTTCCAAGTCGTGTCACGTGGACAGATGAAGCAAACTTCAGCCGAGATGGTATATTCAAACAGCATAACGAACATTTCAAAGTTGGGGAAATCCCCACGTAACACACCGGAGAAATGACCAACGCCGCTTTAGTGTAAATGTATGGGCTGGAATATTGGGTACCAACTTGCTGGGCCCACTCTTCCTTCCAGAGAGGTTAAACGTGGAATCTTTTTTAAATTTTGTGGAGGAATCCTTTGTGGATCTCGTTGACGACATTCCCTTAGCTGCAGTACATAATTTTTAGTTTCAAATGGATGGTGGGCCAGCTCATAGTGTGGCCGCCGTGAGGAATTGGCTGGATATCAATTACCCCAACAGGTGGATTGGTAGAAATTGTACTTTTTTTGTGGCCAGCAAGAAGTCCCAACTTGACTCCTTTGGACTTCTTGTTATCGAGTGCTGTAAAGAGCCACGTGTGTTAAACACCTATCAACAACAGGGAAGAACTTGTTCAACGAATTCAATAGGCTTTCCGGCTGGTAACCAGGGACATGCTGCAGCAAGTGTCTAAGAATATCGTCAAGAGAGCTAGAACTTGTGTAGTCGTAGGTGGCGGTAATTTCGAACATCTACTTTAATGCTAAAATATCCGAAAATCTGCTTTGATAAACGAATGTTCGGAACTTCTAAACTTCCAAGATTTTACTACTCAAAGAGAGGCGGAAAAGGAGAAAGTTTTTCGTAATAACTTTTAAATGCTCATGAAAATTTAATCATAAAACGAAAAAGATTCGCACCATCTAACTCAATTTATTACAAAGAAAAATAAACATTAGATAAATTATAAAAAGTGAAAATGTCTATCGTTTTCCTGAATAGACAAGTGTAGCCCTGGTCTTAAAGATGAGAACATGCTTTTGTTCAGAATATCAATATTATTTACAAGAGCTTTGTGCTCATATAAACCTTTTTTCCGCAATTTTGCTTCATTATTGATGATGGTGTTAGAACGTTTTGATTTCAAATTACTCCACAAAGAGAGATTGGCGAAATTCAAGTCCGATGAGCGAGCAGGTCACTGGCCAGTTGCGTCTGTACCTCTATTACTTGGTATAACCACATCTTAACAATTCTTTGTAAAATAGGGGGCAGTGCCATCATAAATGAATATCCTGTCATTGCATCTTCTTAAGTAAGACGTCTTCCAAGATTTCAAGAAGGTGGTTTTCAAAAAGATCCTTAATCTTGTTCTCATTCAAACTCCTCGATAAAAACAATCTGCAGCCCGCTTTTAAAATTCTCCTATTTGAAGCACCATATCTCCCTTATGTCGAAGTTCTGGACACTACATTCTCTATAAAATTTAATTTTTAACTTTGCATCACCCCCTAAAATATTTACATTTCATTTTGAATCACCTTGTGTAAAACCTTCCAGAAAAACAAATATATTTATTTCTCGATCAATCAAACGTCAATTTCTTTTAATACAAAAAACTTTTCACCTGTAAGTTTAAAGCATTAGATAGTAAAAGCAAAAGTAAAATAGAATATTAATTATGTTAAAAGTTACAAAAAATCCAAATTTAACACAGTAAGTTATGTTGACTTAAATCCTATAAGGCAATTAAACATTTTTTTTAATTTAAGTAAATCTCTCTCTCTCTCCACATCTCACCCCCCCCCTCCAATCTCTCTCTCAATCAATCGATAAATCGACATTAAAGTTTTCTAGATCTCCACTCAGAAAAGAAAGAAGTGTGAAAAGAATAAGCGAAAGAGGGAGGCCTTTGCCCTACATAGGGATGTTGCAGGCTAATTAGTAACAACTATAATAACATCTCCAAAGATCACCAATTAGTTCTTAAGACTTCGTTTTAATTTCAAAAATTTTCGAATCGTAAACGTTGGTTGTGTAGTATCAATGGCTTCTTAAGCTATTAAAAGTTTTGGAATACGTAAATAATACTACTTTATTAAGTGATATTTTTTCTTTCGCTTATTCTAAATTTCAGATTCTGGGCTCTAAGAATTTATTTATTTTAGTCATTTATTTTTATAATAGAATGTTGAAACGCAATTTCTGATTAAATACAAACGCATTTGGAACTATCTAAAACAAGTGATTGTTATTCTTTCATAATTTTCTAATAATGAACCCGTGATATAACGAACTTCAGTTTTTTAAGTTGCTAACAGTACCTATCTTAGTACTTTGCATGTATTTTCTATTTACTACAATGTATAATGCTTATGACTCATAACGAATTTTCACACACATTAATCTAATTAAGTAACAAAATTTAAAGTAAATATTACTTGCTTATAACAAAACAAAATTGCAAATATCCAATATGTCTAGAATAAATATAGAAGTTGGGTAGTTCCATGTATCTTATACGTACTTGCACCGAATATAATAATTCATTTGTAAATCGAAGTTTAATTCTGGAATTTACACCATGTGAAACGTGTATTTGCAATGGAAAATAAAAGTCTAAAGCAAAAGAAAAACTGAACATCGGTTTTCAGTTAGAAAGAAAACATCGGTTTTCAGTTAGACAGAAAGGATTTCAACACTGAGATACGCAAGGAATTTAATCTGCTGTTCTTTAAAAATGAAAATAAAGCTCGAGATAGTTTAGGATGTCGAATGCTTATTGTAGAAGTGAACTCTTGGGTTAAAAATTGCTACCTATTTCCGCTTTGATAAGTTTTGTTATATACAGGGTGATTCAAAAGTATTGTTATTACTCATTACGTTAAATGGGTATACGCTGACCTTAATGGAAATACATTACAGCAAAAATTTAAAGCTTATCGTGATTTTTGTTTATTTTAAATTTTGGTACACACTTTTGAGAAGCGCTGGCTAATATGCGTTTAAAAAGCCTGCAATAGAAATTTGACGTTGCAAAACTAAATGAAACATCACACCATTATATGATTTACAGGTTTCACTTTCCTCTCGCATTTTTTCGGGCTTGAGACTAGCGGTAAACAATTAGTTTCATGTTTAAATAGTGGTACTACTACTATCAGTAGAATTCTGATACACCCTATACATATTTTTAGTGAATCATTTTCTGTTACGGACGTATTCGAAAGAATGAAATTGATTTAAAAATGCGCTTTTACGGTTCAGTTCCTTTTTAAGTAATAAGCGTTTGTTAACAAAACGGCCGCTGTAGCGGATTAAAGTGTGTTTTAAGTTTTTCTTCTGGTTTTTATTGCCAAGGTAATACTTTTAAAATTAGATGCGTGCTAAATATCAAAGTGAAATAAAATTTTAAAAACTGCCAAGAATTAAAAAATATAGTTAAAAATGATTAGCAGAGCTGGTTTCGATCCACGGACCTCTGGATTATGGGCCCAGCAGGCTTCCACTGCGCGCCACTCTGCTCTTCTTTTACTAATTGAAAGGCCAGGAAAATTTGCTCGAATTTTTTTACGTAAAATAAAAATAATAGTTTGGTGTCATATTTTCTATTCTACATTAAGAATTTTAGCGATTTTTAAAAAATCCAAAACTTTTATTTCAATATTGGGCCGTAGCTATAACCTTGACAGAATTTCGATTAACTGCTTTATTGGTCCACTTCTCTAAGCTTATCCCGCTATCCCTAATGTGCTTTAAACACGTTTTCAGTATTTTTTATTTTATTTTTTTACAACATTGTGCAATTACGAGGGTCATTCAATATACGAGTATAAAGAGAAAAACGGTCACAACTTCAATATGGTTTATTTAAACAACGTAACAATTTAAGTACTTTTCAACATAATCTGCTTCAACATTTATACATTTGTTCCACCGCTCTACTAACTTTTCTATTTCAGCGGCAAAGAAATCTTTATTTTGATATTTTAGCCATATTTCCACATATTTTTTCACGTCATCGTGGTCCTCAAACTCTTTTCTCCGTAATGCCTCCTTGAGTGGGCCAAACAAAAAAAATCTGATGGGGCGAGATCGGGCTATAAGATGCATGTGGTAAAATCTCCCAGTCCAGTTTTTCAATGGTTTCCAGAGTTAATTGGGGTTTGTGAGGACAAGCATTATCCTGAAGCAAAAGCACCCCATTTCTTTGCAAACCACGTCGTTTCTTCACTATCGCAGGCTTCACTTTATGTTGCTGCATATCGCTGTAATATTCACTGTTGACAGTATGCTGTCCTTCCAAATAATCACTAGAATTGGGCCTCTAGCGTCCCAAAAGATCGTAAGCATTACTTTACTCGCCGACGATTGTGTCTTGAATTTTTCCTGGTTGACGAACTGGGATGTTTCCACTCCATACTTTGTTGCTTTGATTCTGGCTCATAATGATGAATCCATGTCTCGTCGCAGGTCACTACTCTCTCCAAAAATTTATCTGCTTCGCGTAAATAACTTTGTTTGAGTTCCCTGGATACACGAAGTTCTTCAAAATTGCAGTTTTCGTGAGGACTTGCCATGATGACATGACTTGTAGAACTGGTGTAAACAAATAAACTTCGGTTTCCGCAATTATTTAGTGATGACAAGTAAGCCAACTTAATATTTATATAATTTCGCAATTATTTTAGATAGCTTTTCTGCCATTTCTCTCTTTAGATATTGAATGACCCCTAGTACTTAACTTCGACCAATTACCTAAAAAAATTATTTTTTAAAACTGCATGTTAGTTTAAAATTTTAAGTATTAACAATCATTGTTGTTCGAAGTTTGAATTTAGAGATTTGTAGAATTTTTAAAAAATAAATCAAAAAATTTAGCAAAACCTGGTTTCGAGCCACGGTCCTCTGGGTTATGGACCCAGCGTGCTTCCACTGCGCCACTCAGCTCTTTTTCGTTAATTTTCTATGACATAAAGATTGGATTTATCCAAGTTTCACATTTAGTGTAATAATTCTTTCTTTCTAAGCTTATTGCCCTTGTTATTTTCGTCCTTCATGCATTTAAACAATTTAGGTACGTTATTTTAGAGATTACATTTTTAAGTACTCATATTTTTGGGCAAATATTAGGAATGAATTTGAACTAATTAGAAAATGCTATGCAGTGGCGCCTAAAACTGTTGGTCAAATTCCTGGGAAGGTTATATTTTTATATATACAGATTCCTTAAAACATACATATAATTTATATTTATTATACTCTAACATACTTTTTGGATCATGGATTTGCAGTTTAATAATTAGTTACCTACCCCCGAAAGTCAAAATTACACTTAAACAAATATTTTTATTTTTTAATAAAGCATTAAAAGTGTCTCACTATCTTACTCAACATTATTCTTTAAAACAGATAGGTGAGATTGTTAATTACAATACATATGTATATATTGGCAAGCAATGTTTCTAAACAAAAGATAATTTAAAAAATTGTTAGCAGAGCGTGGTTTCGATCCACGGACCTCTGGGTTATGGGCCCAGCACGCTTCCACTGCGCCACTCTGCTGTTGTTTTCTAATTTTCTATGAGTTTAAATTCGATTTGTTTGATATTATTTGAAAAACAACATTTTTAGGGCTCATTCGTTTGGAGCTAGCTTCTAATGAATCTTTCAGAAATTCCTGCTGAAGTCATATTTTGCTTTGCAAATTTTTCAAAATTTAATAGTTATTATAGTTGTAACAGATTTGCGATTTTTATACTTATATTGGAAAAATTCTTTACATTTGATACGCACATATTGCATTTTAATTAATGTTCGAAAGTTATAACTTACCAAAATTATGCAAACATTTTTAAAACTTGTTAAAAACAAAAGTGTTAAGGCAAGAGGAATGTTTCATACTATTGGACAACATTGTTCTTTCAAATATTTGTTGTAAATCCCTTGTTTACACACAGTTAGTGAGCAGGCCTCTTGTAAGCAATTTGAAGAAAATCAGAAAATAAATGTAAGTTTTCGTAAAATAAATCAAAAATGTTAGCAGAGCGTGGTTTCGATCCACGGACCTCTGGGTTATGGGCCCAGCACGCTTCCACTGCGCCACTCTGCTCTTGTTGAGGTTTTCCTTGATTTTACTAATTAGTTTTTACTTAATTTCTATTTACATATGCAGCTAAACGCAACTATAATGAGTTATGTCATTGACTCGTATGTTAAAGTTTCATTTCAATTAATTAGTTCCGAATTCTTCAAAGTCAGAGTTAAAAATTATTTTTGTTGGTGTATTCGCGACTTTATTTCGTAAGCTGATAAAACGTCCCTAAATTAACGAAAATAAAGAATTTAACTCAAATTACGTTTTTCTTGATTGTTCTAGTAATTTTTGAATTTTTTTTTTGTTTGGATTTGTTTCCGATGTTTGTATTACTGTTTATTAACCTGGGCGAAACTTTAGATTTGTTGTTTATTAAATTTGTGTTTTGGCCTTTTGAACTTCGATCGAGTATTTTTCAGCAGAATTGAAACTAAAAATGGACTTGTAACCTGAGGTTCCTTTTCTAAAGTTAATTTACTTTCTTGATATATCATTTAGGCCTATTTAACTTACTTACGCTCACGGACAAGCAATAGTTGAAGATCTTTGCAAACAAGTTATTTTTGTTAGTTTTTGAATGCCAATTATATTTTATTCGTGTTCTAGCCGCATTGAGGAATTCTTTTGCAGCCATTTTATAAGATTCCTTTAGCATCTAAAAATTCCTTACTTTTTTGCAAGCATTGCTTCTTTTTTGTAATATTTTGTTGCTTTAAATTTGTCAAATTTGATCCTTTCGACGAATTCTACGTTATTTTCAAAGATTCCAGCTGAAATTCTAGAATTAGCAAATAGAATTTGCGACATTACCACACAGTTCTGCGTTTAGTGAAAATATTTACTTAGATGTTAGATAAATTAATTGTGTCAATATTTATTTTAACCGTCCCTAGGACGCCTTTGTTTGATCGTGTATAAAAAGTAGGCAACGAATTCCTGACGAGTATGAAGACGTAGGCCGTCTTTGTTTTGTGCAATTGTGTTTTGTAAAGCCGCATAAAGACGGCCATCAAACGCCCACCGTCTTCTTTTGTAATTAGTAATTTTTAGTCATGATGCTTGCTTATATTAGAATACATTTACGATCCATCAGTTTTGAATACGTAAATAGCTATGGATCATTCATAGATTAACCTACGTCTATTAATCGCTCTTAAACTAACTTCTCAAAGAACGGCCTTAAACCCCTTTCGTGTCCTTAACAAAATTGTGATTGATTAGACGATTATGTAAATAACCCCTTCGGTTTATTTATGGTGAACATCATCAGATCAAGGTCGATCGGACAACTCATCTTATATACACGAATTTGTGAAGCAAAGCCAGTAGAAGTTGTAATGAGAGACCGGTTTGGAAAATTCTAATTTTTACAGACGTTAATGCATAACTATCAGTGCAAAAAATTGTAAATTAAAGGTCAGTTATAATTTATACCTATAAACGATGAGTGCGTGAAGCTATAATTTACGAACCGAACTTGTTATTATTTTCACTGGAAAATGCAAAATTCTAAGTGTCAGAATTACAAACAAATACCTAAGTAGGCTCTGATATTTACCCCTAGCTACGGTTACAAAGTTATTATTTAGCAGATTTACATTTAAATTATTTAAATTTGAGTTTTTATCGTCTGTACACGCGATGTGAAGTACAGCCTACTAATTCTTAATCATATTTTCAGTGAGGCATACTTAATTTATGCGAGTGTTTACTCTTTTATAAATGAAAGCAAATTGATTACCAGCGATAAAACGAAATAAAACTAAAAGAAATTTCAACAAGAAAATAAATCTAGAACCTTTCAGTATGATATAGTTCACTTTCAAATGTACATCCGTGGGATCTTTGATGATGCAAGTGTGGTAGTGGTCTCAATCTCTTTGTTTGGCCTTCAAGAAACACATTTTCGATGTTGGAACTCTCGAAAATGATGCATTTGAGTGCTGCGAGCAAGAAACAAAATGGCCGCCACCGCAAACACTTTTTCCAATTTATCTAAGTAACCATTGGGATTACGAAAAAATATTTTATACAAAAAATATTCCTACATTAATTCTACACAAAAAAGGTTATTCCAAATTTTATGCAGGACTAACCGTTTTCTCAAAAAGTTTACTTTTATAGTTTCCAATAATAAATATGAATATATTTTTACATGTGTGACATTATTTCTAGGGACACTATTACTTATTTCTAGGGACGTAATGCATAACAAACACCAATAAATTAACAAAAAAACGCCATCTTCCGTATGTTTTACAGTATAGCAAGGCATAGGAAATTGAAAGATGTAGTAATTTTAACGTTTAATGAAAAACTTTTCAAGAAATACAGTTGTTACAGATTTATATAGACAGAGTACAAACAAGCAATACTTTTCACTCATACAATGACATTTTTAATTACAATCAGCGTCACTTTCAATGAAAATCAAACCGGAGTCCATTCGTACAGGAGGAGAGCAACGTCTTTGGGAACATGAGCAGCGACAAAGTTCCAAGATAAGCTCTGGAGCCCAAGGTTTGGTACAAGCAACTGGCTCGTATGTGCTCCCTACTTTCTTCCATCCAAAATCTGAGGTAGGTTATTGGGATGCTGAATGAGGTCATGATTCCACTCCCAACACTGAAGATGGGCCCTTAGCAAAGCCGGATCCAGTGCAGATCTTGTTGGAGGAAGGTTCTTACCTTGACATTGTTTCTGAGTGAACAACAACCATCTCACAGCTCCTATGTCGGTCAGTGTCGTTTTGGGGATATAAAGCTGACAAATGAACGCTTCCAAGTTAGCCCTGACATCTTCAGTGAGAGACAGTGTAGTCCCCAATTTAGCCAAAGCTTCTAGCAGCTTATCACTTGTAGAATTGAAGGCTTTCCACCACTTTATTTTATCCTAGTATGATAAAACTGGGTAGACTGCTTGTTCTCAACTTGCCTATGAGAGAGACAATTTAACATCAGAATTTGTGACATGTGACGAGCTCGCCTTTCCACTTCTTCATGCTTTTCCTTCATCTCTGATGAAATGCCTCTTTCCCCCCAATGCACCACTTAAAAAAGCTATTTAGTTCATTTGGAATAATAACACTGAGATCTTCTGGAACAGAGCCATCAAAATTCCACAGCTTCGATTTCAATGCAAGATTTCTGATTATGTTTGCAGCCTGAAACAAAACATTCAGTTCTCTCATTTTTTGTTCACCATAACTTTCAGCCTCCGCTAACAAATCTTCTCTGGTACACTTCATGGAAACTCTCTCTGGTCTGTTCCACTGTATGGGGCTCGAAAACTCAATCTCCTTGTCCGACAGCTCCGTCTCAATAAATACCTTTAACTGCTTACGTGACATGAACAATTCGTGTACATTATTAGAAGCACAAATAGACTTGTATGTTTCCTCAAGAACATCCATTGCAAAAATTTGATCCTCTGACATTTTTTCTTCCAGAATATTGATGAATTCGGCTTCTGCTGTCATTGACGAAACACGCCTTTGTTCGTGGGGATGATTTTCATTAATACTCTGAATGTGTGATCGAAGAACATTCGTGACATATTGGGTCCAACATTTTCGATGGTACATGACATCAATTGCATGGGCATCATTAATATCTATTGCTTCACTTAACCTTACTCTTAGTTTATTATCATTTCTAAGTTCTATAGCTTCACGTAACTGCCTGATCACAACAAAAGCACTTGTCCTTTTCGTAAGCTACAGTTTGTGACCTAGTATACCTAGCACCCTGCGAGGAAAGTATATTTTTCTGAGGTTCAATGCACTCTGTAAAGGGCTCTTGATCTTTAGACGTTGACTGCAAACACTCGTACTTTTTTTGAAGTATATCAATTAATTTTTTGTGGGTAACAGTTTGGTAACACTTCACATTGTTTTGTTTCAGTGTCTCTACATTAAACTCGCTTCCGAAATTCTTCAATATTCTGTCACTATTCTCTTCGCCATATTTGGCACGCTTTGTCAGACATTCAATAATTTTCTCATAACCGTCATTTGAAGGTTGTGAAACCCACTCCTCTGATGATTGAGCACTACAAATGAAACAGCACAGCTTATTGTCTGCCTTCCTTTTCTTATTCAAGTTAGCATATCTCTTCTTATGTTCTACTCAACAAATTGTCGCTTCGTATTGTCGATACGATTGGCTCAAAAACGTCAAATCTTGCATTCTGATTGGTCGATTTTTGACAGATGACATATGAGTTGAATAGTCATTTTTATTTTTGGAAACTATAAAAGTAAACTTTTTGAGAAAACGGCTAGTCCTGCATAAAATTTTGAAATAACCTTTTTTATGTAGAATTGATGTAGCAATATTTTTTGTATAAAATATTTTTTCGTAATCCCAATGGTTACTTAGATAAATTGGAAAAAGTGTTTGCGGTGGCGGCCATTTTGTTTTTCGCGCGCAGCGCTCAAACGCATCATTTTCGAGAGTGCCAACATCGAAATTATGTTTCTTCAAGGCCAAACAAAGAGATTGACACTACTACCACACTTGCATCATCAAGGAGCCCACGGGAGCCTGTTTTTGTACACTTGGCAGGGGACTAATAAGTTGTAGTCATAACACAAATTTATATTTGAGTTTCAAATTCATCCAAATTCGGTCATCAAATATCAAGATCAAGTTCGAATTCCGAATTTTTTAATACCAACTAGAATTCTGAATTTAAATTGAATTGAAATTCCATAACTTGCTTGGTTTCCCCTTGAACTCATTGTTACATTTGAAATATCAATTATGTGTCCTCGAACTCATAGTTGTATTCAAAATATCAACATTCTTACGATTTATCGAATCTCAATTCGTGGACATACTGTATACAAAAGTTATGAGAAATCTTATAAAAGAAGTAAAGCTAGGGACAGAAGTAGAACTGGACAGAGATCACAAGTTATTAATCGCAACAACAGAATTGAGCATTGAAAAAACCATAGGCGTAGGGCGCATAATGGGAAAACAAAGCTTTGGAGAGAGGAATGGAAATAGAGAATTATTAGTTGAGTTGTGTGGACTACACAATCTAAAAATAGGAGGAACAGCATTCAAGCATAAGGACTGCAACAAGGTTAGGTACATGGGCAGCACCAGGACAAACCACAGAAATGCAAATCGACCACATATGTATAAACTAAAAGTGGGAAAAACTATTACTTGGCACGCTAAATAGAAGAGGGGTTGAAGCAGGCACGGACCATTATCTAGTAATGGGCAAACTTTCAATACATTGCAGTACAAAAAAAAAAACAAACAAGCACGGATGCGGTATATAAAATATAACAGTAACAAAGCTAATAATGAAGAAACAAGGGAAAAATTTAAGTGTTATATGCGGGAGAAAGGGAAAGGGATAGATTACAGTGGAACAATGGAAGAGGCATGGTAGCAGTGCAAACAAGTACTCCTAGGTCCATGCACAAAAATGCTGGGAACCACTACTGCAAGCAGTAGAAAATACTGGATAACAGACACAACATGGGCTATGATAGGTGATAGAAAAGAAATAAAACAAAGGCAGCGAAAAGCGATGAAAAGAAAGAGGAAGGACAAGAAAAATATGCAAAGGTTACAAAGGAGATTAAGAAAGCAGCCAGAGCAGACAAAAGAATATTTGTCGAAGATATAGCTCTGAAGGCACAAGAAGCAGCAAACAAAAAAGGCCCAGAGGAACTATTTGCAAGCATAAGGAACCTATCTGGATGAAAGAAGAAAAATCCAATTGTAAAGAGCAAAGATGGAAGATGCTATGCAGATGGAGGGTTGGAGTGGTAGTGAAGCTACCAAAAAAGTGTTGTGAATAAGGTTTTTTATAGAATTATTCTGAACAGAATGCTAGGAGTATTAGATGAAAAACTGCGAAAAGAGCAAAGCGATTTTAGACGAGCTAGATCTTGTCTGGATCACATAATAACTGTCAGAGTCATTATGGAACAAACCCTGGAATATAATGCCTCATTATACATAGCTTTTATTGATTTCAGGAAAGCGTTTGACTGTTTAAATAGGCCGAGCATATGTACATCAATCAAAAAGAGAGGCATACCACAGAAAATTGTATATCTACTTAAAGAAGGGTTGAGACAGGGGTGTGTTCTCTCTCCCTTTCTCTTCGTAATAGTGCTTGACGATGTGCTATATGAGGTTATGGGAGAGCAGTGAAGAGGGCTACAGTGGAAACCTTTTAAAACGTTAGAGGATTTGAAGTTTGCTAACGACATCTGCCTGCTAGCACACTCAGAAAGACATATGCAGGATAAAATTAACAACTTACAGTCAATATCAGCAAGGGTTGGGCTGCAAATGAATGTAGAAGAAACTAAATGTATATGCATGAATGTAGAGAAAAGAAGAAATATGAAAATAAATGGTAATGAAATTGAGTTTGTGAACGAGTTCACATATTTAAGGAAGCGTAGTGGCGGCAAACGACAGTGTACTAAAAGATGTGCCGAGTAGAATAAACAAAGCCCGAGGTGTATATGTATACGAGTCTAAATAATGTGTGGCGTGCAAGTACTTTAACGGTGAGAGCAAAAGTACGTGTATTTGATTCAATGGTGAAATCCGTCTTACTCTATGGATCAGAATCGTAGTTAGTTACGAACCAAATAAAACAAAAACTCCCGAGTGTTTGCCAACAGGTGTTTTAAGGGCATACTAGGAATATGGTGGCCAGACAGAATTTCAAATGCAGATAGAGCTATGGGTAAGAACAGGACAAATGGACATCAATATGGAAATAAGAAAAAGAATATATGGATGGATAGGGCATACGTTGCGCATAAATGAAAATGAGATTTGCAGAGAGGTAATGAAAGGGAACCCGCAGGGATACAGAAGTAGAAGACATCCGAAAATGTCATGGAGAAGAAGTATAGAGCAAGAAACGGGCACGACTATCGCACAATTGGGTCAAATAGCAAGGGAAAAGGTAGCCTGGAAAAAATACAGTAACACCCTATGTCCCATCAGGGAGTAACGGGTTCATTATTATTATTATTATAGACGAAAATAAATATGAAATGATAGAGATAGATAAACTAAGAGACCCCGAAATAAGAAAGCAGTATCAAGAGAGACTAGAAGGAAAGCTAAGAGAAAAATAATATCTGGTGGAAAGTTGAGGAGCAGAAAAAATACATACAACACACTAAGAGAGAAAATAATCGAATGTACCTGGAACAAATACACTAACACCCTATGTCCCATCAGGAAATAACGGGTTCATTATTATTATTATAGACGAAAATAAATACGAGATGATAGAGATAAGTAAACTAAGAGATCCCGAAATAAGAAAGCAGTATCAAGAGAGACTAGGAGGAAAGCTAAGAGAAAAATAATATTTGGTGGAACGTTGGGGAACAGAAAAAATATGGAATACGAATACACTAAAAGAAAAAATTATCGAAAGTGCTACAGAAATATGTGGAGTAAGAAAAACTGATCAAAGTAAAAAGAGGGAATGAGGAAGTCAAAAAGAAGATGAAGGAACAGAAGAAAGCTTGGAAAAAATACCACGAGACAAGAACGAGAAGTGTAGAAAATAGAGCTTATATAAAATGAAAAGAAATGAAGCAAAGAGGAGATAAAGAAGAAAACATGAAAAGAATTTGGGGAAGACTTAGAAAATAATTTTAGAGGAATTTTCTTGAATAAAGTTAAAAATACGATAAAATACAGAAAAGAACAAAACTGGAAGATCAAAGAAGGAAAGCTAATAACAGGAAAAGGGGAGATACTGGAAACATGGAAGGAATTTTATAGAAACAAATTTAAAACCCTACAAACAAATAATATATAAAATGACACTACAAAGAATGAAACAAAAGAGGAAAATGAACAAGAAATAATAAGAGAAAAAGCAAGCGGGGAGGATAATATACCCCCGGAAATGATAAAATAGGGAGGAGAAGAAACGAAAGAATGGGTTTGTAGATTATGAAATTTAGCATGGAAAGAGAAAAAAAATAACAGAGAGTTGGGAACAAAGTATAATACTACCGAATTATATGAAAATTATAGAGCTATTTGCTTATCACAAGCGATATTAAAAATTTATACTAGAATAATATTAGGAAACAGACTAAGAGAGAAAATATATAGAAAACTAGAGGAGGAACAAGCGGCGTTTAGATCAGGAAGACAGACGCAGGATCACATTTGCACAATAAGGAATATAATGAAGAAGAAAATATAAATGGGAAAGGAAACACACTTAGCATTTATAGACTTGAAGGTTGCATTCGATAGTATATCAAGGGACAAGTTATGGAAAATAATAGAAGAAATAGAGGTGAACACCTGAACACAAAGATAACAATAGTTATAGAAAGCGTATACAGAAATGTAAAAGGAACAGTGTGGATAGCCGATAAACAGACAGAAATCGGGAAGCTTCCGTATGGAAACAGGGGTTAAGCGAGGGGATACTTAGATTAAGTCCACTTCTATTTATAATCTAGATAAAATTATTAAACAATGTAAAATAGATTTCCCAAAAACAGAAGTGGAATATCAAAATTTAAATCCAGTCAAAGTCCAAAGCCTACTATACACAGACAATATAATATTAGTGACAGACTCGTATAATAAATTACAAAGAATAATAGACAAATGAACAGAGGAGATGAGAATAACAGGAAGAACAATTAAAAGCAAACAACCTGAAGAAAGAATAATCTGCAATGGAGAGACAATGGAAAGGTAACAACTATCCAATACTTGGCTACAATTATAAGTGAAGACGGAAAAATAGACTTGGAAGTGGTAAACAGAGCCAAGAAGACAAATCAAATATTTTATCAAATAAATAACACATTAATGGGAAAAAGAGAACTAAATTTAAGAACAAAAATGAGAATATACGAAACAGTAGTAGTGCCAATAATACTATATAGTAGCAAGACATGGCCAGCCCAAAAAAAAAAGACGAGAGCAGAATAACAGCGATAAAAATGAAATTTCTAAGGAAAGACATAGGGAAAACGAAACTTGATCGGTAGAGAAATCAAAAAATATGGGAAGAAGTAGGAAGAGTAAAAGATATGTATAGCAAGAAAATTAGAAGAAAAACAACTAAAATGATACGGACATCGGACATACATATAGGATGAATTCACAACGAATGACGAAACAAGTAATAGAAGCCAGAGGACATGGAAAAAGGAACGTTGAACTAATGGAAGATAGAATAGAAGGGGAACGTTTCTAAAAGCAATAAAATATATGGCATCAAACAGGAAACATTGAAAGACATGGACAGAATCCACGCCAACGCCGTGAAGGTAGTGATGTGCCGTGGGTATTTACCCATCGGGTAAATAAATAAATACCGGGTAAATATCGGGTAAATACCCAAAAAATATTTACCCACCGTAAAATCGGGTTTTTTGCTAAAAATTCCTAATATTTGATTGCTAACGTAGTAGCGTAACCGATTAGCTGTGTTAGTGGGGACTGCTGATGATATGAAAATTGGAACATCAATTTCGACAAACTTGACCAATTATTGTGCGAAAGAGGGTCTATGGGGCAAAAAGTTCGTTTGGTTGTCGGCAGCTTCAGTAACACCAATAGTATGGTGGAAGGGAATCTGTACGAGCAGTCGCCTTTCAGAGGTGGCGGTTCGCATACTATCAGCTCCAGCTAGCTCCGCTGCCACTGAAAGATCATTTAGTGCATTTAGCTGGATACATAATAAAAGACGTAATCGTCTGACCAATATTAGAGCAGGGAAAATTACTTAGGTATCTTGCCTTTAACTGGAATCTCTAAGAAGGTGCGCAACAATATAACGGGAAGGAAAAAGATGTAACCGAATCCGAATTGTTATCAGTAGCTAATGATTCAGAAGCTTCTAGCTCTGGATTAAGCAAAAGATTTATTTCACGTTGTTCGGAAGTTCCAAAAAAGAAAGTGAAACGAAGTGATACTGATGATGAAGAAGAACTAGTACTCGTAACGAGTAGCAATGATGAAGATGAAAGCGATGCAGATATGGTCCCTTACATGGACAGTGAATAGTCTTATTTCTTTTCCTGCAGGTAATCATTTAAGACTTAAATTCACAATTTGAAAAAATTTCTGAAATTTTTTCAAAGTCCAAAACTGAGGAAAATTGTGAATTTAAGTCTTAAATGATTACCTGCAGGAAAAGTAACATGAGAAATAAGACTATTAAACACAGCAAAAATTATTATCAAGAATAAAATTTTCTGAGAAATCAATAATAAAAAAGTTTTTCCTCTTGTATCACCTATCCGTAGACACATTGTATGTACAAAATAAACGATTATTGGACTGAAAAGACATTTAAATCAAAAAAACCCTATTATTTACCCATTTTGGGTAAATACCCGGGTAAATACCCAAGGTATTTACCTAAATTATATTTACCCGGTATTTGCCCATCACTACGTGAAGGCATAAGGAGGAACGAGAAAGAAGAATAAGAAGAGTTTAAATTCGTAAATTTCAGTTTCGGTCCTGTATTAGAATTTTGTAGCAAAGATTTTGTTAAAATAATATAATTTTAAATCATTCGGTAATACGCTGGCTAGAATTTGTTTAAACCACTTGAATAAATGGGTTTACTCATATTTTTATTTTTGTGTCGTTTTAGAGGGGAACTAAATTTAGTTTGGAAAATTTATACCTGCAAAACTAGGGTTAAGTAGAAATATAAATTCATATTCTGTTTCAACCAGATATAAATTGCTTCTGCACAAGTAATGTGCAGGATGCATCACACTATGTTTTAAAATAATGAAATACAACGTGACTTTTCGCAAAAATTAGGAGAAATTATTTCTTGAGAACGTTTAAAAAGGCGTTATGTTGCCTTTTCAAATTATTTAGAAGATACTGAAATGATAACGAGATATTTAGGATACTTTCAATATTTAATAAAGGGACACATTTGAAATCTACTCAATTTAACTAAATATTTTGTTGAAAAGGTTCATTAAAACAAAACTGAAGATTCAAGAATTCAAATGTTTAAAATATTAAAGCTTTACAAAATAGTATATTGTGTAACAAGTGCGTGAAGCTGACCTTGGCTTCACGTATGTGCTGCACACTATACTTTTTCTACGACCTCAACTCAAACTTAAAAAATGAGTTAAATTAGCAAACGTTCACTTCACTTGGCAGTTCTCACAAATTCGTCGTTCAAACAAAAAACAAGCACAGCAATCTATTTAAATGTTTACCCGTGCCGAAAAGTTTATAGGCTCTTATGGCAGAAATGCGTAAAATAAACTCCATAAGAAATGCATTGCACTTCACGCATGGATATAAAAAATAAGACTTCACGTACTGCGATCAGTATGTGAAACTACTAACTTTAAGGGTTTTAGAACATGTAAAAAGGCAAATTTTCCATAAACAGTTCGTTTTTAATTTTATTAATAAATAATATATTTTTATAACAATTAAATGATTCTCAAAGTCTTCGCTACGACTGCATCCGTTTTCGTTCATTTTAACACGTTCTTCTCGACAAAAGTGGATTCTTCGCCTTATTATTTCTATAATTTCTTACAACTTGTCTTACACGTGTTTTAGTTTTATAAGAAATTAATCATTCTTTATAATATTGCCTCAGTCTCTCGTCCTTTCCTTTTTGTTTTTTAAATAATATTTATTTAAAAGCAGACAGATAAAACTGTTTCCGCACAGATGTTCCCAATAACTCAGTGTAACTGTCAACTTCTATACAATTCAACAATTTTTCACAGAAGTAGACCGCGCTGAAAGAAAGAAGCTTAATTTTTCATGTAATTGCTTAATTAAGTCAATTTTACAACTGATAAACGTAATTTTTTTGCAAACGTGCCTCCAGATAGAAGAGTAAAGTAACTTAACTGAAAGTAAATCGGCCTAAAAAACGGTGCCTTGCCACTGTTGTAAAAAATATCTAAATCTTCATCAGTTTCTAAACCGAGAGTTTCTACATGATCCGGTTTTTTTGTTTGAAAGGATTTAATATCGCTTAGTAAATGCAACACCACGCCGCAGGAATTTAAATTGTGCGTAAAACTAGAGAAAGGTGTTTTATTGCTGTACGTTTGGTTAGGTTTTTACTTTACTTGCACATGGAAAAATGTAACTGTTTTTAGTTTAAAACTCTAATATAATACACGCATGGAAGCTCTTTACTCTTGTATATGCAGCACTAAAAGCTTTTCACGCGTGATTGAACATTTTCACTTTTTAGTGAATGAAGCTGTTTGACGTGAAAAAATGATTTTTTGGTAACAGGTAATAACTTTGAATATGAGGAGGTTGATTGATTGTTGTGGTGTTTTTTAGGTTATGAAGGGGCCGTTAATAAAAACATGTTTAATAGGAAGTCTCTTGGGGATATTTTCAGTTAATTATTTCATATTTACTATAGGTACGGTAATTCTAATACAAATATACCCAACAATTTAAGTCTTCCTTAATTACTTTTAGGTTCCTTTTTGATAGGATAATGATTTGCTGTTACCTGCCGATTGTTATAAAAGTAAATGGAATATTTTTATTACAGGTGCATAAAATCATTTTCAATTTCCGCCGGAAGTCAAAAACCATAATTTCTAAGGAAAACAATTCATTGAGGTTTTATAATTTATTGCAAATCTAAAGTTGCATTCTTTAGGAATTTCTGATTGCTTTTGAGGTTTATATTGTTTCCGGTTAGATGAAGAAAATAATAAATTAGGTCCGCTTTAATATTCATTTAGTATATACTTATTCTCTTTCGAGTAGATTACATTCACAGGCAAGAGAAGTCTATACTTGATTGATTTGTACATTGTTGCTTAATATGAGGCTAAGAATTTTTGTTTATCCTTTTCTACAGATTGGCTAAACAACTACACAAAAATGTCAAGAAGCTAAAAGGAAATATGTATCGATATAGAAAATTTTGAAATTCCGAAATTACTGACCGATGCATGTACGAGGGCGGGATGATAAGTGGTTAGCGTAATAATGAGAAACACTAGTTGTTTGATATTTATATTTCAATGCAGTTTGTCCAACGATGTTATAATGCTCTGATCCCATCACAAAAGGTGTTTTCCTAGAAGTCAGCAAAATAGGCGTCTATAACCTACTTGACTTCTCGTCAATTGAAAATCTGTTCTCCCAAGAAAATTTTAATTTTAGTCATTGCAGTAACACTAGTGTGGTAGCGTGCATTATCCTAATGAAAAATGATTTTTTTTGTGCTAAACCTGGTCATTCTTCTTGGACATTTTGGTACAATCGTCCCAGGAGGTTAGCGTAATAATATTCACTACTTATAGTTTTCCCTATTTGGAGCTAGTCTATGTATCATCAGAATCGTCTCTTTAGCAACCCAGAAAACTGACACCATCACTTTTCCAACTAATTTTACGGCTATTGCTTTCTATGGATCTGAGCAACCGGGCTCTGTCCATTGTTTCGATTGGAGTTTCGTCTCTAAGCTGTAGAATAAAATCAGCACATAAAATCAGATTTGTTTTAAACGGTCCAAACACTATTGAGAAATTTACACTTGAAGACCTATTTAATCAGGTGTAAACAATCGCGGCAAAAGTTTTTTCATATCGTGCACTTGCTCTTTTGAGATCTTTCAGAGTAACTAACACGAAACTACTGGAAAGATGGCCGTCAGTATTGCCAACCAAAAGATCGAAGTTTCAAGCCATGAATAAATATTTTACCTATATGAAGGGTAATCACTTATCACACTCACACTCATAAAGTAGAAACTTACAAAAGAGAAAAATCCGTAAAAATTAGATTTGGGTACCTATTTTAAAACTTATATAAAATCTCATGGCAAACTTGTTCGGTTGAAAAAATACCTTTTTCTATGTATTATCGACGAAGAGAGTAAATGCTATTTGTCAAAAAATCTCTTTTCTAAAAACACAAATCAAAATTTTAAATCCGAAAACGTAAACCCAAAAATTTTTTTAACATTCTAGAAGTTCGGTGCGGTTTAAGACTTAAGAGACCTATATTTGCTCTCGATAGCCTTTAAGACTTAAATATAGCTTTTGAAATTTGCAAAACACAAGGTAATCTCGCAAGAGACAATATATTTTTATTCGAGAGTTTCTTATAAAGTATGTCAAACATAAAAACCTGACAGGCATGAAGCAAGCGGCTTTCAAATTTGTGAAAAGCAAAGTGATTTTCTTAGAATGGGATACGCTTGTTTTATTCAATATCTTCTTAAGAGTATTTTTCTCGTGTAACAAAATCAAAATTCTAAACCTGAAACTGTGCATTAAATAAATTTTCAAGATGTTGAAGAAATTTACAATTATTTTTTAAAGAATCGAAGATTCTTAGGTATTTTTCATCTAGTATTTGGGTTGTGACGTCAACTTGCTCCTCACAAAAACTGTATGGGTAGACACGCGTTCGTGCGCAGTAGGTAATGAAAACCTAGTTTAGAAAGAGCTGAAGTATAGTTGGATTGTGAATTTATAAACAGCGCGTTGACGTCACAACCCAAATCCTAGGTGAAAAATACTGTAGATGGTTTTTTAAACACTTAAAAGTCAAACCCTAAGAATCAAAAATCCCTATTTTAAACTTACCTAGAGTTGTGAACTAAATGGCTCTTCTGGAACGTAAAACTGACTTGGTAAAAATTAAAAAATCAACTTTTATTATTATACACCTGCTTACTTAAATGCTACTTTTTTGTCAAAAGAAAATACCTAACGAAACAAAATTCCAAATTTCGAAGTGTTTTCAGAATTTCAAAAAATCATCAAGTCATTTGATTCCTTTCTTATAAAAATAATACAGAAAACCAAATTAATTGTGAGTAAAAAAATTTCCAAATTTTAGAAAAATAGAACGATTTTTAAAAGTCATAGATTTGGGCATTTTTACTACAAAACTACATATCTGCCCAGAGACAAAAAAGGAATCAAAAGTTGAAACTAGAACCGACTTTTTTAATCGCAAGCTTCTTAGAAACCGCGTCTTTATCCTGATATAAAAAAAAATCAAACTCTAAATTGTTAATGTGATCTAAGTAACTTTCAAAATTTTGAAAAGTTTTTTAAAAACCATACAAAAGCAGAAAATAAAAGGTTTCAAACCTGAAACTTGAATCCATTAGCTTTTCAAGATTTTGAAAAATAATAATAATTTAAAATATAAACTTATTTTTGAACAAATGTCTTAAATATGTAAAAAAAATAAAACTTTAAATCTGAAAGCATAAAACTGAACAATGAGTTAAGAATCAAAAAAATTGTTCTTCAAAGTCGCATTTGGCACCAAAAGAAACTAAATATTCAAAATTTTAAACATGCAAAATGTGGACTAAATATGTTTCAAGATTTAAAAAAAAGAAAGGTGACTAAAATGAATCGAAGTCTTACGTGGTCAGTGTCAGAGTTAAAAGAACGCATTTCGGGATTGGACCCTGCAATTGTTAAGAAAGAAGAACGTTTAGGGGCACTAAAAAAGCACTGTAATTCAACTCAGGCGAAGAAGAACAAAGGTACGGTGGTTCAACTTGTCAACCAACCCTTCTGAAGGGTTTCGCCTCTAGCGTGGTTGACACGTGATAAAGCCCCTTAAAGAAGCAGGCGAAACTTTGAGTTCTTCCTTCTCAACCATAACACGGTCCAAACAGGAAAAACATTCCTTTGAGAAAAGTTTCAAACTTTGGAATAAACAAAACAACTTTTTAAAAGTCACAGAATAACGTTGTTATCCAATATCTTCTAAAAAAAACCGTTTTCAAACAATTAAGTTAAATAATTACACCATATTTATGATTGAAAAAATAAAACAACAATTTAGTTTTGAAAGCGGGCACGAAATGGTTTCTTAAATTTCTGAAAAAAGTATCATAATTTTAAATATCAGGGTCAAAAAATTTTATTTGACAACCATCTTTCGATAACAAAATAAAAAAATTAAAATTTTAGATCTAAATATGTGCATTGTATTAATTGCCAACCAAAAAATTAACATTTTTATTTGACAGATTCTTGAAAATAGCATTTTCTGTCAAAAAATAAAAAGTAAAAATTTGACAGTGTAAATCCAGTTATGAAGAAGCTTTTATCTGCTAAAGTTTGGACAAAAGAAAATTAGATATCGAAATTTTGAACTTGCAAATACTATACGAGGGTGATTTGACGGAACGTGTGAGTCTCGAGTACTCGTACTAGTGTCCGCTAGGGGTTAAAATGAACATCATTTTCGAATTCCGCCATCTTTTTTATACTGACAGGTGAAGTTCAGTTGATCTGTGGCCTGTGGCGTTCAGTTAAAAAATCACAACCATTTAAAGACGACGCTTAAATGGATACAAATGCTATTCATGGTGCGATTCAATATTTGTTTTTTAAGAAGCTAAACACGACTGAAATTTTGGTCGATAAGCAGCAAGCATTGGGTGACAATGCGCCTTCGAAAGCAACGATTTGTCACTGGGTTGCACGATTTAAACGTGTTGATTTCAGCCTTGAAGATGAAGAACTGCCAGGATCATCAGAAACGGTAACAACTACGGAAACAATCGATCAAGGGCATGATATTATTTTGAGGGATCGAGGAATAAACATTGACGAGACCGACTAATAGCAGCAATTGCTGAAAAGAGACCCGGAATGCTTCGAAAAAAGGTGCTCTTTTGTCATGATTCATGATAATGCCCCTTCCCACACTAGTCACATTGTTCGTGAGAAATTGGATCAACTTCGATTCCAGGTTATCCCCCACCAACCTTACTCACCAGAAGAAGTAATTGCTGCAACGGAGTAATATTTTGATAGCCTTGAAGAAGAGCACTATAAAACAAACATAATGGCACTTCAGCATAGCTGGTGCAAGTGTGTTGATGTACGAGGAGAATATGTTGAAAATTAAAAAAACAATTAATGCTCTAACCCATGTCTTTCATTTCGAGTCTCACGTCCCGTCAAATCACCCTCGTACGCTTAATTCCTCGTATACATTTTTGAAAAGGCAAACTACAATTTAAGATTCAACCAAGTATCAATTTTATTCAACAGCATCTGCAAAAGACAATAAAGCCCTAAACTTGAAAGTAAAAAGCAATCAACCTTTTAAAATTTGTAACAGGCAGATTGTCGGAGAGCCAGATATGAGATAATCAATAATTTTGTTCAACAGTTTGTTAAAGTAGCACATTTTTGGGAAAAATAAAATAAAAAATATATAAAAGTTTTAAATCTGCGATTATACTGCATAACTTTTCAAAATATTGGAAAAAGCAAAGTTACTTAAAAAGTCAGAAAATGAATTTTTTGTTCGAAACCTTTTTACTTAAAAACCGTTATTTATCAAAGAAAAATATATCAAAAGTGTTTTAACTCAAAATTTAAAAGAAGTCCGTTAATTAGGTAACAATTTTATTCGACAGATTCTTAAAAGTCACATCGTTTGTAAAAAAAACATGAAAAATTAAAACAAAGTGTGGACCAAGTTGCTTTTCCAATTTAAGTATATTTTTATTCGCCAGCTTCGTAAAACATAATTTCTGAAAAAATAAAAAATTAAAAGTTTAGTTCTGAATGAATATATCATACAGATTTTAAACATTTTGAAATGAAATCCAAAGTGAATTATTAGTCACAAAATCAATACTTTTATTTAGTAGTTTGTTGAAAACTACTTCTTGTTCATTTAAAGAAAATAATTAATATAAGGTTGTATCAAAAGTTTCCGCCATTTATTATATGCAGCAAGCATGGGCAACCTTTCCTAGTTCTGGGGTCAAATTATCATTCTGCCTCCAAATCAAGGGCCGAGCCAAATTACCTTACATAAGAAAACAAAAGAAAAACTCCTGTTGCTAAGCAAATTAAAACATCAGATTAAGTGTTGGAACTGCCATCCATCGATTTCTTGACAATAAGCGACCCTTCTTACAAATTCTTGTTGTACATTGCCGATAACTTGTGGGCTAATTCTGCGCATTTAAATTGTCTTGTACTCAAAATTTTCTTACGTAATAAGGTATGAAAATTACCGTTTTCAGAATTAAAAGATCTATCGAAATCACGAAAAAAATAAGCCGGTGCCATTTAAAAAAGAAATTCCCTGACACCATTACTCGAAACCAAATGACGATCGAAAATCGAATTTAATGGAAAAATGTGCATTCTTATAAAATAAAATCGACGTATTCGAGGATTTGTTCGACAACTAGTTTGTTTCGGTTTTAATTAATTTATTCCATACTTTAGCCGCGCACTGTATAATTGCTATAATATAAACAAAAAATTACGTAAACTTTTGATACAATCAATGTAGGAACCAAAGAGCGTTTCAGAATTTTAAAGCCGGATGGTTTGCTTTTAAGGCTAAAAAGTGGACGTTTTGTGACATAACATCCAAAAATAATAAGTATAAAGTGAAACCCTGAAATAGTTTTTATAATTTGCGGCTCGGTGTGTCCGGCCCCCTCGACACTGTAAAGCTAGAAGAGGGAAAAAGAAAGAAAGAAAAAGAAAGTGTTATTTTAAATTCAAAAGAATTGTGTAAACAATGAAAAATTGTTTCTAATTTTAAGATAATCCGAATCAAGAAATTTTTTTAATTAATGCCAAAAGAAACTATAAATTTGTCTTTCCATAGGTTTTTACTATTTTTAAAATTTTTAATTTTGGCAGATTTATTTAATATCGGCAGCCTTAAATTAAATTTGACTGTACTAAATATATTTTATTTTCGAAAAATGTTTGAATTTCAGGCTGCTTTCAACCAACAAAATCTTGTAAAGCTTCAGAAGAGAATTAAATTTTTGAATTTTGGTTTAGAATCAAAAATTTTTTAGACTTTAGGATTAGACGATAAAATGTTTATATGTATTTAAGTATTCTTCAAATTTTGGAAAATTTTCCCTCTAATCGCTTAACTTCCAGATCATGTTTTAGTAGCCGATTATGAAAAAAATTAGAGCTATAAAAATGCACCAAAAGCTATTATGTTCTATTTATAACAACTGCCTTTGACATAGTCACGAAGTTACGAAATAAAAGTTTTAACAGGTGTAAAGCCACTCCCTGCGCAATATTTTTTAATCGCTTTGTTATTGCACCGCAGATTTAATAATTAACGTGCCCTGCATTATCGCATAAATGCTCACGTGCATATTTCACATAAAATTACCCGTATTACGCAAGCGAATAAATATGAAAAAGCGCATTTTTAGCGTGCCTTTTATATCATAGTTAGGAATGTTGAACTTATATATTTTATAATGAATTAAATTCACTGTCGCGATTAGCAGATCTCCCAAGGTTATCTTTAGAAAATGTTACAATTTATGTTTTAGTTCAGTTGCGGGAGAATCGCGGCTTCTAATTAAACTTTTAACTCGTTGCACACGAAATAAAACAAAACCTAAAAAAATTCTTCAGCAGGTTTGACTGCTTAATTAAACTTGTGGATGGCAAATTTTAATACGAATTAATATGCTCTACCTCTGCTTGTTTACAAATTTTACGATGCCGAAGTTTAGCTTTAGAAGTTTACCTCTTGTTAAATAGAAATTGGGAAATTGAGAAGGAAACACAATTTTCCATTGCTTATCTCGCTTGATAATTTATTGTTTTCTCTTTTTGAATTAATCGAATGTCACCTCGTGGATCTGACATCGTTCCAGATCTGTCCGTCGGTTTTATATGTCAATATCTAATTTTTTAGGGCCCGATTTCTCTTTATCTCACGCCGTAAAAAGTACGTGCGTCGATTCGGTTTTGATTACAATCATTTCGCGTGGCGCAATTAAAATTTCAATAACTTTTTGTGGGTGTCAAATAGAAAACTTAGAAGTTTAATAATTCGTTTGGTGTTCTTTCCTGAATTTGGCAGCCCATCACCTTGGTAATAAAAAATTGAGTGGGGCTTCGATTCCGACTTACGACACCATTTTGATGGGGAGTTGTGACAATGCTTTTTAATTGATGATAATCGATACTGAAGCGGAGGAAGATTATTGCATTTTTCTGTTCTTAATTTATTTTTAGCAAAAAACCAAGATGACATGTTGCACGCTTTCTTAAACTTTGAAAAGCCAATATAGTTTAACTTCTGATCGAAGGTGTTACACGTTTCCTGAAATAGAACGAGAAATCCGATTTATTTTACAGCAGCCAACTTGGAAATTTTTATTTCATATTTTAGATGGATTGGCGAAAATGTCATCTCACGAAAATAAGTTATTCAGGTTGTATCTTTTGAGAAGTAGGTATTATTAATATCAACAAATACTAAAATATTTAATTTTTTTAGGAAAGAATTTCATCTGCTTTATTCATACGTAAGATTAACCAACATTCTCAGTTTCTTGCAAGAATTTAAAATAACACATAGCTACACAAAATTAAGAAAAATAGCAAATAATATAAAATTTAACAAGAAAAAGTTTCCCATCCAAGAAATAAATCCGGCTCTTAAATAATTAATAACGGATTCTCAAAATGGAACGTAGTTTGTTCTTGAAAATTATATCAGTAGTTGATAAATGTAAGACAGTTTCGGGAAGTGGTCAATTATTTAAAGTTGTTGGTCAAGAAATAGTGGGAAAAAGTACAGAAAAGATCATTTAGAACTCGTGACAGGTAAATTTTATCCATCGCCTTTTATATATTTTATAGCTTTTCCCCATCTTTAATTTACTTTCGCTGCTACTTTTATCAAGTTTTTTTAGCTATCGATTAAAATATTAAAGCTTCAAGTTTTAATTAAATTTGTTGATAGTTTATCAAGAGGTGTTTATTGTTATTATTTTATTCACTCTCTCTTTCCCTTAATCTCTTACCTCCTTTCCCTTTATTTATTTTATTTTCTTTTCCGATTTTTTCTTTGTATATCAAACGAGATTTTTAATGGAATAAAACTATTTTATTTCCTAATACTAAAATTCTAAATTTTAATTAAACCCAACAATTCTTGGTAGTGTTGTTGTAAGCTGATTCTAGTAAAATTGAAATTAAACCAATACCAAGAGTAAAACAAGCTAAAGAGTACCAAGTTCTAGCAAAAACAAAAGTAAGATTACGAAACCTAGGAAAATACCATTTTTTAGAAGGACTTAGTATCCGAGAGAGTTCCAATAAAACATTCTAAATAAAAATAAAATAGATTTTTTAATTACGACTGATACACCGATTTCAGTATTCTTGAAAATTACTTTTAATAAAATAATACGTAGGGAAGATTTATTCATCATTATACAGGGAAAATAAATAAAGCAAAACACGAATAAGCAGAAAAAAAATTTTAAGCAAAAGAGGTAGTCCTGAAATACAATACACTAATAATCTACCGGAAATAACAAAACAAGGAAATTATAGATGTGTAGGAGAAAACAGCAGTTGGTAAAGCCGAAGTAGAGGAGGTAATAAAATAAGCTGAAACTGTTTAAGACAATAATTTTATATTTTTATTCGCCAAAATTTTAGCAGCTAATAACAACAATATAAAGCATCAAACTCGCCACAACAAACATTTACAAAATATTTAAGACAAACATACCACGGAAACTCAGAAGGAAAAATAACCAAACATAAATACCGCTGAAAAGACATTACAAAGGAGAATAAAGAAGAATTACCTAACCAACAAGAAGAGGTTTGGATTCGAATACCAATACCAAAAACGGAGATGAAGGTAACAATGGACGTAAGTAAAAGTAAAACTTTTATTAAAGCACTTCCAGAAGGTTAGTCAGAACGAAATCTGAAGACGGGAATGACCCCTACTTGTTAGAAAAATGGTTAGTAAATTAAACATAAAAAGACTTGAGCCTAAAGATAATATTAGGAAAATTGAGCCTGTCTCAGAGAAGATAAGTTGACACATCATAAGAATTTCTGAAGCTTTCTCAAAAATCTAAGTCGGTGCTTGCTATAATAATTTGTTGTAAGTGTTCTAGTTAAAAACAATAGGAACTTTTTGCATCCTCGTTTTACTCTAAACTAAGTTGCATTTATGTCAAAAACTCACTAAGATATACCTACTTTTGTATCATCAATAGTCTCCAAAATTCTTCGATCATTAATTGATTAAATCATTTGTAATGATAAATAATAATAACGAGAACAATATAAGGATTAACATTTAAATACAGGACGAAGAAAATAATAACAAGTTTATAGATTTCTGTTGTTTTTATTATTTCTATAATTCCGAATATCTTTTATGATTTCGTTCGAGATTCTTCTACGCATTTATTTGTATTTCTCGAACTTCCTTTGTTGTATAGGCTGCATCTCCTATTTCGACCGCAATTTCTTTCTATCTCGCCAACTGTTTTCATTTATATCTCGATCGGCCATCGTCTTTCTAATTCCTTGTATCCACGATATTGTCGGTCTTCCTCTTCTTCTTCTATTTTGTGCTGTATAATTTAGAGCTCTTTTTGGCCACCGGTCCTCTGTCATTCACATCAACTTCGGTATAACTATCTGTTACGGTCAGTATGATTAACTGGAAATTATTAATAATTACTGATTATTATTAATACAAACCGAATTGCGAGGTTAAAGTAATAAATATACGAGAATTAATCACATCAACCGGTAATTATTAATAGTTCCCGACTTGAGATGGTAAACGTAATGAATTTCAATACGGCACTGCGTTAGAAGCCTGCGAGGAGTGTGCGGAGACGTTCTACAGTCACTGCCAATGCTAAAGATTACGTAATTTAGGTTAGGTTAGGTTAGGTTAGATTAGGTTTAAATATAATAATGAATGAAATCACAAAAGGCGGAGTTTTTCCGATGCCCTGGAAGATAGTCAAGCAGATTCTCATACCAAAGCCCGGAAAACTAGATAGAGCCCCCTCATATAGACTACTGTCTATTGGACACCCGGAGGTGGTTATTAGAACAATTAATGTGCAGAAACTGAGAGAGGAGTTACAGGAAGAGGAAGATATATCCGAAATACAATACGGCTCCATAGATCAACGATACATGCTATAAAATAAGTACTTAAAGCAGGAAAAGAAGAACTGAGCAAACCTGTAAAAACGAGGGATTAGAGGTACGAAACGACTTCAATTCAGTGCCGTGAAAGGAGATTGTGCGGAAATTAGAGAGCTATTTCGCCGCAGCTTATGACGCTAATTAAAAGCTACCTGGAAAACAGATATATAGAGCTGGAAGAGGGCGAAAGGCTGAAGGTAAGGACAGGTATTCTACAGGGTTCGGTGTTGGGGACTGTAGCGTACGCCGATAATTTTGCAGTTATAGTAACAGAAAAGAGGGATGAGGCGTTAGTCAGGACGGTAAACGAAGCACTGTACAGAATAAACGAATAAATGACAGACAAAAAGGTACAACTAGCGCCGGAAAAGACGGAAATCGTGGTTGTAGTAGCAAGAAAAAAGCACAAGGTTATGGAATTTAAACTTCAAGACACTAAAGTAGCACCACAATAAATATTGATGTACTTAGGAGCGACGTTGGCCCACATATCTAACATATAGAAGAAAAAGCGGCACCGACGTTAATTTAAAATAAAGCCGCGGATAGGAGGAGCAAGTGAACCCAAACGGCGAACATTAAGTATGGTGATGGATTCAATTATCCTCTACGCAGCACCAATTTGGATAGACACCATGTAAATTAAACTATACCAAACAAAACTTCAACAGGTACACCGAAAAATTGCACTACGGGTCAGTAAAGCATACAGTACCGTCTCTACTGAAGCAGCCAGAGTACTCGACAGAATTATACCAAGCGACTTTTGGTATGCATCCAACTGAGAGAAGAGCTAAACGGCAAGACACACTCTATAATTGGCAACACCAGTGGGAGAATTGTCAAATAGGTGAGTGGACTCGTAGGCTGATGCCAGAACTGAAGCAATTGGTGGAAAGGAGCCATGGACACATAGGATTACTACCTCACGCAGATCCTAACAGGGCATGGGTGCTACCAAAATTATTTGGCCAGAATAGGTATAATACAGGGATATGCCTCTACTGTAACGAACAAGCGGACACAGCAAAACACAAGCTACTAAGATGTAGGAATCGGGAACGAGAATGAGAAGAGGCGAAAACAGCGGTAAATGAGGAATTAAGAGTAAATAACCTAATAAACATTATTTTGACATCTGAAGACCATAGAACAATAATAGAAAACATGATAGCAGCAACAACGAAAAAAAAGGAAGAAGATGAAAGATACAGCGAACCATAAATAAAGAGGACAACTTGCACCACGAATACATGCGAAAGCAGTTTCGTGGTGCAGGCGGAGAATTTGTAGGGATGCAAATGTGTCCATAAAGGATTTGCCCTCCTGCAAAAAAAGCGGTTAGGTTAAAATGTCTTTTTATTACATCAACCAGGCTCGATAAGGAAATATTAATAATAACCGGTAAATATAATTATAAGAGTACCTATTATCAATCACAAGGACCAAATACTGCGGCTAGTATTAATATTTACCGGTAATTATTAATACAAACCGGACTTTTTCGGAATATGTTCCAACCTTGACACTTGACAGCTTGACACGTTCTTCTCTCTCCTTAGTCGTCAACTGCCAATATTCCAACGCAAATGTTGTAGAGTGTCATTTTGGTTTTTAATTTAATTTGATTTGACCACAGTAAGAAGTTTAAAATCTAAATAGTTTACCGTCTTTGTTGCTCTCTGTTGTACATATGCCATTTTGGCGTATCCTTCTGCGATATTATGCTACCCAAATATTTATATTCTTTGCATTTCCTTGTTGATTTGTAGTTCGTAATCACTCATTTTATTTCCTACCACCAGATACTCTGTTTTCGTCATGGTTTATATTCACTTCCCAATTTTTATACTCTGAACATAAAATCTGAAGCATATTCGTCGTAATAAGAGGGTTGTCAGATCATTATCACTAATTTATATTCGCATTCCCGTGACTTGTCTTCTCCATGCCTCCAGTGTTTCTTGGACAGAAACAAAGTGGTGGGCATATAGCAACCCTGTAAAACTAGAAAATACAGGGTGGTGCAGTCAAACCGCACGTTTGAAAAAAAATTGTATAGTGGGGGCGTCTATGGTGGGGAAAGTAGGCAGCGACCTAGACGTTCTACACATTCGGAAGTTAGTAAAGTCTAGACTGCCATGGGAATGCCTAGAAAACAAAACAAAATCAGAATCAACTTTGAAAGTTCAAATGATAAAACAAGATATTAACAATTGAAACAAAATTTATATATAACAAAGAATGAAAGTAACAAAGAATAAGGACAATATTGATAGATGTAGTAAAATGTATGTATTTAAAATCCAGCTGGTCACTTGGACAGATTGCAAGGAAAAGATGAACAGCAGCAACAACTTCCTGGAAACCAAGAAATGTGAAAACATAATGGGGATGACCATCATTAAGGAGAATAGATCATATTGAAGAAGTACTGGAAAAAAGAAGAAGATAGACAGAAAGCCTTCGTTTCATGGTGAAATGATATGGACTGTTAATAATAGTAAAAATGGCAGCCTTAAAGGCATTTTAAACTCCCCAAAAAGCACTTGAATGCGGAATATCAACTTCATTTAATCTTGATCTTGTTTCACCTGCTCACCGAATCACGAGGATAAACTTTAATCACAAACTACTGCAACAATGTAACTGTAGAAATTTACTCTTGTAACGTATAAATTTAAGATGCGAAGCTAAAATAAAGCAGACGTTTTATTACTATTTTAACAAAGTCAACATTACGTAATTGGGTTGTTTGTGCATCTCTTGAGAAATAACACGAACTGAAATTCTCAGTTGATGTTCCCAAATCGAGCACTGCAGAGAATTTTATTTTTATTTCCTCTTGTGTCGTTGAATTTTGCTTGATATTTACCAGTATTCTTGTTATTTACCTAATTTCTGTAATTTATAAGCTCTTGGGAGATTCGTTTTGAATAAAATATGCGGCAATTAAATTAACTCCCTTCGTAACATAAAATGAGAGACGGGTAATAATACCGAATGGAGCTTATTTTTCAAATTCTTAATTTATTTTGTAGCCGATTCGTTCATGGTTTAGTGTAAAATAAAAAAAGAACAAAAGGAAAACCAGGCAAATTCCACCTCTGTCCCGATTCCTACAAATTTTTACCAGTTATCAATCTTAGAAATTTAGAAACTAATTTAACCTAAAACTGACGGTAATAAAAAATATGTCAATAAACTTTGCTGTAAATTTATCTGTTTTATTATCTTAATCAAAACATGTCTGCGTTAAATATTTTAATGTTATAATACGTTAATTAACTTGTTATGATTAATAATCAGGGGAAATATCAAGGACAGATTCACTGCGCTACATAAAAGTGGAACAATTGGAACGTTCAGAAAATTACATAAATAATCGTTTTTAATTGTTTCATATCTTAATTTTAGGCAATTTAATTTTTTTAAATAGGTTTTAAAAATCAAATTCAGTAAAACGGTAGCAAACCCAAAGACTGCTAAAAAGAATTGAAAAAGGTTTTTTAAAAGCAAGTAATTCTTTAACATTTTATTTCCTTCGACGCCTCCAGCGTTGATTTATAAACAAATGTATGACATAGTAACCATGAATTTAACTTTAACTTCCTTAAAATGCAAAACTCAAGGTAAAAGCTATATCCACTTATTATGCGTTATGAAATATGCTTTTCAAGAAAAGGGTGTTAACTTCTCTTTGAATGTCACCTTTAAAATATCTAAAGGAAGTGCATTCTTTTGTTTGTCACCGTTTCAAGTACGAAGATATAATTAAAATTAAAATCTTGTTCTAAACCAAATTCAGATATTATCGTAGATTATTATTAAAATTTTTAACAGAATTGATTTCCGCTTTCTAAAAATATAGCAGATAAGAATCTTCCTCTTAGCGTTTTAAATAAGACGGAAACTAATAAAGAAATAATTATTGTGTTAATAAATTATACAAATTATGTGAATGCTTAACTGGCTAAAAAAACAAAGTATGCAAATCAGAAGGGAAATTTATGCAAATTCGGCCAAAATACACACAAAATAGGAACGAACTAATAATAAAAGAAACAAAAAAACTCGAGAAATATTAATTTTCTGTTTTTAGTTTGACAAATCTTATAAATAATATTTTAATTAAAGCTGATACAAAGCACGAAACAAGTTCGAACCATTAAATATTAGTTTTTAATCAGGTTATAAAAGTTCTTAATTAATAAAAATAGCGAATAAAATCCTCAAGTTAATGAAGAGCAAAGTCGTCCGACACAGAAGAAAGTAAACCCACTCAAAATGTAATTCTCCAAAAGAGGCTTTTAATTTTTAAATTAAATTAAAAACCGACGAGTTGCACGTCCTTTATTCAAAAGCATGGATGTAATTTAGTATTGATAAAGTAATAAATACGTCCTCGATTAAAATATACATTTGATAATCTCCAATAAATTAGGAAGATGACGATATTATGCTATAAATCATGATTTTATAAAAGTGCAAACCACGCCATACATTCTAGCGTAAGGTTACGAAATGTCATGGCCTTGCATCATTCTGAATTTGCTTGTGCATTACTGTTTATGTTTATTAAACCACCTTTTAATAACAAAAATAGAAACTCAAAAATTACTTCTTTATTAAAACGTCTGCGGCTTTATTTCGATATTTTAAGTAATTATATTTACACTTCATGCTTGTCAACAAAGATTTATAATTTCGGATTTTATTTATAAAACAAAAATTTATCAAATAATTTTTACTCAAATAATTAAAATCGACTTGTATTCTGAACTGTACTTGCAACATTTTTTCTGTTAAAATTCAGAAATTTTAGTAGGCTTTTGTAATTTAATCATTTGAAAATAGTAACAGTTTGTTTCTGATTGATTTATTTGGTTATCAAATCAAATACAAAAGGAAGATTCTCGTAGTCTACCAATTTTTCCCATAGAATCAGTGATAAATTTAGCTCATAAAACTTATGTCGAGAATCGGGAGATCCAAAACAGTCCAAAAATTACCAAAACTACATGAAAGCTTAGAAAATCAAAATTAAAACTTGGATTACCAAACTGAAATAACTATAAATATAATTTCTCGAAAAAATAGAACATAAGCTTGGAACTGTTCAGAACAAAAATTCTGTAATATGGGCCCCAATAACAAATTGAGGCAAGTTATTATAACAAAGATGTTGAACAGGAAAAACGTGCAACAGGTGTACTACGTCTTTGACGAATTATCACGACAAAAGGCTTAACGACCAAACGACGACCTCTCAAATAGTAAGAAAATTTTTGAAAGCTGCTTCTTTAGTACTTACGTACCTTCACTGGCGCTCTATCCCCAGGTGAGATTTGGCATTCTCGTATTCTCGATCACTTTACCCCACTGTTTTCTGTTGAAGTCTCGTCAGTTCTTGGCACCCAATGTCTTAAGGTCTTTTTTAACTTCATCGTTCAATCTGCTTACAGGTCTTCCTACTCTTCTTTTTCCCTTCGGTGTCCAGTCAGTAATGATTTTTGAAGCACTTGTATTTGGCATTCAAAGTACTTAGATGCCCAAACCAACTTATTCTTCTTGATTTTATAAATTTTGGGATTCTATAAGTCGTTCCAGCTCGAAGTTCATACGTGGTCTCCACCATCGGGTACGTATTTTCTGAAGAATTTTTCATTCGAAGGCACTTGTACGTTTTATATTTTTCTCGCATAATGTCCAACATTCACAACCGCAAGAAACTACTGCTTTAATAAATTAAACTATTGTAGATCTTTGGTATTTGGAGTCCATTAAGTTCTTGTTGGCAAATAGTGCTCTGTTTCCCGCTTGTAAACGAGCAGTTATTTCTTCGATGATGTTGTTATCAAGTGTGGTGGGTCAGGGTAGTGTGCTGGGTCCGATTTTATACCAATTGTACACGGCGGACTTACCCGCCACTGACAACGTCGTAATCGCTACATTTGCGGACGACACGGCTGTATTATCCTCACACAGAGACCCACTTCAAGCTTCTATCCACATGCAAAGTGCTTTGACCGCTCTAGAACATTGGACAAAGACCTGGCGCATCAAAATTAATGAAAACAAATCGGCATCAGTGGTCTTCACTCTCCGCAAGGTCGATCTACCCCTTATAACCTTTAACGGTATCAACATACCACACAAAGCTGACGTCAAATACCTCGGTATCCACCTCGATAGCAAACTAACCTGGAGAAAACATACAGCGTGTCCCAGGATAGATGTTACAATGGGTGTGATGGACAAAAAATGTTTGAATTTTATTTTAAGAATGTGGAATTAAGCCCTGTTTGAAGAGAATTTTAAGAATATTTTCAGTTTTTGAAAAACAAGTCGGCCTTGACATTGAAGCGAAAACTATTTTCTTATCAGGTAAAGTACCCTTTTTGTTCATGATACGGCAAAATTTTACTAAGAAAAGTTGTTCATACTAAGAAATTATGGCCCTATGCGAAATTTCAGGAAGATCTACCTACTTTGATTAAACCGTCACATTTTAGATTAAACAAAATAAATTGTATTTATTCAAAATTTTCTTTGTAGAACATTGAACGAAACAAATAGCATTTACAAGAAATTTAACTTACGAAACATAATAATAACACTGATCTACAATAACTTATTTATTCCACGTAACTGCCAGGAGGCCATGAAAAAACTATCGTTGACTAATCTTCCTGAAATTTCGCATAGGGCCATAATTTCTTATTATGAACAACTTTTCTTAGTAAAATTTTGCCGTATCATGAACAAAAAGGGTACTTTACCTGAAAAGAAAATAGTTTTCGCTTCAGTGTCAAGGCCGACTTGTTTTTCAAAAACTTAAAATATTCTTAAAATTCTCTTCAAACTAAGCAGGGCTTAATTCCACAATCTTAAAATAAAATTCAAACATTTTTTGTCCATCACACCTATTGTAACATCTATCCTGGGACACACTGTATACAGACCAAGCGAAAAGAATTGGATATCCGCACGAAGAAGATGTTCTGGCTCCTAGGACGGAACTCTCAACTCAGCTTGACAAGTAAGGTGCTATTATATAAAACCATGTTAGTACCGATATGGACATATGGAATACAGTTCTGGGGATCTGCTAAGTCATCGAATATCGAGATATTACAACGATTCCAAAGTAAAACTCTCCGCGCAATATCAAGCGCCGAATGGTATGTGAACAATCGCACACTCCATAACGATCTGAAGATTCCATGGATCAAAGATGTCATCAAAGACTACTGCAGCAGATACAAAGATCGGATTAGTGATCATCCTAGTGTTCTAGTGTCAGACTTATTAAATAATGCACACACAGTCAGACGTTTAAAGCGGACAAAGTTTAGTGACCTCACAAGCTAATATTGTAAAACTTGTATGCCTAATATACTAACAGGAGGCCACTCTTGGTGTTCCTCCCCACATGTTATGTACGACAACTCATTTACTTGTTAGTCTAGATAGACTAGTTGTAAATACGCAGTTAATAAATCAAAAAAAAAAAAAAAAAAAAAAAAAAAAAAAAAAAAAAAAAAAGTGTGGTGGGTGACCGGTAGTAAAAGCTATGAACGACTTCGTATTCTTGTTTTTTAATTTTTTTTTAACGAGACTTACACTCCGCGAAGGAGTCGGCAACATGGAGGGTTAAGGCTTTAGTCGCTTTCATATCCGATCGATTATCTCACACACTTACGCATACGGGATGATATGGTAAGCACCACGCCTCCGACAACCGCCTACTTTTTATTTTTAGTTTTTTTTATGCAAGCTTCCAAGGCAAGGATAAAAAGTGTAATAAATTTTATAATACTTTTTTGCTCCATTTGTCATTATAAAGCTATTCCCAAAGTTTGGCAGTTGCCATTTGACTTTCGAGGTGTAAAGTTGTCTTGTAAGAGCTGAGTGCAGATAGTGGTTAAACGAATTATCGTGCGACCTGAGGGTCAAGTGCCCCTTCATACTAGTTGCGATTACTTATCGTCTCAGTAAGTAACGCAAACAAATTATGGCTTTTTATAACAATCAATTTATACCTGTACAAAATACCCAACAATTCATACCGATGCAGACAGATCAAAACCAACAAATGCAATTTATTCCAAATTATCAGTACATATATGCCAGCAAATAATTTACAATCCAACTTTACAATAAATGACATATTTTATTACAATCTCAACCATCACACACGGGCTCACCATAACAATTTAGCTGCATCTCAACTATCAACAAACCAATCACATAATCATGAACTCAAATAGTTTCCAGCCCTTGCTGGTAAGCCAACAGATTCTAACCCAGAACGTGATGCAAACCCAGCAGACAAAGAACCTAAACCACCTCCAATTTTTCTATCAGGTGTTAAAGTCATCGAACCGCTTGTGCGATTACTGGAATCGATTGCGGAATCCGAGTACACCTTAAAAATATTAAATAAGGATTAAGTAAAAATCCTACCAAATACATCTGCTAAATACACTACCATAATTAAGGCCTTAGCTGAAAGAAATACCGAATTTCACACCTATCAACCAAAACAGAATCGAAATCTCAGAGTGGTCCTTAGGAATATGCATCCATCTACTAATCTAGAAGAGCTAAAAAAGGAGTTAAAAACACTTGGTCATGAGGCCCACCAACATTGCCAACATAAAACAAAGAGGAACAAAAATAGCCCTACCACTCTTCTTTGTGGAAATAAAAACAGCTGAAAACAACAAAGACATTTACAACATAAGCTAAATGTGCCATTCAATAGTTAAATTCGAACCACCCAATGCAAAGCGCGAGATCCCTCAATGCGCTAAATGTCAAAAACACGGGCATACTAAAAACTTCTGTAACAGAAGTCCAAGGTGCGTCAAATGCGCCGGAACGCACTTCACCGCTCAATGTCAACGTAAAGAAAAAAGTCCTGACGTTAAATGTGTGAATTGTAGCGGGAACCATCCCGCAAACTACAAAGGATGCCTAGTTTATAAGGAACTGCAACAAAAAATGTACCCCCCGCTAAGCAGCAAGCAATTTACACCAAGTCATCGGTTATCGACACAATTGATCCAACCAAATATCAGCTACGCCCAAGTATCGAACATTAATATGTAATTCTTAATCTTGCTTAACAAAATTGGCTGGAGTTACTCTATGAAAATAAGTACTTTCTTCGCCAAATTACAGATCTTTTGATAACTTGGTGAAAAAGATATCTTCCGAATTTCTTTCTGAATCAAGCAAGATACTTTTCATGAATTTAAATGAATCTTCAGCAATTTGGATAAATTAATTCCAATTAATTAAAAATATATCCCCAAAGAAGTAGGTCGTTAAATTTGGTCTATAACATTTATTTATAATTCGAAAATATGGATACAGCTTTGCTTTACTTCTATAATTTATTTCTCAGTTTTTCCTTGTCCTTCGGTAAACAAATACCAGCAAACTGTAGATGTTATGACGATATTTATCTAATTCTTGTTTGGTTGTTAAGCTAAGACACTCGTAAGTTAAATCCAGCCATGCAATTCTGGGAATACGAGAACTTTCTTGTAATATTATAAGAAACAATTAAATGTGCTAATTATCCTAAAGTTTAATCTCAGGAGATAATAACGACGATGAAATATAATATGATGGTGGAGGCAGCACGAATCTGCAGTTTCTCCGAGTTAACATACAGATTTATTATTGCTAATTAAATAATTACAGCAGCAATACATTCCCGTGCTTAACTAAAATTAACAGACTCTGTTCTATTATGGGATTTTAGAAACATAGGGCGATGCATACATTTCATCTGCTCCATCCAGAAATTAACTTCTGGTTAACAAAACTACACAAACATACGTCTTCCATATAAATTGGAGAAATGCAGATCTTGCAGTTGGCACATTCATGATAATATTCCAATTTTCCCCGGCGTCTGGTCGCTTGGCTTCCATCACAAATTCACAACTTTGGCTCCAAGCACCTAACGGTCTATCCAATGCAACTTATCCGACACTGATTGGAATTTATTGCTTTCCGAACATCGTATTTCGCAATTCGCCTGAAATGCACAAGCTCAGGACATTGGTCAGAATTTACATGCAGAGTTAGAATTTTTTAAATAAAATTTACATCAAAAAACAACGGTGCCTAAAAATTATTTAATTTTGCAACATATTCGTTTGAAAATCATAAACGAATTACTGACACACCGTTTCTACAATTCTGAAGTACGGAGACTATTTTTATGAAGATATTAAAAAGGAAGGGTTTATATAAAACCTTTATGAAATGTTATGGGTATTTTACTCTCTTATAAGGATTATCTGTCTCGTATAATATTATATTCGTATTGTATAAATTCCAATTCCTACTGAAATTTTATTAGGGTAAAGTCGTATAAATGCATTATTATCACTGTAGTGGAGCGTAAAAATTCCCGTACAGTTAAGTCGTTCTCTAATAACTAAAGTTATTACGCTTAACTTTCTTGACATTTACGACAAATTTCGTCACCGTCATAAAGCGGGTATTCAAACGAATACTTTGTAAAACAGAAATTACTTTCGTTGTACGAGATACTAATAAAATTTCTGAACAATATCGGTGGAATTGAATCCGTGTTCCCTCGCATTATCGCCCCACAATTCTTCTTTATAATTTCGTTTTAGGGGGTGATAAATCAAAGGCGGAGAATTAAGACTAAATTAATTAATCTGCTTATATAGAAGGAGTACAATTCTAAATAACGATTTATAGCCAAGAAAACGCTGTGACAGAATTTGCAGGAAGTGTGGAACAAATTTATAGTCACTTCGGGAATTTCGATTCTGCACGCGAGATTGTGTTTCGTTCCATCGCTCCTACTACGCCTTAACCGAAATCTAATGGTTCGGCTTCTGGTTAACTAAGACTAACGATCCAATACAACTGTTCGGTTCTGCTCTGTTTGGCTTAGTTTCTACCGCAGGTTACTTAGACCTTTAGATAGGCATGTATATTCATCTACCAAGGGCACTACTACATATCTCGGAATTAAATCTAGGAATTTCTCAACACCGTACAACTTCGAGACTACAACTTCGATTCTAATCCTCCTTTACTGCAAATTTGCAAATAATTAAGTCGGAGAATTAGGGGATTCAACATTTGAGGAAGAGCAACCCTAATAGATCTTTATCTTATTTTTTTCTTTGCGCAAACAACATTGATATTGCTGAAGTTCGAATTTCTATGCACGTTGTTGATATAAAATAAATGCATCGGAATGGCTGCTTTTATGCATTTAGATATACGTATAATTTGTTTTTGTTTGTATGGTATTTGGACAATATCTAGGCTTGTGGGTGCCAAGGATCTCATCCTATGTTTTATATTAGCAAATTATTCCATAGGGTAAAGGTTTCAAACCAAAATTTTAGGCTACAGCAAATGGTTCAACTGGCAATGTGGGACAAAAAAGCAAAACAGCAAATAGTGCCAAGTTCGGAAATACCAGAATTGAAGCTTAATTTTGAATATATAACAATATCAAGCATTTAATTTTACTAACCTTACACATAACCTATACACATGGTGCTGTATGTAGGCAAAAAACGGCGCACTAATCACATGACTCGCATGCGGGCCGGATTGTGCATTTTCACGTGTAATTAGACCACATACGCTAACGCACCAGCCTCAACACCGAAAGGTATAAGAGGTTAACGATTACATACATACATACGTATACGATAACGCTTTCATATGTTTGTAAATATGGTAAATATTCAGGTTTTTAAATTTTATTGTCCCTTGCTTGACTTGATCTGATCTGATAAGATTAAACAACCTTTTTTATTAAAGATAATTTAATTTCTAATAACAAAGGTTATTTTTTTAGTTTGATAGTCTGTATTTGTATCTGCAACCTATTTTACCTTTCGTTGTCGGGGCTGGTGCGTTAGTGTATGTGGCTTTTACGGGTGCAATGCACAACCCGGCCAGTCGCTGCGAGTTATGTGGTTGATGCGCCATTTTACCTATATGCTGCACCATGTGTATAATGTAAGTGTAGGGCTGACTCTTTTAGACCTATATTTAGAGGAAAGCGTCGTTAATTTGATGCCCAACGATCCAGGCCTCGATACCAACCTCCAGACTACAGGAAAATCCTGTCCATTGGGAGATTTGAACCAAGGACTAACGTAACGCTAGCATGACGCTTTACAACTGCACCTCCCTGGCACCTTAGTTTATTAACTAAAACTAAAATAAATGTCATTATGCATATAATATGTTTGTTCTATTACCAACCGGTTTGATAGTTTTCTCTTAAAATTCAGTAATTTGAAACCAACTTATATTTTGACCACAAATTTTGACCAAGACGGTTCAAACCTATGATTAAAACCACCATCTACCACCCTGCCTTACAATGTACGAGGGTGTGTTGAAAAGTTTTGCCTCCTTCGCAATAATTTTATAAATAAATAAGATATACAAATAAGCTAGCTATATATTTCCTATAAGCTTGGAATGTTCTCTATCACGGGATGCCATTACTTTTCTACAAAATTACCATCGCTGTCCATACACACACGCCAACAAGTTTCTTCATCCCGAAGAAATTAGGCGTCTGCTTCCGGCACCTCCTCATTTATACTGTAAGACTATCCCTTAAGGTTTTCCTTCAGCTTCGGCAAAAGAAAAAATGGCAAAGGGCGAGGTCCGAGCTGTAAGGGGGCTGCAGTAAAACGTTGCGAAATTTCAGACGCTGTAATGCTTCCTGCATTTGTCGGCTGCAGTGAGGACGAGCATTGTTATGTTGAAGAATTGCTTCGGCGCCAGGTCTAACTAGCTGCAATCGAGCTCGGAGTTTTTCCAAAGTGTTTCCATATAGACTTGAGTTGATAGCGTCGCCTTGCTTCAAAACTTCAATGTGGACTAATGCCGTTCCAGTCCCAAAAGTACCGTTTTTCTCTCAGCACTTTTTCTGTCGAAGCGAAGGCTTTTAATGTTTTCGGCTTAGGAGAACCCCTGTACTCCATAAATTGCTGTTTGTTCTCCGGGTCGTAGTGGTGTCCAGGACTCGTCACCAGTGACAATCCGGCAGAGAAAAGCATCATCTTCCTGTTCGTAACGAGCTAAAAGTTATTGGAAAATCTCCTTTCGATTGTATTTCATTTCAGGAGTCAACATGCTTTTCTCTAGCCAAGCAACGCATGAATGATGTGGTGGACTCGTTCAAGCGAAATCCCAACAGTTCTAGCGATATCATTCTGCTTCACGTGGCGATTAGCACGAATCAATTCAATTACACGCAACCGGCCGACCCTGATCATGTAGACTTGTTGTGGCTGAATATTTTCCTTTCACACTTCTTGCCCACCGTTAAAAGCTGCATGTACATGGGATAGTAACTTGTGAGAGTACTTCCGAGAGTAACTTGCACATAAGCAAATCATTTGGGCAATATCTCTCGGCTTGGTATATATTCATTGTTATTATCCGAATTGAGAAGCGAAGATCCGAGCCAATTTAAAAAATTTTTGCGTATATCAGAAAAAGATTTTAATTTTTTATGAAACCTAATTTGCAATAACATATCAAAATTTGATACAAACATGCGAGAGTCTATTAAACCAAGGGAACGGTTAGCATTAACATTAAAGTCCATTCTGTTGATTTTCTTGTATACGAAGATTGTGAAGTTTTCGTTGAATTTTACCTTCACTAGCTTTAAACTTGTAATTATGCAATTAGTTTAACGGCGTTTTTCTTTTTATCTATTGATTTGATATTCCGCAGCTCTTCTTTGTATCAATTTTTTATTAAGCGACTTGCACTATGCTTGCATAAAACTTCCAAACATGCTGTAAATTTATTCTAGATTGCTAGAGAGCTTGGTCAACACGTTTAGACCTGCAAGTCGTTACTCTCGGCAAGTAATTGCGGAAAGTTATAAAACTTGCTGCAGTAGTACTCTCTGTTACTGTTTACATAAGCAAATAACGAGAGAAGTACTGTCAGAGAGTAACTTGCGATAGTTTTGCTTGCTCATGTACTCGCAGCTTTGCAGTACTGACATCCATGCGTCGATGAATGTCAATGGGCGTACAACCCTCAGCGCGTTGCTTTAACCAAATGTCCATGTCACTTGCCATTTTTGTCACTACAGTACGGGTACCTGATATTTCAAAGAGCCACTACTGGGTGTCTCGATAGTCAATGAGTTAGAAAATATTATGATACCTATTTCATAGTAGACTTATCGGCTAGGAGGCAAGAGTTTTCAAAACACCCTCGTACATCATTTCGCCTAACGGACCATGAGAGTGTGCGAAATTAATAATTAGCTTGAATCTGCTCACCTTAAAAGTGTAAATCTAACAAAAAGAAGTTAAAGATATTTTATATTCAACACAGAGAGTGTAGCGCGAAAATGCAGCAAGGTAACAAAGTAAAACTAGAATGGAACAGAAAAGAATATCAAGTAAAGTGATTTTATGTGATATTAGAAGGTGCTAAAAGAGAAAAACGATGAAGGAATGGGTCACATCACAAAAAGGCCCAACATATACAGAAAAATTGCCCAAAATAAATATATAAATAAAAAGAAAAAGGGAAGAAATATACGGCAAAAGTAGAAGGGGTTCAGCTACGAATAAAAAGAAATAGGAAGTAGCATAACACCAACAGTATGCAATTTAGATGGTGTATCAATATGGCGGATTTTAAAAGCTGGTTGGCTGAGAACACTAAATACGTCAACTGTCAAAGACAAAAACGTAAACAAACAGTTAGTCTACCAATAAAAATTCGTGCCGGTTGGAGTTTCAATATGGCGTGTGTGACGTATTTCCGTTGCACTTGTAGTTATGCACCATCATACCTTAGTCTCCTTCCTGTTTCTTTTTATGCGTAGGGGTTCAGTAATTCATTTCGGGTGTATTTTACATCTTGACCACAAAAGTATTAAAAAAAAGCGACAAGAAGAATAAAATGTGTAGTAAATGATTGAAAAGAACATCCTAAAGAAAAGGGAAGAAAAGGGCAGAACATGAATAAGAAGCAAAACAAAAACTACGCAGGTGTAAAATCAAACAAGCAAGGAAGAAAGGGCGCAAAAGAGGACGAAATGAATAAAAAATTCAAACAATCGATCGAAGAAACACAAGAAAAAGAGAAAAAGGCGAAAAGGTAATGAAAAGGAAGACGGATAAATGTAGAACCAAAAAAAAATGCAAACAATGATACATAATCAACTTCGAACTAATGTTTCATAGATTTCACATTAGCATAAAGTGAAAGAAATCAAAAAATCTGCAGTCAAGTAAAAGAATAGAAGGAATAGAGAGGAAAGTAAAAAATAAATGTAAAAGTTCGGCAAGGTCTGAACGCAAACTAATTTTATGATTATATAAAATAAAAAATTGGAAAGTAAGATAAACAAGAACAAGGAAAAACAGAAAAGTCAGTAAATAAAATTAAAGTTGCAAAACGAGAAAAGCAAACTAAGAGAAAATTTAGAAAAATAAAACAAAAAATACAAACAAAGAATACGAAATGATAGTTACAAGAAAAATCATGGTGAAAATAGCAAAAACAAAAGGAAAAAGAAGAAGAACAAGAACAGTAGAAGAATAAAAGAGGGGAAAAAGAAGAAAGACAATAAGAAGAAGAAGTAGAACAAAAAGTAGAAGAAAAGAGGATAATATGATGATGATTATGGGGAGAGAAGATAATATGCACTACAAAACAATATCAAAAAATCTAAATTATTGTTATACACATAGTTAACACCCGGGTATACGTCAGAAAGCACTACTTTTTGTTGATAATTTCTACCCAACCCTTTAAAAAAACATTATTACTGGTATAATTTCAACCTTCAATATTTCCTTTTTAGTAAATTTCTATTTTAAAAATTTTGCATTATGTATATTTCCTCCTCAATTCTGCGTTTTCGAAATCATAAAATACTGTTTGTACCGAAACTTTTATCGCTTCAGTTACAGAAAAACCCTATAACACACGCTATTTTCACACAATTTTAATTCGAGGCAAAGAGAATCTTTATTAAATTAAGAACTCTAAAGTTTACTACTCTTTTAATTCAAACTTAAGCCTAAGAACGTCGTTTTTAATAAGGGCAATATTTACAAGATATGCTATTTTTATAAAATTGCGCAACGAGTTTTTTTCTGCAAAATATGAATCAACAACGAACGATTTCAGTCAAAGAGAGAGTCCTTTAGCAAATAAAACAGCTTGATAAAAATGTATCTAGAAATCTGAATTCGCAAGTCACTTGAAAAATGAAAAGGCGCTGCTTCCGAATCGACTCCCAGTGAATATCTCAAAGGGCGTAAAGGGATCTAATTTTATCTCCCCGTTCAATCGAATGCTGACCGCCGACTGGGGTTGTTTGTAAACAGTTCAACCAAACATAGACGTTTTATATGCTAAAAATGAGGGAAGTAAATTCGTGTTCCTTGCGAATCCTTTTTTATTATTATTTTTTATCGTATGAAAACATCCTTAGCTTTAGACATCATTAATTTTTTCAAATTATTCCTTTTATAAATAAAGTCTGAGTCGATAACAAGGTTTCATAAATTAGGTTGATAATTAAAATTACCCATTTTTCCAATTAAGCTTCGTTTAAATAGCAGAGTGATGAATGATTTCCTTCGATCATTAGAACAATAGCAATAAATCATTCCAAATCCCTCTGGCTTATGCTAAAATAATGAAGTATAAATATTCTCTTACTTCACATATCCTTCCTGAATATCACCCGTAATTAGAGAACTCAAGCATATGAAATTTTAGAATACGCCCCTGGCGACAACAGTTTTATAAATTACTCCCGCCGAGTTTAGTTAGTCAAATCAGATTATAAGATAATCAGGGTGAACTCGGAAATGTTTGGGTCGTAGTATTCAAACAAACACCGGTGTAGTTGAGCCCGTTTACGTATCCAAAACGAGAAGGAAAGGGGACATTAAAAGTCATTCACTCTAAGGTCACACAAGTTTACGTGTTTTGGCACTTTGAAGACTTTTATCTGAGGCAATATCAATCTGTAGTAGAACGTAACGTTGGATGGACCCTAGGAAAAGAAAACTATCCAGAACTTCGTGACGAGTTCTCCAGAGAACAGCAAACTATCTTCTAGCTGCCGAAATGGAAAATAAATGAACGAGCAGCAGATTAAATTTCGGTAGAAAATATTGAGATTTCTTCAACTCCAAATCCTACACGAAGGATTTATCCTTAAAAAGACTGAAAGTAATCGTTTTTTGGTTGAAAAATCGTTCGCTACGTTTGAGCACCGCCAATCTAGATCCTTGTTTGGTTAAATACGGCTGTAATTAATTTGAAATTTACCGATTCACCAGTTTACCCCTTGCATATGATGTAATTATCTCAATTTTCATTTAAATATGTTATTTTGTTATTCGAATGTATCCATTACCTCTGAAATGTAGCATCGAATTTTCATATTTTGCTATACAAATCCATATAAAACAGGGATAATCCCCTGTGTATAGCAAATAAGCTCCTTACCACTGCAGTATCGCCAACATTTGCATTTATTTAGTAAACTCCCCTGTATAGGTTTATTTCTTATTGTATTTTCTACAAAACTTTAGTTTTTGACAAAAATTCTTGTTTTTACGTTTGAATTTAAGAAGTTTTTATTTTATCTTTCTTTGGGATTTAAAGATTTCCAACAAAATACAAAAATTTGTTAAATTTCGTAACAGTTTTAGAATATTGCCAAACTTCATTTCAGATACAAAGAGACATCGTTAAATACCAGTAATAAATAAATTTTGAATTTTAAATTAGAATTGTTCAGTTTTGCAGCCGAACATAAATGATTTGAAAAAGTCCCAGATTTAAACATTGAAAATCGCTAATCCTCCTAAATTTCCATAGCATGTAATATCCAAAATGTATGTAAATGTATACAAAATGAAGCAAATCTCCTGAACGTATTAAACCAATTCGTTTCTCTCAATTCACCAAACAAAATATGTGTTGATTCAAAAGGCCTAATTACTCAGTTCATTCATAATTTAATTGCTCGTTCACAATGTAACTGACGTAACTCTATTTTAGATTGATAGCCGGTTTTTATTGCAAAAAACACATTAATTTTCATATATGATTATGCTCTTTTCATAGCTGACTTTCTAATTTAGAACGTTGAATAAATAAATCATTTTTTATGTAAACTAAAATAGAAAACGCAACTGCAAAATTACAGCTGTTAATATTAATTATAAAAAATATTTTTAGCGAATATGTATTGTTATTTTTCAGGGCGATGCATAATATGTTAATCTCTGAATTTAACTTATTTAATTCAGAGCCGTGAATAATTTGATTCCAGTTTAAGGTAACTATTTACTACTTTGGGAATATATTTTTTCAAAATATTTATTAATTTCAATAACAATACAGATAAACGTGATACTTTTTTTGTATACAAAATTGTATAAATTAACAAAAATTTATAAAAAATATGTTTTTATCAAAATCATTCCTTCCAAAGCTCTTCTTTGAGATACAGAATTTAAAATTAAATAAATTGCCTTTCTAACATAACAAGCTAATATTTCGAAAATAATTATAATTGTTACTCCTGTTTGGTTTTGTTACAAATGTAGTATAACCTAATAAATTATTTATTAAGAAATGCTGGCAATAAATAAAATTATCTATAATTAAATTAACTACAACTGGTTAATAATTTATTTCATTTAATTTAAGATTCAACAAATGTATGTGAATAAACCCATAACGTTTAAAATTCAGATTACAACTGTAAAATTTGGAACACATGCTGTACAGATAGACACAGATAATTTTATTTTGATGGTCTAATTAGTAGCATAAAATTCGTACCTAATTCGTTAACTAACGAAATGAGTAAACAGCAAATCAATTCAACATGTTTTCTAATTCTGTTTATTGAAATTTTTGCATTTTATGACTTAAGTTTATTTTGTTTGGGTTGTTTAAAGAGTATAAACGCTATAAAGTGCTCCTCTTATTAGGCATAGGTTATTTTTAAAAATTCGTAGAACATTTAAAAATAGTAAAACTGCTGTCATCACTCATATATTTCAAAGTTAAGATTGGAAATAAGTAAATTTGAAGCTGAAAGTCGATAATTTGAAGATTGTCGAGTAATATCTGTAAAACATTAAAATAAAAACATTTTAAAGCTTTTCTTAATTGATGGGGGTTTGCTAGAAATTTTCAGGGATATGTATTTAACTAAGTCAATGGCTATCAACTCCTTCCTGTTGTTCGATCCTTCATCCGTCATGTTTCTCATTTCCATTGCTTATCCCACTTCGCCTTTCGATTTCCTAAGTTTATTTCGTTTCTTTCTGCCTGTAAATTCCAATCTATTACCCTGTTTGTCCACCTGCTACCGCCGCTTCTTATTACGTTTCATACCCTTGTAATAGTTTCCGTTCTATGTAGCTTAGGACCATTTTCACCACCTATTCTTAGAGTCAGTTTGACAATCTTTTATTGAAATTCTTTTGCAAATATTCAGCGTGGAAGCAATTGTAACAGCAAACGTTACCAAGGACGATATCTGAAAATTCAGGTAACTCAAGCTATTCTAAAACCGATCTTTGAATTTGTAAGCTTTATATAAACCAACAATTTCCTTTGTTAACCTTGTATTGCTATAGAATTTCGTGGTTTAATCGACGCGTAAGTTCTAAGTAAATTCCAACAAATAACCCTTAAAGTACCAGCTTCGACTTTTATTCTATACCTTATATCCTCAGTTCTTATTCTATTTATTTTGATTCCCCCCAGCAGCTTCTCTAATATTCTTTCTCTCCCTGCTATTTTCTTTCATTTCGGTTATTTATAACCAGAGACTCGAAAATATGCACCAAAAAATCAGAAAATATGTATGCAAAGATTCAAAAAGATATGCTATAAAATACAGATATGTACCTACTTTGCATATTTTCCAGTCTCTGTTTATAATCCAGTTTTCCGTTATCCAATTCCATTATTACACTTTCTATCATAGTATTATATGTCTTCTTTTATTATTTTAATTACCTTTATACTTAGTAATTGAGTGCTTTTAGATAGTTCCGTATCTGCCATAGTCTATCTTTTATCTTCTTCCGTGAATGTATCTTCGTGATTCCAAGTTGTTTTTCTGTCGTACTCTTCTCATTCTTTTTTGTTATTTCTTGTCTTCTTCTTCTTTTATCGTTGTCTTTTTGTTCTTCAATCGACCAGGAATTACTTATAGTATGCCTTGTCTGCAGTGGCGTACCTAGCTTTGGGAGGCGGAGGGGGCAATATGTCTTGAAGGCGCCTTAGTACCCTTAGATATTATAGGGAAAAAATGACAGGCGAAAATTTTAGTTTGGGCTAATTTTAGGAGCGCATTTTTTTGTCTATTTTTTGCACTTTAACAACGATTTTTTTTGTTTTTTTTTAATATAGTAGTTCTAGTTCAGTTAAAACAATAAGCAAATCTTTACTCTACAAAATCAAACTGCAAATTGTCGAAATGAAAAACAGAACACTGCTCTATTCTTTTTAATTTTTTATACAATACGTTAGCATTTAGACGGATCGGCGGCTCTTTTAAAAATAAAATTGCACATAAAAGGGGTTCTTTGCCGCCGCGACGTAAATCGTAAATAATGTTCTTTTTTATAAATATTACCGGGAAAGACGATATGATGACAAAGGACGAAAGTTACCGCTGCCGACGCCCACCAGTGCGACGGCATCTGCAGCAGGGGTGTAGTGGAGCCGGAACGCCGCTCCGGCACTGCTTATTTTTTTACGTAAATAAATAGAAAAAATTGTAAAATACCTCCTTAAAACAGTGCGATGTTCGTCTTTACTTACCCTCGAAAATGTGATTGATATTTCAAATTAATAAAAGTAATAAGCCACTGGCGGGCGGTGGCTTATTAATAACTACAAAATATACATTGTTTCATTGTTGACATTTTATTATTTCCCTATCACCCGCTCCATTTTGTTCCTCAACCCCCCCCCCCCCCCCCCCAGCAATACCACCCAGGTCAGAGCGTTCCGGCACTGCTTAATTTAGGACTACACCACTGATCGGCAGGTTTCTAATTTAAAATGAATGCAGACATTATTTATCAGGGCGGTAAAAAATAAAATAAATACAATGTGGGGGCTCGGTTGTTATGTTATAAGAAATATAAAGATCTTGCTCACTGTGCCATTTTGATTTTATCACGTCTATAGGATTATGTAATAAGAATAACTATACTTTTTATTTTGGTTGAAGTAAAAAAATATAATATCAAAAAAATGCACGGCGCCAAAGCCGCCAAAAGGAAGAAGGCGGGGGGGGCAGACTGCCCCCCCTAGCCCCCCCGTAGGTACGCCACTACTTGTCTGATTATTCTACAAATGAAGAAAATCATCTCCTAACCCATCTTCTGGGAGATCGCCCTGCTAATCGTTAATATGTTGGTCTTCATAAATGTTGACTAGCTTTTCTTTATCTATACGATCCACATGCTCGTTTCAGCAGTGCCTCGTGTTTGCATTTGTTTTTCTATCTCCAAGTGTTAGTCCATGGATTAAGCTTCTATTTAGCTTTCTTCATTTCGGCTACTGCTTGCTTCGGTAGCGTATACAAGAACTTGGCCGGTCATTATTTTATACATTTTTACTTCGATATCGATATAATTTTTCATAAACTTATTTGTTGTTGGGTCCAATAATGTCTCTGCTACCGAATATTTCGGTACCCAAGCAATTAAACTTAATCACTTGCTTTATACTAGAATGGGCGACCCGATTACTTCGTTAACGCGGCACCTCTCTCTCACGAGGTCCGGTCACTATGGGTGAGTCCCTCACTAATAAGTGAGTAGATTTGAAAAGGAATGCAAAGAATAAGAGAAAAGAAGCCTTTGCCCTGTATAGGGATTTGTACAGGCTGGTAACAATTAATCGAAGCAGCGTGTATGTGTAACCACTCTGGAAAAGTTCCTTGATTTTTCTTCTATTTTATAGATAGCTAGTTTTCCGCCAATCAGCAATATAACGCTTATTATTCTGATTTTACACTCCTTTTGATATCCTTTGTTAGAAGTATGTGCATGTTTACAGTCTCCAGATATCTCTTCTCCATTTATTCTTCTTTGGAGCATATACATTGCACTTAAAGACAAAGTAACTACTAAAAGAATAAGAGAGGTAACAAGAGGACAGATGTGATAGAAAAGGCAGCACAGCTATAATGGAACTGGATAGGGCACGTGTCAACTGGTGGATACGAAAGGTAGTCAAAAAAACTGCTAGACTGGAGACCGAGAACGGTGGGGCGCAGTGTGGGACGGCCAGTATTTATTAGATGGGCCGATGATGTAATGAAAGCACGGGCAAGAAGTGGAGAAGGGCAGCATGTGCCAATTTTAAATCGTCATGATTTAAAATGGGTACACCGTATACCAAACATGGATTTATGTCTGAAAAAGAAAAAGAAGATGATGAATATTTTATTTATTTTAAAAAGATGCCTTTTGGTCTCAGTGATTTATTGTTCCTAATTTTCATTTTTATTTCTCATGTGACTGTCAATATGCCTTCTCCCTAGTTTTGTATCTGTTTCTTTTTCTTCCATAAATTATTGTACATTATATTTCATCGTGTTCCTTCTGTCGCTTTTATTTTATTTTTTCTATCTATGTTTCTAATGGATGGAATAAGACAATTTGTTATTTTTAATGTAAAAGAAGATTTTAAAACCGAACTAAAAGGAATAAATTAATTTTCTACCCACATCGAGTAGTTAGTTGCTCAATTTTTTTTTTCTATTAACTACTGGCAGATGGTTGAAGTAACGGGTCTTTCAATAGGGGTGATAGTTTTTTCAATAGAGATTTCTCGGTTCCTGATATATATTTTTTTTACTTCCAGATGTCAAAGTATTCAGTATAGTTTGCAGTTTCATCATGCAGCGTTTGGAGCTTCTCGACCGTTTAGAAATTATTAAAAAATATTACCAAAGTTCCAGCTCAATTGTGGGTGCTCAACGTTTGTTCACCAGAGAATTGGGTCGCCGTCACCGTTACTCTCCGCAGGCTATACGCCGCACTATGGAAAAGTTTGAGCATGAGTTCACTTTACAGGACAATAAACCACCAACTAGACAACGAAAAGCGCGAAGTGAGGAGAGTATCGCAGCTGCAACGGCCAGTATTGCCGATGAACCAAATTTGTCGGTTTCACGACGATCGTAACAATTGGTGCTGTCTCAAACGTCAACTTGGAGAATTTTGCGTAAGGATTTGGACCTACATTCTTACAAAGTCGTATTGACTCAAGAGCTGAAGCCAAACGATCACAGATTGCGTCGGGAGTTTGCGGGAGCTTGGCGGTTGGATCATCTCGCGATGAGGATTTGTGAATTGACCGCCGCGGCGGTCATGTGATTTGACACCCCTAAATCATTTTCTTTGGAGCTACGTCAAAGCACAAGTCTATGTCGACAATCCACAGACTTTGGATCATTTGAAAGCCAACATTCGTCAAGCTATCGTCGGCATACAGCCGCAAATGTTGGACAGGGCGATCAAAAATTGGAGCGATCGGGTGCGTCAGTCTAAACATAGCCGTGGTGGACATTTGAACGGTATCTTATTCCGAACATAACTGCATTGTTCAAGCTTCAAAATAAAGCAAAAACTAAACTGATATGTCAAACCGTTGTTGTTTTATTTAAAATTAAAATCCTATCACTCTTAATGAAAGACCCGTTAGTTGCGCCTAGGAATATTCACTTAAATAATTGTGTTAACTGTGTTGCTAATGCAAATTGCCCCAAATAGAGTTTCAATAAAGATCATACTTCCGATTTTAATTTAAAAAAAATTCTTTATAATAGTATTGAACTGTTTGACATTTCATTATAGCCCGTGGGCTATAATGACGCCCATGAGCTATAAAGACGCCCATGAGCTATAAAGACTCGTTTATGTCAAAAATATTCAGGCATAATTGTCAAATTATAATGCGATCGTGCGTAAATGTTATTTCGTTCTTACTGTTTCCATTATGAATGTTATTATCTAACATTCTACTTGTATGTTGTCTTCTTATCTTGCAATTCTCCTGGATCAACTAGGGATTAATGAACTCCTGTGCAAGGCATTTTTCTGGGCTCCATACTAGTTTTTGTAGAATTTTTGCTAGGAAATGTTACTGCCTAATTATTTCCATATTTATTTATAGAAGCAAAATGTCTTAAATCAAATTATAAAACTTTTTATTAAGGAATCTACTTAAAGAAAAAATAAATGAAGAAATATGTAACTTTTTTCATAACTTTAAGAGCAAATAAACCTTAACCCCCTTAACTTCGCTACTGACGTTCTTTATGTGTATGTATCTGTTTTCTGCAGAATCATATATGAATTCTTCTAATTTTTAGCTAGTCGTTTTTGATGCAATTCTTTTATGGTTTCATCTTGTATCGCATATAATCTGAATTCTTATTCCGTTAAATTGTTCTATCCTCCGCTTGTCTACGAACAAGTGGTGGTTGTTCCTTTCTAGTGTTTCCTGCTTTATGAAGCCTATCTTTGCTATTAATTTTGGCCCCATTCTACATCTTTCATTTTTATTCTATTGGCTTTATTTTTCTTTCGCAACCCTTTCCATTCAAATTGGGATTAAGCTTCCCCACACTTTTCGTACACGTCTCTGTTGGCTGTTTTCTGAATTCAATTAAATTCGGCTACCTTCTTTATCATCGCACCATCGTTATGTCCCCCTATTTGCAATCGGTGTTTTTATTTTCTGTGAAGTAATCTCTTATTGACTTATGATTGGGCATGTTCTATATTCAAGTGTATTTGTCAATATCTGTTATTCTAAGGTTGCGCAACTCACTCAATTCTATTATTCGTTCTTGCTGTCATTTAGGTTTTCCTTGCCAATTTACCCCATAATATATTCATCCTTACTACTTTCAATTATTTCATTGGGGTTTTCTAGAATTATGATTTCTTTCACATTTTTTGTTTTTTTTTTAATTCTTTTATTATAAGTGTCGAAAAATTTTCCCTTTCTGATACTGTTGCTCTATGCACACCTACGATAATAGCTCTAGCATAGATGTTTTTTCTCTGAATGTTTACGGCGTTTGTGACATTTGTATTTATATATAATTTTACAATTTGTTTATAGATGTCCGCACCCGTATTCTTCACTTGTATTTATCCTTAATAAGGATTTATACACGTATTTTGCCCTGTGTTCCTTCCTCATTTGCTCCACTCCGACAGTGAAACGCTCCATGTAAATTTTCTGCTCCGTTGTACTTTTAATTTCGCTGATTATTAATTTTCATGCTTTCGAATGTATTTTTTAAATAGTTAAAGTTGGTGTCCTTTTCGCATATTCAAAACGTTCTACATATTTAACTAATATTAAATAAAAAACACAATGAATTGTAACAATTTCTAATTTAAATACAAAAGAATTTTTAGTTAACTCTGTCAATGTTATTACCTCAACACAAAGCAAAAAATGAGGTTTTTCTTGCTTGCAATTGTTACATAAACAAGTCTGCTTACTAATTAGCAATCTAATTCAACTAATAACAAACGTTCCATGGTCTTCCACAACATTAAAATGCTTATACAAACGAGCTCGAATTCTCTGTCGAAAAAAAAAACCTTTACAAGGTTTACTTAACCATTACTATGCATTTTAAATTCCAAACTGCATCTAAGCGATCTACTTTAATTTACACTCGAGCTTGATATCATGTTTGTCCATAGGGATATGTCTGTGTGATGCATACTAATGTTAAGACCAGGGTCTCGTTCGTAATCCAAGAACGTGAGCCCTCGCTTGTCTAGAATTCGAAAAAAATATTCTAAATAACCCCGGAAAGAATTATAAGTTATAACAATGCCCCCCATAAAATATTATGTGGTTTATTAATAACGACCTTCGGAATGATGTGAGACCTCTAAAATCAATTTACCGTTTAATTTATTCCCAGTAGTACCGTTTGAAAATATTTACGCTTTCACTTACGTAGGGGACACTGACAGTATAAAGATAATAATAAGATTATAATTAATCTACGTAGTGTCAGGGTTATTGCCGAAAAGAAAGGCATGTGCGTACGTGATGTGGGTTATGAGTTTTTTGGAAGTTCTTGAGTTAAGCCCAAGAGCTTTTATTTAAAAATAAAAGACGCGTGGCAATGACCCAACCTCCTGAATGCCTAGCTTACGTGACAATAGTAGGTTAAATATAGTCTTAAAAAATTATCACATTAAGTAGAGCACGACAATTTTTGTTAATATTTGTGTAAATGGGAATAATTATCAGGGCCGCCTCGAAGTTTTTGCATTGAAGAAGCGTTTCCACTTGGTAGATTTTCGTGCAAAAATCTTTAATTGGATTTGTAAATTACTTTTTGTTTAACCCATATAAGTTCTTAAAGTATAATCCGGTTAGTTTGTAGTGTATATAAACACACGAAAATAAAAAGGCGACAAAAGTAAATCTACTAGAATTAATTGCCCACTCTCATTTTAACCCACTCGAATAAAGCGTCGAGATTTAGTTAGTTTTTTCACGTTGAAGTTGTTTCAGTTTGCACACAATCTCGTACAAAATTCAACCAATATCTCTGATGCACCCTATCCGAAAGTGACTCGAGAGTGTCTTACCAATACACCGAGAACTGCAATGCTAGTAAACAGCTCACGTTTCCGCAACCGCTGAGTAATTGCATAGCCGTCATATTGAGCGCAACAAAACGGTCTATCTGGCCTTTATTTCTACCAGAGGAAAGTCGCTTTAATGCGGTAACGTCTGGTGTGCTTGAAGAAAATCTTGATGCAGTCACTAGAGATTTAGACAAAAACTAAAAGGAGTTTTAACTGAGCTTTGCTTCCAATTTATCTCGAAAATTCTTTTATTTATTTGTTGCTATACATACAGATTTAAGACCTTTTCCGATCGCAACTAATTCTTTTATTGTCTAAAATTAATTAAATTTTTATCTTCCGCAAAATATTTACTGTAACAGTCTTTTAAATTCAGTACCACAATCATAGTTAATTGGTTAATTCGCTCAACATAAAAGTTAACCTTGCTAACAGTTTGGAGAACGAACGCATTGAAATATTATTCGGATGAGTAAATCAAGTGTGCTAAACCTATAAGAGTTTCCCTTTCTTAAATTTAAAATTTAAATGCAAAGGTCATTAATTCAGTGGGTAAAAGAAAAACGTAATCACAGTCTTAACTTCATATTTGCTTAATATTTAAATTTTTTTCAAACTTATCGGGATTTTTATGCAACCGATACTTTTCTCGGAATTAAACCGTCAAAGAATTTACGATTTCCCCAGGGAAACTGGTTGATTAATATTTAAAAGGGGGCTTCTAACCTTTTTTGCGAAAACAATAAAGCAAATGACCTAGAAATTATTTCGTTCTGTTGGAAAATTATCTCATGCGTTTGCGTTTTTTCTTGTATAGGGCGACGTTGCATATCAGATTGGTGTAATTTATTTAATAATGTGGAAGGAATGTTAATTAAATACATTTAAATAGCGGAAAGGGACTTGTTATCGCAGGTTGTTTGAATTTTTTAATTCGAAGGAATTGAAAATGTTTCTGAATCTTTTTAACACAATTTTTTTACATAAGTAGTTTTAAAGTAATTAGGTAGCATGTAAATACATATCTAAAAATAACCTTAATTCGTTTTCCAATTTACTCTTACTTGCACTAAAAACCCTAGTTTACTTTTCAATTTCTGTAATTTCTTGCTGTAATACTTTCAACATCTTCAAACGTCCTTGACTAAACCATTAACTTATTTTACCCGAAGAACCTTCTCAGCGCTTCATCCAATTCGTATCGTTATTACAAATAATGCAACAACCGTTGAAATTACAACACTCGTAAATCATTATTTAATTGCTTTTCCCTGCATCCAACGGCATAATTTAATATACAGAAAATTTTTTATATAACCGCGCGATTCCGCGATTTTCTGCGAGTGTTGCCATATCACGTACTGCTGGAGGCAGATGCCCGACCAGGATGAAGAGTGAAAGCTAACACATGAAGATGGAAAGACTGCAATTAGTTGAGACATTCCACTTCTTTTTAAAAAATGCCGTCGGAGCGCATCTTTGTGGTTTAAAATATTTCGTAAAATATTTCGTATGTAGTTCCTTTGAACATGCCAAGCTCAACCAGGAATTCTTCAAACAATAAAAAATCTGTCAACCTTGCCTTTAAATTTACAATATTAACCTCAAAAAACGTTACAGTAAATTTTGATGCTCTTTTTTCACCTATAAACAACAGTCAGAATACCTACACGTGAATCATTCAAGATCGTGATTCAAACGTCCTTAAGATTATCGTCATCTGTGTCGTAGCAGCAAGACTTCACCAGACCTTCATTATAATTTAAATTCAACCGAGATATCTTGATTAACGCACTTTGCTATACATCACCGTTCTGATGTTCGCAATGTCGCAGATATAATTTTGCCGGAATTATTTCGCGATTTTGTACCGATAATAGGATTGATATTAATGACTTGTTTCAAATTTTGTGGGAAATTAGGTCAGCACCAGATTAATAAACAGTTTCATCCCTGAATGAATACGTTACAGGATTTAAAATTTCAAGTTATAATTTTACGTGAAAACCGAATTAAAATGAATTAAAAATTAAAAGCTCGTTTTTTTGTAAATTTCTTTTAAGAGCAATCAATGCTTTTAATGTAAGTACAAGGGTGGATTGTCCAAGTTTTAGGGCCATATATGCGGTAAGCGCCGCTTATTTGTAACTTACGTAATCCATACTTATTCTATTTCTTGTAACAACAATTGAAATTCGCCAGCTCACCTTAGAAGTTATGATTGTTTTATTTAACTAACCCCAAGGCTCATAATAAATTTGTTTTTTCAGAGAGATCGAAGGAAGACACAGGAGAGTTTCTAAAAATTTCCACAACGGCATGATTGTCGAAGATGAAGATTATCAGTACGGTAGCCATGGCATAGGTGGCAGCCTTGTTGTTAGAGTTACTAAAACTAGTCATTACTAGGTCGGAGTTATAGAAGACTACTTTCTGCACAGGTCCGTTTCTGGATCACGAGCGACAACCACTTATTAGTTAAACCGGGTGTGAGGTGTGACACCTCGACCAGGCAGGCAAACGGAAAACCACCTGATTATTGTCCAAGAGAATATTATGTTTGAAGATAATAATGTAGTAAGTAATTCATTAATGCGATCCGATTGGGTCCCGATAGATTGGTGAGAAATGGAATACGTGGGGCATGCGAATGTGGGCTACCAGGCAACGCATGCGAAATGTGCGATTAGAAGAACTAATCTATTACAACTTATGAAACAACATCCAAGGTCTTCTTCAAAAACTGTACTTACTTGAGAGAGAACTTCTTAGTTAAAAACTAACAATTTGTGGTATCGCAGAAACACATTGGACAGACTGTGGGCATTTTGAAACCATGGGTCATACAGTGTACATATATCTCAGAAGGCATCGGTGAAAATAGGGTTGCTATCCTTGTTAATAAAAGGCTCACAACATATGTAAAGCAATATGACCGCCTTATCAAATTAGCATTTAAAATAAACCAACAAAACTGCAAGTCTATATGCCAACCAGTAAAGCTGCCGATGATAAAATAGGGGCAATAGACCAAAAATCAAGCAAATACTTATTGAATGAAGTACCACAAAAAAGATGGCTGACTACAATACTGAAGTTGGTAATACAGCTGGTGATAACCATATTCGTACCACAGTAGGAAAGTATGGATTGGGCCAAAGAAATAACCGGGGCAAACGCCTCATTCAATTTGCACTCGATAACAAACTAACTATCGTAAACACCGTTTTCAAACATCACTCCAGAAGGCTATCTACCTGGGTTTCGCCAAAAGAAGAATATAAAAACAAAAGTCGCTGGCGATCAGCGACTATAAACTACTGAGATGACTCTAAACCTTCGTGTAGCTAGGAACGGAATAGTACCTTCAAGAACAATTCGTATGAATGACATAACGGCTTTCCAAAATAATCTTCAAAATACTATACGACTTACACTAACGAACGATCCAAATGAGACATGGAACAGAGTAAAGAAATGGGTAAGCCAACCAGTCGAGGTGAACTACATTAATAACACCACAAAGAAAAAAACATTGGTCGAGAAACGATGCACTGAAGCTAGTAGATAAACGCAAGCAAATAATACTGACACAAAAACTCACATCTACAGGAAATGAAATCATGAGAAAGGAGCTAAAAAAGATAAAAATCAACATATTGGGGAACCCGGGGCAAAACGGACTACTTAAGGTTAGGAGGACTGTAAAATGCAACTTTATAAAGTTTATTTACTTGGTCGCATATAATGCATTTAAAAAGTAACCTCTGATCAGTACATAAATTGTTATTTACGATTACGTAAACATTGTCAAATGGTCCGTGTTGCCCCGGAGCTGGGGCAAAACGGAACCCGGTTTTATCCTATTCTTTGAAAATACTTAAATATAAAAAAGGAATGTTTCTGATGTCTATTCAAACATATTAGGTATAAGTTATATAAAATATAAGAAATCCGGCTCTAGTCAACTATCTGAGTCCCAAGGTTAGGCAACTGAATATGCTTACAGGTTAGAAGTAAGTCAGGGAAGTTTTTTTAATAGAAAAGCACACCAGTATGGACCCAGATTGTTGACCAGTGCCAGAAATCCCAATAAAATTACATCATACATTATATTGGTACCTAATTAAACCCTTTCCGTTTTGCCTCGGTCCGTTATGCAACAAGTGCAGAGGTTAACTTAGAATTGTTGTAAGGCTGGGTTAGAAACTAAGAAACTACAATACAAGTACATGAATGAACAATCCAAAGAGTAATATTAACGAAATAGCAGTGCTTATCCAAATATAATAATAACTTGTTTGACTATCCTTGGGAAGAAAACTCGGTGATACTGCAGTATTCTGTTCAAAAACGAGAAACCCTTCTAAAGTATGTGTAGTAGCCAACTCCCATGGACCTTGACAGTTGAGTAATGCGCAGTAGAGTGTGTCATCAAGTTCCAGGAGTTGCCACTAGTTGGATCCACCAACTGGGCGAAGAAATGAGGGGTTCTGTTTTGCCCCATAGTTGTGTTTTGCCCCGGGTTCCCCTAGGTAAAGTTTGTGAAGAACCACAAGAACATTGCTAACAACAACCAGACACGAGAGCTGTACCAAAATGTTAAATACTTAATACTTATCAAGGGAGTTTAGACCACAAATACGTAATAAAAAAGGGAAAATGTCAGCGATGTGAAAGAAATTGCTGAGGCATGGAAAGTCTACTGCTCTAAGCTATATCGAAACGATCCAGACGCGTGGATGCTGACAGAGTAGACTATTCTTAGATCCGAGATGGTACATGCCATTAAAAATCTCAAGTGCAGAAAGGCAACAAGTTCAGATGATATAACTGCTAAAGTCGTTAAGGCGATGGGAGTTATGAGGGTTGATATTATCCATAAAATATGCAGTACAGTCTGGGGAACTGGAATATGACCAGAGGAATGGTGCGAAACGATACTACTAACTAAAGTTCTACAATACATAGTAAATAACAGACTGAATGCTTTTTTGCTTCCAGAAATATCTGAGGAACAAATTGGGTTTATACCTGGAAAAGGAACTAGAGAGCAGATAATGAATGTTTGACAACTCATCAAAAAGACTTCAATATTAAAACAAGTGTCTATTATAGACTTTACTAAGGCGTTCGATTGCGTACATTGGGATAAACTGTAGTTTATCTTAGAACAACTTGGAGTACATAAACACCCCATTCTTCTCATCCAAAACTTATACTTGGGCAACAATGCAAGGGCAAAAATTAACCACATCCTCTCAAATGCATTTAAAATTCAAAAATGAGTGCGGCAGGGCTACATCGTGTCCCCACTCCTGTTTAACATCTACAGCGAATATATAATGATACATGTGTTAGATGGCTGAGATGGCGGTATTCCAATTTATGGTACGCTGGCGACACCTTGATAGTCATTGCAAGTGCGGAGAAACTACAAGAACTTGCTGGTAAACTGAAGCGTACATGCCAAGACATGAGCCTCTTCTTAACGCCGGAAAACCTAAAGTCATGATCATCGATCGATCTAACAATCTCAAAAATACTCGGGAAGTGGCTTTTCTTGAAATAATGGATTAAACTATCTGGCATCATCGATTACTAATAGGGGTGACTGCGGAAATGAAATCAAAAGAATATTGGCAATTACCAGGAGCTCAATCTCCCAATACACAAAGTTAAAACTTGTTTTCCCAATCACAATTTATGCTACAGAGACATTGATGTTAAAGATAAATAACAGGAAGACAATACTTGATGCTTTTGAAATGTGGGTGTATAGACGCATGCTTAGAATATTCTACAAAGAACATCGAACAAATGAATCCATCCTAAGGCAATTACACAGTCACAATAGTTTATCAACCAGAATTAACCAGCCGTTCCTAAAATTTTTTGGTCATCTAGCTAAACGAACTAATGGCATGGAAAAACTTATAGGAGGTAGGAGGTAAAGTTGACGGACGAAGAACTAGACGAAGATCCCCAACCCACTGGGACCGACCAAGTAAATAAACTGATTGGCAACTGGCTGCATGAAGCAGTCCTAGTTGCACAAGATGGAGATGCCTGGAAAAATAACATCAAAGCTATAAAAACATAACATCACCCCCTTCGGGGGTTGGCGAACAGAAGAGAGTGAGTTTTGTTGGAAATTTAAGTTTCTTTTAATTTACTCAAGATTGCTGCCATTTTTATCTTTATTGGGGACAACATAAGAAAACATGATCTAATCGTACAAATTTGCCTAGTAAAGCAAGAAATTTAATAATAATTTATGTACAACAATAATTGTTAACTCACAAATGTCTAAAATCTCCTAAAAATTGTACTTCAGTAATTGACCACAAATATACAGGGTGTTAAATAATGCTTCTGCCAAACTTTGGGAATAGCTTTATTATGACAAATGGAGCAAAAAAGTATTACATGATTTTTTTCTAATACGCATAGTTTCTGAGAAAGAGCATGCTTTAATTTTACTTTTTATTCTCGGGAGAAACAAAAATAAAGGAACAAAATTTTTACGGATAAATAAGAGTCTAATACATCAAGTAACAATAAAACTTTATTAACAACTACAAAATAATTAAAGGGAAAAATATCCAACTGAGAAAAAAATGGTATAAAATTTTTCTATTCCTTTTATCGTTACGAACCCACCCCTAAAGGTTGGCAGAAGCAGTACCTAACACCCTGTATATTTATTTTGATTATCAATATTTAAAATCTTGTTATGGAAAGAAAAAGAAACAAGCTCGAAACACCCATTTAATTATAAACTCAACACAAGCAAACATCCTAACGTATGCATCGAAGCATCGAACAAGCATTTAAGTTAAATTTTAATGCTAATGTTCAATCGTTGATTAAACTTGATAAAACGTTAATGATATATCAAATGGTGTAAAAAATTCATCCATCTATCCATCTCTTACTAGCATGCACGTTTTGTAGGGCGTTTACCTTTGGAAAGCGTTGTCATCAACTAAAAATAAATTCGACCCGTTCCTGCATTTAAAAATTTGATTTCTCATACGATAAAATTGTTTTGCTTTAATGTTGTGCTTTTTTTTAGATTACCTAAATGTTTATTCTAATGGCGTTTAAATTATGTAATATGTTCCTTTATTTAAATTCATCCAAATTATGCTGATGGTTCGTTCAAAAAAGACTAAACATAAAAAAATGTGAAAGTAACAAAATTCGTATTTTTGCAGGTTTTTTAATGTTTGTTATATATTTCTAGTTTCTACAATTTTCATTATACTTGATTAAATACGTCCTGGAACTTATGACAACCTAACTGTTTCGCATCAACAAAACATCTTGGTTGTGGGTTTTAAATACGAAACGATTGAAATAAGAAACCTCTTAGATTAAATTAGATGACTAATAACCTTAGCAATATAAGTTTAACAACTCGTGGGAAAAAAATTGTAAATTTTTCTTCACATAAATTAATTTTGCACTCTTTAATTAAAACATTAAAAGAACATTACTCATACTTCATGCTATTTAATCAGATTAACAAAACAAAACGTTTATTTGTATGTAAGGTTACATAATTTCTTCCTGATAATGAAATTTTTTAATGCGGATTTATAGTATTATTTATAATCGCAAGCCTTTAGGCTACGACAAAATTCTAACTTTCATAAAGGTGTGCATCGGAAATCTTTAAAAAAATTTAATGGCATAATAATAACAATTACTTTAAAAAAATGCACGAGCCGTGTGAGTTAAACCGTAACCTATTATTAAGACTTCAAAAAAAGTTCGTCAATACAATTCGCAAAATTATAAATCAGTTAACTACCGTGCATTTATCGACGTATTGCGATGTAATGCGGAAATGCTTGTGCACACAAATGCAAGGTTTTTGTATGCAAATGCTGTGTAAGAATGCGATTGTTAACTTCTGAATTGAATACTGTATTAACGACCAGTAATCAACGATCGGTTGTTAGTTAACACGACGTTCTGCGTGATAGAAATGTTGTGTAGTACCCGTAGTCAGTGGGAAAAAGAAATTCTGTAGAGAATTTATGCTGAATCGCACACAAGAAGAATGTTTCCTTTCGGGAAGAAGATTTTTATTGTTCGGTTAGATAAAGGAGACGTGAAAAGCAATTTGCATGCATATTATGGTTGTTTTAGAAGTGGCTTGATAAAAATCGTTTCAGAAATTTTTACTTTACTTTTTAAACGTACGCCAATGGAAACTAACTAATGCCTTTTCGTAAGCTTCATGATTGATGATCCGGATTCTCACGTAATTAATTATTATTGAACCTGAAGGTTGGCTTCGCCTTAAGAAAGACGTTTTATGCAACCCATACTACGTTAAAGACTACCTTTTCACTTTGCTCAGCAAATACTTTATAAGAGATTATGATTCTAAAATACTAAAATGGGAAGCTAAATCTGAATTAAAAGCTGTTATTTAACTTTTAGTAACTTCAGAATACAAAAGTTCCTAAATTTTTTTCCCGAAAATATTCCGAATGTATCTAACTTAATGAAATTAATTGTTGCTACAGTAAATATCTGAAAATAACAACTTGAGTTACTTGTGTGCTACTAGAAGAAGTTGAAAAATAATGTCAAACCATAGTTAAATTTTAAATAAATTCATTGCAATTTCTGTAAAACTTCACAAGATAAATTTCATTCGTAACGAAGGAATTCTTAGTTGTTTGCTCTGCATAGTGCTTTGTTTTTATTGAATCTTAATTTTCAGGCGATCATTTTACGGTTTAAAATTTAATTTGTAAATTAACAAATTAATTAAATTATGAAGCTTTTGGTTTCAGATTTCCCCTTTTGTTTTCTATTAGAGTTTCTACTTTTGAAGTATTTAACAAGCAATTTAAATTTTCCTTGTTTAGTCTCAGTTCATCTTACACACTTGTTTTCACTTTCTCTCCTTTCTTTATTTCTTCTAATTTGTTGAAAGATTCTTTGCTATACAGCTCCCAAAATCATATTTATGCCCGTATATAGTGTATATTCTTCGAAATTAATTCGGTTTCCGTTCTTAAAAATAAACGTAATATGTGATTATTTTCACTCGCTGAATATTGATTCTCTTCAACAATACAGTGTGTCCATTTTATATCGTAAACCCTTATTTAAATAGGTAACACACATTGCACGTCACAGGTAAACCTTTTGGAACCAGTATGGATGGTTGTCTATTTAAAATGATTAAGGGACTACGGAATAAAGTTAACACCCTGTAGTTTTTTTCTATCCCACATTTTATAAATCTTGGAGCATTGCCTCTTGGTCCGGATGATTTATTGCTCTGAATTGATTTTATTATTATCTTCTTTTGTGACTGCGATATCTCTTCTGTCTGGTTTTCAGTATTTGTTTTTCTGCCTCCGTAGATTCTGTTTTTTTTTTTCAATTAAGATGCCTATGTAACCTTTCCCAATCATTTTCCCTCATATAAGAAATATATACTTTATTCTCATTTCCTCTCCTTTCTTTATATTTCTTCTAATTCGTTCAAGGTTTCCTAGCATACAGCTCAGGGAGGAAACGTTCCTTTTCACATGAGCCCAGATTTTCTTTCGATTTAATTCTAGGCCAAGATAAATTTTGTTATTTACTTATAATTGTATATTTCTTTTGCTTTTTATGAGTTGATCGTTTTCGTTCGGTTTTTGCTATTGAAGTAAAGTCACTTTTACTCAAGTTTTTATTATTATACAGGGTGTTTCATAACGTACGGAGGATACTGAAAGGATAACTAGAGGGGACCAAAATAAGATTATTTTCTTAATAAACTTTTGACCAAAACCCAATAACAAAAAAGTTAGGTACAGTGGTTTAAAGGTCTTAAAAAAAGTTTGTCATTAAAATGGTAATCCAACTTTGCATTTTGGGTAGGCAGCAATTTTTTTTATCGGCGTATAGAGAGGTCAGTGGTGAGTCTAAATCAGAGTTTTCGGGGGGTGTTCTCCTCCGTACGTTATGAAACACCCTGTATTTCTATGTCTCAATAAATTAATGGCAATGCACAATTTGCCCTGGTCAGCTCTTATAATTATTGATGTTATTATAAGATTTTGACGATCTTTTTTTTATTGATTTTAAAACATAGCGCCAGGGTGATCGCCCTTCTTCTTTGGTTTTAAGATTCCTGCCGTAATTGAATCCAATGGAAACCTTCAGCAATTTTTTGTAGATTTTCTGCAGCGAAGATACATCACCTTTTTTACTACAAAGCGCATTTATTATTATATTCTAATAATAATATGTATTGAACATTCACAAATCCGTATAGTACTTAGTTCTAAGAAAAACATCGAATTTAAGTGTAGCAACAGAAAATAGTTATTATTTTAGACAAAATGTTTGAGGATGCGTCTCAACAGTGAAAGTAAAATTAAAACCAAAATAATTGTAAAACACACAAATCTGTCATAAAAATGAATAGGCCCTAATTATAAGTCCTTATAGTTATTTATGTCCTACCGGTATATTAACTGACAATGATGACTCTATTTTGAGGTATGTTATACAGGGTGTCCCGGGAGCAACCTGCAAAACTTTGGGAATATGTTGCTGAGGTCATTCTAAGAAAAAAAGTTCCTATAAATAAGGGTCCGAAAGTACTTCCTTTTCGAGATACAGGGTGCCCAAGAAATAAGCTTTTATTTTTTAATATCTCGAAAACGATTTAAGATATTAATTTGAGCTTGGGTATGCACTATACTGGCATGAAGAGACTCCTTTTTGGTCCAACTAGTTTTGACAATTCCAGCAGTGGCGTGCATGACAGCAAAAAAATAAATAATTCTGACGAAAAAAATAGTACGCCACTGCTTTTTTTCAAAATATGTATTTGTTTCTTAATCGGACTCTAATTCTAAAAAGAAAAGGCCTCTTGAGTTTTTCTGGTAGGACAAACAGTTTTCGAATAATAATCGAAAAACTTTTGTAAAAAAAATAATTTGAACTAGTTATTTCAGAAAACGCTTGCAAAGGAAACGTTTTTCGATTATTACTCGAAAACTGTTTGTCCTACCAGAAAAACTCAAGAGGCCTTTTCTTTTTAGAATTACTTTCCGATTAAGAAAAAAATACATATTTTGAAGAAAACCAGTGGCGTCCTATTTTTTTCGTCAGAATTATTTATTTTTTTGCTGTCACGCACGCCACTGCTGGCATTATCAAAACCAGTTGGACCGAAAAAGAGTCTCTTCATGCCAGTATAGTGCATACCAAAGCTCAATTTAATATCTTAAATCGTTTTCAAGATATTGAAAAAAAAGCTTATTTCTTGGACACCCTGTATCTCGAAAAGGAAGTACCTTCGGACCCTTATTTATAGGAATTTTTTTTCTTAAAATGAACGCAGGAACATATTCCCAAAGTTTTGCAGGTTCCTCCCGGGACACCCTGTATACAAAATAACGCCCTATTTTTTTATAATGCCCTCGGGCGTATTATGACCAATAAAAACCAGTAAAAACCATTTGTTTCCATGGATACAACTTTATTATGCGCCACTGTCACAGTGAAAATTAATGACAGCTCAGTTAATCTCACAAATCTAAATTACAAAATAAATGTGAATTAGATAAGTAAACTCGTAGGACATAAAACGTTGAAGGCACCATGGGCATTACTAAAATAAAATCAAATTCATTAAAAATATTTATTCATTCCGTTATTTATTTTATGGTTAATTTCATTGATTACATTGCTAGCGTATAGTAACGCACCAAATAAAAATTGTAAGGAGTGTCCTAAAAGTATCAAAATTCCATTATCTTAGAAAAATTATAATAAATTATGTTAGGTTTTTTTTTTAAATTTCAGGGTCCGTCTTTCCATTGACTCCGGGGAACACTGCCTCCTAAGAGGGTTATTGTGCATATGTGCATACCCTGATCAATAGATCACACCCATTCGGCGATCTTTGTTCCCTGTATCAAAAGATAAAGGTCCTTCACCGGGTGTCTAACAAACTCCTTCGGTTCCATAGTAGGCTGCCCGAATATGCGCTTTTTCTTCCTAACACATCACAGACACAAAAAATGTGTGTTGCTGCTTGATTATTGCAAAGTCTACAAGTAAGGTCTTCATTGTATTTACTGATCTTCTACGGGTGTTGTTTAACAGTTGCATGTCATGTTAGTAGACCTGATCAGTTCGCTTCTTGGTTTGTTTATCAATGTCTTGCTGTGGTTTTGTCCTGGTTTATTAGTAATATCCTAATATCTTTCATGTTGAATGCTAATTCAGTCACTTACATGCCCTCGGATGGCACTTCTTGAAATTCCTAAGGCTGGTTCTGGGCCAAGGTAAGCCTCAGTCGATCCCTGCCTATCTAATTCGTCGGTTGCCTCATTACCGTCTATGCCAGTACCCAGAATAGCCTCACGATATTCTGCTCTGCCAGGTCATTGAGTTCCTCTAGGCTAGGCGTTTCCATACCAGTCTGGGTGAAATTCTACTTCTCGAGAGAAACTTCAAAGCCGCCTGGCTGTCTGACATTGTGTAGATCCGCTTACGTTTTTAAGTTCTCCAAAATTGTTTTTCCGTGCACATTGTAATATTGCGTATATTGAATGAAAAGCTGGGTCTCTCTTTTAGTCTTTCGCCATAAAGTCCTGATCCGCCACTAGTCTTTGTTTTGGAACTGTCAGTGTACCAGATTAGACTTCCAGGTGGAATATCCTCTTTGGAATCTTTCAATTCGTCACGATCCTCAATTACCACCTCGAAGAATGCGCCTGAAAGGTATGTGGGAATCATACAGTGCACTCTTATTTCAGTAGGCCATCTATGCTATACTTGTGTTCTATACTTAAACGAAAATTGTACAGTGAGTTTTGCAATCTATAGATTCCCAACCTTGCCTCTCCCTGTACTACTATATAAAGAGGAAGATGGTCTAGGAGAGTCTCCATAGCAGCAGTCGTCATTGTCCCTTTTATGCCAAGACAAGCAAGCCGTTGTATTTTGCTTAGTCTTAGTTTGGTGGATTCCTGATTGACTTTGGGCCACCACACCAAGGCCGCATACATGATAGCTGTAGTACTTTAGTGTATAGCCAATGCACTATTCGTGGTTTGTGACCCCAAGATTTATCGTACGTTCGCTAATGTAGTTTTCAATTTTCTGGTAATTTTACCAATATAGGTTCCAGGTTAGTTTGGAGTCCAATATGACTCCCAGATACTTTACCTCCCCTGAAAAGATAGCTTCTTTACCACAAAGAAGTAAAAGTCTCAAACCCTCTAGGTTTTTTCTTCGCGTAAATGGTATTATGGTGGCTGTTTCGGGACTGACCCTAAGGACTTCCCTTTCAGTCCACCTACGACATTCAGGGCCTATTGCATACGCTCCCTGACTATGTTGGCAAATCTCCCTTCTACTGCTATGACAAGATTATCAGCGTATCCTAAGGGAGAAAACCTTTTGCTGCAGAGCTCTTGCAGAAGCTCGTCCATGACAAGGTTCCATGGCATAGGAGAAAGAATTCCCCCTGGGGACATCCTACTGCCACCCGAACTGCTACGGTTTCATCCAGCAGTGATTTCTAGACTACTCTCCCACTCAGTATGCAGTCTAACCACCTGCAGTAGGTCTCCTCTAACTCACGATCTCGTAAGGCTGTTTTAATTGATCTGAAGGATGTGTTGTCAAATGCTCCTTTTATGTCTAGGAAAATTCCAAGAAGTATCTCTTTATTTTCCAGCATCTTCTCCACCCTTTTGACAAGATGATGGAGTAGTGTTTCTGTTGATAAACCTGCTCTACAGGCAAACTGGTTTTGGTGTAGAGAACTGTTTACCAGAACGCCATTCCCAATGTGGCTTAAGTACAAATAACATAAGGCTAATGGGTCGAAATGACTTCAGGGTGCGCCACAAGAGCGGAAGATGATATTTATTTTATTTATTTATTTAATGGGCGAAATCTAGGGATTTCAACGCGCATCAAGTACTAATGGTTATTAGCATCACCTAACTACAATTTTGCCGAATACAAGGGATTTTCACCCCTGGAAGGAATCTTTATCATGTCAAACATCATATTAACACGGAACCTACCGTACGTCATATCCGAAGAACGACATAGGTACTTTCAAATATTTTTCCGCGTTAAAAACTCCCCGACCTGGTTTACGGAAGATTTTCAAGTTGGAGTTATTTCAGTATAATCAAACTAGCCGGGTGTTACTGCATGTCATATTGTTTATCACATGTATGTGATATGCCATTTAATAAACAGGAACCACTGGATAGATGTAGATCGCTCTTTTGCTGTAAAATACTTTTACAAAAGTGGCCCCTCTACAGCTACTGTTAAAAGATTATTTTGGATTTACTTAAACATCCCTTTACACAGAAATATTCCGTCTGCACACTCAGTCGGAGCTGTAACATCGCTCTTTTCCAATGTGATTTCTAAGAATGAAAATATTCCTTGGCGTAAAAGATCTACATGTTTCACAGTAAGTCACCCTCTAAGTATTTCTGAACTAATATTGAAAATTCGGGAAGAAATCGGTACAATTTTATTGGAAATGTTACGTCGGATAAGGTAAAGTTTGGGGTTCAAATTAGAAGACTGTGTTCAACGAGGTGCAGCTCATTTGTCAAAATATTTTCCTCAAAAAATAAAATGGTGTATTATGTTCACAGTCAACAGTTAATAAATCAATTTATTCTAATAATTCTTTTGATTAATTAGTTTCTCAAACACTCATTCGCATACAGATTAAAAATTCAAAGTAAGAACGCTCGAAATATCTTTACACAAAGTTAAATAAAAATAACGTAAAAGCGAAACATGCAACAAGACAAAAGATCAGACCAAATCAGAACAATATAGATCAAATCAAGAAAAAATAAAGTCATAATCATCGTGTTACGACGGTTGTGGCAAGAAAATCGCGTAAAATAACAATCCATATCTATTGTTTTTGTTTCCATAAAATCAAGGCTTAAAACGTGGATAAGAGAAAATAAACCTAGCTATAAGGTTAAACTGCACCATTCAGGCAGTATCAAATATTTAAAAAATATAGAAAACCAATAAGATGCCGATGCTCATCGAAAGATATTCAAGTTGATACATAAAACACACTATCTGTGCTCGAAACTTACTATCCTACATCATTTGTTATTCGATAAGAGCAGAGGCGGCCTAAGGAATCCTTCTAAATAACCTTAATGAAAAAACATTACCCCAAATAAAAACAAGCCGCAAGGCTTAGCAGTTAAGGGGTGGTAATTAAAATTATTTACCTAAAAACCTCATTAATGGCAATTTGTAAGCGGCAGACGAAAAATCTCATGTTTCACGGTTATACATACTGTTTTGAAATTTAGATGCACGCGTTAGGGCGTCCGGACTATCGACCCCATTTTATCTATGAGGGGTTGCAGCAACAGCAACCCGAGGTAGAGTGTAACTGATGGTAATAGTTCGCTTGAATGAGTTTGTCTAGCCGGACCTGCAATCGTTAGTGGCCTGCAGAATGTCGATATACGAATTGGGGCGCACTGATAACAATTTATGGTTATTTGGCTTTTGTTGTGTTTTATATTCATTTGGCTTCTTTCAAAAGACACGATGTCTGAACTCGTTGGGGTTGTTATGGTATAAAAAAGAAAATCAAGTCAACGTGTTTGTGTATTCTTTTCGATTATTGAATAGAAAATAAAGGAAGTTCGTTTTTAGAACTATTCAACCCAAGAAAAGTTTATTTACCAGCATAATTTATTCTACCCAGGAAACTTCGTTTACAAATTGGATTTGTAGAAATTGAACATTTCCACGAAAAACTATTCATTACGCAACTAAAGAAAATAATTTCCGTTTTGATTATACAACTTACATTGCTTTTAGTTCAGAAATGCATAATTTTCAGCAAATTTTCTTGGCGTTATTATTTTAAAGACTTGGAAATTCTGATATTTGTTGTTAATGCCGTTTCCTTTAAGTTCGGGCGGGTTTTTCAGCCGTGATTATTATCAAACCAGCAGATTTAATGTAAGTAAACTGTTTCACAGTCTAAAATTAAAGAGATACTAAAATATTTTCCCAAAGGAGTAAATCCTTAAGAGTTTAATCTCGCAAATGAAGATATAGACTTTATTAAAGGAAAGACAGATTAAACAACCAATTCAACAAAATTACAAAAATGTAAATCGAGCGTATAAAAGACGCAACGTCGCCTTTTAATATTTCGGATGGATATTTTATTACTCGGTTTATCTCAACTCGTATTTTATAAGAGTTACGTTTGCTGTAACTGTCCGTGATCGTAAAAATTAACCACTTTTAGTCTAGTAATAGCCTATAATTTTACTTTAAATAAAATTGAACAATCATTTTATATGAATAAGCATAGCTTAAACGTACGTTTATTAAATTTGAGCTGATAAACATCAATTTACGAATACTGATTTAAAAGCCACAAAATTTGCATTTTACGCGATGCATTTTTATTTGATATGTTTGAGTAAATTATTTTAATAAACGACATTTTTTTATTTATTTTTCGAGTAAATATTGGTAAAAATAATTTAATGGAAGGCTGGATGAAACATGCTGCGCAATTAATTATTTAAGCATAAAATTACAATCAAATAAAATTTATTTACATTAAAGAACATGCTAAATATGCATGCACTACTGTAATATATAATCTGAAGCAAAATCTTACCACGGAGTAGAAAATTTTACTTTAAGTTAGGAATCACCATCTCATATTGTTTATATTTATTCTGAACTAAAGTGAATTGAAGTTTGGGGCGCGTTCTACGCCAAAAGCTATTTTAGCACCTCTTTTCCTTATTTGTATATTTTTCATTGAATTTTCAACGTTTAAACAACATCTTAAAAAATAAAGTAGGCCATGTAGGGAAATAATTATTTATCATTGATTTAAGCAATATGTAAATCGGTGTTATTAATATCAGCTTTGATCGATTTTAAAGATATGGTTTATAACAAAATTTGTGTTTCTAATTCGTTAATATCAGAAAGCTTATGTTGTTTACTCAGAACAATTGACACGAGAGCTGTGTCTATACAGCCTAGGATCTTACAAATAACACCATTACAAGCTGTCTAAATTTGATTACCAATACAAGAAATCGAAGTCATGGCCAACTATGGCTCAAATAAGTTCTGAAGAGATTATATGTTTTTGTTGTTATTGCTTGCCTGTAAATAAATTGCCTATTTCTGTAATCAATGCTTGTATGTATTTTAACTACTTTTCTTTTCTATTTACTTACTTACTTATTTACTTAACCCAATACCTTTTGTACCATTAGACGTAAGGCTTTGTGGGTTGGGCTGTGGTTTTATGTGGCTGTGGTCCTTCTTTTCTATTCTGGCCCTTTCTCGTAACCTCACTCCAATTCGTGCCTCTTTATTCTTCTTCTTAGGACACCGTCTCCACACGGGGGGTTGGCGATCCAATTGGCTATTATTGTGTGGGAGACCGTAGCTCTGAAAATCTCGGTTGACGTCTGTCCAAGCCATTTGCGTAGATCCTTTAGCCATGAATTCTCTCGTCGACCAACTGACCTTTTCCCCCTTTAAGCTACTGCTATTTTCACTTCTTCTGTCCATTTCTTCCTTGACTATTCTACTCTGTTCTTTCCAATTACTCTTGCTTCATAGACCCTTTGTGCTTTTCTATCGTCCGCCATTCAGAATATATGCCCTAGCCAGCCTAGTTGTCTTTCTTGTATTATTGCCACCACTGCTTTTGTATTTAATTGTTCTCTGAATACTTCATTATGAGTAAGAAAATGGAACTTCTAGAAGAAATGAAAGCACAAGATATACAACTGATAGGAGTGAGAGAGACGAAAAAAGAGGGAACTGGAATACAATGGTTAACTGATGAATACATACTTTACTATTCAAGGGTACAGCCAGGACAAAGAAGGGAGGAAGGGGTAGGAATAATTATAATAAAAGAATTACATAAGATAACTACAAAATTCAATCCAATCTCCGCAAGAATAATACATATTAGGATAGAAGAAGGGTCGCACTTACTAGATTTATTACAACTGTATGTACGCTCCAATAGAGGGAACGCAGGATGAAATTATGGAAAGATTTTATGAAGAGTTACAGAGGGTGGTAGATACATTAAGAGACGACAATGGTAGCATATTACTGATGGGCGATTGGAATTCCAGAGTTGGAAATGATCACAACAAAGGGGGGGATGTTTAGGGAAATATGGAAAAGCAAACATAAACAGAAATGGGATCAGAATGATGTAATTCTGGCAGATGAATGATCTAATAATTGGAAATACCTTCTGGGATTAATAATTAGAGCGAAAATATACGTTTAGAGCCGAGGAAAGAGGCGCAAAAAGCCTAATTATATGGTATATACCAGTGAAATGACACAGTTGATAAACAATGTCTATACAGAAAATGAGGCAGAATTGAATACCCAACACAGACTAGTAAGGACAGTACTTGAAATTAAAGGACCAAAACGGGAAGATATGGAGGACTATCCACAAATAAGCATCTTCAAATTGAAAAATATAGAAACTAGAAAAAGATACCAAAAGGAAACGGATAGAATATTTGAGGAATTAAAGAATACAGAAGTAAATAGGGATATAGAAGAATTATGGAAAGGTTTTAAGGAAACAATCTTGGATAGAGCAAGGGATATATGTGGTATTAATAATGGGAGGCTAAAACTAAAGAGGACAGGCTGGTGGAACAAGGAAATACGGGATCTAGTAAGAGAAAAAAAATTGCCTGGCGCGCGTACCTGAGAACGAGAAAAGATGAGGAGGAAGAGGAATATAATAAGGGGAGGAAAAGAGTGAAAAAGTCGATAAGGAAAGCTAAAAAGGGCATAAGAGACAATAACAATAAGTTAATACCAGAGAAAGAAGAAGTGGTTAAAATATGGAAAGGCCACTGTAGTGAAAAATTTCAAGGGGGGACTCGAGATAATTTAGACAGTGAGATCCAGGAAGAAAATGAGGAGGAAGGAGAACAAAATATACAATGGGAGGAGCTAGAAATAGCTCCAGCATAGTTCAAAACCGGTAAAGCAGGAGATTTTGATAAGATAGACCCAGAATTAATAAAATGGCTTGGTAACGAAGGTAAGAATTGGCTATTAGAAATTTTAAGAATGGCATGTAGAACGGAGAAAATACCAAAAGATTGGGAAAAGAATATAATCTTGCCTATTCATAAGAAACGCGATGGCACTATATGTGATAATTACAGAGCAATTTGCCTCGCAACAACAACCTTTACGATTTATACAAGAATATTAGAAATAAAATTAAGGACAGAGATAGAACCGAAATTGGAAGAAGAGCAAACTGCTTATAGAAAAGACAGGCAAACAACGGACAACATCTTTGTTCTGAAAAAGGTTATCGAAGGAAGGATTGAAGCAAATAAAGAACTATGGTTATGTTTTATAGATATAAAAGCAGCCTTCGATTCCATAGATAGAAATATAATTTGGGAAGGACTAAGAAAACTACAAATATCGGAAATTTTAATAATAAAAATTAAGAGTGTATACAAGAAAGTTACCGCACATATACAGATACAGGGGGTAACTTCAAAAGAATTTTAACTGCAAATAAGGATTAAACAGGGGGATAGCCTCAGCCCCCTGCTTTTCAACGTAATACTGGGCAGAATAATTAAAAACACGAGTAAAGGAACATCGAGCGAGAAAACATTGCTGGGATACAGAAACCTATTACCAATACAAATAGACAACCTTGTACATTCATACGATATAATTCTATTCGCGGAAACACCTGGAAAACTAAACAGAAAAATTGAAATATGGAATAAAGAGATAATGGCATGAGGGTGGATCTAGAGAAAACGAAAATAATCAATAAGAAAACAAAGGGAAGGACAGGGTAATATGATTTCATGTAAGGAAATACATTTAGAAGAGGTAGTGATGGAAAAATAGAAGAGGAAATAACCAATAGAACAAAAAAAGAAAATAAGATATATTATGCGTTAATGAAAACTATATTTGGAAAGAAAGAAATTAGTAGGAAAACTAAAATAAATGTCTATAAAGCAATAGTGGTTCCAACTCTAACATATTCTAGCGAAACATAAGCATAACAATACAATCACAGCAATGGAAATGAGGATACTCAGGAAAATAGCAGGAGTGACGGAATTGGATACGTTAAAAAATACGGAAATAAGGGAATCTTTACAAACTGAGACACTAGTAAACATAATAGACAAGAAACAATTGAACTGGTTTGGACACGTCATGAGGATGAAGGAGAGACTCCCCAGAAAAGTCATGGAAGCAAGGAACACAGCCAAGAAGAAAAAGGGTAGACTCAGGAAGATGTGGATACAAAAAATAGTTGAAATTGGAAAAAAACAAGGGGGAGAGTTTAGCAGAAATGAAGGAAGGACCGTAAAGCTTGGAGGAAGTGTACGTGTAATTAAACAATAGCTTTCTTCCGACGCTCTGTAAAGGGCAGAATGATTATGTTGAAGCAGAAGAAGAAGAAGAAGAAGAATACTTCATCTGAATTTTATCTCTCCTCGTTTTACCTTCAATCTTCCTAAAAAACCTTATTTCGGGCTGGTAACCCTGGATTTATATTCGTCAATGTACATGATTCACTACCACATATTACAGTCGGAATCACTACTTTTTTAAACGTTGACACTTTGACTTTTTTGGTATTTCTATTTTCCCGAAGAATGTACTTTTTATAGTGTTGAATGATTATCTCGTTATTTCGTTGTCTAGTTTTCCATTATTACTGATATGAATTCCTAAATATTTAAAGATGTCGTTCTTCTTCTCATACTTCTCTTCTATAGCTATTAACGTGGTTTTTGTTTTTTCAGTATTAATGGCCGTGTTTATTTTTTGTAGTTCCTGTCTATATACTTCTAAATTGTTGTAAATCTTCTTTGGATTTGAACCATTTCGTCTGTAAATGTTAGTTCTGTTACTTTTTCCCCTTTCCAGTACACTACATTGCCTTTTTTAGTCCTTTCTTCACTTTCTGGGGCAGCGTCGTGCATGACTAGCGTGAAGAGTAGTGGGCTCAACACGCAACCTTGCCTTCATTTCTTATTCTTACTATGTTTGTCTTTTTGTAGGGAGCTGTTATTATATCTGTTAATGTATCCTCCACTGCTCTTTCCTTTAATCACTTTCAAACATCTTCTCTACGAGAATATACATGTTACTTGCCTTTCTTTATTTATTCCTGTCTCGCTTATTTATCTTATTGCACATATGAGGTCTGGAGTCCCTCTATGCTTTCTGAAACCGCATAAAGCATCACTAATTCAGCTATCTGTTTTTTCTTCTATAATTGACGTGAACAGGTATTTCCTGGGATGCTTAACAGGGTAATCCCCCTATAATCCTTACACTCTTTCGGATCCCTTTTTTTATACAACGGTATTATTATACCGGTTCCCAATCATTTTATATCTACGTGGTTCGTAATATATCGTTTAGCAATTGTAGGAATAAGTTAGTGCCAATCTCTCCCATATACTTCAACATTTCCGCTGTTATGTCGCTGGTGCTTTTCCTTTTTTCCACTTTTTTATTAAAATGGCAAGTTCTTTCCTTGTTATTGTTATCTTTTCTGTGTCTTGATATTCTTGTCCTATACCGAATGCGTTTGTATCTGGTTCTTTAATTTCCGCTTCTTCTGCACCTTTTCCATTTTTCCCTTTTTTTTTCATCTAAAAGTTCTTGGAAATATTACTTCCATCTTTCCATTTTGTTTTGTGCTTTAATTAATAGATTTCTTTGTTTATCGTTTAGTGTAACTAGCTGTCTTCGTACCTCTTGGTCTTTTTAATGTGCCGTTGAACAATTTTTGATTTTCTCTATAAGTAGCTTCCCTTTATTTTATCTCCAAGTTCTCTCCAAGCTTCTTGTTTTGCATTTTTTACCATGTAAGTTCTAGCAGTCTTGTATGTCTCATAATCATCACTGTCTCTGGTTTGGCGGTACTTTCGCCATTTATCCTCCTTTTCTTTCACTTTTTCCTTGATTTCCAATGTCCACTATGTTGTCTTCTTATCTGCATTTCCTATTTTCGCTATTCTGCAGTTCGTTGGAGGCTTCTAAAATATTTACAATTTTCTTCTACTAACCCCTTTTGTTCTTGTTTCAGTTTATTCTCTATATTTTTTTGATATATTTTCTTTATTTCTTCTATTTTTAGCTTGTCTTTTCTTTCACTATTGCTCTCTTCCTTTTTCTTGCTGAATTTTAGTGTTAATTTTCATCTTCATCACAACTAAATGGTGGTCACTGTCTATTTCAGACCCACGTTTTATTTTCATGTCTCTTATCTTATCCCACGTTTCATGACTAGGAAAGAGTCTATTATCATCGACTTTTCGTGTCTACCATAATCTACCCTCGTGTATTTGCGAATGTCTTTGTGTTTATATTTGTTGTTTGTTATTATTAGGTCGTTTTTTATACTTCTATTATTCTGTCCCAGTTATTATTTCTTGTTTGTTCTTCTTGTGTGCCTATATACCTTTCTGTCCCTATATTTATGTTTCATATTCTCCCATTTAGGTCTCCCATCACTGTGATGTTATTTTTCTTATTATCAATTTCCGTTTCTTCGAAGAATTTGTCTTTTTCTTCTTTAGGTGCATTGTCTTTTATCCTAATATACTACTATTGTGTTAAGTTTTGCTTCTACTACTAATATTCTTTCATTTACAAATTTTTCGCTTACTATTGTTTCTATTCTTTCTGGTTTAATTATTAATCCTACACCTTCTTTTCCACTCTTTGTATCTTTTACTCCCGACCCGTACATCTACTATGCCTTATTAATTTTATCAAGTTTTCCCTTTCTTTTTTGTTTCCATAATATCTAAATAAAAAAATATCCCAATTTTTCCACTTCATCTACCAATTCCATCTTCCTTTCCTGTTAAGCTCCATATGTTCCATGTGCCCAATTTAATTTTTGAATAGTAAGTGTGTTGGCCCTTTTCCATATCTGCATTTTTCCTTTGATGCCGATCCGTCATTGCTGTGTTCGTTATCTTTCTTGTTCCAACCTGCTTATTCTTTATTAGTTTTTTGTTTCATACTCCTGGATTTTTTCCTTCTCCCTATCTCCCTTATGAAGCTTATCATTAATCCATACTTTCTAGACTATTATTTTAACTTTTTTTTTCCTTTTCTTTCTTCTTCTTTCCGAAATCTCTAATTTTCTTTTAAACATCTCCTTCCATTAATATCATTGTTTATAGAAATGTCTTTGCCCTTTAGTTTCAAACAATTTTTATACACCTTCTTTTCATCTTCTTCGTTTTGTAAGGTTACTACACATTTTTTTGTAATTTATTGCATATGCTTCCATAGTTTTTCTTGTTGGTCTATTTTGAACTCCAATTCCTCAATTTATTTCTCTAGCTATTGTATCTCGTTTTTCCATTGTTCTTTGATTTTCTGTATTTCGTCATTTAATCTACGGATCTCTGCGTTGCTTATTTTGAATTCTTTCGCCATTTTTCTTTGAGTGTTTTCGTATCCTTCTTTGGTCTCTTTTGTTATTTTCTCTGTTTATTTTTCCATTATTTTAATCTCATCGTTTCCTTCATTCAGTTAGATTTTTTTTGCTCTTTCTGAATATTAGATACCTTCTCCGAATTTGTTTCGACGTACATATTCTCTTTTTCGTTTATCTGACAATTCGCTCTTGGTTATTTGTTTGTCTACTATTTTAACTTTTGTGCCCAATTGTAATAACACCTTTTTTTATTTATTATTTTTAATACTAATTTATTCCCCTTGGTTCCACCGATTTTTATAGTATAGTAAGGTACTTTCAAATTTAGAAACGTTTTTAGTTCGAATGGGGAACTTTGCAAAACGAATCTTCCAAAACATCAAGTTTCAAATACTAAAATATAAAAAGTATAATAATTTCCACTCTCTAAATACGTCTACCGTAATAAAAAAAAGTTTACATCCTATTGTCATTGGAATTCGTTCAACTTGTTCTTTAATAAAAATCTTTATTTACTAGAAAGCTCTGTTTACATATTAATTATGGTTTTAAACTCAAATTTTATAATTTTAAGCCCAAACATGTCTTAGAACTGGTTTCAACTAAACCGGTCAGAAAATGCTCGAAATTCAAAAGAGCAAATGTTCATGTAACGATTGGATGCCCAACGAGCAATGAAAAACAACTGATTATATGTGATCTAAGTTCAAGCTCTGAACTCAGTTTAAATCACGACTGAAAAACCGTCCTTTACATTTTCAACTCAGACTTATAAATAATTAGGGACGCCAGAAATGCTTTAAACTTGGCAGATATGTTTTTATCTAACTACTCGTATAATATAACCATTCAGATACATATATCTACGAATAATTTTCACGAAGACTTTTTCATTTGAGCTTTTTGATTTCGACCAGTTTATTTCGAAAACCAAAGTTTTAAATTTTACAGGCAATAATTACAATTGGTAACCAGTTCTTAGTACAAACTTCTTGAATTTTCAGACTCTAAAAACTTTTACTTTACAGCATTCACCTGCAAAGAATCGTTGTTAAATACCATAAAATGAATATTTAAAACAAGCCAAGATTTCTATAACTACCCAAATTAAATTAAAAGTTTTTAATTAATCTGCAGGAACTTTTGCGGGTGGTAAAAAAATTAAAAAGGTTGAAATTTACATGCTTCAGGAATCCTAACAATGTCACTGCTACGGGCAGAGAGCTGTGCATAGTTTCGAAACCCTCATTGTTCCATAGAGGCAGGAAATTACTTCCACAGCTACCCTGAATATTACCTTGAGTTTCAACTGAATTTAAATATGTTATTTAAAGAAAACGGCTTACGTGAATTTTGTTTTGTTTAATTTCTTTTTGAAATTGCTTTGGGTACAAAGTTATTTTTTATTACTTTAAAACCTAGTCCCAATTATCCCAACTGGGAAAGATATTTATATTCCAATGGTGGAGTTAATTGGGGCGGTGTGAGAAATATTCAAAGCTCCAAATTAACGAGATAGTGTTAGTAATACAGGCTGTTTAATGGTAATATATGAAATCGGCGTTAAAAGGCGATAAAAGCCGTACGTGTTCAAATGAATAATCGTAACCGTTTTAGTACAGATGGGATCTGGAATACTAAAGTGAATGAAAGACACACTTTATTACTATTAAGCACCGGACTATTAGCAATGAAACGGACAAAGTGTTCAATTATCCCGTGCAATAAAGTTAAATAGTCAAGAATTAATCTTGGAGAGCTTTGCTATTTCTCAGTACGCGGAGTCCTGGTGAGTTTATGAGCCTGGTATCCTGTACTGATACACCGCTCGTATAATAAAATTGTAACATTGTTTCGAACCGAGTCGGAACGTTATTTTTAATGTTGTCTTATCGCAACAGAGTTCCGATTGTAAATCAACACCGATTCTAAGTTCGTCGGCATAAAAGCCCCGAAAATCCCACAATCAAAAACACATTATGACGGATCACATTTAACGATCGAAAGGATGAAAACGGTTTACTGACGAAATTGAGGACGTGGGAAATCTAACCCTTGAACGATCGAAACTTATTCACCTTGAAAAAGTGGGCGAAATTTTTGTAACCTCGTTTTTCTTGTTTTCATTAATAAAACTTTTCCCGCGCTTAAATCAATTTATATAAAACGAAAATGTATATACAGAGGAAATTTAGTTAACATAATATAATACATTTCAGTCCGGGCTTTGGTTCTTCGAAATATGTAAACCGTTACAATATATTTCTATGAATAATTTATAACAGAATTCAGCCGGTTTATATATTGAATTGCCGGTGGCGCGGAATTGTTTTGTGAAAAAACAGTAAATCTCGTAATACCGAAAAACGTACATTTCTCTCCTATTTCCGTCCAGCTGTCCGTTTTTCCTGTCAAGTTCCGGAAGGATTAGGGCGACGCCTGTCGTCGGGACTGATCTTCGATGTTCAACGACGCTGACCGGCGCCTACATGCTGTTGTATCGGATCACAGAAACTGATTTCGAACCTATTTTATCAAGCTGTCAGAAGTTTTATCTCTATTAAGAAACTCGGTGCTATAGGTATTGTTGGATAGGGAGAAATTTTTACGGAAACATGAACAGCGGACGTAGAATGCGGAAGAACAATTTTCTGTGTTTTTCTGCCGAATAAAGTTTCTATTTGATATACACACGTCTGCAAAACATTGCTGCTTCCACTTAAACAGACAGTCTACTTCTTTATCTTTTATCAGCATATTAGTTGGTGAAAATTCCTTAATAAAACGATAATAAGATTCATCCCGTAATTTTCAAAATTAACATCTAACATCTAAAATTATTGAGAAATTAGTCTAATTGAAGTCAAACTACTATCAGACATAAAGTTAACGTTATCCTTCTAAGAAAATACACTTACGTTGGGATTGCACTTTACAGTCTGAACAAAATTCCATATATCATTCAGATAAAATCTGAAATAAACAAAATAAACACTGATTTTACAGTGAAAGATAATAACCCTGGAAAAATCTAACATTCGTTGTGTATGTTAATCGTTGAAGGCAACATCGGTACTTTCCGCGTAATTTTATCCTAACACAAATCACGTTCGCTCTCTGGGGTGTAATATGAATACAACAATACTTTACTGTTTATTTATTGTCTCATTAGATTAGTAATTGCATAGTTTCAATCTCGCTTTTCTGAAAAGATAAAACTCGCAGCGGTATTTTCTTTACATTGACAAGTGGATATTTCAGCAAAGGTTTAAACTGAAACTTGATTTAAATTGACTTACACTACAAAATATTTTTTTATAAACTACTTTGTAAACTGGCGTCGGTATTTGAGTGTAGGTTAAAGCAAAAACTTAATTTAAGCCAACTTAAACTGCAACTTAAGTACATCCGGATTTACATAAATCGTAGTTTAATGTAACCTTTTTTTACTCCAATATTTAAATTAAAATCTGTTCGACATCAATATGTTGTTGTAAGCTAATCGTATGGATAACGTATTATATACATATACAGATTGTCTGCAGGTACTAAGGTACACACGGTAATTTAATTAGATACAAACAAATAAAATGGAAATATTGTTATATTCAGAAGATAACTGTATTTCTTAAAAAAAAAAACATGCTGACATGTTTTACATAACATTAGAAAAAGGAAATAAATTAAACGTAAGAGCTATGACAATCTTGAATTAATGTACTTAATGTTTAATAAATAATCGAAATCAGTTATTATTATTATTATTATAATATGTGCTCGAACAGTCTTCCTTCTTGAGCTAAACAGTAACCCAGTCGATCATAAAAGCTTGTCTCGCATTTGATAACATTTGTGAAGTAATTGTGGCAAAAGCTTCTATAATTTTATTGCAAGGTTATACTTCTTTCTATTTGAAATTATGTACCACTTCAAAAAGACATTTACAGTAATACCTTAATCACAAGGGTGTGTTGCTTAACAACCACTAAAAATTTTAAACCGTCTCTGTATTAAGTTACCGTTTGTACCTAGTACCGTCAGACAAACTGTATATCAATCTATATATACATACGTATGCCCTCCTACTTGAGTAATACCTTGATGGAAGTAAAGCTAATATTTCCCACTAAGTTTTTAGGCAAGTGTGACACACTGCACTTTAATTAATTTAACTGCACTAATTCGCTAATCAAATAAATCCATTGGATGCAACTGTTTTAGTCGACGTACCTCTCTGCTGTTATGTAATAAGTGATATAATTTGTTATAGGGGAAGGAAGGGTAAAGTGGCCACTCTAAGGTTTGGTGAATTTTTAAGGCATCTTAGTAATCGAAAAAATTATCGAACAGTGTGGCAATACCTACCCCAAACACTTAAGTACCGATTGCTAATCACTTATTTTTAGTTTTTTAACTTAGAAATTTTTTATTGATTTTTTTCAAAAAAGTGCAAAGTGGCCACTTTACCCGACTAGGTCGGGTAAAGTGGCCAGGGCCTGGCCAGTTTACCCGCATAGGTAAATACACCTACATATTGCTCTATATTGAATATTTAATTGATTAACACAAAAAATACAACTTATTATTACAAAAAGAGCGTTATAAGAAAATATTAAGAATATGGCAGTCTTTTTTTGAAGAATTCACACTCATTTTAAGAAATGTTAAGAATGTGGCAGTCATTTTTTGCAAAACTCGCACTGGAAGTCATCGTCCTCTTCCTCGCATCCGGCGCATTCTTCGTGGGTAAACAAATCGAACACCTAATCCACCCCTCGTTTTCTTTGGACTTGAAATAGGCTTCATCTTCTTTAGTGGCCACTTTGCCCGAAATGACATCATTAAAAAAACTGTGGTCTAGCATCGAACATTCATGACCTACGAGTTTCAAACACATCATTTAAAAGCTTATTTTATGCTGAACAAGCAGCACTAGAGCAAATAACTATGACACTACTCGTTATTTAGCTATAACTAATGATTTAAACCACTTACCTAAACGCTTGTTAGTCACAGACAACACTGACAACATCTAATGTGAGTGTTTCACCCGATTCCCGCGTGGCTGCAGCACTCTACAGCAGAGCAATCGCAGATGGCCACTTTACCCGCCTAGGCCACTTTACCCGTCCTTCCCCTATATCAATGAATTTGTGGCAATTCTTAATATTTTAGATTGGAATCTTTGAATTATTTCAACGTTTTATTTGCTGATTGTTTCCCATACCTGCAATCCATAAGTCCAAATTGGTTTCAGTATGAACTTGTACGTTTTTAACAATTTCTCGCTTATCTGTTATGATATAATCTATTTCATTGCGGGTTCTTCCATCTGGGCCAGGGCCGTTCTTGGAGAAGTTGGCGCCTAGGTACGAACTAAATATTGCCGCCTTTGAAAATGAAGAAACCTCCTTATCGTTAAGGGGACCCATAGGGTCCTCTCAATTTTCAAGGTCAAACGGCTTTAAAATAAAGATCAAGAATTTTAGTTGGGAGCACAAAATCTTAAAAGAACATCGCCGATACGGTTTTTATAAACAGATACAGGGTTTGCTTTTTTATGTTGCATTTATGCTGGTCCATGCCCACTTTTCGTTTACGTAAGGTTGCAAATTGCAATATAGAGTAAAAAAAATAAAATTAAAAATTTTTCGGCGCCCCTAAAGAGTTGGCGCCCTGGTGCCTTGCACCACTTGCACTCCCGGGTCCCGGGTAGGCACGGCCCTGATCTGGGCTTTCCCATGTCCATCTTCTGTGGGTCTTTTTATAGAAGAAGCTGTTCATTAGGTTAAGTTTATGTTGTAACAGAAATTCTTGTTGCACCTCTATCGTTTCTTCCTTCAAATCGAAAGTTTCCCAGACATACCTCGGACTTATCAGATTTCAGACCAACCTTCGTGTTAAAGTCCATGCGTTATAACCAATGCATTTTGCTTGTTATGGCGGTGCAGAAACTCTAACTTTAACATCTGGGACAGCTCTAAAATTAAAAATTGCACAACCTAGGATGGAAAGGTCAATGCTAGGAATGTCTTTGAAAGACCATGTTACAAACGAAGACCTAAGGCAAAGAACAGGAATAACCGATGTTGTGGAGCGGAAAATGTCAACTTAAGTGGAACTGGGCGGGCCACATAGCCAGAATGAGCGGCGATAGATGAACAAAGAGACTACTTGAATGGCGTCCGAGAGCTGGTAAACGGAGTAGAAGAAGACCACCTACCCGATGGACTGACGACATCAAAAGAGTTGCAAATAACTGGGTTCAAACTGCCCAAGACAGAAGGAAATGGCAATCAATGAGGGAGGCATATATCCAGCGGTAGACCATAAGGGCTGAGTGATGATGATGATGGACTTGTACACAAGCAGTTTGTTCCTTAACAACAGTTGTGAGTTTTCCCAATAATCCAGTATAGCTTCCCAAGTTGTTAGCGTTTATTCCATATGCGAGTTCTCCATGTGAGGGCTTAGCTAGGTGCATTCCAAGATATCTAATACTATCTGTTGTCCATTTAGCGTAATTGAAGAGCATCTTTATCTGCGCATTGTAAAGGCAATATATTTGGCCTCGTTAACTTTTATGTACCACTTATTTCACCAACTTTGCACTAAATCGAGTTGATGTTGAAGGTGTTGGGATGCAACTGCTGGATCTTCACTGGTTGCTTGTATAAAAATGTGATTTACGTATGTAGCAACTGAAACATTTTCCTTAATAGGTACTGAGGCAGCGTGTACGGTATACAGAACCGGTCCCAGCATGCTACCTTGCGGCACTCCTCCTTCAATAGTTATATAATGAGGTATATTCTGCTTGGAGTTTGATTCTAAAGATTTTATATATCTATTTATCTATAACTGAAGTAGATCTTGATGCCTCACCTTGTCAAGCGCTTGGATTATATCCAGCATTGCCGTGGTATAGTATAACTTTTCTGATAAAGCTATATTGTTGTCAACAACACTGTGGGTCTGCTGTATTGTGATCCGAACCCAAAATGATGGTAAGGTATTAATCGTCTTGCTTCCAGTATTGGTCGCAGGCTTTACAAAAACAGTTTTTCGAAACCTTTTGATAATAGTGGAAGCAGACTTATTGGCCGGTATGATTTGACCACATACGGAGGTTTTCCTGATTTGGGTCTGATAATTTATTATCAACTTTCCATTGGTCAGGAAAGTATCCTGTTTCAAGGATGACGTTGAATATTAACGTTATGACCTTCATTACCTTTTCTGGGAGTTCCTTGAGAATTTTTACATTTATCAAATCAAACCTGGCGCTTTTTTATTTTGTACTTCTTTCTACAATTGCTTTAATTGGAAGTGACATCTGAAAGGGGGGCTCCTAATTATGCAACAATTTTATGTTCTTCTTCTGGTTGTACTTAGTTCCGAGGGGAATTGTTAAAATATTTCCACGTAATACTTACCAAAGACTTCCATCTTTTCTTTATTCGTTCTCGCCCAGTACCCCCTGTTTTCCCTTTTGATGAGACTGATCTTATTGGCTGTTTTATCTTTTTGTGGCTTTCCACAAGGAAAAATCAATGGCTTTTGTTGGAGTCAGTTGTTTCAGATGTTGTTGAACTGATTTGTTTTTAAAATTTCGCAACATTCTCTTGAAATTTTGTGCCGCATTATTAACATTTATTTTGTCTAAGGAATGCCTGGTAGTTTGCCAGATCCTTCTTAGTCTCCGTTTTTCTGCTATAGGTATTCTTATATTCATTCGTGGTTTCTTGACTCGTTGGTAAATTCAGAAGTGGATAACCACGCAGCCTCTTGCAATAGTTGAGTTTATTTTTTTGTTTCGTTGTTTGTACTTTCTTCGCTGGCTAACCGAATATTTAATGTTGTCATGTCGTTCAAATTCAAGTGTTAAAGGAGATTCCAATGTATGCTTCTATTATATAATTTAGGTTCGAAGTCCTTCTCTGTCAAAAGGGAACTAATAGTTAGTAGGAGTAGAGAATGGTCAGATGATAAATCAGAGCACTAGACTATGTTATATATTCTTCAGTTAAACCTGTTAAATCTGTTGGCCAGTAAGTCGGTTCTCCGGTTGGTAAATACGATTAAAGTTATTCTTCTATAGTTTTAAGTAGTTCTCGACCTCTCGGTAGTGTGATGCGTGAACCACAATGCTTGTCGTTAGCATTATAATCTGCACCTGCTATAAATCTATTTTCTAAGGTTTCACAGAAATTTTTGAAGTCTTCATTTTTACGTCTGTGCCTTTAGGGGTAGCTGCTGCGAGTGTGATAGGACCCTTAGTGTCAGTCACTGTGAATCTGATGGTTTATTTTTTTTCCCGTTTCATATAACTGCTGAACCATCATGTGCAATGCCATCTGGGTGATTTGTGGTGTGAATTGTATAGCCAGACATGTTAAATGATTTCTCTTCGTAAAGTGCGTCTCTGAAATTAATATTATATCAATTTTTTTAAGATTAATAAATGCTTTTACCTCTTGCGTATGTTGTGCCAAGCCATTGGCGTTCCATAATGCTATTCTAAATCCTTGAGCCATTATTTAGCGACAATAGAGTTAGGAGGTTTAGCATGGTAGGAATATCTTCTCTTAGTTTGGCTTGGTTTTCAGCTTGTCTTAGTAGTAATTGTTCTAGTCTTAATAAGACTGGGGTTTCTTGTATTGAGGAGGCGGGATGCATTGATTTAACTGATTTCGTTCTGCTATTGTGGAGTTAACAGAAAGATTTCCGGGTTGAAACCGTGTCATGTATGAGACAAAAGTACTCAACGTGACACGGTTTCAACCCGGAAGTCGTTCTGTTAACACTAACACTGACCGTGGAAGTCTTCGAATTCATTATGCTATTGTGGAGTACACAATTATTGGTTGATCTATCTGTCCTGTCGCTTGTTGGTAACTATTGGTTGCGTTTGTACATGTGGTTGTTTTTCCTTTGGCCGTAATATTGGATATCTCCTGCTTTAGACTTCCTGCAGCCTCAATAGTTTGGGGGGTGGGATCCGTCGCTGATGTTTTCTTATCTTTTTTCTGGCATTCGCTGGTTGGGTGATCTTTTACGCATTTAGCGCAATAGAAAGGATGACGACAGTAGGTCTTGGTATGGACGTATCTTTGACCTTTTTTGCACTGAACTATCTCATTTTTTTATGAGGTGCTTCTATTTTTACGTTGGCATGCACTAAGTATTTTGAGTTGAAGATTTCCTTATTATTTGTCTGCTATACTAAATCGATAGAGAACAAGTTCAGTGGTTCTTTTATGACCAGGTGCCTTATATTTTGGATTCTAATGACAGTGTGATTTTGACTTTCTAACTCGTCTTTATTCTCATCTATACCTGTAACATTTATTACTTGACAGTTGATAAGTGTGATTTTACCTGTCATTTGGTTCTTGTTTTCAAGTTTGTAGGGGTAATTGTTCAGAGCAACCGTGTCAATTGTTTGTTTTTGTAAATTTGTAACATTAATGAAGTCTTAGGTTTTCAAGGTCTGAGCGAAGTGTATTGCTTTCTTTTTTATCTTCATCTTTTCCTCCTTCTTCCTCCTTCATATGAATCCTCGCCGAGATTACAGAAATTACTTCCGTTCTTTGTCTCACGTTTCTTGTATTTGATAGTGGACTATAGCGTTTGTTTTTTCTTGAAACAACTTCTGATCATTCTTCATGCTTTGAGTGACGAAGAAGGGTCTTGAGAAAGCGCTAGCTATAATAAATAGAAATATAATTGTTAAGTGGCTGACTTTCAAAAAATTGTATGACTGGAGGTTAATTTGCATAAGTTTGACTCTGATGGTTTTGGATAGCTTTGGTTGGTTGGCTTATGTAAGTTGGGAAGCTATATATGTGTATGTTTGGGAAATTTGAATAGCTCACTTGGTTTGTGTTATTTGAATATTGATCTACCATCATATGTAATCTAGGTGGAAAGTGATTAGTATTCGGATAAACGTATTGTGCATTTTATTTAGTATTCATTGCATCGAATCGCAAAGTAAGAATTTGCACTCAGCCAATTCTTATCACTTTCTGGCCACTCAATGCACTTGATAATAAATAACCTGCAGTTATTGGAATAATTATTGACTTTTAGTCAGTTCTCCTACAGGAATCTTGTTAAAGATGTACTTACATGAAGGACCAACATTAACGTGACCTCCAGATATGAAAAACTTGAATTATATCGAGAAGTTATACTTTAAAACTTATGTTTTTGGAAAACTTTCAATAAAACACTGTAATTATGGCTATTTACTAAACATGTTACGTTTAATGTAACGAAAAGTCGAGTTTTCAGTAAAGGACTAAACTAAAAATTGACTTAAACCAACCCTTACTGCACTTAAGTCCTAAGCTGTTTTAGTTTCAACCTTGACCGAATAATAATATACCAATACCAATAATTATAAGTGTTTTGCTACAAACTTAAGTTAAAACTTAGTTTAGACGGCTTAAATTTGAGCTTAAATATAAGAAGACTTGGCTTAAGTCCTAGTTTGAGCCGACTAAGTCAATTTTTGGTCTAAAAATTACTGAAATACCGAACCTGAATTACCCCACTTAAATTTGTTTAAATTAGATTAGTGAATAACAAATTAAATACAGACTCAAAACTTAAGTTTTGAATTCCATTTTTTTTTATTTAATGATTAAAATGCGTCAACCACATAGGTTTTTCGCACTCTCTAAAATTCCAAAATTAAAACTTTGAAGATCAAAATAATGTAAATCCTAAATTTCACTGAAAAGGATAAATCTTAACTTTAGTTCCGTATTTAACTTTTTCCCTTAGCTTGGCTGTATGCTAAACCAGCGATTTTGAATCACCATGTGTAAATTCTAAACTTTAATTCTGAATTATAAGCTCGAACTTTAAATACAAAACTTCGCCTTCAGTTCTGAATATAAAATTTAAATCTGCTTCAACTTAAATTAGAAAATAATTAAAGCAAAATAATTGCATAATAGTTCACAGTGAGCTTTTAATGGTTATTTAGTGTTAACAGTTTACTGCTGAATGAAAATTTATAACGCCATTTAAGGCTTATCTTAAAGATTATAATTCATATTTTCCATCAACATATGGGATGTTCGCTTTAAAATTCTGTGTCATTTTGACTCGTTCCCAAAGTCTAAATGCTGTTTTAAATATGAGTATCGACTCTTTCAATGCTAATAAAAAGATTAGTAGAAGTTCGATATTGCACTCCTGTTAGCACAAATCGCAATCTAAAGTGTAATGATTCGAATTTTGGTTTCAGATTCAGATTTGACCAACAACTCCATTTAAAATTATTAGTTTCAATCAGTATAAAATGAAAATATGGAAACTAGCGACATGCAACGTACAAGGTGTGAATGGAGAATAGAACTGCAGAAAATAATGAAGGCGACTTGAGTGGACAATCTTACTATAACTGAAAATAAAAAGAAGGAACAAGGCTGCAGAGAAATAGAGGGGGGACGTGCTGAAATACAAAGCATGAGAAAACTCAAAATGGGCTCAATCTAGCGTAGGATGTACAATTAACAAAAATAATAAAACTAAGATAAGAACTCTAAAAGTATAACGGACCGAATACTCAAATTAGAAATTGTGAAACAGAGAGAAATTATCACGATGATAATAGTATATGGACCAGACGAAGGATCACCTAAAAAAGGCGAGTTTGGGAATAAATTACAAGAGGAAGTAGAAGATAGCAACGGCACGCACCTGGTGATAGGAGACTGGAACGGCAGAGTGGGAAACTGTACAATAATTACAGAAGAATGCGTAGGAAAAATGCAAAGAATATAAATAGCCAAAAAATAATTGACTTCTTCATAGTGGTAGACAATCCACAAGTATACAAGGGAAAAACCGAGTAGCAACGAAAGATCAATAATAGACCTGTTATTATCAGAGAAGAATAGCCGAAACGATGTTAAAGATATAAAAGTTAAAAGAGGATTCGAGATAGGAATAATTTCCTGTCTAATCACCATTACACAGTGATGGCAACAATAAAACTAAAATATAAAGGTAAACAAAAAAGACGAAATTGGCAAAAAGAAGACTGAATACAGAAACATTAGGACATTTAAATTACAAAAGGAAACAGTTAAGAAAAAGGACAATATTAGAGAAAATAAACTCAAGCTACGACCGACTAGAAGATATAGACTTAGGCAAACTATTGAGGACTTTTAAGGACGTAATTATAACTATAACAGAGGAAATATGTGGAGTAAATAAAAACACCGATCGGAAGAAACTGGTGGAATAATGACATAAAACAAGAAAGTAAAAACAAGAAAACCTTATGGAAGAAGCACTTGAGAAATAACAAAAATGCAGATGACTATCAAAGGTACAAAGAATAAAGAGAAAAAGTTAAAAGGAAGATAAAGAAAGCTAAAGCAAAATCATAGAAAGATTTAGGAAAAAGGGAAAAGGACTCAGCCGGAAATGCAAAGCTACTATACCACACCATAAAAAGCCTTAGAAAAGAAAAGAGGAATCCATTAAAAAGCATAAGAGAAATTACCATGGAAGAGGAAGACATTATGGAGAGTATATTACATAAACTTGCAAGCAATGACGAAGATGATTATAATATGAATGCTGAGACACATGAAAACAATAAAGAACAAGTAAACGAAAAACAGGAAGAGGGGATGATCGAGGTGACGGAGATAGTAAGAACATTGGAAAAACTGAAGATAGAAAAGGTACCAGGCTACCAGATGTAGATAATATAAAACCAGAGATGATTAAATATTCGAGAAAAGAAGGCATCACTATGTTACATAAAAAAATGCAACTATACCTTTTCAACTTCAAGTTGAGACTAATCATCTTCAAATTGAGAATAAACACATTCAAATTGAGACAAAACAATCTGAAATCAATTAAACACATTCAAATTGAGATTTAACATAATCAAATTGAGAATAAACATATTCAAATTGAGAATAAACACATTCAAATTGAGACAAACCAATCTGAAATCACTTAAACACATTCAAATTGAGAATTAACATAATCAAATTGAGAATAAACATAATCAAATTGTGATAACTCCCATTTACAGAAAAAGAGAATATTCAAATGGCAACAATTACAGAGGTCTCATCATTACTATTCACATGATATAAAATATATGAAGGAATAATAGAAGAAAAACTAAAAGGGAAAATAGAAGCCACATTTAGTGAGACACAAGCAATGTTTAGAGCAGATAGATCAACACAAGATTAGGTTTTTATTACAAGACAAATTTCTAACAAAATAACAGCGACCAATAAGAAACTATATACCGGGTGTCCACAGTAAGACGCAACATAAAGAAACACCAATGTATTTTTTAGTAAAGATCAGGGATGCCTTTGGAATGTGTACGGATTCAGTGTTCAACCTGCGTTATTGGGGGTTACTTAATGCTATAAAGAGATAGAAATCATAGAGGAAATCTCAAACACAGCGATGGAAACAAAACAGCTGTTCCATAGGACTTGTACAGATTAATGGCTAAATAGTGGTGGTATTTGTAGTTAGCGAGAATTTATACTTCTCATTTAAAACTTTCATGTGCAATAAAAATATGTAAAATCAGTAGTTTTTATGTCACTGTTTTAAACTGAAATAGTCTTATTATCATAATAACGCATGTAAAGAAAAGGTAAGTAATTGCTAGTAAAATATTTCAGATTACAAGCAAACAATGTTTGTAATTGTCGAACTTGCTTCACGAAAAAGATACAATAATGTTGAAACATATCAAAAGAGAGCAAATGGTCGTTGCTCAAATGCCAAACGAACTTAAAATGTAGTGGCAACATTAAAATAAGAATTTGTTGTGTCAGTCATACTGAACTAAAAACTAAAATCAATCTGTAAGAAGTATTAATGCAACTTATAAATCTTATATAGAAAAAAAGATATAATTTGGAAAAGCATAGGTTTGTTATGCAAGAAGAATTTGGTAGTAACAGGCTTATATGTATGTAGATAACAATTTTAATAAATACTCTTATTTAAAATATTACAGCCTTATAAATAAATATTTTAAATGAACTGTTATAATGATTTTTATTTTAATAATAGTGTATCTCTAATTATGCTTCGTTGCAGTAATTAATCGACGGAATTTTTAATTATTTGTGGCCCTAGAAAGGGTCGTTTTTATCATTCCGGGTTTACGTGGTGCGGCTAAAAACTTAAATGTTCAAACATTTCTCCGTTAACTCATATTTGTAGAACAGATTCTTCACCAACTGACAGAAATCTAACAAATTGTTAAACTTAATTTGTCGTTTTGTTGCTGTCAAATTTGACAAATATAAAAAATAAACAATGAAATAATCGCTTGACACAATGACAGACGCCTCCAGTATTTCTGTCTCTTTCTAGCGTTAACTAAACCCAATAACACACGTTGAGCACTAAATCCATACATACTCCAAAGGTACCCCAAATCCTTTCTAAAAAAATACATTGGTGTTTCTCTATGTTACGTCTTACCGTGGACACCCGGTGTATGTTCAACAGATCTAGAGAAAACATTTGATAAAGTGGAGCGAGCTAAAATATGGAAGGTTTTGAGGAAAAGAGCTGCAAATAAAAAATTAATTAATGCAATTAAAATTCGTTACAAAAACACAGAAAATAGTGTACAAGTGTAAGGAAGAATGTCACACGACAAGGAAGTATACCCTAAGCCCTTTACTATTCATAACAATAATGTATGAAATATCAAAAGATCAACCTCATATTACTAACTGAGAATAAGATAGAGCTAAAAGAATGGCTAGAAAAATGAACAAAATGCTTGAAAGTAGGTAAAAAAAACAGAAATTATGACAATTACTAGAGAAGCAGGAAATGTAGAAGTACAAATTCAGAGGAAGAAAATAAAAGAAGTAGAGGAACTAAAATACTTAGGAACAATAATAGATTATCACGGGTAAATAAAAGAAGAAATTTCTAATATAATTAAAAGAGCGAACATATTATATCGAATACTATATTAACCAGTTTTTCAACAAGAAGGATATACGAGTATCTAAGAAAATAAAAATTAGAATATACTATGAAGCAGTTTTGTTGCCGACACTGATATACTTTAAAACTAAAATATCGACATGTGAAATGAAAATATTACGTAAGGTCGCGGGTGTTTCAAAAATATACAAAATTAAAAGTGAAACAATAAGGAAAAACCTGGATGTGAAAAGTGCACTACAAAAAATATAGACACAACAGTTAAAATGATTCTGACATTGAATACGAATGAACAATGAAAAAGTTGTGAAAGTGATTTGGAAAACACACAGGAAAGAAGAAAGATGCAGAAGCACAGACCTAGGAAATAGCGGAATACAGAAATAATTGAGATATTAAAGAAAAAAGGACTAAGCTGGAAACAAACAAAACAAGACGCCAAAAATAAGAAGGAAACGAGAAAAATCATTACTAGGCCAGTCGGCAGGGCGTTTAAAATATGATATTGTGGAAATAAATGGTGGCAAGCTGGAATAAATTTTATTCTCTTAATTTGGACCTTCAAAAAGGCATACTAATTTTGCACGGTCTAGCGACCCCGGATTTTGCCGCCATATTGAAAAAAACACTTGAAAAAAGATATTTTTATTGATTTTCGTGAATATCTCGGTTTGGATCAACTTTAGAGCAAAATATCAAGTTATCGAAAATAAAGTAGATAAAATTGTCTACCAAAGATATTTCACACTTTTTTTGTAAACTGATGGGTTACTGAGTTACAGATATTGTCTCTACTTATATATGAGCTTTGCATTTATGTGTTTAAAAATAAAGAAGTATTTGCATTAAACAAAGTTTTTCATAATCACAACACTCGTATTAACAATAATTTTCATATGCCTTTTCGTAAATTTGTTATTACTCGAAACTCACCCAACACACTTGGACTTAAAGTATTTAATACCTTGCCCGCTACAGTTAAGGAATGTACTGTTTTAGCACAATTTAAAAGTCGCCTGAAGACATTTCTTGTTGATAAATGTTTATATTCTATTTAAACGTTTATTTATTTTTAAACTGAATGTACTGAAATTGTAATGTATTGACAAACTTCTATATTTATTTTGTTTATGTTGATTTGTTATTTGTTTTTTGTCACTATTTGTATTATTGACTAGTCCTATACAACAACTTTGTCTTTTAAGGATGATAAACATTATTATTATTATTATTGAAAACGCGCAGCATATACGTCCCATTTTCTATTTATTTCATTATTTAATAATTAATAATAAAACGCTATTAATAAGTACATGTTTTTAAGTTATCTAACTGAATTATATTCATATTGAACTTGCCCTGTGTGTTTATACCTGAGAAAAACAGGTAACGAATGATACAAGTGTTTTGCACAATCTATAACGAAAAGTTTGTTCAATCTTGCGTCCTTACCTCCTACGGAAGAAGCAGCTCGTATGCACTCATTTCGTACATATCTACAAGTTCAGCAATGGTACGGAAGTGACAAGGCTCCTTCTGACTGGGGATGGAAGAATACAAGAAATGGACTGATGCCGATCCCCACACTACAAGACGCCGCTCCTCAAGAGTTGCTCAAAATCATTTCGTGACAATGCACAAAAGGCTGCAACGCAGCTTACAGTTGTAGGAAGGCTGGATTGCAGTGTTCAGTAGTGTGTGGATCATGTCAGGGAAAGGCTTGTTCGAATGCTGAAAAAGTCATAGAAGAACTGGGGGATGACGAAGAAATCGACGCGCAAATGGAGGGCCTCCTCTCCCAAGAACATAATATATTATGGAGGTGAATTTTGAATTCGAATTACAGGAGCAGGATGCTCAAAGTGCCGATAAGATCACTAATGAGATTATAGATAAACCATCAACATCAAAAAGAAGTAGACAACACGTATAATTACAATAAGTATTTTCCACATACTGGGGATACCACTTAAAAAAAAAAAAAAACGCTCCGAGTGCTTTACCGCTAGGTGGTGTGGAAATAGGCACAAGAAAACAGAAAACAAGATATTCTAAAAAAATATTTCTAGGCACCAAGTTTACGTTAGTATTAATTTACAATTATTAAAAATATTTTGGAACGAGAGGGATGTTGAAACGAAAGAAATAACTATTAAGAACAATAAATATATGCTGCGTGCTTAGAATATATGTAACTCTCTAACCAATCAATTAAAAGAAAAAAGTTTCAGATCTTTTTTGTAGGAAATTCTATTTACTTTATTTTCAATAACTTGATATTTTGCTCTAAAGTTAATTTAAACCGAGATATTCACGAAAATCAATAAAAATGTCTTTTTTCATGTGGTTTTTTCAATATGGCGGCAAAATCTGGGGTCGCTAGACCGCGCAAAATTAGTATGTCTTTTTGGAAGTCCCAATAAAGAGAATAAAATGTATTCCAGCTTGCCACCATTTTTTTCCACAATAAACCCCTTGCCGACTGGCCTGTATCTCTACACTCATGGTAGAAGAAGTTGGGGATGAGTAAGTAAGTTTCAAACACTTACAATAATTATTTTTAAAGTTTCTAAATTAAAAACAAATTGATGGCTCAAATAAATTACAATTAATCAAATATTAGAGTAGGCATGAAAGAAAGCAATCCGCGAAGTCTAACAACAAATTTGAAAGTTCATAATATTCTTGAAAACCCAACAAAACTCTTATACAGGGTGTCCCAGGAGGAAAGGTCAATATTGAGGGAAGTCATAGTATAGTACGTTATTCTAAGTAAAAAAGGTTATACGAACATGGAAATTTTTCTTTTTAGTATACATATTCCCTATGTATGGTTAAAAAAAAGTGTCAAAAGTTCTATATGTAGGCAACCAACTATGCATTAAACTTTAAATTTTAATTTTTTATGAAGAAAATAGCATGCTGTGGCAAAAATAATTAAATTAACTTAATGTCAAACAATTAGTCTTTAATTGTTGCCGTTATTATTTTCATTTCTGTTTGGTGTTGTTGGTATTTTATGTTTGAGAATAATCGTTGAATTAAAATTATTTTGATATTCTACTAATTTCGATTTATTTACAAACATAACCTTTACACACCACAAAAAATAAAAACTAATATCCCTAAATTCACAGCCAGAGTGACGTTTAGTGTATATTTGGTTGCCTACATATTGGACTTTTAACACGTTTTTTAAGCATACATAGGGAATATGTATACTAAAATGAAAAATTCCCTGTATGTCCTATTCCGAACGATTTACGAGATAGAGCTATTTCCATGCACAGTTGCAAAATCATTCATAAGAAAGAGATAGTAGGAAGTGTTTCTAATATTTATTATTCAAGTGACAATTTTTTTTATAGTTTACAATACATTTTCGAAAATTCCACCGTCAACATCAAAACAATTTGCACTTCGCATGAGAACATGACGTGTTGCTCTTCTGATGGAATCTCGACGGTTCTTTATCCGATCAAAAGCATTTCTGTAACGATATAGTTATCTAGTAGCTCATCGCGTGTATTAACTTTTCTGTTGTAGACTTCGCTCTTCATCCAACCCCACAAACAAAAATTCAATGAGGTTTGATCTGGAGATCTTGGTGGCCAGTGAATGTTACTGCCACGACTGATCTACCGATTACGGAAAGTACTCGTATTATTGAGATGTTACAGTACAGGTCCACTATTATAATGGCAGGGGGCTCCGTCATGCTGAAACTACATTGCAACACGTGTTGTTCTGGTAACTCATTTTGCAGGAATTCTAAGTAATTTTGTCCACTCACAACAGCCAACTGATGTTTCACACGTGTCAGTCCTTCAAACAGTGGCGCATTGCAGTTGTGTGGAAAGATATTAGTGCGCGCCAAAGTCAAAAACTACTGATACAGTAAAATAACCTTATCTCGTAAATCGGAATAGGACATTTATGTATGTTCCTCCTGGGACACCCTGTATGCGGAAAATTTTGTAAAAACTATTTGAACGCTCACATGTGAAAATTCCCAGCACAGATTCTTCAAAATGATTTTTTTTTTTTGCACAAAAGTTCATGTATTTTTCAACTTGTTAACGCCCTTTTGAAAGCTTTTCTTCGCACCCATTCACACTATAAATGTAAGAACGTTGACCATTGTATCTGAACAAATAAAGACGTAAACACCTTATCATTCGCTATTTCGCGTTATCAGCACGCACTTTATTATACTAACTGGATCTTTATGGCCCACGAAAACCGAGCTGTATTCAATTCGGATTCCGTTGGTATCGATCATTAAATGTCCCTAAAGTGTCCAATTTTCGAAATATTTTAAGCCACTTAAACTTTAAGCTTTTGTATTTAAAGACTTTTAAGCACAATCTCAATCTCTCAATGGAGAAATAAGCGGGCTAACTTCTCGTGGTTGTAACTCAAGGGAATTTTAATAAACCGACTGCATTTTATTGCCGTGTTGTATCTTGCGATCGCTCCCAAGCCTGCTTTTATTAAAGCTTAACGACTCCTTTGAATTTTAAAAACAACCGTAAATAGAATTGGAAGTACATGAGTTACATTTGTAATTCTAAAAATTACCCTCTCATAATGAAACTGCGTCATGCGCTTTTAATTTTATTTTGCGAGTAAATTAAATTTCGTATAACTTATTTCTCGTACAAAATATGCGTATTAATAAAAAAAATACAAAAAAGTCAGGCCTCAACCCTTTCGTATTAGTTTTGAATTATAAAAGAAGATAATCCTTTTAAATATTCGATACCTAAACAGAATTTCTTCTCATAAAGACAATCCATTAGCAGAGGACTCGGATCGACCCAATTGAGACATGATAATGGGATGGAATGAAAATGTAGCAAAAATACTCTGTTCGTTGGAATAAAAGTGTTCTGCTAGCGCGAAAACGGCTTACGACCCTTCCGCAATTACTCCGCTTCCATTTGCGAACCGTCTGCATCAGCATAATCCCGAAAGAAAATGCTTATGGAGCACAGTATACGTCCATTGCTAATTAAATAGAAATAAAATATCTAAAAGAATATCGGCTTTTAGGTAGTAACATTGTCGGAACGCCGAATAAACTCGGAAATTAAGATTTTTCGTAATATTCGACCGTTTTCGTATTCGGACGGGACATTTCAATAAATCACAATACGGTTCTGTTAGCTTAATGTGTAGCCTGGCATATTTCCCGAAAAAATAACAATAATGATGTTTAGGAAACTTTCCGAACTACAATTTTGTGTACAAATCACAAAAGGGGGTGAAAAGAGCATTCACGAAGCGCACAGAATAGGAGGAAATAAGTCAAACCGTAAACTAATGATAGATCTGGATGAGATTGGGGGGATCGTAAAGGATAGACGAGGGGCATAAAAAACGATAATAAAAATCGTTCGGAATAATTCATGGCATGTTTTTCGAAAGCGGTTTCGCCGCCAAACTTCCGCAATCCTCCCTATGTTACAAACAGGTTGTTTGCATATCATCGAAATTGTGTTTTTGGTTTACTAACTTTCGACACGTGTGCTATACTCCGACCTTAAATTTCCGTAACATTTCTTAGAGGGTGTATTTTGTCGGAAAACGTCACGACGTATGAACAATGTTCCTAAACAGCGTAGTTGATGAGCGTATGGTGAAGAAATATGACAGCTGTCGAGGACCTCGGGGGAAGAGCCATAAAATGCACCTGTTTCTTATGTGGACGCGTAGGTTATATGATGCGGAAGAAATGTTTCGGACTTTTAAGAAAAAGATATGTCTATAATGTACCTTTCTAAGAAAAAATGGGGATAACAAAGGAAACCAAGAATTTACGCATGTATAACATATTCAACGCTTAAACTGAATTTCTCGAACAGTTTCTAGATCTGAAATTAAGGTTTGAGTTTTAAGGAAAAGTTAAAAGGATATTTACTAAAAAATATACTAAATACCTATTTCGAAAAATTGGAAAAATTTTTAGGCAAGGAACAGCCGAAGGATCGGTACATATTAACATTTTGTGGAGCGTATTTGACTTACAGCCACTGGAGTCTAATTTATTTGTCCAAAATAAATAGGATGTTAGGTAATTATTATATTAATAATGTATTTTATGGTATTTTAGAACCATTTACCCCATCTACCTTAAGTTTTAAGGTTTAAAATTTCATTTTAAACTAGATATTTTCGTTACAACCGTTTTAAGTTGAAACCATACTTAAATTGTAAGTATATTCGATGCAATTTACCATTATTAATATTTAATAGACTATAAATATAATTGTATGACAAAGTAAATTCACAAATGTTCTACGTATATGAAATCTTTATTGTGAATTCGCCTTACTAAATCGTAAAATTTACGAACTTATTAAAAAATACGGTTGGCTATTTCGGAATTAATTTTTTGGTAGTTTGCACTGAGTTATTTAAAATTTAAGCATGATTTAAACTACGAAATGCAGCTAAACTTACTGGCGCCTATGACTAATAAGTATTTGCTCAAAGGAATATGAGATTTAGGTCGTATTTTCTTGTTAAAATATACAAAACCAAAAAGAAATATCTTTTTCAAAACATACGAAGGCGCAAATCTCATGCTGAAACGTATTTTAACTATGCCAAATTAGTATTTACTGTTTTCCAAATAGACTTTTTATAAATAGCGCCTGTGGCAAGTACCACCTCTGCCACTGATGAAATATCGCAGCAACATAGTAGTTTAAGCAAATAATACCTAATAATAGTAATAATCAATTTATACTCTTTGGTTTTACACAAAAAATACATTCTTTAGCGTTAGTTGTCCTTATACAACCTAACAAACAACAATTACACATCTTCCTATTTATATTCTTTGGTTAAAGCAACGAGTAAAAATTGATTATTAGGTAGTCTTTGGTTTAAGCTAAGCTTACAATATTAATGATAGACGGCGTAAATGGCCCTTAATATTCTGCTGCAAAAATATTAGTAACAAAACTCAACATCCAAGCAGAGTCTAAATTAAACAAATTTGGAACTTTTAATTGCCCTGCATTTCACGATAATGAAAAAAATTTAGTTAAAAATTACAAATTTATTATTTTCCATGAGAATATGAAACAAACCAGACAAAATTTCATAAATATAAGTAAAAGTCAAGTTGAGAAGTTACAACATTTTTTAGAAATATTTGAGCCTTTTTTAAAGTTTCGGGGATGATTTGATCAATCCAGGAAATTTTGTAAAATCTGGAAAATATTAAAACTCATTGAGGAAAGCAAAGACTGGCTTTAATATTTCTGAAAATTCTAAAGGCCCAGTCAGCACTTAACAGCTTCCTAATCTAGACGAAACAACATTCTAGATTTTTTAAATTAAATAAATTCAGCTAATAAAACTTTTTTTGTAACAATTATTTTGATATTTCATCATTGCTTCTGTAATTCTTTTTTATAAGTAAATTTTAAAGGTCGTTCCCATTTTCAGAATACATTTATGACTGAAATGCTTCTATCCTAACAATTTGAACAAATGTGTTGTGTTCACATTCTTAAAGCCTAGAATCGCAAAAAAATTTTCTCTCAAAAATCTACTCAATCTGGAATAAACTTTAATTTTGTTACCTCAGGGTTCCATGCTAATGTTTTATTTTATTTATTTTTTTTAGTCTGTACACCACTTAGAGCACCAACTCACCTAAAAAGGTTGAAGCTGATTTCATATTTTGTTTGGCTACAGCTAGGTTTCTAACCAGTGTTCGCTTAGTTGCCAAGCAGACACCCCATCCATTAGTTAACCAAAAAACTAACCCCACTATGTATCTATTATTCAGTTAAAATAGGCAATTGTAATTCTATAAAATTACGTCTGAAGAATTCTATAGGTCTATAAAGATAAACCTGAATAATATCAAAAAATTGGCTTTGGTTGTAGCTCTTTTCTACAAACGTAATCTGATTGCTTCGAAGTTAAAAAAGTAGATTTAGTTCGATTTATTTGTTTTTATTAAGCGGAGATAAAAATAACCTTAAAGGGGGAATTATTGGTTTAAAAAGCATTAAGTTAATTTAACCCACGCACTGACAAAAATGAAAGATAGTTAGAAAAACTTTGCTTTAATAAAAAGTTACGACCTATCCTACGTATTTACTCAAGTTTAAAGTCATAAGTTAGTAATTTCAAAAATCAAACTCTCTGAGCCGATTGCAACTAAACAAATTTGTAGCTATTTTTGTCAACGCTTTCTATTAGAAATCTTGGTTTGGAAAATTAAAAAACTCCAAAGCAGCATTTATATAAACCCAAATGTGTATTCAGTAACTAAATTCACAGTTTTAACAAAAAATCTCAGCAACCTTCATTAAAAACCTGAAGGCATTATTTTCACTAAATTCCTGTTTCTAATAATTTTAGGAGAAAGTTTCCGAATTGTGGGTGTGCTTATTTTAATTTGGTATTGTACTGAAGGGGCTATCTCTAAAATTAACTCCAACCATGTTAAGATCGTTCTCTTCGATAAAAATAAGCAGTAAAACGTACAATGTGATTTTTTAAAAACTCAGTTGCAGCAGGCCGTATTCTGACTTAATACAGACAGTTCTAAGGCTATTAAGACAGAATACGGCCTGCTGCAATTAAGTTTTTAAAAGATCACATTGTATTATATTTGATTAAATTTTATTACTATTTTCAATCAAGCTTTTTATTCTAAAAAAAACATATGCGTTTACAAAAGAACAGGTTAAGAAGTGACGATGCAAATTTTTTGATAGCAGAAGACGTTATCAAAAAAATAAAATTAAGAAGCTTTACCAAGTTTTTTGACAGAGAATTAATCAAAATTTTCCAATTTTTTAATCGTAGGTATCTAATATGTCTTTATGGTGCATGTTTTTTATTTGCAATTTTTACCTTTTTTTTGATGCAGGTTATGCCAGTTCAGCACTGATGCTATTTCATGGCACAGATGAATGAAGTTTTAGAACATTAATGCACTATCGGGATTATTAGACCACTATCACTATGTTAATTTAGAGTTAAGCACTGCTATTCGCGATCACTAGTATTTAAAAGGTCAATAGGTAACTTCCTTTTCAGTCAGGAGTGTAATTGTATATTGCCAATATTGTACTGAACTGCACCACTACAGTTATGGATGTTATGGTAAAAGTTTTTCGAAGTTTTTCTTATATATTCTTCAATTGGTGGAATTTCTGTTTCTTTATGGAGCTGGGTATTTCTGACGTACCACTGGGCATTGGTGATAATTCGTATAACTTTGTTTTGCAACACTTGGAGTGTATGTATATTTGTTTTCGACGTTGCGCTCCAGATGCTACTTCCATATGTAAAAATTGGTCTGATAATGGAAGTGTAAATTAGGGTTCCGCATTCCATATTTAACGATGACTTTCTGTTGATAATTGGATAGAGCATGGCCAGTCTTGAGTACGCTTCTGACAGTTTCTTGTTTATATGATAACTCCAGGTCAGTTTTCTATCGAGGTATATCCCCAGATACTTTACTGCGCTATCTTTAGGGTTCCAGGGAATATGAGTATTGTTGACAATAATGTTTGGCGGGTCTAGAGGCCGTCGAAGAGTAAATATCTTAGTTTCACATTTGTTAGAATTGATTTTTATGCACCACTTATTAAACCATGTATTTAGAGTATCCACACTTCTTTGCAGATTGTTTGTTGCTTGATTGATATTGGAGTCTTGTGTGATGATTGCTGTGTCATCAGCATACATCGCTAGTTCTGCGTTGGGTATAAGAGGTGCGTCTGACATGAAGATATTAAACAGCGTGGGGCTTAATATGGATCCCTGAGGGACTCCAGGGTAGATTGTACGTGTTGAGGATTTTTACGCGTTCGCTCTGATTTGAAATGTCTTACCGCTTACAAACGACTTGATGATTCGCAATAAGTACGAGGGTATGTTCATAGTTTTTATTTTAAAGGGTAGTCCATCTAACCAGACCCGGTCAAATGCCTGTGCCACATCCACAAAAGCGATTAGAGTATGCATCTTGTTCTCGTATCCTCGTTCTATAGCTTCAGTAAGTCGCAGAATTTGGTGACAGGTGGAGTGGGAGTCCTTGAAACCAAATTGGAACGGTGGTAGGATATTATTTTCTTCTAGGAATTCGTTCAAGCGAGATTTGATAGCATGTTCCAAAAGTTTGGATATATTAGACATGAGGCTAATAGGCCTATAGTTGGAAGGATTGTCATGTGGTTTACCTGCCTTAGGAATCATTATGATTATTGCTTGTTTCCACTCGTTGGGAAAATATCCTATCCTTAAGCAAGCGTTAAAAATAGCTGTTATTAGGCAGATGGATTTATTTGGTAAGTTTTTTTAGAAGTATGTTAGGGATCATGTCCGCTTCAGGTGATTTCTTAATTTTCATATGTTTTATATGCTCTTTGACTTCTGATGGAGATATCGGGTTTCTTAGTGTTATCTGGTTATCTCCAGTGTTGGGTAGGATCTAGATCAAGTGGATCTAGATCCGAGATCTAGATCCACAATCTGGATCTACGATCTGGATCTAGATCACTTGTTAACCAGAGATCTTGTATCTTGATCTAGATCACAGTTTTAAGGATCTATCATCTTTAAACTTAAAAGATCCGTTACTTTTCTTTAAAAGGTGTAGGAAGTTTTCAGTTTCGGTGAATTACGACGTTTAAAAATTTTCCATTTTAAAAACTTGGCTAAGATAAAGAAACTGTAGTTTTTAATTTTAAATCTCAATTCTCAACAACAGACAAGTACCATATAAAATTGAAAGGTTCCCTTGTTATCTGCTGAAATAATAGGCTTTAAACCTTAATCCTTCTGGGAATGCTATAATGAGACAAAAACTTACATTTGTTTGGATAAGAAAGTTCTAGAAAAATGAACAAGTTTGTGACTGGCAGGGATTAAGTGATGTTAACTATTGTAAAATCTCGGAATTTGTAACAAAAGTAGCAATAAACCACTCTTAGGGTCATCTAAAACACTGAATTAAAATGCCTGCAGACAAATAGTCCAAAAGTGCTAATTACAGCCAATGGGGCAAATTAGATTCTCATTTAATGACCGATGGAGTTTAGAGTTTAGTTTTTCTTTGCCCTTTTCGGCTAATTTTAGTGCTCAAAATTTTATTATAAGTTATAATCATCTATTTGTATGTACACAAGTGTCATTGTAGATGTAGGTATTACTGTAATAATAAACTGATAATTTTTAAGGGAGTTTGTTTTACTAAATTTTTATTTCTATCATAATAGTTCATCGAATTTAAACCTTAATTTTAATCACTTTTGAAATCAACCCTTCAAACTTTCCACAGATCAATTTAGAAAAAATATAACAAGGATCTTTGGAATCTTAGATCTTGATCTAGATCCGTTTGTATAAGGTGATCTTGGATCTGGATCTAGATCACGGATTCTAATTTGATCTGGATCTGGATCTAGATCCTGAATTAAAGGATCTTACCCAACACTGGTTATCTCATTAGTATTTATGCTTTCAACATCTCTTTCAATATATTGGACGTGGTTAGAATCATTATTGTGGAAAGTGGTGGTAAATGTTTCTTCTAACTGCGATGCAAATACTTCACATTTGTCTTTATCTTCTGAAATTTGGCGATTATTAATTTTTAATGTTGAGTTAATTGTTGGTTGTTTTACGATTCGCTTTGTAGTTCTCCACATGTTGGGATCCCCTGGTTCTAACGTCTCAAAGAAGTTACGGTAGGAATTATTTCTAAACTCATCAAATTCTTCTCTTATCGTTCGTATCAACTTATTCAGGTGGTGTTTATCTACTGGATTTCGATAAAGTTGCCACCTTCTGCGATTCGCGTGTTTTTCTTTTATTAGATCTAGGATTCGTTTTGGGGGAGTTGGGTAATTGAAGAGTCTACGGGTTTGTGTGTTTATGGTAGCCTGCCGAATAGCTGAAGATGCTGTATCTTTAAAGTGGGATATAGTAATTTTCACCGAAAAAAGGAATCCATCCCTTTTTACGCCGACCGCTGCTATCTCTTCCTGGGGAAGCCGACCATCGCTTCACCGGGAAGCCCTCAACAAGCCCTTTTCCCAGGTAAATACTTTAGGCTGCCCTTTACTGTCGATTGTGAGTATACCGATTCAAGCCCTAACTCTGTACCATTTTTGGTGATTCACTCGTGGATAGGCACCAGCAACTTAATTCATGTAATCAAGCTTCCCCCCTCTGTTTAATCTGTTAAGTGATTAAATCATCAACCTGTGCGTGTGACTTTTCGTTTTAGTCTGAACAATATAGAAACAGTGCGAATTGTCGCAATATTTAACCATTCTTTTTTTATATGTTGCATATGTAAAATTATTTGTAATTGAATTTTTAGCTGAAGTTTTGTCATCACCATTCTTTTGATTGCGATGAAGGGAACCTAGTATTTAACTACATATATTTACTATAACTTGAATAAATGTGGCCTCCTTTTCACCTTTTCATATAACCTAAGATAGAATTTATAAACCCCTGTGTGTCATATTTTGAATATTCTCACAGTCATTAAATTTCTTTGTTCATACATTCTTGCCTTTTTTTATTTGTGTCTTTGTGTTTTGTTTTAATATTTGTGTACAGCCTTGTGAGCCTGCCCACCAGTTCCAGTTTTATTTCAGTAAGCAAGGGTAAGTACCTCCAACAGTAGGGTGCAGCCACCCCCGACTCCTTCGAGCCCAGTAGGAGCTATCTGAGGTACGCTCCTCATCATCATCTCGGATGATTTTCCGCGGTGGCGCCCACTTCCATCCAGATTACGACCACCCCTATTTAAAGAATTTAGCGTTTCGAACCACTCTTTCTTCGACTGTTCATAGCCGCGAGCCAAGGACAACAACGTCCCCTTTAAGTGCCGTAGTGTGAAATTAGCACGTGACAATAGTATCGATACTTTTTCAATATTTTTTTAATATCCCGCAAGCATATTCATAAAAGATAAAATCTCAATATGTTTTTCGTCGATATACAAATATCTTATTGTTATTTACAAAAAAAGGTTAAATAAGTATGAGACTCGTTTTGAGTATTTAGTAAGTTATTGCAAACTCTTTAGGACTGGCATTAATCGTATTAATCACGAAAACATTAACAATTGCAGTTCACACCTAAAGCCTAAGAACATCCTCCTAAGTTTAGAAAAAGACATGCTACTTGACCAGAAAGAGAACATTACTTTTGTAGAAGAGAACTTTCTTGAGAGGTTATTTTTTCTAAATATCATATTTTCAGAATTTTTCAATGCTTTATTAAGTCCAAGCCACAAACTGTTAAACATTTAACACATATTCTCATTTTTATATAAGAGTGGTTTTGTTTGGTGTTGTTTGAAATAAATTACAACTTTTGTGATTAATTTAATAAAAAATTAAAAACGTCGGTTTTTCAGTGAAAATAGAGACAGAAACCTTTAACTTAAACTTAAATGTCTTAAGCGTGTTAAGCCCACCAACTTAAACCGTAAGCTAAGCTGTTAAAACTGATAAAATTCAGGTATTCAGCCCCTAAAGAACTAGGATTTTGTTTTACAATTGACCTTGATATTAATTATAAGTATTTTCATTTTCTCAAGAATCTTGCTTAAATATGAATTTCAAAAATTAGAGACAGTTTTTAAATTAATTTATTTTTTGTTCAGTGAAAGCGATTAACTATGGACAAGGAATCTTAAGAAAATATTAATAACCCTGTTTTTGGTTTTGTATGAGTTCAACCGGTTCATTTCGGTTTATTCCCTTCCAAACTATACAAAGGATATTTAAAATCTTACTCAAGATTTTGTGCCTTAGACCACCAAGACTCGTGTAAATAGAATTCTTTGTTATTGGAAGTTTAAAGAGCAGTGTTGTTAAATAAACTATCTTCTGGCAAACTTAAAAACAATTCTTAAGAGGATATAAACCAAGTAATCTATGTTGTAATTTATTTAATGGGTTCATAAGTTGAGGGCAATGTAGGTAGGCTCTCGTGCCTAAATAACGAGAAGACACCCATATTCTAGAGAATTATTAGACAAAATTAGTAAGGAAACTTCCCTTAAGACCAATATTAAATGCAAGCCCCATGTTGCAGTGCCATTATTACAGTTTCCGACTTATTAATGCACGACGGTCCCCCAATTTTGTGTCATAACTTACCATCAGTTTACTTGATACCTCTAACTATCGGTTGCACCAGACAGCAGATTATCCTCAAAGGAAAGAATAAAATCGGCTTTCTAACGCAGTTCATAAAATTAAATGGATTTGTAATTTAAAAATGTATTAAAGTTTTTCAGTTTAACATTGCAAAAGGTTTCTGTTTCAGAACTCTTCAACTTGGTTCGCTTGATTTAAAATCGATTTCACTTGTCAACAAATAATTACAAAAATTTTCAACGGTATATAACTAAATCCGCATTGGATATATTCCCGTTGTTTAAACTTAATTAAAATTGCAACTAAATAATGTTAAACGAGTAATCGATAGGTTTAATGCAAAAATGTTTTAATTAGTTTTTAAAAAGTTTTAGTAAAACCAGGTAAATAAGGAAGGTACTTTTAACATTAACTAAAATAACCAAAGTTTTCCGACTTTAGCAACCGTAAAAGTTTCGAAACTTGCTTTTGTAGCTTACGGCTTTCATTCGAAGCGTTTTGTTTTTAGGATAAAAAGTAGTATATACTGTCTTCTAAAATTAGCACCAAGTTTTACCGGGTTTCTCAATCTGGGTGTAACGTAATAAATTTAGGGTGAATTTTAAGTGTTTCCGACAGTTTAACCACTGTCGACCGATTCACGCTTTTCGTAGTAAACGGGTGAAAATCGAAGCAATTTGGCGTGAGTGACGGGGCCGGATATCGAGTTGTGAGGATTGTGTTACAGTTATAGCTCCGGTTTAGTTCAATCATTCCACGAGATAATTGGGGTTGTAGCCACGGGGTGCTAAATCAAGATTCAAACGTCGGCATACTATAACTACAAAACGCCTTTACGTTAACTGTTTTCCCTTCATACCATTGACTTGCTCTGGGTTAAAATTATGATTGGCAATTTCGCATTTCGACTCCAAATGCAAATTCCGAATAATATTCGTCTTCAAAGAACTAATTGATTCTCTCCAGCAGTTCCTAAATTTCCAAACTTTAAATAAAGAAAGAAATTCTGCGAGGAATTATAAAAGTGAACGACTGAACTTCAAAGAAAATAATTTTCACTGAAAATCTTACAAACAAAGTAAGGAAAGTTTGCAAAATATCTCCGAACTTTAATAAGTGTTAAACATTTTCTAAAAGTTCGCGATTATTATAAACCCCTACCTTTAAATTCAGCAAAAAAAGTTCAAACGCTGGATATTTCAGTACAATTTAAGCAAAAGCTCAGTTTAACGTGGATAAAGCAACGATTTAAGTTTTAAGGCGTGTATCAACTTAGTCTAAATTAATTTGACTTAAGCCGAGGTTCTGCTTAAACCAATTCTAACTTTTTTTAATTTTAGGAAGGCAATGGTTTTTTTGTAAAATTTACACAATTTAAAATATAAAGTTAACTTCACAAGAAGTCGGCACTAGATTTGGTATTCTTATCATTTCCAAAATTGTCGGTCTTTCCAGAAGCTAGGGTGACGCAGTGATAGAGCGTCAGGCCAGCGTTGCGTTACTCCTTGGTTCAAATCTCCCAATGGGCAGGAGTTTCCTGCAGTCTGGATATCGGGATTGAGTCCTAAACATTCTAACTGGAATTGTAGAGCAAATAACCGTAATAGTGTTAAACTAAGCAATTTTACATCCGAACTGGGAGTGCGCATCTCTGCACCAGCAGAATATATCAAAAAGGAATTGGATGAAGTTTAGAATAACTTCCTACAACAGGTATATTGAAACCTTGGAACCTGGAAACCCCAATATGTAGAGGACCACCAAGAGGATACGAAAGCAACCCACTGTAATTTCAACACTACAAATTAATGATAGCACTTATCCTGAAGATAAATGCAAAATCGAAATCTTTGCTAAACAATTAGAAAATATATTTACTTCAATAAATAACAGGAACAACTTGTTGAACTAGAAATAACCAGAATTAATACCCATGAAAGACCTTCAGAACTTCCTCATGTACATTTTTGGACACCCTTAAAACCTTCTGAACTTTGTTGAATATTTTAATATTTTCGATTTGTGCAATCTTAAGCCGTTTTTAGGCGAACTTTTAGACATTTTCAAGCCTTCTGAACTTTCCTGCCGATGATACACTCATATTAACCAGCAGTAAAGAAGATGTGCAGAACCTGATGACTAAAATAGACAATACGTGCGAAGAATTTGGTCTAAAACGACGAAGTATATGATCATTAGTAAGCAGGCCAACATTGCAAATCACGGTATTACCATCAAAGGCACAAAGTTGGAGAAGGTAAGTAAACTCTCATATCTTGGTAGTAACATCAATGACCAATGGAACCCAACGTTTTAAATAAAGATTCGGATAGAGAAAGCCCGAGCGACCTTTATTAGGATGGCAAAATCTTATGCAGTTACGATCTAACCTTAAAATTGAGAATAAGAGTGGTTCGTTGCTATATCTTCCCAGTACTACTCTATGGTATGGAGGCATGGACACTTACGATGGTAAAAAGACCAAATGCGTTTGTGATGTGGGTATATCGTCGATTATTACGAATTAGCTGGTTAGATAGTTAGTAACAATAACGTCCTTAATATAATAAATAAAGACCTAGAAATAGTTTAACTGCTCGTGGCACTGATTTCAGCTAATGAATAGACACACTTATTCCGGAATCTTGCTTCTATTCCTTCCTTTATTGCTGGTTTTTTTGTAAACACCGTTCCTAATTAGTTGCAGCTTTCCACTTCCTCAAATTTGTATTATTTTTGCTCAATTGACTGTATCGTACTTTTTCCTGTTTCGTATTCCTCATCACTCCATACCATATACTTCGTCTTCTTCTCATTTATTGTTAATCCCATTGTTTGTGCTGCTCTTTCGAGCCTGACCATGACATCCTATAGTTCTTTTTTACTTCTTATTAAAATAGTGATATCATCCGCGAATGCCAAACACTGATGACACTTGTGATATACGAGAAGTCCTGTCCTAGTTATTCCACATTCCCTGATGATTTCTTCTAAGGCTATGATAAATAAAACTGCTGAAAAAAAATCTCCCTGTCTTTTTACTTTAAAACTTCTTGATAAATTTCCTTCCACTTGTACTCTATTTTCCATATTTGTCAACGTCATTTTCACTAGCTTAATTAACTTTAGTGATATTCTTAATTCTTCCATTGCTTTCCATAGTTGTCTCCTTTTAATACTGTCGTATGTTGTTTGAAATCTATAAATAATACGTGTGTATTCAATTTGTGCTCATCGCTTTCCGTCTGTATTTCTCTTAAGACGAACAATTGGTCGATAACCGATCTTCCTTTCCTAAAATAACATTGATATTCTCCGATATTCTCTTCAATTTCCGATATTAACCTATTCTTTATGCACGTTGCTAGAATTTTATATCCCACACTGAGTAGTGCTAGTCCTCTGTAGTTATCACAATCCGTTCTCACCCCTTTCTTATGTATAGGACATATAATTGTTTCCGTCCATGTTTTAGGCATCTTTTCTTCCTCCCCTATTTGCACTATCAGCTTTTACATAGATTCCTGGAGTCCCTACTCCCTACCCTCCGTACTTGATCAGTTCTGCCTGTATATTGTCATTTCCTGGGCTTTTATTATTTTTGGGTCCCTTTACTATTGCTGTTATGTCGCCTAATTCTGGTGGATCTTCCTGCTCTAGACTGTTTGTTAGATTTAGCTCATCTTTATTATCCTGTCCCTGTTTTTGATTTAATTGCTCGTTTTCGTTCAACAAATCTTCAAGATACTCTGCCCATCTCTCTGTTATTTTTCTTTTGCCTCCTATCAAATTTTCGTCCTTGTTTTTACAAAGTGCTGGTTTTGCTTGCCATCCTCTCTTTATTTTCCTTATTCCCCAGTAAAAGCTTCTAATTTCCTTATTTTTAAAATCACTTTCTATTTTTTCTATTTTTAAAATCATTTTCAGCTGGCGTTTGCTTTTCTCTGTACAGTCTTTTGCATTCCTTTCGGAGGCCATTGTAATCCTGCATATTTTTTGCTGTTCGTTTTTTCAACACATTTATTCTTGCTTTCGTTCTTTTCTATAATTTATTTTCACACTCCTCATCATACCACTTGTTAGTTTCATTTTTGCTTGTTTTACTTATACCTTTTGCTGCTTCAAAGATTACCTTGTTTATTAGTTTCCACTGCTCTTCCACACTGTTGTTCTTCATTTTTCGTTATTTGTATTTGTATTCTTTCTTGTTTCTTCTATTCTGCATACCTCTCCTGTTGCATTTCTGAATGCAGTCCATTAATTCTAATTCTTTTCATTTTTTTTGCTTAGCACAGGTACTTATTTACTGGTATTATTTATTTTACTTTTACTCCAATCATAAAGTGATCTGAATCTGCGTCCGGTCCTCTGTAACTTGTTACATTCGTGATGCATCTTTCTCCCTTATTTTCGATTAGCACATGATCTATTTGGTTTGTGTAACTTTGGTCTGGTCCATGTTCCTTCGTAAATGCCTTTATGTTTAAAATATGCAATCTTTATCTTCATATTTCTTCTTCTTGCAAAATCAATTAAAATTTTGCCATTTTATTGCTCCTGGTATGTTTACTGTACTTTCCTATTGAAGGTGTATAAATTTATTCTTTTCCTATTTGTGCATTAAAATCGCTTAATACTATTTTCAGACCGTACCTTGGTACACTTTCATATTCCATTTCTAATCTATCATAAAATGTTTCCTTTATATCCAGCTGCGTCTTCCGTTGGCGAATGTACATTTATAATGATATTTTCTGGTATCTGCCCCTTGGTCTTAAAGTAGAAATCCTTTCCAATACTGGCTTAAAATTTATTATTGCCTGTTTTAACCTTTTGCTTATAAGATATCCTGTCCCTAACCTTCCATTTTCACCTCCACTGTTTAAGAAAGTATAGTTATCTATTTCCATTACTTCATTTCCTTTCTGCTTGGTTTGCTGTAATGCTACGATGTCCAATCCATATTTTGAAGGGAGCGCCGGAATAGCATTCTTTAAAATGCACGGCAGAACCGGATTGCGTAGCTTGGCACGTTCATGGCATCGGCAGGGTGAATACACAGCACGGCAAAGCCTTTGTTCCAAGACACGTTTGCGTGGGAGCTGATTTCTTATATAAGGAATTACTCAGTAGAGCTCATCATGGTTGGTGTGGTCGTCGAAGAACCATGTCCTTAAAAAGTCCGGTCCTTCGTATTAGTGATGTTTCCTACGTTTTTGTGTAAGGCTATTTTTCTGTAATTTAATTCAATGCAATTCATAGTAAGACTTGCTAATAGTTCTGATCAAATCATTTATTACATTTTATTAATTTTAATGTTTGTACGTACTTGGAACTTATACCTAACATTATCTAAGTGTTTATCCTTAAGTTCATTTAGTTCTTAATAGTATTTTGTGAATCGTAATAAAAGTTTAATAATATATGTTATGTTAGTTGAATCAGAGTTTAATATAAAACCTCTCGCAGCAAACCCCCACAGCTGGTTAAATACACCACCGGTGTTGGTACTTAATAATTATCGGAAACTCTATTAAAATTAAGTAACTTATCTTTTTAATTGTATTGATTATTAACATTATTTTGGGTGATAACCACTACGGTTACACTATGAAATTGGAAATGGAAGGTTTACACTTTGATTACAGATATTTGCCTTATAAATAAATAATTCGAATTTTAACTGAAACTGGCTATAAACATTAAAACGGTATATCAAAATTTGAAAGTTTATTTTGTAAAATTAAATCCAAAAATAAAGAAATATTTTCCACAAAGTTTTTGATTTCTTCATTAAAAAATCATCAGCTTATGGCCATCTTGTTTAATGAGTACCTACTGAATGGATCAATCGCTTGCCTTTCAATCCAGCACGTAGATTCGAATCTCAATTTTGACCAAGCTTTTAGATTCGAAGCAATCGAAATTTTTAAATAATATGAAAATGAAATCAAAGTGTTACACCTTCAACTTTGCCTTAAAAGTAAATAATTCGAATTTTAACTGTAAAAATTAAAATCCTACATCAAAAGTTGAATGAGACTGGAGGTGCGTTTTGTAAACTTAAGAAAAATAAAATATAGAAATAAATAAATATTTTACACAAAGGCGAACATCAAATACCCTGTAAAACCACAAAAAAGTTTATTATAGTTTTCCATTTTTATGATAAGGAATATCTTCATTATCAGAATTCTTCTTGCTGCTTTAGCTGTCATTGACACCAAAACCATTATTATGAATGTTTAAAGAACCCCTTGTGATTATCGTTTGATGTTTTAATAATTAATGTAAACCAACATGTATTTCGGCAATTAAGTTGCTATGTTGCTAAAATACGTATTTCTTTATATTAATTATTTTTTGTGGTTTCGCAGAGTATTCGGCGTTCGCTATTGAACCAGACCATAAGCTCCGTTCCTTGAATTACACTTTCCATATAGTTTTTTGTTTTCATCATTAAAAATTAGAACTTATTATTTAAGGTATACTGAAGTGATTAACAGTCTGCTATTCAACCCAGAGAACACAGATTTGAATCTCAGTTTTTAAATAATGTTACATTAATAAGAGAGAAATTCGTTACATTTGAATTGAAAACTGTCACGAACAGAGGTTTCCAAACTTGTGCTATTTTTAGGTATTAATTCAAATCTAATAGAATTGGAGAATTTTCACAGTTTTTAACTGTAACTGCAAAGAAACATAAACAACAGTTTACCTATATCATTGAACATAAACTACGTAACATAACTATTACATACTTCCACTGCTTATTGCTATATTAAGAAAGCAACTCAAGTTTGATAGGTACTTTCTCTATTTTCATAACATTATTTAATTTACTTATCAACACAAGAAACGTTAAATTTTATTTTTATCTTCAGTGCCATCCTATTTTAAGAAATTTCTGTTGATCCCCTCATTTATTTGTAAACTGACGAAGACAACTGCAATGATTATAGATTTATAACTTGAAGGGGTACAATCCCCTTGTAATTAAGAGGGGGATTAATTTAGATTTAGATCCTGGTTAATACTGCTTTCACATTTAGGGAAAATACGTTTTGCCCCCCTTCTATTTCCGTTACTGTACTAACGCGAGCTGCTCTTATGACGACCTCATTTGTATGAATTCACAGCTGTCTATTCTTCAGTTAACTAACTTAAGAAACCTAATATTCCTCATCGTCCATTTTAAAACAGCAAACATCCGTTTTTTAACATAATTCCATAATAAAAAAATTCCAAACCTTTTTAATGAAAAGGTATTTAACGACAGTAAGAAAGATAAAAACGTTTTCTACATAAACTTTGTTTAAATTTAAAGGTGGTAACCACAGAACTTTCCTTTTAAAGCCCCCAGTAGAATAAAATACGTACTTATCAGTTTGCTTTTGTCTGCATTATTCTTAAGATCCATAAAGCGAAAGTAAGCTAAACTTTTATTTTAAAATATTATCTTAAAAATTACTTTCTTTAATATTAAACAACTTAATTTAACACAGATTAAAATCTTTATAGATATTTCTTTCCTGTTTACTTTTCTCAGGAATTTTAAACCCTGGCTTTCAATATTATTTGTTTTCTCTTTGGCAGCCCCAATGATACGAAATCATAGTATGAAGTAAACAACCGAACCTTGTGTTGTACGCATACAGACAAACATGCATGAATGTAATTGTTATTTACTGAAATTTAATTAACTAAATGTTAAACAACCAAACATATGTTTATCGGAAGACATAGGAAATTATGTACAGAAATTTCTGCAACACAATGCAAACAAATAATTTAGTTACAGAAGGTAAAAACAGATCAAAATTTATTTTTGAGAAATATATTTCAAAAGTTTTATTTCATTTTATGAAGAAACAAAATTCTCGACGTTTTCTACGATTTAATAAAAGCCAAGGTATTTCCCCAAAATTTGCAAGTAAAACCTCGGGAAATCGTTTGGAATCTCACGAAATCTTACATCTCCTGAATCCTGAACGATAGGTGTAAATTTTCACCGAATCCTTTTGCAGCCTACTCGAATTTTATTTCCATCTCCATGTTTTAGAATTTAAAATCCTTTAAAATACCACGTAAATACCGACAATTTTCTAAAGTTATTTTTATTTAATTCCTTTATAGTTTTGGCCTTCAAAAACGTTAAAGAAGAAAAAAGCTGACAAAGGAAGTCTTTCCCTTATTTTGTTTATTAACGTCAGCTTCGTGTGCCGTATTGTGATTCAGAAACCTTTTTTTGACTTTTGTGCAAGCATAAAGAAGATTATTTGCCACGGCAATTTCACACGTAAACATCGAACGTGTAAATAAATTTCCGCCCCTGAATAAGATTTTAAATTAAAATAACACGACGTAACCCTTGTGGCACTTAGTGGAAGGAACCTCCAAGGCAGAACTTTATTAATATCAGCAGAAAAATGGTTTTTAAAAATAAAATTAAAGTTTACGGCTACTCCTGTGGGATTTTTTTTACAGAGATTAACGAAATTCCCGTCTCAACGTCACCAAATTTTAATAATTACTGTTTACAAACAAATTATCGATAACGCTCGAAGATAATGACATTAACATTGTTGGGTATACCTACAATGCAGAATGAGCCCTTTTTAAAAATATTCAAGAGCTTTAAATAAAATCCCTTCATTTGCGCTTTCGCCTTTCATACAGAAAATTATGATAACTTTATACCTCTTCCTGCTTTAATTTCTATTCAAAGTACTTAAACTTTATTGTCAAATAAAATTTGTATTAGTTCTAGGGAACTGTATCGATATTCCACTTGAACAAAACCGAATAAAATTCACACTTGCCGATTTTATGATGCGAACGAATGAAAACTTTGTAAGTTTCAAAACAAAGTACAAATAAAATAAATACGATTCGCAGTACGGTTTTACCGATTTTGTTGTTTACTGTTCCGGCTGCAGATAAAAGCAAACTTTTCAATTCAGCCTTTAATTTTACAACCGCAAATAACCAACTTTTTGGTTTCGGTCTATCGTATTTTAATCATTAAATAAAGCAACACTTTGATGTGTATATCGATTTGATTTTAATTACAATTTTTTACAAAGAAAATCCCAAATTGTTTTATTTAGAGTGCGCATCTATTCTAAACGCGTATAAGTGACTTACTGAAAAGGTTTATCAGACTTTAAACAGCATAGCTGTTAACATAATCACTCTCAGATGATGAATTTTTAAACTCGTATGTAGCTTGAAAACTGAATGACATTGTGTAAAGTTGCAAGGAAGAGAGGTATGTGAAGAAAGAAATAATTTTGAGGGATTTTAATTGGTATCAATTATAATAAAAAATGTTCCATTTTGTTCTGATAAACTTTCCGCAGTTGTTATTCGTTCTAGTACGCCATTTTGAACTAATTTACTACAAATTTTAGTGACTAGCGAAACTACAAAGGATCTATCCATGCAATCGAATGCTTTGTTCTGCTGGGCGAAGATCGGTAGCTGCAAAAATGAAAACCAGAGTAACTATTCTCATGAAGAATTATATTGTACAATTCAGTTTTGTTTACTTAGTTCCCACTTTTCGTGTCAAAATTAATTTTGGCACAGTCCAGTGTAAGGTCCTCCATATGATAAGCGATTCTCCTTAGGAAATCTCTAATTATACTATTCATAACAATTTGAAAGTGCAATCTATAACAAATGTTATGAAACCGCAGGTCAATACATAAGACACAGAAATTAATTACTAGCTACCTTACCAACCTATGGTAGGCAGAAGACAAAAGACAATGGTGAGAAGACCTGGTTAAGTAAATATTGATGAACCGTTGTTTCTCATCTCACGCCAAGTGGCACTTATCAAATTTACTTATTACTCTCTAATAATATTTTTGAGTACATTGTAAATATGAGTTAAATTAAATTTTAAGAAATTGTTGACCCCATTGATTTCATGGAGGTAAAGTTTAAAATTCTTTCGAAGTAGAAGTAACAAAGCCTTTAAATTAAAACTCAAAAAGTTTAAAAACCTTTATGCATGAGTTGAAAGTAGCTTCAAAGTCCTCCACAGCAGTTTTACCGACGCCTCTGTACAGCAGAAAATAAATCAAAATTTTATTTGATTTTTTTTCTATCTGTCACAGTTATTCTTCTTGCAGTGGCATGCCCTTTACAGGGCGTTGCCGATCCTCTCTCCTTATGCCTGTGGTGTGCGTGTTAAGTAGCCTACGGACATAGGGGACCTACAGCTTTACGTTGACTCCGAACCACGGAAGTGCAAGCACTTCTACTCCAGAGAGGACTTACTAGTCAGAATATACCTCGGTGGTTTGCCATTGCCTTCCGAGGGAAGCGGTCGGGTGTTTTCGGTGTATATGTGACCCTAGGAATTGAACCAGAGCCATCTCAGTGGTCAGACGCACGCTGAACCAACTGAGCCACGACCGCCACAGTTATAGGTTCCTTAAAAACCTTTCTGCATGGATTTAACGCCGTCCCTGACCTTACTAATCTGAATTAAAGGTTTCATTGAACAATATGTTTTCTGCTACACCATAGAATAGTTTAAAAATCTTTCCAAAAAGGATCAGATAACACCTCTAATTTAAAAAAATTATATCAAAATTTCAGTTTGCAAGATTTTCAAGAAGGATCCAAACATACCTTTAACTTATAACAAAATCTAATTTATACTCGTAGAGCAGCGATTCCTAACCTTTTTGGCTCGCCCTTTTTAGAATCAATTGGGTCTACCCTATGTCTTACAAGATAATGGTGTTTAGGAGTAGTGTTACGGGGGGGGGGGGGGGGGAGATTTAATCATTACATCCAATTCCATTTAAATACATAATTATTCGTTCATTACCCACTTGTTATTCGAAATTTTTATCATTCAGTATAGAAGACAATTCCCATTTAATTTTACTACTGTAGTGCAACAGTTATAGGCCTAAATTAACATATAACATAAATTTCTTATTCTTTCCTGGCGCGGCCGCAGACCACTAACCTAACCACTGTTATAGAGTGATTGAAAACTCCACGCTTTCTGCTTTCAAAATCCAAATTAAAACTCTAGGTACTTAAAAACGGATCTTACATTTTACAATGTTAAAAGATTAAATCAACATATTATTTTTAAAATCGTTCAATCCATTTACCAAAATAGAAGATAGAAAAGGACACAGTGACGCTCTGACTTACGAGTATCTAAATTTTTAAAAAAATCTGTCTTATGCTTTAATGAAGGATGATTTAAAAGCCTCCAAACAGATTTTCCACGTCTCGCACGTCATGCAGGTACAGAAACTCGCTGCGCTCGTTTCTGTAACGTCCTGCATTCGTTTCGGAATCGCTAACTTCCCGCACTTGTTATGAAAATAACTATATCCAATTCAGTTACGAAATGTCAACATTTCGACATTGATTTTAGTTGTGAAAAGTGGTTCATTTTGTAACTAGTTACAAAATATGCTCCCATTTTGTAACTAGTTACAAAAAGATGATTTGAGTTGCGAAAAGTGTTTCATTTTGTAACTAGTTACAAAATATGCTCCCATTTTATCACTCCCATTTTATCACGATGACCCAACTCCTTTTTTAAGAAGATGTGGCATTTACATTTTGTTATCTGAATTGGATAAAATCTTGTATGAAACACGTTGCAAAACATGTCTTTTTATCACATGGCGTGTTGTTCATCTCGGCTTCGCCTCGACGAACAATTTCACGCCTGGTGATAAAAAGTCCATCATTTTGCAACTCGTTGCATAAATAGCTATTTTGTTTTTTCGCTATATTCTTCAATTTTAAAAGTCATCCAAAGGATGCCACAGTTGGGGGTTTCACACGGGTCCTTTTAAAAATCTATATCATATTGGAACTGAGGAGAGGTGGCTGAAAAGTGCTTTAAAAATTATATGGTAACATTTTTGACTATAAAATAAATTAAAATTTTATTTTAAAAACATTTCTATCTGCCTTATACTAAATTAAATATTCAATTTAAAATTTTATTTTGTGCTTCAGTTGAGAATGACCGAGAAGCCCCCAAAGAAGTTTTAATGATGCCTCTGGACATAAACGATTAAATTACAAATTGTTTAAACAAAAAACTTTTAAACAGGGCCCAACCATACATCTGACTTTATAAAATAAAATTTAAATTTAATTTTAACGACGTCGTTCACTTTAAAGTATCAAATTAAAAAATTATTATTAAAAATTTAAATCAAGCTGAGGGTTTCTTAAAAAAATTCGTACCTGGCTTTAAAATAATCGCTCGCGTCTGACTTGAGAACGGCTAAATTGGGGATTTAATTTAAAAATTTGTTTTTTGCTTCAGCTGAGACGATTTTTAAAATCATCCAAAAGACTTCCAATGAGGTCTCTAAGTTTAAAAAACCAAATGAAAAACTTATTTGAAAATGCTAGTTAGCAAGCAAAAACATCTGTCATAGATATTGCTTGTTATTGACGAGAGATTTTAGTTTAAAAATTTACCTAGCCATGATTTCATTCTATCTTTGTTGTGCTACCCATATTGTTTGTCTTCCTTATTGCACTCATTAATTTTTGTATGTTTAGATTGGATTTCGGACAATCTGTATAGTAAATTGAATTTGGTAGAATAACTATTTTAAATTTGGTAAACCAAATAGGTTTTATCAAAGAATTTAATACCTAAGTCAAATTGATGATAAATTCAGTATATAATGAGTTAATATTAAAAATAAAATAAAATTAAATAATATTACATATTAATCTTTATTTTACTAAAATTTGATACAAATTCATCAATTTATTAAATAAATAAATACGGCTGATAAAAGAACATTAAGAAGTACTTCAAGAAGGAATGAAGAAGGATTAGAGGAGGATCGATTGGAAACTTGGAAAGATCCTAATTTAATTGAATCAGATGTCGGTGATCACGAAATTGAAGTTCAAACATCTCAACTTCTGAGAAATGAAGGTATGTTTGAAATGTTAAAACATTTAATACAGTAATAAAATGAAGAATTTAAAGAAGAGTCAAAGAAACGAGATGAAGAGTCAAAAAACGAGATGAAAAGTTTTTTAGAGCAATTCTAGAGTATTACACATCAAATGGATGTCAGTATAAAATTAACAATGGGTAATTATGATAATAACAAGGAAACTACAAGAGATAATTATAGGTACATAATTATCTATTAGGATTATACAATAAAGTAAAATATTGGAATCCACCAATGGGAGAAGAAGAATTGATTATCCATTTATCAAAACATTTTCAAAATAAAATAACCATAGCAGTGGCATTACAAAATATTAAGAAGTTAAAAGATTTTTTAGAAATCTTGAGAAGTTATGACTTAGCAATAAGTAATAATAAAATAAAAATTCGAAAAGTTGGTAACTCAGAGGCATATAACACAAATAAATATAATTCAAATACAAAATGGGATACTTTCAAGGATAGAATCTATCAAAATAACACAGAAAATAATTATCAAAAAACAAATTATAATCAAAATTTTAATACAAAATATGAAAGAAAATATAAACGTGTACCATATGAAAATAATAAATATCCAGAAAGAAGAACTTATGATCAAATGATCCAAGATAAAAATAATGAAAAAGTAATAAGCCAGATATATGTAGAAGAAGGCCAAGGAATAATACATCAAAAGAAAGAACAAGATGAATTAAATAAAATAGAGATAAGCGAAATACATGGGCCACCAAATATTTTAAAAAAATGTAAATTTAAAAATTTTGTTAGGTTGTTTATCGTTAAATACCACTTATATGCATCCAAAAGAATGTTTATTTGAAACTGAAGAATAATTAGAAGTTCTAAATTTACCTTTTATTAAAATAAATTTTCTTGATAAAAGTTATAGATATAGCGTTGATAGATACTTGGGCACAAGTTTCATTAATTCGAGAGGAATTAGTTAATTCTTATGGAAATAATTTAATTAAAAACATTTAGAAAATAACAAAACTAGAATTATTATCTGCAACAAAAATAAAATTGAAATATATAAATAAAGTTTTTAATGGGGAGGTAAAAATAGGTCAAAATAAGTATTCAATGAGATTTTTTATAGTAAATAAGCACCTGGTTTACAATTTGATTTTATCATAGGAATTGACATAATTGAACAAGTGAAAATGGTTATTGATGCAGAAAAAGGTGTATTATTATTAATGAAGTTAAAATACCTTGGTTAAAGAATATTGAAGTTATAACTGAAAATATTATCCTAAATAATAATTGTTTAATTGAAGAATTAATTGATAATAAACCAATAGGGGAAAAATACTTAAATATTAAAAATTAATTATTTAATTTATTAAAGAAAATAATAAAGTTAATTGATGATATATTCATCGATTAGAAGTTGATAATGAAGCACCTTTTAATGTTAAAAATTACCCAATTCCTTTTAAATATCGTACAAAAGTTAAAGAGGAAGTTCAAAATATGATAGAAAATCAAATTACTGAACCTTCAGTTACTAGTTAACACTATATAACCCCGTTAGTTATAGAAAAACGATTCAATACGGATATGTCTTGATGCACGAAAAATAAATTCAATTACTAAACCACAATTTGAAGCTCCTTAAGCTATTGATTCTTTATTAAGAAGAATTTGCAATAAACAATATTTTCAAAGTTAGATCTTAACAATTAATTTTGGTTGGTTCCACTTCATGAAGATAGATAAATATACGGGATTTAGCATAGAAGGAGAAATTTTCCAATTTAAAGTTGTACCTTTTGGGTTATCAACTTCATGTGCTTAGTGAGGGCAATGCAAAAGATTCTTAAATATTATGAAGAATTTTGTGTGCACTACGTAGATGATGTACTTATTTTCAGTGAAGATCTAGAAAGTCATGTTAAACATTTAGAAATAATTTTGGTTAGGTACCTTAGAAACGAATAGATTAAAATTAAGTTTTCCAAAAAGCTGACCAAGAGAGACTTAAGAACAGCTAAACTAAAGATTTAATTTAAAAATCTGTTTTATGCTGCAGTTGAGACGGATTTAAAAGTCATCCGAAGGAATTTTAACGAGGTCTCTAACCTTAAAAGACCAAATTAAAAATTATTTTAAAAAGCTAATTCATGCTGGAATTTGGAGTTTGACGGCGCTGTTCATCTTAAAAAATTAAATCAAAATTTACCATAAAAACCTTTTAGAAAGGGTCCAGGTAAACATAAAAAATTAAATTGGCGTTTTTTCTTAAAAATTGATTTGTTTGCTACAATCCTAAAGGACATTTTAAAAATTACAATCGAGGGAAGGTGGCTGAAAAGTAGTTTAAAAATTATTTGATAGCGCTTTTGATTTTAAGAAAATAAATCAAGATATTATTATAAAAATCTTAAAAGCCCCTCGAAAAGCGACCAAACACGCCTCGACTTTATAACACTAAACTAAAGATTCAATTTAAAAATTTATTTTATGCTTAACAGTTGAATATGACCCCCAAAAAGCTTAAAGGGTTTCTCTTAGAAAGTAAAAATTATAAAAGAAGGACTTTCAACAAGTGTATAACGACGTCTCTGACTTTACAAAACTAAGTTAGAGACTTAATTTAAAAATATCTTTTAAACTTCAATTCAGGGCATTTTAAAAGTCCTTAAAAAGGTCGAACGATTTCTCAAGCTGCAATAATTTAACTCAAAGTTCAATTTAAAATATTTATTTTATGCTATATGTAAGTCCTTCTTAAGTTCCTCTAAAGAGGACCTACTAACATCTCCAATTTTCAAGAGAAATCCTAATTATTAAACCAGTCAATTAAAAAAGAGATAGAATCTAAGCTTTGTATTAGTTTTTAATTTTTTTCTTATTTAATGCTTCAAATTTCTGGCAATTTCTCTCTTTACAATTGTTGGAATTTAATACCTAAACGATAGGAAAATTATGTGTGATATGTGATATGTAGTTCTTTATTGATTTTATATTAGTAATTTTTATACGATTACTGGCCAGTCATTAAAACTTTATAATTGTTTACGTTTTCAAGCGAATTTTCAACGTCAATCCATTTTGCCTTCCTAAAAATTTTATAGAACGGTAGCGTTACCTGTTACATACATTTCGAAGCGCATTCGCATGTCTAATGCAATCAACTAAAGCAGTTTCAGAACCGGGAGTTGTTCATGTGTAAGGGCGTAATTGAATGCGTTGCACATCATACAGAAGGAAACGAAATGCATCGTTTTCATAACAGTTAGTTTTAAAACAGAATATTGAATCAAACACTTTCGTACATTTATTTAAACATATGAAAATAAATATGCTAAAAGGTTCTCTTTGAACTTCTGCATTTCCTGCTCTTGGACATACTCGAAGAACGAAATGACGAAAGAAGGGGGTACATCTACACCTACAGACATTCCAAAATTTTCCGCTCAAATGAAAGGGTATGTGGAACTGACTGTAAAAGAAGAGAAAACGGCATGAAGACATAATAGCTAACCACAACAAGCGCTTTGATCTTTTCAACACAAACAACAGTGCAAAACGCAAAAAGCTCACGCCGCCTCCTTCACCATTTTGTGGCGTGGCAATTTTACGCATACCAAATCTTCTCTCTGCAACAAAGCATATTTTTATTTTTGTTTATGACTTCGTTCATGTGTTTCGCGTCCACAGAAACAGCATCAAAATGAATTATGTGTAAGAGGAGTTCGCCTTGTACTAGAGGGGAAGGTTAAAACAGCCACTTTCGCACTTCTGCGCCCCCTTTATAAGCCATACTTTAAGATTTAAGTAAGTAAATGCAACCCCGTGACGCTTAATTTAAATTATCTTTGGGAGCTCCATCTTTTCTTATCTACGCCGGAAGAAGTTCACTGAAGTATATTTGTTTTTAAAGTTGAAATATTTGTTTGATTCTAAGTTTTTTAAGGTGTGATAATTAATTTAGTTAGTCGAAGCGTTAGAAATATGCTAACTATGAGTGTACGATTTATTATAGCGATTTAAAAATGTTTGTTTATTCTATAGTTTATGAAAAAAATTAGGGCGTTAAAGTTTGTTAGTTATTTAAACGAAACGTTTCGGTTATCTTTTTTCGCGTACCTATTTATTTTATTTTGTAACCAAGCAAAGCTTAACTGTTAACTGTTAACAAGTGTCTGTTAAATGCTAATTTTTTGAAAAAATTGAAAATGGTTGTTTTACAAACCATGATGGAAATTCTACAAACTTTAATTTCGAGTTTTTCGAATTAGGACGAAAGATATTTTCAACATATTTAATATACCATTTGAAGATTAAACTAAAAAGCCATTTTAAACAGCTGAAGCTTAGACAATTCTTTTTTGTTAATAATTTCTAAAATAAAAAAGATTCTGAAATACTTACTTGTAGAAAGTACGTTTTGTAAACGAATAAATTTATATTAGATTTTAAAATTAAATTCTTCTGTTTTTATCATTAAAAGCAGTAGATGTATTTTCAGCAGCCAGTTTCTTAGGTTGAAAAGATATTTTTATACGATGATGAGAAAAAAATTAATTTTTTATGGCTTCCAAATTTTTGCATTCGGTTATACGTTAGTAGCAAGATAAGTGTAAAATGATTTAATTTTAAGGAAATAATGAATCCCTGCTTCTTCTTCTTTATATTAAATTTGTAATTTCCTTTAGTCTTCTTCTTTGGATTATTCTTCTTTTATTTCTTATTCGCCATTTGTATATCAGTTGGTATCAACAAAATTGTCTACTTTTTTCTTGTTCTTCATAATTTCTGGTTTTTGTTTTCTTTGCCGTTTTCCTCGACTTGTTTCTCTTCTTTCTGTCGTTTTCATGTTTTTGACTTCTTCTTCTTCTCTTCTTCTGTTTCTTTCTTTGTTTTGTCGTCGTTTTCTCTCTGTAAAATCATTTTCATTTTGCAAACTAAAGTGGATCCTAACAAATTTCCGCATTGTTTCATTGTTTTTTTGTTCTTTCCTTAAATTGCTCTTATTTCCTTTCTCCTTCTACATACATCTTTTTTGTCTGTTTTGCTCATTTATTTCTTACCTTTGTCGTTTTCACCTCGCTGTCTTTTGATTTCTTCCTCCCTTCTTCTTGTATTTCGAGGGTGTTTTTTAAGTTATCTAACCTAGCCACAAAAATAACGTCATACAAAAAATTTCTTGGTTGTCAAATTACTTTTTTTTTTTTTTTAATATAGTTAAGCTAGTTCAGCAAATCCTCACACTAATCACTATAGTTTGCTACGCACTAAAAGGTTTCGTTGACCCATCACTAATCATGGCTTAATCACTTTCTTCAGATAGCAGGACGTCCTGAGGCAGTTTACGTTTCAGGCGTGTGTGAATATTTCTTCTTCCCAGGGAGTAGGACTTGATCGCTGGACATAATGATAATTTTTCATTGTAACGTTTGTATAACTTGGTAATGAGTTCCTTGATGGTTGGTATTTTTAGTTCACGGTGTATTAAAGAGTTCCTAATAACCCACGGAGCGTTAAGTATTATTCTGAGCACTTTATTTTGAAACGTTTGGATCTTGTTTATTTGCGTGTCGCTGGCATTACACCAAATTGGGGAACCATAGGTTAGGATAGGCCGGATAACGGTGGTGTAAATGAGAGTTCCGCATTCAGTTTTTAAAGGAGACTTTTTGTTGAGCAATGGATATAATTTTACTAGCCTTACATGAGCTTCATTGAGCTTCTTATTGACATGATAGCCCCACGTTAACCTTTTATCGAGGTATACACCAAGATATTTGACGGCACTGTCAGCGCCATTCCATGGGATAATGTGATCATCATTAATTAGCACATTGGGGGTATTGATTAATCTGCGGAGGGTAAAAATTTTTGCTTCGGATTTTAACGGGTTCAGCTGCATCTTCCATTGGTTAAACCATTTTGTAATAATATTGATGCTTGCTTGAAGTTGGTTAATTGTGGTGTTTATGTCTTCGCATTGACTTAATATCATCGTATCATCTGCGAATTACAGAAATATTTGCAGTTTGCAGTGAAAGGTGTGATATTTGACGTTTTTTTCGCTATCGAAATAAGCTGTAAGACTGCGATAGTCTTCAATTTTATTCAGCATTATTTTAATTTGTGTACCAATAATTGCAGTTACAAATTCGCCGCTAATTTTTGATTTAATGTCGGTAATAAATTGCTGGTAATTTAAAGCATCGTGAACAAATATGGGCGGAATTCTTGGCCGTTTGGGTTCGATAATAATATTATCAGTAATAATATAATAAGTGCATAAAAAATTATCGATAATTTTAGGGAAATGCGCATGAAAGCAAGTTGGGCTGAAAAAAGCACGAATGCACGAAGTGCATGAGTGCTTTTTTCTGCCTCAACTTGCTTGAATGAACATTTATCTAAAATTATAAATAATTTTTTTATGCACGTATTATATTTGGTAAGAAAATTTCATAAATCAAAATATTAAACTGGAACCATTTTGACATTACTTATTCGTTGTTTGAACAGCATAGGTGATTTGATACTTGGCGTGATTGCCAAAATTAAGGTAGGTAGATATATTATTATTATATTAACTTAAATGTCAATAAATTATCAGCAGTTGCACATGTGCAATTATCAATAATTTTTTGACAAGAAAAATTATCGAGTAATTAAATTTTGTTGAATGTTGATTGGTTAAAATAATTTCATATCTAGAATGTGATTGGTTGTTTAGGTGACAGTGACAGATGTATGAAATTTTCATTTGAATTCTCTTTATCGAGCAGTTTTTGTTCGCAGGGTGGAGCCAGATAATATTTGTTTTGGCTAATCAGGGTATCATTATCAAAGACATACCTTTTGTTGTGCTCTTGCGCAGGTGGGGAAGTGCTGGGACGCTTAGCAGATAAAGGATTAATACTTTGGGAAGGCTGGGACTGTTCCCCATGATAAACAACCGTGACTTCTGGTTCCACGTGCTCGTTGACTTCCATTATGTCGTCAGTGACATTATACACGTTTGCCATTTTTATTTTGGTGAAAGTTCGTTTTGTAAATTTCTTGGTTTCTGTTAATTCCGTCGATAGGCCGCGAAGGTAAGAAATATTAAATTGTTTTTGGTTGGGTGGCTATCACAATTTATTAATATATACTATATAACGAAAGAAAAATCACTTTAATATCGAGCTTCAACTAATTTCACCACTACTCCGGTTGAAGGATCGCACGCGACCCGTCAAATTACTGTAGCTGTTATTTTGTACGAGTTCGTTGCATTTTACAGTGAAAGTAACTTGGAGCATCGCGCACTGATAAAGTTTCTCACTAAAGAGGAAAATGGTCCAAAAGTTATTCATGAAAAAATGGTAGCGGTGTATGGAGACGATGCACCACCTTCTTTTCAAGTAAAATTTTGGTGTAAACAGTTTCAACGGGGCCGAGAGTCAATTCAGGATGACCACAGATCAGAAAGACCGGCTGAGGCAAAAACTGAGGAAACCATCAGGTTTGTTGAAGATTTGCTGCTGTTAGATCGACGAATGCAGATCCCAGTGCTTGCTAAAGAAGCTGGAGTATCCGAAACTACAGTTTTCAAAATTGGGCACGAAGATTTAAGGATGAAAAAAGTTTCTGCACGATGAATCCCCAAACTCCTTACACCAGAGCAGACATTGGCGAGAAAAGAAATAAATTTCTCAAGAACATTTGGCCGCTTTAGCGAACGGTGAGAGTTATTTGTTACAAATTGTTACAGGCGACGAGACTTAGGTGTTCTATTGGGATTCTACCACGTCGTAGGAGTCGATGCAATGGGTGCATAAGGGCTCTCCACCTCCAAAGAAGGCGAAAACTCAGTCGTCTTCTGGAAAGTTGATAGCGACCATTTTTAGGACTGCGGGGGAATTTTACTTATTGAATATATGGCAAAAGGGTCCACAATTAATGGAGAAGTCTACGGAAAGACGATCCAAAGCCTGGAGCAGGCCATTAGAGGAAAACGTCCGAATTCATGGAGGACCAAAATTTTGCAACTGCAGGGTCCACAAGGCTGGCACAGTTCAAGCCATTATCGAAAGCTGTGGATTCACCGAGCTACAACATCCACCCTATATCCTTGATTTAGCTCCCTGCGACTTATTTTTGTTCAAACATCTGAAGAAAGACCTCAGAGACCGAAAATATTCCTCAGATGATGAGTAGAAAGCCGCTGTTGCGTCATTTTTTGAGACGGAAATAAAAGAATTTTTTTTGATGGGATGAAACAACTCGAGCAACGCTGGACTAAGTATGTTAGTGTAGGCGGAAGTTATGTAGAAAAATATTTTTTTTTAATCTCTGCGAGTTTTCGGTCATAACTAGGCACTAAGAAGAGCAGCAAGAATATCACGAAAAGATCGAATAATAATTCTATAAGAGTTTTTGTTACCTCAAGTTAATATCAAAGCCTCCATAATAGAATTAATTCTTACATTGCAAACAAATCACTATCTAATTTGAAAGTTAAAGTTACCTTTAAAATAAGGTCGAGAATTCCTTCTATAAATAAAGGAGTCGTCTATAATATAACTGCTGCAAATTTGGAAAATCCCCGTTCATTCCGAATTTATCTAATTTGTACCCCAAGTTTCAGTGCCAGCAGAAAATTACAAGCTGTTAACTAACTGCTGAACTCTGAATGATAGATAGTGTGTCCGACGTGCTAACAGACGAGCATAATATAAGTGAAATTTCCTAAAGTTAGGGTGAGCCCCCCCGTCCGGCACTTAACGAAAGTAAGGCATGTCCTGCAGCCTTAATTATGTACCGAAAAAAAAACTAACAACCGAACCATCTCCTTAAGCTTAGCCGGGGAAAATATATATAAGGCCAGTTTTCGGTTATCTCGTGTAAGCACCTTGTTCTCTGCCAGCTTATAACAACTTCATACAAAAGCTTAGATAGTTAGCGAACATACTTTCATAAACAATTCTCTTAATCTGCATGTTTCCCCCTAGTCCAAATCGTTCTTAAGACAAAGTCGTTAAGGCAAATTTGCTAAGTTCTACGAGAGAGCGTGTGGAAGCTGTCTGGAGTAAGTAATCTAATCATCAGGTGAAGTGTGCTTAGCTCCTGTGTTAGTAATCCAGATGAAATGACATCTCGAGATTCACCTATTTAACCAAAATTGCTTTAACGATAGTTGCCTAACCGACTTCAAGTCCGTGTAATTTCGAAGTTGTCTACTAAATTGCAAATTTGCCTCTGCAACTATTATAAATTCGTCGGCAAGTATTCCCTTTTTTAACAAATTTACAGGAAAGTTATAGAGAAAGTAATTTTATCTTTAATAGAGTTTCTTTATAAAAAAATTTCATTTTATTACCAACTACGCTTGCTTTCTTCGAAATTTTCAATTGAGAAACGCTTCGTTCTATTAAAAATAATGACTACCAATTTCGCAGGTAATTTTAAATCTTACAAAGTGAAATTTTTGTTGATTAAAAAGTGAGATTGTCACGTTTGCCGTAAAACGTGCCCAACGTAATAGAATGAGTGCGGTAAATCGAATATTAGTTGAATATACGAATTTAAGTACAAATATTTAATATTCAATTTTGCAAAGTAACTTGTTACTTTTTTTTATAGAAACAGCTTGGTTTTTCTAAATTTTGTTTATATTTTAAATATCCCAGACACCTTCAGAAAACTTAATTTAATAACTCCTTCAAACATTACAATGACTAATAACGGCAAAAATTATAAAATAATCAACAGTAATTACATAAGTGGTGATAATTTTTTGATAATTTTAACTAGATGCACGAATCTTTATTGCTATGGAAATTTCACGAGCGGACGAAGTCCACGAGTGGAATTTCCTAATAGCAATAAAGATGAGTGCTAATCTAGTTAAAATTATCAAAGAAAATTATTACCACGAATGTAATTCGGCGTGATTATTTTTTAAACTATTACACAATGATGACAGTCTTAACGTTTGTCAAAGTCAAAGCTAACTTTTTATGCATTTATTTAAACAAAGATCCAATCACAGAGCAGGTATTTCTCTGTGATCCAATGAAACAACGTGAAAAAATTATCGCTGTAATCAGCTACTAGCTAATTATCAGTGTAATTATGATGCTATTGGTCGGTTTTTTTTCTCATTATGATTGGCTGACAGAACTGTTTAAAAAATAATCTATCTAATTTACTTATGGTACAAAAATCAAATAAAATATTTTTGTCATTTTTAAACATCTACATATGCCTGCTAGCACAAATAGTGTACTCATAAGCCAAAACATACAGCAATAATTATAATATGTATTCCACAATAATTTAGTTAGCCCTCATCGTTAATGTATATGTTACGGGCAATGTGGTAAATCCGGGCAGTGTTCACAATGCCCGGGCAATGTGGATAATGTACTTAGTATAACACTTTTATTTTTTTTAAAAACTTACCTTACTCTACCTCTAACCTCCAGTAAATGCCTGTGCCAAAACAGTAGAGGTGTTTATTGGATGTTAGAGGTAGAGAAAGAACAGTTTTTTAAAAAATAAAAGTACATTATCCACATTGCCCGGGCATTGTGAACACTGCCCGGATTTCTCACATTGCCCGTGACATATATACTAAGTTTACGTGAATAAGTATACGTATACAGTATTTCCCAAAACGTTTGCAACTAACGGGAAACATTTTTATTTTTATATACACATTGTTGTATCTTAATTGAACATGATTCTCGATTTTAATTCATGTGTACCGTTTAAGATAGTCAGTCAATAAAGCAAATTTACTTTTACTTTTAACAAATGGCGGAGGCGCCTATGTCTTATATTATTAAAATTTATTGGAAGGTGAATACTTAAAAATTCATTTCTCAAATACTTTGGATGATGAAATCAAGGTACCTATCTAAATCTGACCTTGTCTAAAATAATTTTCTATAAAGTATTAACTTGCTGAAATATATTGTTTGCCAAAATATACTCATAACGTCATAACTATATGAAAGTTCGACGTTTGTTTCATGACCAAGAGAAAACAGCTTCGAATCCCAGTTCTTAATAATTTCAAGTCAATTGGAACTAGTTTGTCCCTTACTGTTAGCATACGTGGTATTTAGTTCATTGCAAATACACTTATTTAATACAATTTCCTATTTATCAGCAAATTTACTAATATTTTTTAAATATATTATTATATTAATATGAAGCTAAAGTTGCATCGTTTTATGTGGAAATAATCGCAGCATCGTAGGCCAACGTAGTTACGTAGCAATCGCAGTGTTTTCTATGTCGAAAATCTTGAAGATATACAGGGTGGTCCATACGTATTGGGACCCAGACCATCAGTAGATTCGTACGATCAAAATGTTCCAATATACCGAGGATTACCTTATCTTGGAAACGGTTTTCAACTTTAGCGACCTTTAAAAACTATACCTTTTTTGCATAAAAAAGATAAGACAATTGCTTTCTTTTCAATTAAATCTGCCATTACTTTAAATGAATTCGAAGACAGAAAGTCTTCCGGTTTGGGACAGTATCATTATTGAGACAGAAGAACTCAACCTTTCGTCCACTTTCTTAAGGAGCTTCATCAGGAGTAAGATGGAGCACTAAAAGAGCACGGTAAGCCAACTTGTCAACCAAGCCAGAGGTGAAACCCTTCTGAAGAAAAACAGAAAAAGGCAGCGGTTTTATACTGGTTATAACCGGTCAAGCGTGTAGGACGAAGACGACGATTGGTTAGGCTTGGAGGGGGCGGAGCCAGTAGTGATCGCGGACTTCCAAATGTCTAATAGATAATAACCAGTGTCGCGATTCAAGTTGTTAGGGGTCTTAATGATTTCAATGGCCTCACGGATTTTCCTTTTGAAAAAATAAGGGGCATTGGCGATGATTGAAGTTTTTTCAAACAATATCTTATGGCCAGTGTCTTGATGATGTTCAGCAACAGCGGAGTGTGGGAAAAAACCTGATTACAAGTAACAGCAACAGATACGTGTGTGTACTGAGTGACCAGTTTCTCCAATGTACAGGGTAGACCATTTTTGATGTTTTTAAATGGGAAGTACCCTTAACATCGGAGATAAACAAAAACTAATTCGATTTTATATTGTAATATATCCTTTTTTGTATTGCCTAAGCCGTATACAGACATACAAACATCAATAACAATTAAAATTTGGTAAAATAGCATACAGATCTACTTTTTGTTTGCCCTACAAGCGATCAGCCAGGTGATGTCGCATGCATCCGCTCTATTAGTTTTTGTTTATTGTTATCATGAACCATATGGCCTACTAATTGCTAAGGACATCGTATAATCTTATTTTGTTTAAAAATGGTATTGTTACTGCATTTAACTCCTACAAAGTTTATATTTTTGCAAAGCCCAACAAATATGCGATTTAATGGTATCATGGCCAACTACAACTTATATTTAAAAAATGCCAAGTTTACATCATAACTCTTAAAATATGACAATTAAAGATATCGTATTCTACATGAAAAAGTGCTTGTATAATGTTTTTACCGCTTTTTGATATCTTTAAAAATAAAGGAGTTATTTGAAGTTTTCAAAATGGTGAAATTTTGAATTTTGGCCTATAACTGAAAAATTGCAAAAGATAGCGGAATTTTATTTTCGGGACTTTAACCTGCATCAAAAAAGAGCCCTGGGCTCCGACATCAGTTTTTGTCTATATCGGATATTAAGGGTACTTCACATTTAAAAACATCGAAAATAGTCCAGGGTACACTGAACCAAAAGAACAGGGGATGCCATAGACGCCTCTTAATGTTAGGGGTTGAGGCTTATCTTTTACTGAAGAGAGTATCTGTGACACTTTTGGAGGGGGTTTGAAGATGGTTTTGATGTTATGTTTTTTGAGAATCCTAGCTATACAATCAGTAACGTGGCGAATGTATTTAGGACAAGAAAGCAGTAGCCTGAGGTGTACAGGTAGTTTGAGGATTTTTATGGTGTAAGGGGTGTAATTGCTTTTGGTTACTTTCCTAATATCACTTTTGTTATATCCATTCTTGACGATATTGTCTTGGATATGGGCTAACTCGACGTGAAGATTGTCGGTTTGAGACATTGTGATAGCACGACGAATGAGGGAATTGATTACGGAGAGTTTTTGTGCCGGATAATGATGTGAATTGGCGTGAAGATACCTATCCGTGTGTGTGGGTTTACGATAAACTGGGTGTGCAAGATGACCACTCGATTTACGGATTACCAGAACGTCGAGAAAAGGTAGATAACCATCCGATTCTATTTCCATTGTGAATTTGATATCAGCGTGCTGATTATTAAGATGTTCTAAGAAGGAAGTAAGGTTATGTCTTCCATGGGACCAGATGATAATAGTGTCATCTACGTAACGGAGCCTTGGGTTTTAAATCAAAGCATTCCAGGGCTATGCCTCAAAAGATTCCATAAAAATGTTTGTAACCACCGGAGAAAGAGGAGAACCCATAGCAGCGCCTGCTACTTGCTTATAGAACTCCTGATGAAGCCCCTTAAAAATGTGGGCCAAACGTTGAGTTCTTCTGTTTCAACAATGACATGGTCCCAACCCGGAAGACTTTCTGTATAAAAATTTTACTTTAAGTATAAAAACTTAGAAGTTTTTTTTAAGATATTACGTGTAGTATAGGTAATGTTCTTTTAGGGGCTATATTAAAATCGAGGAAGAATTATTGTTTCCCGCCCGAATAAAGGTAGTTTCACCAATTTTCATATGGTTATTTCGAAAACGTTTGAAATTACACACGAAAATTAAAATTAAAATTTCGACTTTGATGCCCTGTATCTCTCTAAATATTAACTTTTGAACTAAGGTAATTTTTAGATAAATCGTAATATTTTGGCCTAACGAATCTACTGTTGATATGTGTCCCAGTACTTGTGAACCAGCCTGTATAAGAGATATAGAAAGGTTCCTAAGACACTGCTCTATGGTACATGAAGTTTTATTAAATGTTATCTAGACAGATGAACTAAAAAATAACTTTCGATGAAACGCGATTTTAGTAGAAAATAGTGGATACTCTGTATTATTTGCCTTAATTCTTATAATTAATAGACTGACGTGCTACACTTTGTCGATGATTTGCTTAGCACCTAAAGCATGTGCAGTGCAAAACTTTTTTACTTCCAAACTGCTTGATTAACAATTGGACGACCCCTTGTTAAACCATGGAGTTATTATTTCCAAAACCGAATTGATGATTTGGTGGTATCGTAACTAAGTCATTATCTTCTTTGAGTTTCTTTAGGAAGGGTTTTTAAAGTAATTTGCCTGTACTCTATCTTAACCTTAAAAATAAGTACCTACAGGGCTTATGGTCAACAGCGTTGCCATATTTCACCCAGTGATATCTCTAGATCACCAAAACACAAAGCGTAATTTTATTACGTGGGTAATAAAATTTGACGGTGCATCTGCGTCATTATCAAGTCATAGCCTAGAACTACATATATGGTTTTTTTAGGGTGGTGACGACATTATCGTGGTAGCAGGTTTATCAATGGTAACATCTGACATGGTACGCTCAAAATGCTTCATCACCATCGTTGGTGCTGCTTCAAAGTGTTTGAAAACTCCTAACAAGCATTCCACGATTTTTTCATTATCAGACCGTGCCCAATTGTCGTCTGTTTTTTGGAATGTGGGATATTTGTTTTATGATGCTTTAATTTTTTTTTGTACGCCTCCAAATACATTGATCTTAGTTTTATAATGTACTGTTGACAATATGCACTGTTCTTTCAATACTTTGCTAAGTCTCCCACAGCCGTTTGGACAATTTCTAATTAAAATTTGTAAGGTAGTTTAAGTAGTTTTAAATTTTAAGCCAAACTTGATCGATTGATACATTGATTAACGTACCAAAAAAAATACAAGTTATTTAGAAAACAGTGGGTCAATAAAATAAAGGTAAAAAAGTAGAAAAAGCTCGGTAGTCAGCAAAGTCTTTGGGTAGTCAGTACCCAACATCCGATATAAAAATCTAGGTACGAGCCCTTCTCCTGCGATATTTTCTCAGCCCCCCAGTGCACACTGTTCGCCTGAAGAAAGTTATTTTGACGTCCTGAAAATATCTAATACTGTATTTTTAAAAAAATGCTGCAATTTTCGTCAAGAATATCTAGAAAATTTTCAATTACTTCACAAACCAAATAAATAGTTTAAACGGAAAATTTGATTAAAAAAAATTTTGAAAAGGTATCTACGTGGTTTTTTGAACTAAGAATAAATAAATATGAGTTTACGAAAAGTAATTTTATGTCATACTCGTTTCTAAAGCAACGTTTTTCGAACGATTTATAGGACGAAAAGTGACACTTTAAAGTGCTAGGACTTTAAAGTGTCATTTTAAAGTCCTAGTTCTTTAAAGTGTCACTTTTTGTTCTATAAATGCTCGTTGCTAGGAGATACGAATTGTCGCGCCTTAGACTACTTACTTAAAACTAATACTGCTACAAATTGCTGGAGATTTCTTTTAATAATTTAACAACTTTAGAAACCAGTATGACATAAAATTATGTATGTACCACAGACGAAAAGTGTCTTTAAGGTACTCGCAAGTAATTAGGGCCTCGGCTACCCGCCTCGGCCGTAAACAACTTGCTCATACCTTAAAGACTTACTTTTCGTCCTAGATACATAATAGTTATTTGTATGCTAAGGCCGCGAAATTCCATTTTAGCGTACCGAGAGAAAAATTGTCGCCGAGGCCGCTTGCGGCCGAGGCAAGACAATCTCGAGGGCGCTAAAGAATTTCGCGGCCGAAGTATACACAACATTTGTCATATATGTCAACTCTCATGTGTCAAATAAGTGACGTTTAGTTTAACGGCCGTTACCCTTAGTAAGGGTAAGGATAACGGCCGTTAAAATATTTTGCGGCCGTTACTAAGGGTAAGGCCGCGAAATCGGATTTCGCGTCCTGTATTGCGTACGCGAAATGACCACTTCGCGTCCGGCTGCACAAAAAATACTATTAAAGTTTACATCGCATTTCTATTATTTATTACCGGGACGGTGGCAACTGTGGTGAGGTGATTCAGTAAAAGGTCAGAATAAGAAATTTGTATGTAACTTAAATTTCTGATTTTAAAGTTTTTCTAAATATTATTTTATTCCTTTTATTTGTATTTAAACGCTTATGTAGTAAGTAGATACATTAAAAAGATTTTTAAAATTCAATTTGAAATACATATTTTGATTCTAGAAATACATGCGAAAAGATTAGGTAGTAAAGGCAGAAATCCTACACAAAGAAAAATTTTGTAAAGGGTAAGGTGCCCAGAAACGATGCGCCACTGAAAATTATGCTGAATGTGACGAATTTGGCAGAGCAATATTCGTAGTCATTCAGTAATCCCTATTTTCGACGCCTACGAAAATGTATTAATTTCAAATTCTTATAAAATTTGCAAAATTTATATTTCTGTTATTAGTAAACAATTATGTTAAAAACATGTCAGTGACAAACTTTATTGCCGCCTTGTATTAGTTCTGCCAAGTGCCAGATATTCAAATACTACAACTATAAGAAAGGTGCTAAACAGTTACATTTATCATTTCTAAAGAAATGTGTTATGAAATTTGCTGCAAATGATTTTCTAAATACTATAAAATCCAATTCATTTATAAACTTTGTTCGTTCATTCATTTAACTTAGAATACAATATTTTGCATCGGTTGTTAATTTAATTAATACCAATTTTATGCTAATAATTATTGCACTTTACTTTTGTTTTCTGTTCTTAATTAAAAACTAATCTTAAAAATGCAAATTTACTGCTGATGTTGGATTTTTTTAATTATTATAAATGAAAAATAATTTTTATTACTCAAAAACATTTTACAATCTCATATCGCATATGTGCAAGTTCGTAAATAGCCTATAATTTTCTTCTTACTGATAATCACGTAAAATACATATAAGCAGCACATGTCCACTTTATCGTACTGTAACAACCCGGCCTTTTTTTATAACCAAAACCGGTACGAGCTAATAGCTTCATTGCATTTTCGATACCTATTTAACTAACACAGTCCGTAACCAGCCATGTTAACGAAGAGTTTTAAAATAAATTTTGTTAGTTATTTATTTAATTCTAATTTTTACCGTTAAATATTGTGTTTGCTGTGATTTGCTTGACATGTTCAGTTCAGTTTTATGTAGTTACATAATATTAAGAAGCTCGGCGGAGTGCTAAGAACGCTGGGCCCCTAGTTAGGAGCCTTGGGTTCGAATCTCACGCAGTGGTAAGGATTTTTACAAAAATTCCTCACTGTTCGTGGTCGATACTTGAGCAAGTGAAGCCATTGATCGTTTAGTTACAATGTTACAACTAACGATTCTTTTTCCGGAGAGGTCGACTTCAGATAGTAAGTAACAAGATACGTTCACAAACTCTGCAGAAGGCAACGGGAAACCACTGCAGAGAACACATTTCCCTACTACCTAGTTAGAAGCAGCTATAAAATAAGGCTATAACAAACCAGCTCTAGAGCTGATACACACACACACACACGTAATATTAGAAACTATTTAAATACTGATATCAAAAGGCAAGGAGGTTTCACTCTAAAAAATGTATTTGTCCACGACTGGTCAATAATCTGTCAATTATTCATGTGTTTGGTCAAACATAATGCTATCCATTATACACTGCCAGCAGTGAATAATCATTATTCACGGTGTCATGGTAACATCATTGTCTATGGTGTATAATGAAGGAAATACGTAGGTTATGTTTCTAATCCTACCACTTCGTTTAACATAGTCCTACCACATGGTTTTAGTAGCGTTGTTATTTAAATTTTAATTAAAAATTCTTCGTATTTATTTCGTGGACAAAGTATAGTATACGACTCGCTGTAATGGCATTCATTATAGCGTCGTGTATAATATACTATTATACATATTTTATTATTCTTCAACCCAGAACAATTTTAAAACTCTATCTTGTAAATGTTAATCACTTCTTTAGAAATCGTATTTTTACTTGTGATTCTCACTTTACACTTTACATATTTCAAATATCTTTAAAATTTACTGTTTAAATTTATTAAATCCGATCTTTGGATCTATTTAGCCAAATTTTAAGTTTTTGGAAGGTTAGGCGAATATCTCTAAATTTTATAGTTTAAACTTATCTAACTTATCTCTAAGAAGAAACCTGGCCGTACTTTAGAAACGATTTCATACTTTTTCCCATAGTTTTAATTAACGGAAAATAATTTATTTTCGTAGTTTTACACTCTTGGGGTGCAACTTTAAACTTGGTGATTGATTTATAATGTTAATAATATGCTATTCAGCATTCTTTCAACGTGTTGATTTCTTAATCTTTCTAACAATAATTAATTTTCTTTCTAATAATGATTAATTTACTTAAAAATCAGACTGTAAACTGCTCTTATATTATGTTCTATCGATAATCTATTCAGTTCTGAGCCTTTTTATTTCTTTTATCAAAATTTCGAAAAATAATCGATAATTAAAACTGCATATTTCAATTCTTCTGGAAATTAAAATAACAGAAAATGTTGGGGTATTCAAAATTCCACAATTTCCAACATGCCCTGAAAGAATTTAAATATTTCCAAACTTTGCGATTCTTACTTTCGACTCATCAACTCGAATCCAAAAATTAAGGTTTTCGAACCCAAATTTCCACTTATTATTTTCAATTCAGGTTTGAAATCTTTAAGTACAAATTTAAAATTCGAACCGTGGAATTCTGATTTGAAATTCTGATTCTAAACTTCAATTTTAAATTCGCCGCAATAAATTCCTACCTTCTTTTATATTCAAAATTGTTGATAAAAAGCTTAAATTTACAAAAAACTTTGAATTTCGTACTCGAAATTTAACCAAATTTAAACTAATTTATTTTTGAAATTCTTATATAGACTCAAAAGCCGAATTCGAAATACAAAAATTTTAAAATTTGTGATTATAATTTATTCTTTCTTTTTTTTTTCTTTTCCTTTTGCCCTCTTGTATTTAATTTATCTTTGAATATATACTTATTAAGGGCCGGCAACATAAAACTTTGGTTAAATTCATGAATGATCAGAGTTAACAAAAGAGCATGATTTTTTGTTTACTAATGCGTTCTTTCCATATGCATTCGAATTTTTATTCAATTTTGTTTACCTTAACGAATGATTAATTTGATGAAGCCGCTAAATCATTTTTGTGCAACCCGCCCTAAATCAAGTTTTATTCTCTAAACATCAAACTATCGAGTAGAAATTTTAATCCAAATTTCAATTGATTTTTTTTTCATTCAGTCAAAGTTAAAGTTTGCTTGTAATATTCTATTTTATATTCGATTAAGTTCAAATCCAAGATAAATCTTCAAATTTCCATTCGAATTCAAACACGAAACGAGATCGAATTCAAATCTGATTTTTTTCTAATATGTATATTCGTAATTGAAACCATAAATCTTGGATGTAAAATCAAAAGTCGATAACGAATCTGAAATAAGAAATCTTAAACGCTTTTAAACTCCCAAAACAAAAGTACACCTGAAGTTGGAATTTTGAGTCCATAAGCGAGATTAAGAAGGATTCCAGTCGGAATTCAAGAGTTAATTCAAAACTCTAACTTTATTCTCTAAAATTTTGTTTATAATATTCTTGTTCTATATTCAAAATTATCAATAAATTTCAAATAAGTATAACGAGTACGCATTTTTTTACAAAATGGAAATTCGAAATTCAAATAATAACTCTTTGATTCAAAACGCGAAATTCGAAGCCGAATTAATGATAGAAAATTTTGAATCCGATTTCAAGATTCGTAACTCATATCTTCACTGAAAATTAATAAGTAGAATCCACAACCCTGATTGAAAAGTTCGAATTCAAGTTGAAAAATCAAACTTTATTTACAAATATTGAAATCTTAAATTTGGATTTGAGTTTGATGGTAGCGCTAGGAAACCTCACATCAAAGGTTAAAAAATATATACATTTAGCTCTTCCAATTTAAATAAAATTAGTAGTATCATCCTCAGCCTCATCTTCATAAATTATTTCCGACTTACAGTTATTCATTCCACATCGTTTCAGTGGTTTCCTAAATATATTCTTTCCCTCGGACGGTATTTTAATGCCAGCTACAAGAATGTCCCAAAAAAGCATTATTGCCGAAATTTAACAAAATAATAATTCGATTCGTGTTCCTACGATTTTCAAGAGAACTTTTCTTAGAAATACTAAATTACAGAAAATTAAACTATTAAGCTAGGATATTAACCAACTTTGGTGCGTGCAATTTTTGCTTGGTAGTATTTACAAAACCTTAATAGTACACCCCAACACATCGCTTTATTATTGTTTCCTCAGCTTAAAAGTAAAGCAAATAATAAAACTCAAATAATTATGAAGCTAACGTGGTCAGAAATAAAAATTAGTATTCTAAACACGAATTAACAAACGTTAACGTAATTTGTAGTACAACTTGTACAATTATAATATGCCGGTTCACGCAGGGGGTTGGTTCATTGGTTAAAATTATGCATGCTATATCATGCATTCATTAGCTAAGTAAATTTACGCATATCAATTACTTTCCAACTTTAGGGTAAACAGCTATCTTACTATAATTCTAAACATGAATACGATGGCTCCCAACTAAGAAAATCGTTCGTGGCATCTCTAATAAGACAATTTCAAACCTTGATGGGTCTCATCTTACACTTACGAATAAATTATGAGAGATTTTAGAGAAGACGGGGCGGAAATTCCTTCGAGATTTCCGATAAATTATTATAAGAGGGATAAATTTAATTTTTCGTAAATATTTTCGAGTTCTTTGCCCTTAAAAAAACAGGTCCAATCAAAACGCATAAGAGCTGTTACAAAGGACGGGATGTAGAGATACCATAAATCCCGAGCTTTTAAAAATCCCCTGTGTACTGTAAAGCTGATGTCACGCAGCGTCCACTGCCTCGCCCTAATCCAACAAATACACGTAAGCTCCTTTAGAAAATCCATTTATATGTTGATATCCTACTTAAATCAAATATTTTTAGTACCTAATTTTTTTCTAATTTGTATAAAACAAACCAACAAAATCACTTTTTGCTTTTTTTATTTTTTTTTTGTCATGCAAATTTTGATTAATCAAGCAAGTTTTAATAAATCAAGCGATTAAAAAATGTGAAGGGTATTTAATGCATCGCATCTCCCTCCCCGTCTAAACTTTCTGCATAAAATTTGCAAACTCACAAACGGAGGTTAGTCGGCAAAAAACAATTTGAGGTGTCGCGTAATTAATTCAGGAGATAATTGTGTTACCGGTTCGGGTGCGAACCGTTGTTCACACAGAGAGAGAAGAAGAATTTACATAAAACCGCGAATAAAATTACACCGAAACCAACTCCTGAACGTTAAAAAACAGCAATAATTTTAGTCCCTGTTGAAAGGCGACACCCATTGCTTCGGCGCTTTTTTTATACTAAAAGAATACGGAAATGTAATTTTAAACGGATCGAGAAAATAGTAGGTATTTTTGTCAATTTATGAGGACAAATAAAAGTGTTTTTTGGGGGTTGGTTTATATCAAACGCACGTAATAAAATTTAGTGTTCGTAAAAAAGTATAGGAAAATAAGTGTGTTGTAAAAACTGGGTGAACTGTTGATACTTTTTTATTTGTGAAAACATATAAAAAAAAATGTGAAAGTCTACAAATTCTTTTTTATTAAAAATTAGAGGTTGGTCGAGAGCACTTTTTTTTAATAATTTTGATACCAGTTGACGTGATAAAATTATAGATGGCTTTGAACATTTCTGAAGACGGTACATTTCTCGACGAACATTTCTCCGCAGTAATTTAGAAAGGCTTTTTATACAGAAAATTAATAATAAGTAACAACGGCATCAGAAAACCTTAATCGTATTCCGAAGAATTAAACATTTAAACTTTCACTTTGAAATTTTTAAAAACGAACAAAAGTTAGGATCTGTAGTTTCTTCAAAATATACGAGTACATTGCTCCCAAATAAAAGTGGTTTTGTGTAGCATTATAAAAAGTAGAACAACTGTCTGTAACATGCTTTATAATAAATGTGAGGTTATGTATTATCACCCTTGACAGCTCAACATTAAACAGCAAACTCAACAGCAAACGTTTGATACAATTTTAGAACTGTCTCGTTAGAGGAAATACCTTTAATATATTTTAATAAATATTTTTTTTACGCAAATTTTGCTATACATAGTTAATATTAAACCAACATTTCAGCATAAAACACCTTCCATATAATCTCCGATAACAATGCACATCCAACTTTTAACGTTATTGCTTTTTTTTGTTGGTGACATTTTAAGTCGCCTTTTTAATATCTACATCCTAGATTATAAACAGATTTTAAAATACGTTTCCCAACCTAGATTATAAACAGCATTTTAAAACACATTTCCCATAACAGCGTGTTTTAAAAAACATTTAAAACACGAATGAAATAGCAACAATAATTTATTGTCTATGTACAGTGTGTCCACGGATTGAGTTACAAAGAGGTATGATTGACAAAAAATTTTTAAATTTAAATTTCATATTTGGGGATTAAACCCTGCTTGGCTTGAAACTAATTTTGAGCATCATAGGAGGCCTTGGTGGTAGATAACAAAGTATTTTGTATTTAGTTAAAGTAGCTTTCTTGTACTAACTATGGCAAAACGTCATTAAGAAAAGTTTTTCGCAATGTAAAATCATCGATCCATGCAAAATTTCAGAAATATGGGCTTACTTTTATGAAATCGTGTCTGCTTATTGTTAGACTTAATCAGTTTACAAAACGTTTAATTTCAAATTTTATGTACAAAAAATTATAAAAAACAATTTATTCAAATAAACCACCTCCTAAATTAGCGATGATGTGAATTTGAAAATAAAATTCGCCTACTCAAGTTTTTCATGATTTTTAATAAAACAGTCCAAAATTTCGAGATAAATGTGAATAAAAAAGGAACTGTAACAGTTAGCCCAAAAATGAAAACTGCTTTAGGGACCCGAAAACAAGCAGACAACTTTATCAAGAGTGACTTTTTCTGAAAAATTAAAAATAAAAATTTTTTTCCTCTTTGTAACTCAATCCGTGGACATACTGTATATTACGCCAATGGCAGACACTTGAATAAACCTTCTCGTAAGCAGCCTTAGATATGCTCATGACTCATGACCAAAGTAGTAGTTGACCAACAAAAAAAAAACACTCTTGCGAAAACGCTTAAAGTATCTCGGTTGTATATGCAACTCGGCTTCGTCTCGTTGCATAGCAACAACCTCGAACTTTATGCTTGTGTTTTCGCACTTGTATTATTAATAGCTATACTAGGTCTCGAAATAGTAACATATATTATTTACTAGCTAATTGAATTAAAACCAAATGTAGAAATCGAATAAACTACAAAATTTATTTTATTGTTAATTTTTTTCACTCATAACTTCAGGGCAAAATGGTTTTTTAACTTTCCACCCACCTCTTTAGCAATTATCGATTGTTAACACTAATATCTTATACTGTTTCTAGGGTGCATAAGAGCTCACTTGTTATGCGATTTTCTCTATAAAATACGCTTTTCTCTATTAAATACGTCGTTGCCTAGCAATCTTCGCATTTTGTGTATTGTGACGCGTCTCAAATAATAATTTATTAAAATTTCTAATAATATATTAGTGAAAAAAAATTAGTGTTAGAAAAAATCTTGAAGACAGCTCGTGGTTTATAGTTTAAAAATCTCGGTCTATCAACACCTCGACTCACTTGGTTCGCTCGGAGTTGAACTACGACCTTGATTTTTAAACCTTCTATAAAACACTTGTTGTCTTAATAGCTATTAATATAACAAGAATATTATGCGATTTATAATAGACGAGGACGTTGCTAGGTGACGAGGCGCTAGCCGAGTCAACCACGCAACGTCCGAGTCGGACTCGGACGTTGCGTGGTTGACTCGGCTAGCGCCTCGTCACCTAGCAACGTCCTCGTCTATTATAAATCGCATAATATTCGAGTTATATTTCAAGCTTTATCGTATCATTGGCAACAGTACACAAATAGTATGTAACTAACGAATTCTGAAGTTGGAGTTGCTATACTATTATGTTATGTATAATTACTAATAAAAGTGTAATATAAAGTTGACTTAATAATCAATGATACGATAATAGCTATTAAATGCCTTCTTATTTTTTAATTAAAATGTAATGATCTTTTTCAGATAATAACGCAGTTTATTAACATTCTTGAAACATTTTTGTAAAAGGAATTAGTTAAGTTAATAATAGATTTTTTAGTTATTACTTAAATGAGTTTTGCTTAACTGAAAAATGTTAGAATGAAATCACTGCCAGAACCAAACCTATAAGGTCAAGTTCAATTACAAAAATGTTTCTTAGTAAGGCAGTTATTAAACGATTTCTATGCTCTGATAAAGCTTTGTTTAAAAATATTATTGATTTTTACTATTTTGTAAACAAGAATAAAGTGTCCAAATCCTTATATTTAAAAATGCTTTTACTTTATATTAAATTAATTCCCAACTGCTATTTTTATTAAATTTTGCTGATAGTGGTAATAATAGATAATAATAACAATAACTAACAAATCTGCGTTCTATACCATTCCCAGCGTTATCAGAAGGAAGGAATAACAACAATAATAGTAATAATGATCTAATTAATTCGTAAAGAAAAAGCAAGAGAATTTACAAAACCCACCTACCTTTGCTTCCTCGACTACAGCAAAGCTTTTGATTGTGTGAACTGGAACCAGCTATGTATTGCTTTGCTAGATATGGGAACTCCTCAACATCTGGCCATCTTACTGAAACAACTCTACGAAAATAAAAAAACAATTGTCAGGATAGACAGGAGAGACTCTGAAACCTTTACTGTACAAAGAGGCGTCCGTCAGGGCTGTGTGCTTTCGCCATTGCTGTTCAACGTATATGGTGAGTTCATATTGAGAAGAGTTCTGGAAGACTGGGAAAGAGGAATAGTAATAGGAGGAAAGAGAACCAACAACTTGCGCTACGCTGACGACACGACTTTGATAGTAGAAAACAAACAAGAAATGAGGGAACTCATCGAGAGCGTGGAAGAAGAAAGCCTAAGTCTTGGATTGAAACTGAACCATCAAAAAAATAAACTGATCGAGGAAATAACATGAACATATACCGCACATACAAGATATAGAGAACGTCAATTAAATAGTATACCTTGGCTAACAAATAAATATAGATGGAAATACGTCCACCGAAATCAGAAGACGGATAGCACTCGGCAAAAACGCGATGTCGAAACTCAACAAAATCTGGAAAGACAAACAAATAACAAACAATACAAAAATAATGCATGTCAATGCGTTAGTTTTTCCTGTTGCATTATATGGAGCCGAGATTTGGACTCTAAAAACAGCAGCCAGAGCAAGATTGGACGCGTTTGGGATGTGGTGCTTTTGAGAATACCCTGGGCGGTTCATAGAACTAACGTTTCCATTCTTGCAGAATTACACATAAATAGTGTCCGACCAAAGCTTCGGCTTCGGCTTCGGCGAAAAAAGGGCCGAAGGTTTGGCCGAAGCCGAAGATTTGGTCGAATCCGAAGGTCACATCCAGCCGAGCGATTCACGTAAACCAACGAAATATTAGGTACAATGCGCGGGTTTTTAATAAATATTATTATTATTATTATTATGTAATGGAGAATTTCGTCATGAAATGAGACTCCTAATATGGCTGTGTTTTGGATACAAATTTTTTAGAGTGGGGAGTACAGCATCAGTGGTCTATTCTTTTTCTAGGTTTGTAGTCAGCTGGTTGCACTTTCGGCTTCGGCTTCAGCTGACAAACTGACCTTCGGTCGGACACTGCAGATAAAAGAGCGACTATCAACTGTCGTCAGGCGAAGAATCCTGAAATACGTTGGACAGATAACACGAAGAAGAGACGATAACCTAGAAAAACTTCTAATACAAGGAAAAGTAGAGGGAACCCGCCCCAGAGGACGCTCCCCGAAACGATGGGTGGACCAGGTCACAGAAATAACTGGAACTTTCTTTCAAACAAACATAAGGACAGCTACAGAGAGGGATAACTAGAGAGACATCGCAACAACTCAGCGACATGATAAGACAACATGAGATCACGACATTTCATTTATGAAATAAACGACTAGAGAGAGAGAGAGAGAGAGAGAGAGAGAGAGATCTAATTAAAAAATTAGAAATATATTTCCTGATTATTTACTTAATCCTCGTTTAAAAGAATTTTCCATTGCACTCTTATTAACCAAACTAAGTTTAGTAATTTGTTTTTGTTGTAGTTAATATTCCAGCGTAAACTTCAAATCTGTTTTCGCTTTCTTCTGCTTCCTGAGTTCTTCTTTCATTACAAAAATCGCCTTCCTGGTTAACTTTATATATTTTCATTGAATGAAATTGGACTCCTAGGTTTTAATTTCTCAAATTCAAGAATTAAATTAGAAAATTAGAAAATATTCGAACTTCTGCAATTTTTACAGCTCACGCAAAATCTGAACCCTTGACAGTATATTTAAAATTGTTTGAAGCTTGAATTCTGGAATCTAAATTTGAAGTGCGAGCTTCAAACGTTTAGACTCAAATTAGTTGCGCGGTTCAGAATCCAGGATTCAGAATTCAAAATTAGAATTCGTCTTTGTGAATCAAATAACTATGAAAGCTAAGACTTCGTTGAAAGCTAATTATAGGTTCGAATTCGTACCGCGTTGACAGCCACTTGTTTGTATTTAATTAGGTTTTTAATATACAACTAAGTAAGTGTGCAAATGATCTTAGTGGTGCAAAGAGCTAATTTCTATTTTAAAAATAAAATGTTGAATGTATTTCTGTCAGAAAATGCTTTCACAATAATTAATTTCCAGTGAAAATTTCCTAGATTTCCAGGCTTTCTGTCAACCTGTAAATTTCCAAAGAAAATCTATAATTTATGAAAACTTTACGACGGACTTTTCATCTTTATTTACAATATGATTCGCAGTTTCAGATTTGTAAATTTATTTTCTGTATTGTCATATTTAGAAATTCCATTTAAAAAGGAAAAACTTATACGAAGCCAAATTCAACTTCTGAGCTTCAATCTTTATTTAATGTAAAGTTTCCTCAGTTCGAACTCTTACTCTAGAATTCAAAATTCAAATTCGAATTTAAAATTCGAGACTTCTCTATATTTGAAATCATGGAATCCAAATTCATCTGTTGCAATTCAATGTTTGATATTTGATGTGAATTTCAAAATTAAACGCTCAAAATTCGAATCTGAATTCAATATCCAAAGGTTAGACTCTAGATTTAAAATCCAAAATCAACTTCAGAATTTGAAAGTCGATTTAAGTTCCCAACATTCAAAAATAAATTTAGGTCTTTATATTTTAAATCATTTAATCCGCTTTCGGCCGTTAACTTCATTCTTTAACATTCACAACTCAGAATTCATTATACTAGTATTCAAATCTTCGACTTTGAATTTGAAATACTAAAATCCAAGTTTTATTTCCAACTAGTCTATAATTTTGAATAAAAATGCCGAAATTCAAAACATTACTTCGAATTCGAAATCAAGAATCAACCCTTGTCTTTGGATTCGAAATACAAATTCACTTCTGAAACCTTTCAAAAGCGTTCTTCCAAAATTTAAAACTAAAGCAAAATCCCAATTCAAAAATTCGAAATTTTGACTCTCGATTTGAAATAGAATACACATTTGACGTCTTAAGTTCAATCTTTGAAGTATGATGTAAGTTCTCGAAGTCTAAACGCTGCTTCAAAATTCAAAAAAGTTTGATTTGAATTTGATAGATGTGCCTCTGGATTTGAAATACTGAAATCAAAAAACGACTTCTGAACTTCATATTCGCATTTCCAAAATTCAGAACAACACTTCAGATTTCAGAACTTAAAACTCGAATTCGAATTTAAAGTTTGGAATATTCGACTGTGAGTTTGAAATTCAAAGTCAAATACGTTTTCTAGACTTCAATATTTAAGATGTAAATTCTCAAAGTTATTGTCAAAATGCGAATCTGAATCTTAAGGGAGGAATTCGGCATGAAATTTAATTCTAAATTGTGAAATTCCCAAAAATCTGAAATTCGAATATGATTATGTTTCTGATATACAGGGAGTGTCAGAAATAAGTACATTAAATTCCTTCAGTAATAGAACTCGTCAAGAACTACAACATTTCTTAATAATTTTTTCTTGTATACTTTTTAGATTTTGAGATAAAATAATTAAAGATTTATCACAAATTTCATTACCCGCCAATGAAAATCATGTCCGACACAAAACTTAAGTTTTTGGCGTAAATTTATTTTTATTGCCAATCAAAAATATTACCTTCAATATGACATTGTCAGCTTCACAAGTCATTTTGGTGTCCGCTTTTGGTAAACTGAACACTTAACAACAATATGCGCAAAAGTGAAAAAATATTTTAATAAACGAATTAATCTTAATCATTTTACAATAAATGTTCTAAGTGACGACCATTGTTGTCAATACAAACCTGAAGCCGCCGACGAAATTATTCTTCTACCCTTTCTAACATCTGTCTGTTATTACGAATAGTTGTAGCTGCATTTTTTATTCGTTCTTGCAAGACTTCGATACTGTCTACTGGAGCCGAGTATACTGTGGCGAAGTGGCTGGTTGGTTTATTGTTAGAAATTAAGATAAATAAGTTATTTTACTAATTTAGGTAGAGTCTTTGACCGACGTCGCCACTTTAATATTGCTTGGCTTTTTGCGAGAGGTTTTTAATCAAAGTCGAATTCAACTAACATTCATGTATTTCCTATCCGTGCTTTAGCTTTACAAAATAATATAAATTGTTCTAAGTCCTGAATTAACGTCAAGTTATATGAATTATTACAAGCCCAGCTTCAAAGCAAAGCTATACCAATTAATCTAAGTTTCAATTTAAAGCGAATACAAAATTATTCTAAGTCCCAGTCGACACGATTCAAAATAAAGTCTTTAACAGTTAATAAACAAGTCCCAATCACATTTAAAACGACTAATAATTCTAACAAAACGTTATTCAAAAAATTTAAATACTGTTCTCCATTCAAACGTGCTAGCATGATGTATGGTCCAATAAGTCTACCATTCATAATCCCGGCCCAAACATTAAGAGAAAATTTGTGTTGACTATTCAACTCATATGTCATCTGTCAAAAATCGACCAATCAAAATGCAAGATTTGACGTTTTTGAGCCAATCAAAACGAATTGTATCGACAATTTCCACTAGAAAAAATTGTCGATAGTAATACCACTAGAGGTTTGATTTGGCCGGATATTTTTTTATTTATATGAACACTTGGTTGCTTGGCAATTTGTTGAAAAGATTTGTACGGCAAAATCACGAGAGCGCAAGCTCGAGTGATTTTGACAGGACAAATCTTTGAAACAAATTGCCATCAAGAAACCAAGTGTGAATATTTATAAATAAAAAAATATTCCGTGCTAAAAATCAAACATCGAGTGGTATTTGTCAAGATAATTCCACGACTAAACAGCATTTGAACATCATTATTTGTTATACTTGTGTGGAGAAGAGAAAGGATTTGCATTGTTGTAATCAAATAATTTACATTTTTATTTTTTAGCACATGGAAATCATACAAATGAACATTTATTGTTATGAAAATGTGTTTATTTATACTTTACGCATTTCATACATCATTATTATTATTTTTTCATATTGCTATTAATAATCATATTCTAATTTTACATTTATTTTGGAAAACAAATCGATTTTACAAATTCAATTACTAAATTGGCCGTTTTTCACTGCAAATCAGTCTTCGTAATTATTTGAAACATAAAAAGGAACGATAAACGTATCACAAACATTGACATTACCATTATTATTTGAAATCACTATATTTGAATTTGGCGCCAAATTTTGTAACTAACTCTTTGTATTCCTCTCCGTTTCTTTTTTTCATATTATTAAAAGCCCAATCCAATAAAAAATTTTCCACGTTTTCGACCGGTTGTACAGAATTTAAATTAAAATTTCGTTCCTTACAAAAATCTGTAAATTGATTCCAAATAGAATTTTTGCTTTTCCTGGTGCTTGTCGGAACTGTATTTTCTATTTCACTTAATATTTTGTCTATAGAAATATGTCCAAATCGAGAATTCGTTTCTTCTTTAAGTAATAAACTGAGAATTGAAAATAAATTTATTTATTTGACATATCAAAAATATTGAAAACAACGCGTTACCATGGAGAAGGTAAATAAAAAAATATCCAATTTATCCACTTGCATTTTGCCTTCCTTCCTATTTTATCGATAGCAAACTGCGATTCTGACGTTTTTAAATGTCTTTTTTTATATAGTAGTGGAATTATCGATAAAATTTCACTAGTGATACGAAGCGACAATTTTTTGAAAACGGTTTATTGCCAGTTATATCCCAGAGAGAACAATTTTCATGTAAACAAACTTGAATGTGGACTAATTTATGAAAAATCATTCGATGGAAATGATTTTTTTCGTTGAATAGTCCCTCAAATACCATTCGTGGTCAAAGAATTGTAGATTATTTTTGCTGTAAAATCACTCATGTTCCTTGTGATTGCAAGCACAAGGAACATTCGTAATGTTACAGCAAAAAAATAATCGACAATTCTTTGACCACTCGTGGTATTGTAAGTGAAAATTTTGAACTCTGATAGCATGCGGATTTTCGTCCGCCCAAGTATGCGGGTTGTGCATGTTGAAAACTACTTCTCTGGTAAATCCAGCCTCATCAGTTGATATTTTTGCGAGTCGCCATTCGCAAAATTGACGTCTGCGAGGAAAATCTTCAGGCAGCAAACATTGAACGTTTTAAATTAAAATTTCAATTTGTAGAAAATGATACTACCGCGGGGAATCGAACCACCGACCAAGGATAAACGCTCCCACGCTCTAACCATTGAGCTACGGCAGCCGCTCCCCGGGATAGCGTCAATTCTCTACACTAACAATTGAAATAGTTGCTTTGAAATCTATTGCACGGTCGCATTTTTAAATTAAAGAGCCGCATAGCGGATTCACAATAGGGAGTTTTTGCATAGCGTTTTTTTACAAGACGTATACGCTAACGTCGGAGTTGCTTAGCAACGTCGTATTTTACAGCTATAAAGACGTAAACGTTAGCGTTAACGGATACTTATCGTACGATATGCAAAAACTCTCTAATAACTATTCGCGACAAACATAGACTTCTTCTCGATGATGAAAATCAAACATCAGAAAATATTCATAACAGTACACTCACACTCTCGGAAGTTGAACTTGCCAACGAAAATTTAAATTAAAATTTCAATTTGTAGAAAATGATACTACCGCGGGGAATCGAACCACCGACCAAGGATAAACGCTCCCACGCTCTAACCATTGAGCTACGGCAGCCGCTCCCCGGGATAGCGTCAATTCTCTACACTAACAATTGAAATAGTTGCTTTGAAATCTATTGCACGGTCGCATTTTTAAATTAAAGAGCCGCATAGCGGATTCACAATAACTATTCGCGACAAACATAGACTTCTTCTCGATGATGAAAATCAAACATCAGAAAATATTCATAACAGTACACTCACACTCTCGGAAGTTGAACTTGCCAACGAAAATTTAAATTAAAATTTCAATTTGTAGAAAATGATACTACCGCGGGGAATCGAACCACCGACCAAGGATAAACGCTCCCACGCTCTAACCATTGAGCTACGGCAGCCGCTCCCCGGGATAGCGTCAATTCTCTACACTAACAATTGAAATAGTTGCTTTGAAATCTATTGCACGGTCGCATTTTTAAATTAAAGAGCCGCATAGCGGATTCACAATAACTATTCGCGACAAACATAGACTTCTTCTCGATGATGAAAATCAAACATCAGAAAATATTCATAACAGTACACTCACACTCTCGGAAGTTGAACTTGCCAACGAAAATTTAAATTAAAATTTCAATTTGTAGAAAATGATACTACCGCGGGGAATCGAACCACCGACCAAGGATAAACGCTCCCACGCTCTAACCATTGAGCTACGGCAGCCGCTCCCCGGGATAGCGTCAATTCTCTACACTAACAATTGAAATAGTTGCTTTGAAATCTATTGCACGGTCGCATTTTTAAATTAAAGAGCCGCATAGCGGATTCACAATAACTATTCGCGACAAACATAGCCCAGCTAACACACGTTTGGTTTGCAAATGGTTATTTTCAAACGGTTTAGCTGAAACCATTTAAAAATGGTTTGAGAATCATTTAATTAATACGTTTATTTTAAACGTTACATAAACCTTTTCCAAATGTATACATAATTTACGATATCTTTAAGAGACGTTTGTCCTATGTTGTGTTTCAAACCATTTAAGTCATAACATGTAACATTTTCAACAAAAACCTTTTTTATAAATGATCAAAACTGTTCGTTTTATAAACATTTAACTAAGGTATCTAGAGAAACGCATTTTGGGAATATGTTTAAAAAAGCGTTTGCAGTTTAGATTCTCCAAACCGTTTGTTCTGATACCATTATTAAACATAAAATAAATTGATGTAAGAGAACATATTTATTCTCCATATGTAAATCGTTTATATAACATGTATTAAATAACGGTTTATCTAATAACCTTTTTAAACCATCAGTAAATGTAAAGAATATAAACCCTTTGAAGAAAAACGTAACACAAACGTTAGTAAAATTTGTAATATTAAATGGTTTATTTTGATACCTTCATATAACGTCAAATAGTCGCCCAGCTAACACGTCTTTGGTTTTCAGATTTTTATTTTCAAACGGTTTAACTGAAACAATTTCAAAATGGTTTGAGAATCATTAAATTAATACGTTTATTTTAAACGTTACATAAACATTTTTCAAATGTATACATAATTTTCGATGATTTTACTAGACGTTCGCTTTATGTTATGTTTCAAACCATTTAAGTCATAACATGTAAAATGTTCAACAAAAACATTTTTTATAAATGTTCAAAACTGTTCGTTCTATAAACATTTAAATAAGATATCCAGAGAAATGCATTTCGGGAAAACGTTTGAAAGACGTTTGCAGTTTTGATTCTCTTAACCGTTTGTTCTGATACCATTATTAAACATAAAATAAATTGATGTAAGAGAACATATTTATTCTCCATATGTAAATCGTTTGTGTAACATGTATTAAATAATGGTTTATGTATTAATCTTTTTAAACCATCAGTAAATGTAAAGAATATAAACCCTTTGAAGAAAAACGTAACACAAACGTTAGTAAAATTTGTAATATTAAATGGTTTATTTTGATACCATCATATGACGTAAAATAATGGCCCAGCTAACACGTCTTTGGTTTTCAGATCGTTATTTTCAAACGGTTTAACTGAAACAATTTCAAAATGGTTTGAGAATCATTAAATTAATACGTTTATTTTAAACGTTATATAAACATTTTTCAAATGTATACATAATTTTCTATGTTTTTACTAGACGTTCGTTTTATGTTATGTTTCAAACCATTTAAGTCATAACATGTAAAATTTTCAACAAAAACCTTTTTTATAAATGTTCAAAACTGTTCAAGATATCCAGAGAAATGCATTTCGGGAAAACGTTTGAAAGACGTTTGCAGTTTTGATTCTCTAAACCGTTTGTTCTGATACCATTATTAAACATAAAATAAATTAATGTAAGAGAACATATTTATTCTCCAAATGTAAATCGTTTACGTAACATGTATTAAATAACGGTTTATGTAATAACCTTTTTAAAACCATCAGTACATGTAAAGAATATAAACCCTTTGAAGAAAAACGTAACATAAACGTTAGTAAAATTTTTAATATTAAATAGTTTATTTTGATACCTTCCTATAACGTAAAATAATCGTATTTAATAATGCTTTTAACTACCTACATTTACAAATTGTTTGTAAAGCACTATCAGAACGGTGATTTATTTCAAAATGTTTGAAAATAATAAACAAGTTGAAGCAGCCTTAGCTATTAGTTGAAGTATATAAATAAATCATTTCTAGAATTGGAAATCTAAATGATTTTGGTTTGCTAATATCTTAGACAAGAAACCGTACTCTGAAAACGTTAGTAAAGTAAAATCAAAACAGCTGTTTATTTAAAAACCTTTGCCAATTGCTTAGGGTTTACTGTTATAACTTCGTTTAATCATTCAATGATTTAATGTACAATAAACCAATAACAAAAATCTAGTTTTTTTGTGTCTAAGCAAAGCATTATTTAATTTTAAAAATTAAACTCCAAAGTTTCAGGTTTTGTTTCATAATTTTTGTTACTGCAAAACTTGGAAATACATTTAACTGTCTATAGTTATATATCGCTTCCAAAGTGCATCATAATAATTTAGGGTTTTCATTTTTTTATTATAATAAAATTTATTACAAATAAACCGTTAAGGACATAGCTAAAAAAACATTTATAGAACTAGGTAGGTACGTAAACATCTAGTTTATAAAGTGCTTTCTAAAATTCTAAATAAAGATTTCTTTGATAATGCTTTTCTAATAAAAATACTTCCAAGAAGAATATTCGAATAAAATTTTAAATTCAAGTGTCCAAAATAAACGCATAAGCATGCGTTAAAGCACAATTTTATTCTTTCCTTGAGAAGACTTGACCAGGCTAACCTAACGGTAAACGTGGCACAATGCGGAATATTTACACCAGATGTGCATTTACATTTTCAGTTTTTTTAAGGTAATTCTTAGTTTAAATGTCCTTTAAACGAAGAAAATCTTACTTTAAACGTCTATTTTTGGAATTTGTAAATTACAGTACAGTCTCGATACCTTTAACTAATAAAAACCAGGCCAGTTGAAATTTTAGCGAAGTGAGAAGTAACATAAACTATACATGTAAACCGAAAGATTTAATTAACTTTTAAAGAAGTAAGAGAACAAGTGCATAACATTTAAATTCTATAATCTAAAAACAAGTTAATTATTAATTTTCTTAAAGAAACTATCAATTGTTGTTTGCCTTATACCTCCCATCTGTTTTGTAAGGGCAAGTTCTCTTAATTTTTGCAGTAATGTTTTTTTATGCACAGACATCAAAACATAAAAGTTGTATGACTCAATGACTAACTTCACCGATGGATTAATACGCACTACTAAATTTATAAATTACAATGAGACTGTTTATTTTATTAATAAGATGATGTAATTAAATACCTATGCGGTGCGGTTGAAATTAGCGAGACGAGGGAATAAATGAGGTAGCAATTATAAGGGACGTAATATATATATATATATTACATTTTTAAATTGAAATTACTCGAAGTTGAAAGTAACGTAGGTTGAAATTATTTCGACTGTACTGTATAACCATTCTATTTTTGGCTTGGCTGAAATGCCATAAAAACCAAAAACAACCCTCCATATACCTGCCTGTACCTACCCTCTCGTGTTAAAGCATTTCATTCATTTCAAGCGTCCCAAGGAGCAAGGAGCCAGTTCGGTAAAAATTATTCAAGTGTTTATTTGTCTTATTGTTTCTAAAAATGGTAAGTATTAATTTTTACATATTAACGATTACTTAATTACTTTGCTATTATACAGTATGGCTATTAATTTACAGTACTGAAAATGTCAAATAACAGTGTCAATTATTGTTGGAGGTTTAAGCAAAAGTAGGCCTACCGTTTCAGTACTGTTAATTAATAGCCATGCTGTATTATGGAGATTTTCGCTATGCTAGTTTTCTGGATACAACTACCTATTGGAAAGTTATTAGTTTTGTTTATTATTAAAACTGCACATTTGCATAAATTCCTTCTATTAATTTTTAATTTTCTATATGTCTGTTTCATTGCTTACAGATAATATCTTTTTTGTGTACAGACATAACCTTGATAAATTTAATAAATTTGTCTAGACAATTTGTTTCATTCGGACTTTTCCATTAAGTACACAAAAAATAGCGTATTCAACGCGTAAGAAAAGTGGTTTTCTAGCTCGGAAATTTTAATTCACTCGCTGACGCTCGTGAATCAAACATTTTCCACTCGCTAGAAAACTACCACTTTCTTTACTTGTAGAATAATATATTACATTTGTATTTTACATTATGCTAGGTATACTGCTTCTAGAAAATTAAATTCAACTAAAAGTTTTGTTCGGCCCAAAAATAATGCAGTTAGCTTTATATTATATAGTAGTTATACGTTTTTCTTTGTTAGTACTAATAATTAAAATTTCATTATAGGCACAGATTGGCAGCGAACAGTATAATGTATATTGCTGTTCAGTTCAGTAATAAATCCACTACGTGTATACCAGACGCATGGGATATCAGGTCCCAAAAGAACTGGCAATTGTTACCGACCAAGATCAAAAAATGAAATAAAGGTAAACGAAATTATTAAAAGTGTTAAACAACGATCTAAAAAATGCCAAAATTAATATATAATATAGGTACTAACATGCATAATTTTCGAGTAAAACTACAAACCTAAATCATTAACTTCTTTTGATAGAGAAGTGAGTAAACATGGCGCTCGATAAAGAAAAATATTGTTACATTAAATAGGTTTTAATGAAGAATAACTTGAAATTGCTCCATGATTTTCTAATATTGTTTTTTAAACCTTTGCTGCTTTCAAACCAAAGAAACTGGACCTCCATGTTAGTAGCAGTAACATTAATAAAAAAAGATGTAAAAGTAGACTTCATGATAAATGTAGTGCGGCTGAGAAAGCAAAATGTAACAATATTTTTCGTAAAGTAGTAAATTAGTAATTTTGTACTTTAATAATTTTTCTTTTTCTAGATTACTGTCAAGGTGTGGTGGAACTAACATGAAACATCCAACGCATTTGATTTTGAAAAAAAAGATTGCCCCAAAATTAGCAGAGAACTAACTGGTACGGTAGTGGCGAAATATATAGAATTAAAAATCTCAACAACTTTACTAAAACCATTCTAGAAATCTTGGAAGAAAACCCGTTGCTCGAGAAACCTATAGTATAAGAAGTCAAAAAGACATTACTGAAATAAAACTTACGTTAAAAACTATCTATCCGTAAAGAAAATATATCTCTATATTTGTGTATGTACATAGTTGTTCTTGAAATTTATTTAATTAACTATATTTATTTGATATCGTTTTATATCGTGCTTAATAGTTTTATTTGCGACAAAACCACGGTAAATTTTAAACTAGCTAGAAACAACCTGCTTAATAAGTAGTAGTAATAGATGAAATTATAACGGGTGTCCAAAAGATTTCGTTATGAAGTCGGTCGTGAATGTAGAAGATTATCCTTTTTTAAGTCCGAAGTGAATAATTAATTTAACTATTGATTCTAAATTATACTTTTGTAATAATCGATACCATAATGAGACTTTGGACACTTGTTAATTTCAAATATTAATATATTTAATCTTTATCTATTCTGAAATATATTTTTATACAATAAAACAAAAATAATACATGTTTTTCATATTTTAATTATTTCTTTATAACTAATTGTAAGATTTACTGATATTATGTACTTGAATTAGTTTTTAAATGGAGTTGTAATGATACATTTAGTTATGTTATAATAACAGGTAAAATTTTTCCTCAGAAAAATTTAATTTATAATTAATTGAAAGAGGCTGTGTTCCCGCTTAATATTAAAAAAGATAATTTTACAGTTCTCTCAATATTTTATATATGTATTTTATATCACATCGTACGCCTAGCGTGCAAGACAACAGGGTATGAAACCGACTTAGGAGGCCTTAACCCCCCATGTTGCCGGTTATACTCCTTCGCGGAGTGTAAATGCCGATACGTTTACCTTTATGTATTATGTATATATTTTTTTATAAATACTTAAATATGTTTTTCTATTTATAATGTACTTATAGATGATTTTATGTTCTTATATGGCATTTTTTATTTATGAAAATAAACAATATCTGCAACATCAAAAATAAATTAATTAATTATTCTACCCAAATATTTGCCTTATTAATACATAAAATGTTTTGCTAACGTTTATTAAAAACTGCGAGCAAACGGTTTAACACCAATGGTTTATTTACCGTTTATTTTAAACCGGAAATAAATGGTTTGTAAATATCATTTATTTAGGTATGCGTAAGAAACGTTTCTCTTATATTCGATAAATACGTTACCCAAACGTTTCACTGAAACGTTTGACAAAGCTTTCTATGTTTTTGGCAAAAGGTTTAGTTAACATTTCTAAATGGTTTTCTGCAGTAATTCGTTTGAAGAAAGTTTCTGAGAAACCATAAAAAAAAGGTTGCTAAAAGGTTTACTATTGACCGTTTACGTTTAACGTATTATAATCGTTTATTTAATGTATGTATATCTACCCAGTTCGTTTATTTATAAACGTCCTAGAAACCTATCTCAATCGGACACTTATGTATTTCTCAAAGGTTTTATCGAAACGTTTCTTAATGGTTTTGAAGTTTTCTTCTAACGTTTTATTAACGTTTCTTAAATGTTTCTATACGTTTATGTGTTAGCTGGGAGACTTCTTCTCGATGATGAAAATCAAACAAGTTGCTTTGAAATCTATTGCACCTATTTCAATTGTTAGTGTAGAGAATTGACGCTATCCCGGGGAGCGGCTGCCGTAGCTCAATGGTTAGAGCGTGGGAGCGTTTATCCTTGGTCGGTGGTTCGATTCCCCGCGGTAGTATCATTTTCTACAAATTGAAATTTTAATTTAAATTTTCGTTGGCAAGTTCAACTTCCGAGAGTGTGAGTGTACTGTTATGAATATTTTCTGATGTTTGATTTTCATCATCGAGAAGAAGTCTATGTTTGTCGCGAATAGTTATTGTGAATCCGCTATGCGGCTCTTTAATTTAAAAATGCGACCGTGCAATAGATTTCAAAGCAACTATTTCAATTGTTAGTGTAGAGAATTGACGCTATCCCGGGGAGCGGCTGCCGTAGCTCAATGGTTAGAGCGTGGGAGCGTTTATCCTTGGTCGGTGGTTCGATTCCCCGCGGTAGTATCATTTTCTACAAATTGAAATTTTAATTTAAATTTTCGTTGGCAAGGTCAACTTCCGAGAGTGTGAGTGTACTGTTATGAATATTTTCTGATGTTTGATTTTCATCATCGAGAAGAAGTCTATAGAAGTCTATGTTTGTCGCGAATAGTTATTGTGAATCCGCTATGCGGCTCTTTAATTTAAAAATGCGACCGTGCAATAGATTTCAAAGCAACTATTTCAATTGTTAGTGTAGAGAATTGACGCTATCCCGGGGAGCGGCTGCCGTAGCTCAATGGTTAGAGCGTGGGAGCGTTTATCCTTGGTCGGTGGTTCGATTCCCCGCGGTAGTATCATTTTCTACAAATTGAAATTTTAATTTAAATTTTCGTTGGCAAGTTCAACTTCCGAGAGTGTGAGTGTACTGTTATGAATTGAACGTTTTGTACGTGATAAGGGTATAATTGCTGTTGACTCAATATTCTACAAACTGTTGAATGCGACACACTGTGCTGTACATCTAACCTTCGAGTACTAGACCCTGGCTGATCTTCAACATTCTCTAGAACGGCCACTTCAACGTTTTCAACGCGAGTAGGACGTACTCTACCACGATCGTGAGCGACAGGCTTAAAAGATCCATCATCGCGAAGATGCTGTACGACATGTACAAATGTGCGAACATTAGGAATGTTGCGATTTGAAAAACGCTTCGTATAGATTCGCCGGGCTTGAGCAGCGTTCCCCTGAGCTTCACCAGTAAAATCTTAGTAAAAAATGACATTTTGAACAGAAAAACTCATTTTCAAATGCGAACAATCAGCTAATGTCAAAAAATTTGACAAAACTCAATTTGATACAACAAAAAAGTTACAATTTTGGTAACCATAGTAAATCAACTTACTTAAAAATTAAGCTTAGCAGTATTTCTTATTTTGACTATACCACTCACATTTTGTTTAACCAATCAGATTGATCGATTTCCTTAGCAACAGCCAATAAAAACAATTTTCAAGTGAAAAAATCACACGTGCGTTTTAATAAGTGAAAACAATTCATAAATAGTAATTAACTGTTCGTGATATAGTCTTAACGAATACAACGCGTGATCCGATTTTCCTGTGATAAATTTGGATCGGATAATTAATTCGTGCTACTTAATTTTGGAAAATTTCACTCGCCCTACGGGCTCGTGAAATTATCAAATTAACTAGCACTCATAATCATAAACTATCCGATCCAAATTTATCGGAAAAACGGCATCACTTGTTATATTACTGTTGAAAATACGTCAGCAACTCGTTATTTTAGGAGGGGGGTAGGGTAAAAATGCAAAATAAATGTGAGATTTAAAAAAAAGTATTAAGAAATGTTGTAGTTCTTGACGAGTTCCACCACTGATAAAATTTAATGTACTTATTTCTGATACACCCTGTATAAATACTTAGATTGAAATAAATTTGGGTTTAAGCAAAATTAATATTAATATTGATTTAATAATTGTTCTGTTTAGAAAACATTAGAAGATATTACTTAATTTATGTTTACGTATTTCGCAGTAATATTCAAAGCAAGAAACTCGTAATAATGATCCCTCCCAATTCCTTAAGATTCACTGAATGAAAGTAATCGCAGCTTTCAAAAAGATCATTAATTTTCATTTTCTGAAGAATATTTTTCGCCCTATTTAAAATATTCTGTCTGGAGTCCTTCACACAAATGTCGGTAAGGATCATTCCTTAAGTTTTCAAATTATCACATTAGAAAGCTTTTTTAACTTATAGCTTATTCGTTTGGAAAATTTTGATCATTTATTTTGCTTGATTTCCCTATAATTCAAGAAAAACATTTCCTGCATTAATTTTAAAGAAGGGAGAAGCAATAAAACCTGTTAAAAATATTCTCGACTTACTTAATTGGAGATTTGTTATTCTGGGAAATCTTTTAACTAACTTCTGTAATAACATCTCCCAGTAGATTTTCGAATCTTCACAAACATTGATGCTCCCATTTAATCCTTACTAAATTACAGCAAAAAATTCACAGAAACACAATATTTAACTAGAATAAATCAGAAGTTGAATAGAGCTCAGGGACAATATCCTGAAAGCAAAAGAGAGGGGGGATCCAGCAGCGTTTTCGTTTACAATAACTTTCTCAAAGTAGCTTGCTTTCGCTTTGACACTAAATCTCAAGCCAAATCACATTTGGTATTCCATTAAATGCTACTATTTGAACAAGGAAACTCGAAGGGGCGCAAATAAATGACTTGCCAAACACGAGGCGGTTGATTCTACGCTCGTTTTAATGGAGACAGTCCACGTGGAAAACACTTTTATAACAAAATAGTAATCTAAGTCGAATATTTACATCTAAAATAAGGAGTATTACAGACGCCGAAACTTTCCTACCTTAAGTACACCCTAATATAAATTGAATGCGAATGTTTTCCGTCCTGATTTCCGTCGCGTGAAATTTTAATTTAAAACTAACACGAATGGTATAGGCGATTGTTAATTTATTATATCCAAACCAATTTCAATATCGGAAAGTTGGGCGCCGTTTTTACTATTTTTAGATCGCATTAAATCCCGCAGTTTAATACAATCACGTTTTATTTACATTCGGGGCTTGGTAAAGTGTATCTTATCTTAAAAAAAAACTGCGCACAAGGAACAGTAGGAAAGTATAACAAAACAAAAACCGGATCCGATGAAGAAGTTATTCTCTCACAAAGTGCGTGCGCCGAGGAAACTGCCAAATCGCTCGAGGAATAATCCCAACCTCCAAGGAATCGTAGCAGATTCCTAAGCCTTCTTCGTTGCGAGAATTAGTGAGGGGGCTTTTCTATAGATTGTTTAAAAACAGTCTGAATACGAACTTTCACCTCGAACTCCTTGCGAATAGTTAGGGATTAAATAGTCTGAACGGTGTGTTTTTTCGATTTTGTAAAAACAATAAATCTTTAAAATGGTAACGGATAACAATTAACTGCGTATAATATTCCTTTTGGGGCTTTCAAAACTGCCAACGACTTTGAACATTTGTTTCAAGCTAATTCTTGTTTTTCTCCTTCCAAGTTATATAGATATATTTGTTTTTACATTGCTTTGATTTTTTTTTGTTTTTTTTTCTTCTGATGAAACAACAATAAGTAGAGTCGTCGATGCTATGCGGTTAATGATAATTTGTCATTATTTATGTTTCTACAACAATAATTACTACAGCTGTAAGGCCATCTTAGATCAAGGTACTGCAAAACTCTCGTTTTTCTTTCTGATTACTGTAGTACAAAACATTCTTCAAAAGGGTGTTTTGGCATTGCTTTCAACATAAAAAATATTTGCAATGTAAAAATACATAATTTAAACTATATACCTCAAACTTATTTACAAAACCGTAATATAATGACAATGAATAGTTCATTGGAAATCAATAAATTCAATACTCTGTCTGTCTGCATCCTTTTACTTTCGGCGTCGAGGCTAGTGCGTTAGCGTATGTGGTCCTTACGTGTGCGATGCACATTCCAGCCCGACTCTGCGGGTCACGTAATTGGAGCGCCGTTTAATACCTACATACACATACACCATGCGTATAGTATAAGTGTATGACATTGTTACTCTACCGCTTAAGCCAGAGAAGAGGTCGTTAATTTGGTGCCCAACGACGACGAATGGTCAACAGGACTCGATATCGACCTCCATACTGCAGGAAAATCCTGCCCATCGGGAGATTCGAACCAAGAACTAATGTTACGCTAGCCTGATACCTTTACCACTGCACCACACGGACATCCTAAATTTATTAGGAATTATCAAATTTATAACAAAGTGGTAGTTCCAACTTGAGAATAACTCGGCTTCGAGCAACATTATTTCCAAAAATACCCCTATTATAACTGCGAAAAATTTATAACACTACATCAGGGACTAAACAGCAAGTTATCGAACATACTTTAAAAACGAAAATCCATAATTATTCGTTAGAGAAATGCTTTTAATATCAAAATCAGCTTTTATGAGGCTAATAAACTTTGTTATTCTATATTCATATTTATTGACTTAGCTTAACATTTTATTTCTAAATGCATATTGTTCATTTTATGTTAACGCTGTCAGTATATCTGCAGTATTATCTGGCAAGACATAGGTAATAATTTTTATTTATATATTTTTCTCTTCAACATAATTATTATTTCTAAGAGAAATGTAGTTTAAAGAAGAAAAAGCTTTTCAGAAGAGAAACTAAATTAAAAGGTTTAAAATATACCGGGTGGCTAGAAAAAAACGAACCCTGTCTAAGTCCTCTCATCTCCAGAATACTTTGAGATAGCGATTTCAGTTTTTGCTTTCTAAGAAACAATGGATTGAAAATTATTCCTACCAAATTACAAACAATTATTTTAAAAAACAAAGGAATGGCGAATTTTTTTCTATCAACTACAAAAAATCAATTACACGTTGACAATGTTCTTAAAAATTCTACCAATAAACATCTTGTATGCAGTATTCTACTGATACATAGGTTGTATGGGACCTCCATTTTATAAATTCACAATTCTTAGTCTATGTTTAAACTGTAAAATTGCTGTTCTGATTAAATTTATAGACACTTCTGGCCACAGATCTTCTAACCGTCGGCGCAGATCTTCCAAATTTTCAAATGGTTTCCGTTTTTCAGCATACACTTTTTCTTGCAATGCATTTTACACTGAGTATGAGTAGTCTAAAGGATTAAAGATTAATGAAAGTTAATTAAATGTCAAAGTGAATATAAAAGTTTTAAATACCTGCAATGATGAAATTGATCTGTGATCATATTTTCTTGACGACATCCAAGTTATAAGTGTAAATAAATTCTTCGAATATTAGTTTGGAAACTATTTGTTTTTATTTTGTCTGGTGTTAACCAAGGTTACAATCTAAACGGAAGTTATAACAATTTAATAACAGTGTTTAAAAGTATACGAACACAATAACGAAGTTTATTGATAACACTGATAAATTATATAAACATTTGCTTACTCGCAAGTGTAATAATATTTTGCACCGAACTATTCAAGAACGTGGTCTCCATTATCCAACAACCGTCAACAACAGCTGACACGAAAATGATCTTCTGTGCAAAGGGATGTTTGGAAAGAAGCAAAGTCACCGCGAAATATTTGAGCCAAGTTTAATTTAATCTTAATCATTAGTAAATTTTAAAGTCAATTAATTTTGTAATCGTTTTAAAAGATAATTGTTAAGAATAATAATGAAGTCTATTTTTTAAGTTGTTGAGCATTTGAGTATTTTATTTATCATTTCATGTGTAATTTTAAAATTTTAAACTCGTGAGAATCTACATATCTATCTATTAATTTAATTTTACAGGAGGTTTGTGATTTTAATTTTCAGTTATTAATAATTATATTTCCTGTAACCACACACACGTACCCTGAGATTCATCACAAAACATCACACAACCACATAATATTTATTCAACTTATTTTTCAAGTTAAAATTAAATTTTTATTTCTACGTGATCAGATAACACTACATAAAATTTGGCCCTCAGAACGTAGGGCTTGTAATCAAAGCGATTACACAACATAAATTTCTCTTTGCCAACGTGGTGCTTTGATACCAAAAGGAATTGGATTACATTACACAACAAATTTTGGCCCACCAACGTGTGGCATTCAAGTACTTTACAAATTCAGTATTAGTTTCGTTAAAAAAAATTGAAAACGAATATTTCCAAAATTATAAATATTCTGGCTTAAAAAGTGTATAAAATTGAAAAAATAATTCGTAATTTGGAGTATCGAAGGATTGTTTGTTTATACAAAAGCTTTTAAGAGTTGGGGTCTTGAAATTTAGTATTTTAGTACATTATTTATATGTTAAGAAATGCTCTTTAAATATTTGTTTTTTCAAAGATGCATTTCCTTTTTTGTTTTAAAGGTAATATATTTGGTTGGTCAACTAATATTTTTTGTAATCTTAAAAAGAACAATTTCAAAATAAATGTAAACATCTGATATTTATTTAAACGTGTTTAAAGTAACTCTTTTGGAAACCAACTTTAATCTCAAATAAACCGAAAATCATTGCCCTAATAAAAAAATATATCAGAACAATTGCTCAGGATAACTCAAAATAAATGAAACAATAAACTCTCCTTCACGTACATAAATCTCAAAAGCCCTCCTGATGCACATTACATTAAATGCTTTAAACTTATGAGACGGAAATAACACCATTTATGTTGCTTCAAGGCACCCCTTAGAATAAACACGTGACACATAAGCACGGGATAAGGAAATGCATTGTGAATCGATTTTTCACCTCTTGAATTATCAAGTAGGCACTTTTTTCAATGCAGTGGGGGCCCTTTTCCATTTAAAGGGCATCGGTTACTTTGCTTTGGTATATTTTTGGTGGACGTTATCAGCTCCTTACCTTAATTGATTGACTACTTAAACGTTTCTGTCGGGCATTCTCACAAATTTATCGAAAGAAGAGGAATAATAACTTTTGAGGCGGTCCTTTGAGATTTTTTAGTTTTTGGGCCAATAACCTTAATATTTGTGGCAAAATGATATACTCTGTGTTTGTTAATATTGCAGTTGTGGACAACACAACACAAGTTTTTAGATAAAAATAGATAAATGAAGCACTGTAAATATTAAGTTAAACTTGGCTTTCCATTAATATTACAACAATTAAATTATTTTCTGTAGCCGTTTTAGTCCTACTCTCAAATTACTTTTTATTCTTAATCGTGTTCCTTTTTTACTGCTAAAAAGATATTTACTATTCAAAACAAATTGAATTAAAATAAAATAAGCCACGGTTTTCTCCAAAACTGTTAAATAATCGGCAGTATATTTAGTAAAAGTACGGTTTCTAAATTAATATTTGGTCATCCTCGGGCGAACGTAACCAATCAATGATATTAACATAGTATGCATTACTTATCTGGTTTATACTTTTTTGTTTTGTGTTTTTTTTATCCCTTCAGTTGACCTGAAAGACGTTAATCCGAGTACATTTCTGCCTTTAGTTGCCATAACCTCGCATTCTTTTTTTTATGGTCATCTTTAACATAACGTCCTGCAGTTTACGGTTATTCTTCTGACCTTTTTCAGATTCTTATTTCTGGTTCAGTGGTTCGCCTGTGCCAATAAACGAGCACGTCTCTATAAAACATATTTATTTTTTCATAAAGCTTCTCAATCTCAATATACCTATATTGACAAAAGGCACGCACCCTCCTTGCAATAATCAACGTTCTCTCTGTGATAGAGCGTGAGGTTGATGTGACTTTCTAAAGAAGAATTTAACGATGTCATTTCTCTCACTTTACGAGTCATCTCAAACAGGTGTAAAGGGAACATGACTAGAGGGTTCTATGGCGTTGTAACTTGTAATTACTAGGACGAACTATTTTAGACATTCCATAACCGTTTAAGACTAACCTAACTCCGCTTGTAACTTAATCCGCTTTTATGAATCTCTAAAACCACTTTGTAACACCGTATTTATGACATTCTTAGACGTAGATCCGTTCGCTTTATGAGGGAATTAAAAGTCGAATTTTGTAACGTTTTATAGGTCAGAAACGTTGGTGAAAAGAATATTAAAACTCGAAATTACGACACATGCACTAGAAATTATTTAGGATAATTTCCAAATATACCTTTAAAATATGTTCACACTTATACATAGAGATTTAAACTATTCATTGAAAATTTTCAGATACATAATTTTAAAACCGACGAAGCCTATATTTTTTAAAGGTAATAAACGATATTAATACATTAATTTTAAGTTGCATAGTATAATTAATTTATTTATCTGAACAAAACATTTGCTTATTTTTTGGCGAATTTCTGATCCCTAAATTTCACGAATATATTGACTCTAAAAAGTCGTAGATACGCTCAAAATCAATTTCCACAAAATGTTATGTTGTACGTAATTTTTGGTGGCGATGACGTAAGCGTCCAATTTCAATAAACAAATACCGTTTCTTCTTAAACGACACATTCTAAAATATACCCCAGTTAGAATTTTTAAAAGTATGCAATTAGTTATGGTTGAGAGCTCCGATCCTCGGAGCTTGAGGGGTAGGTTAGATAGTCGGTCGTGGGACCCGTTAAGTTACACATGTGATAATGAAGGGACCAAGTTTTGTGTATAATGTGAAATAGTGTTGCATTGATTGTAAGATGCATCTCTGTATAATTAGTAACGCAAATGCAAGAATGAGAAGCTGGTCGGTAATTATGTAATTGTATTGACCGGTAGTTAAGACTGTTGAATAGATGTAATTGTATGTCCGGTGAGATGAGGTCGGTATGAACAGCTGTATTTGTTATTAATGTGGACAAGGGGTGAAGCTTGTTGTTGCTGTTGCTTATGTTCTTGTTGATATTGTTGATATCATTGTTATTCTTGTGTTGGAAAAGCCTCGAGGCGAGGCTTTATTGGAGCATTGAGGTTTGTTGTTGATTGAGAGAGCACTGGGACCTGAAGATAACTAGTTATATGCTTGGGTATTTGTAACTAGGTGTAGTTACAAAGACCCTCGTCCTGTCTATGGCAGTACTAACTATGGCAGTACTGCCTATGGCAGTGATGCCTGGACGTGCCCTCCAGGATGGCAAGGTATGCCCACCTCCACATATTCTTTGTTCTGTTGGACTTCCTAGAAATATTGGTCGTCTAGGTTGGACATAACATCGTCTTGAGTGGATCCCCCATTTGTCGACTGTGTTCTGTCATAGTTGGCTCGCGCGCGTATCTTCCGGTTTCATGTTCATAAGTAGCTGAAAGTACCCAACACATCACTTTTCAAGATTCCCGAGGGGTATTCTACTAGATGCAACGTGGGATTCCACAGGGGGATCCCCTCCCCCCTGTAAGTAACACTCATCGAACCAATACTGCTAAATGCAGTAATGTGTGTGTGTTTTGCTCTTTCATGTATCGCTGCTATCTGTGTTATATAATCTGGGTGATTGAGCATTAATGTACGTATGAGGCTTTGGGTGTTTACGAGATCTGGTTGGGGCTACGCATTAATCTAACCTGGGTGGAATTAACCTTATTCTTGGTAAGTTGATCGAATGTGCTTTAGTAAATATGAATATGCCATTATAAAAATAAGTAGGGTAAGAGGGAATATACTGTTTAGAAAAGTTGTATAGAGACTTGTAATACTGTGTAATATTATGAAATATTATTTCTGTCTAGAAAACAAAGACGTTTCTTCTTACACTACATGTTTTAATATTCAAAGGATACATTTGCTTTTATATTAAATCTCGGACCATTGCACTGTTAGGCACTTTTTAAATCTGGACAATTTTAGTAGAACAATGTAAATAATCAAAGGAATCGAAGGGTGTTGAATTATTTCTCCGTATCTAGTGAGCATAAATCTCGCCTTCTAAACTGACAAACAAGACGTAGCAGGAAGTAATAACAAGAGTCGTTCATTCGAATGCGCTTGATTTCAGTTCATATTAAGCCAACTTCTACTGTTACAAATATCTAATCAAATACGTCAAAACTTGGTTGTAATCGAGGAAAAAAGTTGGAAAAATTACAAATAAAAAAACTCTTTGATAAACTAAGAATTTTTTAATCCTGGACTGCGCCAAAGCTTAGAAAAAGTTAATCAAATAAAGGAAAATAATTAGTCTTGAAATTTTTAAAAGATTTCTTAAAAATGTATATTTTTGTCCGTTTTCCTAACGCTTGTTAGGACGTCTAGTATTAGGGAATTCACCCAAGTTCTCAATTTTAATTCTTAATTCTTTTTTGGTCTTTTCATATTTCTGACCTACATTTTCTTTGAGACATCGAAGGTTTAACTGCATATTTTACGAATCTTCTTGTTCGGCTGTAATACTAAAGTTTTGTTATTCGAATACCGGGGCTACAGATGTTCAAAATCGTAGATTTCATTCAAATTGTAAATGAGATTGTTTTAATGACGATTGCAAACTTTATTAGAAACTAAAATAACTATTTAAGGATATTTCAATTGTCCCTTTGTTTATCGACAATCATTTTTAGGGGCAAACTTAAATTTCAATTACCTACGAAAAGCTATCTCTGCTAATATTCTTAAATCTTCAGCGAGGGCTGTTTTATTGAAGTCAAAACAATGTCATAGTTATTTAGTTCTTGCTTTTTCTTTTTAATTAATTTCCCTTAATGCCCTTAAACATTTGGAGGCACGGTCAGGTTTTATTGCTCTCAATGTATTAACCAGCGCACCAACCACGTAACCCTTAGAGACGGGCGGGCCAGGTTGTGCATTGCACTCGTAGAGCCTTATATGTTAACGCAGCAGCCTCGACACCGCAAGGAATTTGAGGTTACAGATAATACATACATACGTATATTTTCTTCCGTTTTAATGACATTTTTTTTCTGCCGAAATCTTTATTTTTATATTCCCTTTTTTTGGGATTGCAAGTGTAGTTTTAATTGGAACGTCTGAAATCTAGAAACTGATCACACCCAGATATGCATCCCCATATCGTAGTTAAGCCCCAAAAAACGCAAATTTTGATTAGAAAACCAGAATGAAGGACTGAAAGTAATTTTCAGCTCGAATTTTAGGTTTCTGTTTTATACGAATCTAAATTGTAAATCTGAGGCAAAAAGCAATCGGAAAATACTAGAAAGTTAGTTTCAACATCCTGATTGTTTTGTATAATTTTAAGATTCCTAAATTTAAGGTAGTAAAAAAGTGTTTAAATAAAAATATCTGCTAATTTTTTCAGAAATTTATGACATCAAAATGCAATCTTGGAATTGGCGTTGCTATATTTTAAAAATTGTATTGGGCTCCAATTCTAGTCAATTTCGTTGAAGATTTAGATTAGGTTAAACTTCTGAAACTTTGAATATTACAAAAAATGATAAATTCGTATTATCTTCCAATTCGAATATCGGCTAAAAATTCAAATTGAAATCCTAATTTTAAAAATTTAAACTTTAAATAGAATTGTTCTAAACGCAGTTGCTAAGTTAGAAGTTCAAATATATAAGAATATTTACATCAAGTTTCTCCTTGAAAGGGTATTTTTATTGAAGAAACTTAAAAGTAGAATTTTTGTATAAAATAAAACCTGACGCAAAACACGAAAAGAAAAATTCAATTTTCTAATACATTTTAAAGTTATAATTTAAATCAAATTTGTTGAGGGTGAATCAGATAAAGCTAAATGCCACGATACGGTCTCACGTATCAGTAAATAAAAATCTGAAAATGGCATTAGCAAGTAGCAAGTATTAATTATATTTTCATACTAATCTTTATTATCACGGTGAACCGTATTTACCTATACAAAAATACATGCTGAATTTACGATTACATTATCTATGTTATACCCAGGCCCTCCTTATCCATTGGGCTAAATGGGCTATAGCCCAGGGCCGCCAATGATCCAAGGGCGCTGAAGGACTGAGTTTGATTTTTATTTAATTTGAAACTTCGTTGAACTATTACAAAAATTTTAGAAATATCTATGAAAATCATTAAAAATGTATGAAATAAGCGAATGCTTTCAAGAATAAAGCTCCTGCTGTACTCAGTATTATACGTATTATTCAATTATTGTTGAATTTAATATGATAAAGGCGCCAATTTTTTTTTAGCCCAGGGCGCTGAAATTTGTTAAGGCGGCCCTGGTTATACCTTACATACGAGATCAAAGAAGAAAGTTCTCCTTTAAACAATCGGAAAGCACCAGGAATTGATATGACAACATCAAAAATGCTGAAAGAATTGCCAAAAAAAAGGGATAGTGATGATTAACATACATATTCAACGCCATTATAAGGTTACGATGCTGGCCCAAGTCCCAAGTGCCTCAAGATATCTGAAATAATACTCATACCAAAGCCAGGAAAGCAATTAACTGATGTTTCCTCATACAGAGCAATAAGTTGATTATCTTCCATCTCAAAATTACTTGAGCGGTTAACATTGCAACGCATCCATCCTATTCTTAATGTAATTCCTAACCACCAGTTTGAGGTTTGTCATGAACATTGTACAATGTACAACACAACAATGCCACAGAAAGGTTCTTGTAATTAATGAAACCATCGAAGGAATAAAATACTGCTCGGTGGCTTTTTTGGACGTGATTCAGGCATTTAACAAAGTTTGATGCGAAGGCCTTTTACACAAAATTAAACAATCACTGCCAGATCCTTTCTACTGCCTTCTGAAATCATACTTAACAGATAGATATATTAGAACAAAAGTTAACGATGAAACTTCTCAGTTCCAACCCTTCAAATCTGGGGTCCCGCAAGGCAATGTTTTATGACCAGTCTTGTACCTGATACGCACATCAGACCTTCCTACATCAGATTCCACCACAACAGGCACATTTGCAGATGATACCGTCATCTTAGCTGTCCACGTAAATCCAATAATAATAGTCTTCTGTAAAGCTCTCAGAACATCTCTTCCGAATAGGAATGGCTTAAAAAATATAGATAAAGAAATAAATGAAAGCAAGTCACAACGTATAACCTTTACACTAAAAAGAGAAAACTATCCTCCAGTGTACCTTAACAATATAGAAATACAATTAACAACCTGACACCAAGAAACCAAAGCAGATAAATCTTAAAATGGGAGAACTGTACTGGTTAATTGGCAGAAACTCACGAATGTCATTGAGGAATAAGATTCTAATATACAAAGCAGTAATTATCCCAATCTGGACCTATGGTATCGAACTGTGGGGTTGCGCTAGCAAGTCCCGCATAGAACAATAGTTGACGCTCATGGTATGTCACAAATCAGATGTTACATCAAGACCTCCATATCCCAACAGTCCAAGAGGCAATTTAAAAGAGAATCCAGAAATTTAATCAGAAACTAGAAACACACACCAATACTGTATTACAGCCGCTAGTGCCAGAGAGAAACTGACGACTGAAAAGAAGATAGCCAGTAGACTTGATGAAGTGCAGAAGAGGCCTTCTCAATGGAGAAGCCGCATTAGGACAATAATGAGACTCTTTAACCAATCTCCCAGCAAGCAAAATAGCTTTTAGAATGTAAATTCTGATTGCTGTTTAATAAATTCGATAAAAAAAAAATACCTTACATTTTAAAACATTGACCATTAACGAAATATTAAGAAATTTAGAACTGCACAATTTGCAAATATACATTTGTGTACTGTTAAAATCTATTACACGCATTGAACTTGTAGCGTATGACCTACTAGCGTAACTAAAATATTTCTATTATAGTTCTCGTTAAAATGTGTAAGCATTTTTAATAATAGTTATTTATTATACAAGACGATACAATTGTTTTTTATCTTGGAGGGCGTATTTTAGCGTCGAGACGCTAATTACGCTCGAGAAGATAATTAAATTTTATCGTCGTGTATAATACTCTATTTTTTTCTATAGCATTTATTTTAAAGGAAAAAAATTATAAAATAAATTTTATTTGACATTGACGGTTACAAAATTACAAATCGAGTCACGTTTTAAAATGTCATTAGTATGGGCGTTTCTAGGGTTACAAACAATAAATAAATTACTTTTTATCTACCCTTGCTGTTAAAGTGCTACTTTATCTACTCAAATTAATAGATAAAGTAGCACTTTAACATCTGCTATAGAAAAATAAATTTAAAATTCATGTTTAATGAAATTAAACATTCTGGCAGGTCCAGTGGTATGACTATAGAGATAATTACTCCGGTTCGTGATCCGTTTTCTCCTCGGTGTTAGAAGATGGCAAAGGTTTGTAATAGATCGTTTCAGTGAAGTTCCACCTTATAATTTAAGTGAAACTACTCTAACTGTGCCATCCTTGGCTGGTAAGGGTTCTGATATTCTTGGCAGCGGCTAGTTGCTTGGATTGTTCTCGGCTTTTATTAAAACCAAGTCGCCTTACTTTAGATTAGTATGTTGTGTCTTCCATTTATATTTTTCTTGAAGTCTTCCAAGGTATTCTCTTGACCAGGCATTCCAAATATCTCTCTTCATTTTTTGTACTATTTTCCATCTGTTGGCCAAGCTGTAATTCAATTCTGAGCTAGCAGGATTTGGTGATACAATAAATGCTTGTCCTACCAAAAAATGTGCTGGAGCCAACGCCATTATGTCATTTGGGTCATTGCTCAAAAAACATAAGGGCCTGTTGTATTTGTGACATGCTTCTATTTGTGTTGCTAAAGTATGTGAGTTATATGATATGTGGTTTTGATTCATCCACAACGCGCACCAAATGAAGCTTCATTGATTTAACACCGACCTCCCATAGTCCACCAAAATGAAGTGCTCCGGTTGGAATAAAATGTCATTGAGTGCTATGTATCGTTAGATTATCTTGTATGTAATGAAATAACTGGAGCGATTGTTCGTAGAGCTTATTAGTTTCTGAGTTCCATTTTCTATAACTATTCTACTGACGATTATTCTGCAGTTGGTTGTGTCTACACCGATGTTGTTGAAAGCCTTCAAACATTCGTTGACGTAGCATGGAGTTGTTTTGTTTTGTCTACAGATTCAGACGTTAAGTTTAGTAGATCTAGGATTGTATCTAATAGTTTAAATAAAAGCAGTTTTCGGTTGTTTTAGCTCCCATGCTGTTTTATAGTTAGCTTCTGTTATTTGGAGTTAAATTAGTTTACTTCCCCCTTAAAATATTTTTTTCAGATAGTACATTTTTGTTCTGTTCGTGATAAGGCGTCATTGGCGTGAACAATCTTGCAGAAGATGTCCTGGAAAGTTGCCCAAACTTAATAATTACCTTCAAAAAGTGGAAGTTTAATTTAAGGATGCAAAAAGTATGTTATTTACTTTGGAATTTCTGCCGATGGTAGGGTTTTTCATGCAATTTGATGATACTTTCTTCAAGGGGTTATCTTTAAAGTATTGCGCCTTAAAGATGGTTTCATGAACATGGATTTCTTCATTTTGTTTTTCAATTGCGTCCCAATGTTTTGCAACTTGGTGGTAAGTCCCTGAACCAGTTGACTATGAAGTAGCTTCATTTGAACTTGATCCATATCTTGACTGAGATCTGCAGTTGTTTTCTTGGACTTTTGTTCTTCAGTCTTCATTTCAGTTTATTCTAATATCTTCATGCGTTTCTTACCAAGTTTTCCTGTTCCAGTAACTGCTACTTTGCTTCCAAGTAAATTTTCTGTATTTTACCAAAATAGTTTGTTCTTAAGTTAATGTTCCAGGAATGGTAGCTCCAGGATGAGTTTTTGATTTTTCTCCGCTTCTTCCCAGTATTGTTCGAGTGTGGCTATATGACCGCTGATACAGAAATGCGTCTTCCGTAATTCAAAGTCCTTTTTCATGTTGATAAGAAACTTCCTTATCATTTCTCCCAGTTGTTTGCTGCTGCAAATTAGTTAATCTTCTCCAATGCAATGGTAGTTTAAGGGGCAGATGGATTAATTTTTAGGACAGGTTAGGTAGCTTTATTGTAGTAAGTAAGGATTGAACTTCCCCAGTGTTTTAGAAATTCACGTTTTTTTGGTTAATAGTTGAGGGATTCTTAGGAGTTAGAATAAAAATTACTTTAGGTAAGATAATGGCTCAAAGGACCAAATATTGAGGATTGTAATAGTTGAGGGTTATAGGAGTTTGAGTAAAAATTATTCTAGATTCAACAATTCCTAGAAGGATCAAATGTTTAGGGTGAATCATGAAAGGCTAACAAATTCAATAAACACTTATTTCTTGAATTTGTATTGTATTGTATAAAACAAAATCGGAAGAAATTGAATTTTTTTAACGTTTATCTTTATAGTATTCGAATCTTAATCATTTCAGAACTTCAGAGTTTTCTAAGCTAAACTTTTGAGAACTAAATGTTTGTGTTAACAATTGTTATTGAAAATTCAAATCTAAACCCAAACTTGAATATGAAAACTTCCAGGTTTGCAAATCAAACAAATTCCAGTCTAATACGTGACCAATTTCGGTTGTTTTCGAAATAATACATCAATTTTGGTGTGTTAGTTAAGACTCTTTTTTATTTTAGCGAATACGTTCGATTATTTTTTAAACAAAAATTTCTTCAGAGCACTTTACAGTCTTCAAATTTTTAGTGTAATAAAAACACTTCAAAAACTTTGAACCTCGATTTGTTTCTCATTGATTAAAACTCCCTAAATTTTATTTTAGGATTTCGATTTTGATGTTTTCTGATTTTCTTGGAGTTGTAGAATTCCCAATGAATTCGAAATACAAAATTTAAGTTCGAAAGTCTGTGAATTCCTAATAAAACTTAATTATTAAGTTTTAGTTAAAAATTATTAAAATCGCAAAGTTCTTTTTGTATGCTGAAAGTACTACTTAAACCAGTTTGATTTTAAGTTTAATTTAATGGTAATTACGACCCTGAATCAAGTATGTAAAAATTCAAAACTTTTTTGTGAAATAAAAATACGTCTTAAATCTAAAATTTAGAATTTGAATTTCAATCCTATCAATTACGTTGGTACGATTATGAAAGTATGAAGTTGTCTTGAGAGCTACGGTATAACGTTACAATAAAGGATATAAGATTATTAAATAGGATGATGAATTCGAAAATTTTAAATTAAATTCTATATTCAAATACGGATATTGTTACTCTCAATTTGAAAAAATAATTATAAGAATTTTCCGAATGTTAGAGTTCCTTGTTCTGGTTTTCATTATTACGTAAATATCTAAGCTTTTAATTCACATTTGATGCTTGAAAACTGAAATTCTAATGCAAAATTGGAAGATTCAAGCCGGCAGCTGAGAAATTCAGTTTTGAAAATTAAATTCGGAAATTAATGATATTAGAAACTTTAGAACTTTTCGGTTGTGCTTTAAAAGGGCCTATTTAACTAAGCAACATAGAAATTTTACTTACTTAAGAAATTTTAAACTAAAATCTTGTTGTTGTTCTCTACAGTTTAAGTTAATTTTAATTTCTTAAAATGTCTCAAACTGATAGTGTTTTAACCAAAAGTTTCCTTTCGAGGATAATGGAACAACGAACTTTACTGAACTCATATGGTTAGTAAATTAACTTTGTTTATGCTATAGAAACCTGTAACTAAAACACCTATTCACAACAAGATTGAAATTTCCTAATTGTGTATGCAGAAATAATAAACATGCTATTAGGGTAACAAATCAGGGCTCCCCCTAGGTTTTCTTAAGGCAACTTGCTTCTCTTTATACTCCTTTCCTTTATATATCCCATCCTTACTTAGCTTTTACATCGGGTAAAATACAAAAGCACGGCAATTAAGGAGAACTTTGTTGTTTAGAGTCTTCATTCGAAAAAAAAATTCCTGTCGTTATTGTACGATATCGTCCTTTTCTCCCCCTTTAATTTCAGAACCTTATGGAAGACAATAATCCAGACAAATTTCTTCCAACTTCTCGAACATCTTAATAATTTATTAAAGCTATTCCGACTCTTCCAACTTTTAGTTTAGCTCGTTGTAAGTTAATTTAAAACATTCTGTAACCACATCTCGCGGTTAACTTTTAAAACGAAGCTTCGCTTCCAGAAATTACGTCTAAAGGGAAACAGAAAATGTAAGTAACAAATTAGCGTTATACATTTTCGAAAAATACTAACCATAATTAGAGATACGGAAACGTAACGACGATAGGGATCTGCTTTTTGTCAGCTAAAGAGGCGTCCTTTTATTTTCGCCTCCTTATCTGTTATTACATCGTTAAGAAAACGATAAAACGAGAAAAGAAAAAGCGTCTCAGCGATCTAATCCTTTCTGCGGTTTAATTAAAACGATTATCTGACGGATCTTTCCCTCTACTCACTCCGTATCCGACCGGATAAACGTTCTCCTGTTTACGTATTTTCTCTGCCACTCTAAAATAAATTGCCGAATTTCAAATATAAATGTGCGAATAGCTGATAACTCAAGATAGAGGATGACAAATAGAGAGGACGAGCCTAATTTATCTAATTCAGTTGCACTTTCATGCCGTAACCGGGCGTAATTTTTCTTTTTAAATTTCTACCAAGTTTTGCACGCACAGTCGGGATCTTTTTTGCAAAATCGAATGCCTCCCCCCTATTTATGTTTCGTTCCCAATTTTATTTCATTATTTATTGGCGTTCGTTTAATGAAACGGAACGGCAAAGAGAGGAGCTACTTAAAACGCTAGCCGGGTGTTTTAAGATTACAGAAAGAATTTCCCGCAATCCTTAAAAAGTTAGCAAAGTAGAAAGGAGAGGAATACCTTCGAAATACAAGCACCGGAATTTCTTAAGCTTTTCATAATTAACTTTTGAACTTTCTTTTATTTCGGGAAATATGTATTTCTTTATAACAATTTTGATGCTTCGAAAGTTAAACCGTTCCGAGTTCGTTCCATAACGATTCAGTTCCTTTTTTGAAGAACTAAAAACTCGAGTTTTACTGCTGAAACCGAAATCCTCTTATATAACAACTGTATTCAAATTTGTTTCAATCTCTCCCTGGTACTTTAAAGTCTCGTTTTATTTATTCTTAATAAAGTTTGACTCGTCGCCTTCCACTGAAACAAACATCCAGGCCTTCTTTGACGATGCTTTAAGCACTAATTTTCCTCCTTTCGTTTTATTTACTCTTACCAAATTGACGTAATCAAAGGTAATTCCTCTTTCACATAAATTTATTTACATCGTCTTAGTTTAATTTACTTTGCAGGAAAATTTCTAAACGTTAACTTCGTTAAAACTTGGTAATATGGCACTATGTTCTATCAAACTAATACGGGAGCCTGTTAGGTAAACTGTGTGATAAACTAATTACTGTTTGTGGGGAATGCGACCTTTGCTAAAGATATTTTTCAAAACAGGGGCGTACTCACCCATGTTTCAGGCTTTTAATTATTTACTAGGCCTATTGGTCAACACTTAAACTAATTAACCTTAATTATAAGACATGTTCCCGAATAAGTTATTTTATTAAGATTGTGAGAGAGTTCTTGTATTTAAAAATACGCATCGGTGATCTCAATGACGTCATAATTTTAAAAATCAATTCTCAGATCAGTTTTAAATTTAAATATTCCAAAATTAGAGACAAAGGAATTTTTAATTAAAATTAAAGAGGCGATTCAGTTTATAGAACTAATGTTTTTTCGTTCGAAAATAAAATTATTACCTTACGTAAATTCCACTTCAGGTTGTCTAAGCCAATCAAATTCTTAAAATAGGTGAGATCATTTTACCATTTGAACTGAAAGTTTGAAAGATCAGATTCGAATTCATGATACGAATTTGCTTTTGAGCTTTGCTTTGGTACAAGTTCAGAATTCCCGGAATCGAAATTCACAGTTCAAATTTTGAATTCAGACTCGAATATTTCAATTTTAATCCGGATTCGATTGAATTACTTGTGTCTGGTTTCAAAGAATTGAATGTTCTAAAATCGAATATGAATTTAAAACGCAAATATAGAATTTGCTTTTGAAGCCTGCTTTAGCAGAAATTAGGAATTCAGTGTCATCAGCAAAGGTTGCGATGGTAGTTTCTTTCGCGTCCGGTAAGTCGTTCGTATATAGGAGGTACAGGAATGGACCTAATACCGTTGATTGAGGGAACGCTAATACGCTCCCTTGTGGGACACCAGCTGATATTTCTTTTATGTCTGAATAACTTCCTCATGTTTTACTCTAAAGCGTCTTTTTGAAATGTATGATTTCAATAGTTGGCTCTATTGTTTCTGCAGGCTTCGATTTAGCTTATACTTCAGTCCTTCGTGCCAAACTTTAATGAACGCTTGTGCAACGTCCAGACATATAATGGAGCAAATCTTCATTTCTTCTAGTGTTCTCTCGGTTATGTTTGTAATTCCGTGCACTTGATCAATCGTAGAGTGTTTGTTTTTAAATCCAAATTGGTGGTTGGGGATTAGATTGTTTTCTTCAGTTATTGGCTTGAGTCGCTTCCAGAGTAGTTTCCCGAATAATTTTGAAATCGTAGGCAGTAACGAGATTGGGCGGTAGGATGTTTTCTCATTTGGTGGTTTTCCAAGTTTTGGAATCATTATTACCTCTGCCACCTTCCACTGCATAGGTACGTATCGTAGTTGAAACGCTGCATTAATCAGTTTAACAGTTCCTTTACGTGGAAGCTCTTTCAAGATTTGTCCAGTTATAAGATCAAATCCTGGGGCTTTTTTAGTGCACATGTTCTTATTTATCTCATTAGCCACTTCTGCTTGTGTGACCAGTTTGATTGGGGATTCATCTTCGTTGTTAATTGCTGGGATGTTTTCTTCAACTGTTTGTTGAGGGAATGGCTGGAAAATGTTAGCCAGATGCTTCGCAAATAGTTTTGCCATTTGTTCGCTCTCTCTTGCCCACGTACCATCTTCTTTTCGAATAGGTGGCGCTTGCGTTTTAGGCCCCTTTAAGTCTTTAGCTTTCAACAAAAAATAGTCTGAGTCTTTATCATCAGATAATTCTCTGGGGAAGTCGTTAAATGTATCATTTTTGTTTTCCTGGATCTCTCTTTTAAGTTGTTGGCTTAATGTATTTAGTCGCCTTTTGTCTTCTGGTGATCTTGTTTGCTGCCATCGTTTTCTGGCTTTTCTTTTCTCGGCTAACATATCTCCTACCTTTTTCGAGCAGTTTATACGGCTTGCCTTTTTCTTTAGTGTGGGAGTGTTGTTCCATGTTGTTTGCTGCAAATCGACAACAAGTTGCTCCACTTCATTGTCAGTTGGCCTGTTGCCTTTAGTGGTGTGTTTAGCGTTGCTCAAATTTTACCCTAAATCCTTCCCAATCTGTCCTTCTGTTGGTTAGTGATGGCGGTTGTTCTTTGATGATGATTTCTTCTATCAAGATAATTGGAGAATGATTTGATTGCAAGTCGTAATTGTGTTATACATATACTGATATAGTCTATTAGATCAGGGATCTTGTTGATGTCCGTAGGCCAATATGTTAGTTTACCAGTAGACTGACACTCGCATTTAGTTTGTTTGATCGCTTCAAGCAAATGCCTTCGTTTGGTTGTTATAATCCTCGATCCCCAACTGTAGACGTGCATTGAAAAAATCTTCGATGTCAGCATCTGGCTCTTCCGTATGGGGTTTAAATACTTCTGAGAGGTGCTGTTCACATTCTTCAGCCTTTTCAATGTCTTTTCTAGCCCATTCACCTGTACTAGGGTGCAGTGGTAGGATGTGAACTTTTGGACGTTTGGGGCCTTCCGTGGTATTCCAGAGAGAATGATCATATCTAGAAAGATCTCGAAGGTATTGATTGAATCGTTCATTTAATTTCATTTTTTTTTTTAGTTTTTTTCGAAGTTGTCTTATATTGTCTTCTATCATCGATATTATGCGTACGTTTCCACTTAGTTCTTGCTCTACGTTTCTCAGCGACTAGTTCTTTTATCTATAACGAGATATTAATGGTGTTTAAGATGCGAATAAATTCTTAAATTCGATCCTTAATATTTAAATTCTAATTTGGTTCGAAGACATCGATAGTGATCCTGGATTTAAAGAACCAGACTTCCCACTGCCTTAATTATAACATTATTGATTGCTTTATTCAGACCTGGCATTATTTAACATTTTAAACCTTGTAATATATTCTATATATTTTAATCCCCAAATTCAATCTATGATTGATTGTTGGATCGAAAGCTCAAAAATCGCATCCGAATTTAAGCAGCGAATTGACTCCAGTTTTAAAATTTTCTTTGGTAGAAATGTAAAATTCTTATGTTTGAAATTCAGGGACTCAATTCTTAAATTCGATCCTGAAAATTTAAATTCAAATCTGGATTCGAATACAATGAAGTGCGGTCCTGTATTCAAAAAACCGAATGTTTCACTGCCCTAATTTAAATGTTATCTATCATTTTATTACATTTCTATCCTTGTAATAATTTCTTCTGATTTTCCATTCTACAATATTTTAATCTAAAACTCAAGCTAAGTAATTTGTTATAGAATTAAAATCGAATATGAATTTAAAACGCAAATAAGGACTTTGCTTTAGTAGAAATTCGGAATTCTTAAGTTCGAAATTCAGGGACCCAGTTCTTAAATTCGAACCTATTTATTTAACTTCTAATCTGGATTCGAATATACCGACTGCGGTCTTGCATTTAAAAAATTGAACCTATCACTGCCTTAATTGTAATGTAAAGTCAGGTTTGAATGTAGTAAACATGCAAACCTGACTTGATTTAACTTTTTAAATCTTGTAATAAATTCTTCTGATTTTCTATTCTATAATATTTGAATCTCAAATTCAAGCTGATTGTTGGATAGAAAGCTAAACAATCGAATTTAAGATGCGAATTGACTTTAATTTTAAGATCTCCGTTAGTAGAAATTCAAAATTCTCAAATTTAAAATTCAGGGCCTCAATACTCAATTCGAATTTATATTTGTCTTTTTAAAACCTTGTAAATTCTGTTTCTCTAGACTAAAATATAGTAATACATAAATCAAACTATAATTGTAAAATCGGAAGCTTGAATTTCGAAAAATAATATTGAATCTGCTGTGAGGTTTAGTTTAGTAGAAATTCAGCAATTCAGTAGTTCTTAACTTCAAATTTGACTATCTAAATTAGAATCTGTACTCGCATGTATGAACCTTATGAATTCCAAGTTTCGAACTATACCCAATTTTAATGACTTTTATTGCTTTGTTGGGCTTGTATTTATCTACATACATTTGTAACGAAAGCATTTAGGACATTTCAAATATCGGAACAAATGGTTTGATATATATTTCTAATTTCTATTAATTCTATTAAGTCCAAAATAACATATTTGTAACAAACAAAAATCTTGCTAAATTTTTACCAATTCGAATGCACAACCAACCGCTTTAATTATTAAAACTGAATGTAAGCTAATTACGAACAAAGCAGTATTAATCCAGTAACATACATTGGTAATTAAAATAGTAATAACAACAAGTTAGAATAGACTTCATTAAATGAATCGGGAACTACTAGGGATATCGACCATTTGGCTCTTGATATTGGCGCTTAACCATCCAACTTACAAGCGATTGAATGCTAACTTCATACTTGGAGATACTTAAGGTAGTTTCACGATTCAGTTGCACCTGAATTGTATTATCAGGATTTAAAGATTTTTAGAGCTTGGGTTTAAAACGTCTATATTTTTTTAATGAAACGTTCTTCGTGTTCTGGCGAAGTTTAGCGCTTTTTATTATTTAAAACAGTATAAGTAAAAAGCCTTTTCAAATGAAAGTTTCGAAGGATTCTTAAAGTATTCACAATTTCGTATGGAAATTTCTTACCAATAACGTTTAAAAATTTTTATGAGGGGTTTCTCTCTTAACAAATTGACGTCAGATTTTGTTGAAGATTCTTAGTAAACTACACAAACAGGAGAAGTTTAAATAGGAAGGTTTGGCATTTGTAAACCTCGTTACACAATGCACAATAATTTTTAATAAACATTTGCCAGTGGTACAGTTAGCCGTGAGAATTGTGGAGAAAACTCTTAAATATGCCACACCTACATACATAATAATGTGTGTGTTTAGCTGCATACATAAAAATTTGCATTTACTGGAAATAACAATAAAATAATGTCCTTCATTGAAGTTGAAGTTTTAGCTAACATCACAATAACTGATTTTATAGCTATTATTTGACTTTTAAACAAAAAGGTTCCGAATTTGCAGCAGTATTGAAATCAATAGATGTTTATTGAAAACATAGTTGAAACAATATACATGTGCATAGATTAATCAAATAACATGTAAAAGATACAGAACATTACAATTTCCAGAGGGAATAAATACCAGGTGTCTTAAAAAGAATTGCATCTAGTTACCTTTGAAATTTGTTTGCATGCAAATTTTTATGTGCCACTACATTGTTATTGGTATTGCATTATACAAAGCTGTCATTAGTTAATTGTAAAATTAAAAGGTAAACTAATTTATCAAGCTACTAGCATAACAGTATTGCACGAGAGCGACACATTTTATTTTGCATGGAAACTCAAATTATGCTAGATGTATTTCAATTGAAGATACCCGGTATGAATGGTCTCAATATAATGGTATACCCGGTATTACTGGAAAGTAATTATGTTGGATATTTGTCCACCAGTTCCTGAAAATGAAAGATTAACAATCAAAAACTATCTATACACCGAATTTGTTACGTTTCGAAGACAAGTCTATCTCCGTTTCAAACAAATTAAACGGGTTTAAAAAACTGGCAAAGCTTTGTAATTTAGTTTGTCATACAGGCTGTTTGATAAAAAACGGAGCAAGCCGTAGCACTCTTATTTATTAACTGATTGTAATAAAAAAATGTTTGGTCGAATAACTCATAAAAATCTACATTTTGCCGTAAAAGAAATTTTTTTTCGGCCTCATTGGTTAAGCGTGGTGACGTCATGATGAATTTTTTAAATTACACTCTATATATTTTTTTAGATATTCTCATAGAGAATTATTTTCTCTTTTCAACCGTGTAAATATTTCATATGGTTGCATAATAAAACTTTCGAGTTAAAGACAAAATACCAATACAAGCCAGTAGGCTATTAAATTAAAATAACTTGAAACAAAAAACAGTCGCCCTAAACGTTACTGAAGTGTCAAGTGTTTTCTTTGTGTTTTTAATCAGCGTTGTTGCATTTCCTCTAAAAACCATTAGAAAATGGATTCTGATGAATTGACGGACATGATACAAGTTCGTAATGTTTCAGTCTTGTATTGGTTTTTTGTCTTTAACTCGAAAGTTTTATTATGCAACCATATGAAATATTTATACGGTTGAAAAGAGAAAAAAATTCTCTATGAGAATATCTAAAAAAATATATAGAGTGTAATTTAAAAAATTCATCATGACGTCACCACGCTTAACCAGTGAGGCCGAAAAAAAAATTTTTTACGGCAAAATGTAGATTTTTATGAGTTATAAGACCAAACATTTTTTTTATTAAAATCAGTTAATAAATAAGAGTGCTACGGCTTGCTCCGTTTTTTATCAAACAGCCTGTATAATACTATGAACATTATTTATGTTTCTCTGTAATGTAGTGATAACAACAGTTGGTAAATAATGAATTACGTTGCTATGTATCAATTATCCTCCATTGACTGCTCCAAGCTCTTGTGAGAAAAGATCAAGGTTGTGCTGATTGGATTAACAACCCACACCACGTAAAATGCTGCTGAATGAGAACACAGTCTAAGAAAGACAGTCCACACTGTCCACAGTCCTATAGAGGGCGCACCATATGATACGGGGGGCGGGATCTGCTAATGTTAAAAATTTCAGCAAAGAGAAAATCAAAGGGAAACTCAAAAAATGGAAAGTAAAGATCGCCACATGGAACGTACAAGGCCTAGCTAAAAAATATCAAGAAATAATAAGGGAAATAGATGTAGATATAGCCATATTGACAGAATCGAAAAATGGTGCGGCAAGGCTAGCAACCTGCCTTTGGTAAAAAGATCTTATCGCTCACAGAACCCAAACTTCGCCTCGGAATCGGACTGACAACATAATGATGACCCCTGCTATGAAAAGGGACACGAAAACGACACCCTACGATTCGCTTGCTGGAACATACTGAGCTGGAATGACAGAGAACAGGAAGTCCTTCTAGAAATGGAAAAACACAAAATTGATATCTGCGCTCTATCAGAAATCAAACGCAAAGGGAAAGGTGATATCACATACCCTGGATATACAGTGGAATTAAAAAACACAAGAGAGCCACAGCTGGAGTCGGAATACTGATTAACACAAAATACACACAGAACATAGAAGATACTCACTATGTCAATGAGCGGATCATGCGTGTAGAACTGAACCTAGGAAAAGAGAAGATGCATGCCATCAGCGTATATGCGCCAGATACGAATAAAAGCAAACAGGAAATAGACAACTTTTACTCTGCAGGCAGAACTCGAGAGAGTCCCGAAAAACCACAAAACCGTATTAATGGGAGACCTAAATGCTAGCCGTGGATGGAGTGATTCAGCGTTTCAACGAAGCTGATGTAACCCTTTGGGGCCTGCCCGTTTGGGGGATGGAAGAATTCGGTAAAGGAAACCGTATAATTTTAATTATCAAAGATAATGTGTTCGTAAGTATCTTGTTTGACTTTGCTCTGTAACCCTCTTACCCGGGTAGAACGTAACCGGTAGGGGTTGAATGCTAGAAACTTCCAACCAGCTACCCTGGGCTTCCCCAAATGGTTATTTTTGGCCGTATCTCGGGTAGCGTGTACGGCCTGGCCTGTCTTTGCTTTCTGGTTTTAACTCTTTATTTAGATATATTTATATATTAATTAATTTAAAGATTTATTTTTAAGAAGTGATAGTTAATTTAGGTCGGAGAGATCTCTCTCAGTGCATTACGCACGCAATTATTAACACAGTCTTTTCAAGAAAGCAATTATGGGGGACCTAGGGTCCTCTGTAAGAAAAGCAAATTATTCAACTCAATAAAACTCAATTTAAAAGAACAATTAATTTACTGAAAACAATAACAAGTTAACAAAGGAAAATTTGTTACTGAAACAATAACAACTTAAACAAAGAAAAATCAGTTGCTGAAGCGAGAACAACTTAAACACAGAAAAATGGAAATTAACCTTCTAGTTACACTGAAAGTTACTTAATATTTAAACTAACCTTATAAAAGTCCTCCAAGTTTATTGTATCCAAAAATTTGGTAATTCACTTTAATTTATACGAATAGAATTTTAAAGTTAATGTGTTATTTTACACTTAATCAGGAAGTATAAAAACAATTTATTTAAACATGAGTTCGGTCAAAAAAGTGATTGAAGATTAATTTGGAAATTATTGATAACACACGAGTTCGGTAATAAAGTTACTTCCGTTTTTGTTGGAGGGGAACCGCGAACTAACTCCGTTGAAGGTATTTTCCTTCGGTGACACCAAAACTGTCTATTTTACAAAATTAAAGAAATAAGTTTTAGTATACGTTTTCTAAGAATTACTTGGAGCAATTTTATATCGTAAATCTATATTTATTTCCAACTGTTAATTTAGCATTTTATTTATCAAGCTTAGTGTGTTTAACTAGAAAACACGTTGCTAATGCTTTTGCAAAGACTGAAAGTGTACCGGATGCTAGCTCAACTTTCGCTGAGCCACGTCCTGTTGATTACGTTGGAATATTGAGTTACAGGCTGAGAACAACTTGAACTACAAAAAAATATTCTTTTATTTCATTAAAGAATTCGAATTAAATTTTGGATATATCCAGCCCGTTACACTGATATTATCAATTGCGGAAGGAAATTGATCGAGTTCTGTGCTCAAAATGAACTCTGAATCAACAATACGTTCTACGACCACAAACCACAGCATTAAACCACTTAGTCGAACACTCGAGGACAAACTTCAACAATCGACTATATCATCACCAATAGAGCAGTCCACCCGTCCCAAGTAGTCGACATCCAATCCCTCACTTCAGCCGACGTCGGATCAGACCATCACTTAGTGCTGGGAAAGATACGACTGACCATACAACTGAAGAGAAAGCTCACGCCAGTGCTAAGAGAGAAGCTGAACATAGAACTGCTGTCAGACACGTCTGGACGGATCCTCTATGAGAACAGACTCAAGTGAAAACTCAGGGAAGAATCATTTAAGCAGGAGGAAGATGTTGAGCTCACCGGGAAGAAGATCAAGCAATGCGTACTCAACGCAGCAAGGGAAGCCCTGGGACGAAGAATGGTCAACAAAAACAAAAACCGAAACCACACTATTAAGCCATGGTTCACAGGGGAAATGAAACAACTTACTAAAGAAAAGCGCCAGGCCTACTTAGCTTAGCTCAATAACAGCACCCCTGAGGAACGAGACAGGTACACACAAGTGAGGAACCGCGTGAACGCTGCGATACGACGGATCAAATAGACACATTGGGAGAACTTTACCTCGAACATGGAACACGATATGTACAGTGCACAAAAGAAGGTCTGGAAGATGCTGCGACAGAGTAAACAGGAAATTAGCGGGTACTCGCAATCGCAAGTAATTACTAAAGAGACCTGGGTGTGATACTTCCGATAGCTCTACGAAAGGGGAGACAACAAACCCGGAGGCAGCCCACACAGCATAAACGCCTTGCAGCAAACTTTCATAAAGCTTGCCATGTCAATATTGAAGGCTTGTAGCATCCTTGTCACGACAACATTTAAGGTTATTGCAAGCTTGCAGCAAGGTAACTAGTCTCCACCCAACAAGTTTGCAGTAAGCTTGCAGTGAAAGTTTACAGTAAGCTTGCTGGGAAAGTTTGCACTAAGCTTGCAGTGAAAGTTTACAGTAAGTTTGCTGGGAAAGTTTGCAGTAAGTTTGCTGGGAAAGTTTACAGAAAGCTTGCTGGAAAAGTTTGCAGTAAGCTTACTGGGAAAGTTTGCAGTAAGCTTGGAAAACAAGTTTGCTGTTAAAACTGATATGACAAATTTGTATTAAGCTTGTGAGCTAAGGTTCACTGTAGACTTGTATCCAGTTTATTAAACGTTAGACACTGCAAGTTGGTAACGCTAACTTATTATGCGCACTATTACGTAAATCCTATAGAGGTAAACAAGTTACCTGTTCGTATATTGTCACTTACAATACCATTCGTGGTCAAAGAATTGTCGATTATTTTTTTATCACTATAAATTTACACCAAAGGAATGCTCCAAAAGTTTGCCTTTCACAAAAATATTAAGGAATAAAAAAGCATATAAAATAAATATTCTTTAATTAGAAAACAGCATAGGTATATAATAATATAATATGTACATTCGAATGTAGTTTTTACTAATACATTATTCGGGTTCTTCTACTACCTTCTGAGCTCTCTGTTCTCTGTAATCAGAAAACACTGTTATTATAAACTGTTAGTCATAGTCATATATAGTGATGGTTTAAATTCAATATTATTTTTAACATTAATTTAAAACTAACAAGATTTTTAAAGTGAAATTAATAACTTACAAAAAGAACCTTTTTGGTAATTAAGTGAATTTTTAAAAAACAGACAAATACATTTTTTTTGTAACTATATATCCATTTACATTAAAAATAAGTAATTTAGTTCACATCTGTCACAACATTTCAATTCTGCCTTTTTTGTATAATACTATTACTTCTAATGTTATTTTAATTTTTTATTAAAGGTAATGTATATATAGTGTGTTTCACTTCTCATCTACACACCTCTGTATCTTCCTTATTTATTTTCTGATCGACTACAAATTTTGGTCAGTTATACTACCTACTCTTTAAAATGGTTATACAATTTTAAAATAATTTCACCAAAAATAAATGCAAAAGTAGGAAAATCCTAGGCTGCAGTAAAATTATTTAAAATTGGATAACCCTTTTAAAGGGCAATATAATTGATCAAAATTTGAAATCCATCAGAAAATAAATAAAGAAGATACAGGGGTGCGAGAAATGAAACATACTTATGTAAATTGACTGAAATGGTACAAGCCTGATAAACTAGTTTACTATCTTTGTTTTAATGTACTTATGTATTTACATACTTCCGTGTCCTCCGCACTTTTGCTTGCTGAAATGACCTCTTTAAGACTTGCTTCAGTGGCATCACGATAAATGTTGTGTATAGTTGCTGCAAAGAAGAATTACAGTTATTTTAAATTTTAAAAAAGACCTTTAAATTGAACAATTCGATAAAATCCATTTAAATCTTCTCTATTAGCCAATTTTAAAATATAATTCCTGGCTATCAATAGTAATTATTTGAAGATAAGTGGAATATAAAGTAACGTGTACATTATCACGTGACGCAGATCTTAGGTTAAGGTAATCGGCGCCACGTGCTTGTGCATACGTATGATTTTGTAAAACTGAAAATATTTGTTAACTGAAGGTTATTTCTGAGTAAAATACTTAATACAAACATGTAAATTATATCATATTTTTAAATAAAGCATCATTTAAAAACGCTAGTAATAATGGCCATAAATACAAATGTAAAGTTACACAGGCATTTACCTAACTGAAATTGATTTCATGGCATGGCTGCTTTTTAACGAAGGTATGATAACATGTTTAAAAGTTAACAAAAGACATTAACTTACCTGTTATAATAGGTAGATGAAAAAAATCACTAAAAACTCTGCAACGTAAGATGTTCAGAAACTTTAAACACTTTAAACAACAGCTGTAAACCACGTGTAAACTGCAAAATAGTAGATTACCGTTTGGGCTTTGGGCCGTTTGGCTGAATCGTCTACCTATCGACAATTACCGACCGTTTACGAACAGACTCGACAATTTTTTTATTTCCAGTATTTAAGGAATTAAGATTTATAATCTTTTGTTTGCTTATTTTATGTGATCTAATATAGCTTCAAAATATAGTTCTGCAAATCTAGAGATTCATTTTACTTATAAAATAAATTTTCAATGTAAAGTTGCATTAGCAATGGCTATTTGCATACCGCGCGCATGTGTATTATACAGCTGGCTGAGTCAATTTCGGACGAAGTTGCAGCAAGCGTGCACCCGCAAGTTTGCAGATGCATGCTTGCTGCAAACTGGTCAGTCACTTGCCAGATCAATGCAAGAATAGCAAGGCAAAATCAAGGAACGTGCAAACTTGCAACAAGCATTCTTGCTGTGTGGGAGAATTCCATCAAAACACGCCACAACCGAGATTAGCACCTCTTCAATGCACTGAAAAACAGAAAAGCCCCTGGACACGATGAAATAAACAACGAACTCATCAAATGTGGAGGGACAGGGCTACTTGCACAACTGACAAAGCTATATCAAAAAATCTTAGACACTGGGACAATACCCAATGATTGGAGGAAAAGTATTACCATCCCCGTTTTTAAAAAAGGAGATAAGAAGCAACCGGAAAACTACCGCGGAATAACACTCCTAAGTAGCGCCATGAAGCTGTTTACCCGCGTGATAGCTGGCATCATCACAAACCTGATACCCATTAGTGAGGAACAGCAAAGTTTCAGGAAAAACAGGTCCCGCACCGACACCATATTCATTTTACGGCAAGTTGTGGAGTTATCCATTGAATACAACAAGCCAGCATTTTTGTGCTTCGTGGACCTCACTAAAGCTTTTGATAGAGTGAGACTAACGGACATTGTTGATATCCTATAAGAAGCGGACGTACCTGAAGAAATTGTCAGCATCGTAGAGGCTCTGAACTGCGACACGACCACACACATACTGGCCAACGGCGAGATCACCGATGAGATACCAATATCTACCGGGATAAGACAAGGCGACTCGCTCAGCCCCCTGCTCTTCCACCTACTGATGGACAAGATGATCCGAGATGTGAAGAAAGCGGGGCACGGATTCAGGACACATAAAGGAGAGGTCAGCATACTCTGTTATGCTGACGGTGCTGTACTGATATCAGAAAACGAGGACGAACTACAGCGACTTCTGCACCAACTACACCAGACAGCCACACGGTACAACATGAGACAAAATCTATGGTGATTGCGAAGCGGCCAATCAGATACAAGTTAGCAGTGGACGACGCTATTGTGCAGCAGGTTATGTCCTTTAAATACTTCGGTATGGAAATATGCGCCGACCAAAACAGCGAGGTGCAGGTACAAGCCAATAAAGCAGCAAGGATGTCCGGCTGCCTGAAAGATATCATATTGACTAACAAGCAGTTTTCAAAACCAGTTAAAATGTAAATTCCAATTATGTGGATTTGCACCGTAAGAACAAATTTCCTTTACTTTCTACCATCTATTTTTTATTAAACCTTCAAATTAGGGAGGGAGTTTTGCCGCACCCTTTATATGGAGTGGTTTCGGCAAGAGCAAAGGAGCACAAGCCGGGATGTCAATTCTGATTAGACGAAAAATTGAGTAAAAAATACGAAGATATATCAAATAATAATGCCTGTTGGAGCGTAAATTTGAACTCTGTATACCGGAAGTGTAGTGGGTTGCGTATGTTGTAAATATCTATAATTTTACGCGGATAGTTTTCCAGTTATAATTTATAAACAACATTTTTGCTTACGAGTTAATATATCCGATTTCGTTAATTACAAAGCCTTGCGTTTTATTATCAAGTCAATTCACTTTAGATGTTTATTCTTCAGGAGATCCGACAGAAGACTGTTTACTTTATCGATAGGATCTGGCGCCCAAGAAACATCGTTAGTTTAATTATTTAGTTATTTTTCTTATAGGAACCTGACGCCCACGCAACCGAGTAGCGGGTTTATTTAGCGTTATCACCTCCGAATAACATTTGATATCTTCACCTAGTGCTGGTGTAGAAGCATTTTAGTAAATTAATTCCAAGAGTAGTTACATACAATTAAAAAACTAACATGTAGTGAATTTACGACAATAATGCAAAAAACTGGGGCAGATTAAAGTGAAGAAAAAAGTTAATTAAATTAAATCCAATGAGCAGATATAAATATGAATCTGCATTTCATCTAAACTTGTGTTTAACGAACTGAATATAAAACGAGCTAATGAACTAATAGTCGTTGCAGCATCGAAATCAGTTAATTATTCCGCGAAAGCTCATTATTCCCGAGTATAAATTAATTTTATACAACCAAAAATAATACACAACAGCACGGAAAGCGCGTTTCAACAAGCATTTAATACAAGATTATTTTGCACGGAAGAGAATGTTAGTAGCACATGTTGCTAAAATCATCTACTATAACTTACAAAACAATAAATTCAGTTCTCAACTCCAAATGTAGCCCATTACGAAGCACGCTAAATACTAAATAGTAAGCTGAACCTAAACAACAATAAATATTTCACGGTATTAACCACGTTCGATGAATATTGTAGAACAATACGTTCCTAATCCGTTTAAAGTAGGAAACGCGAAACGCATTCAAGAGGGTGCTTCACGGCCGTATACAAATGTAATCATCTGCAATAAGCACACATATAATTTGCATTTACATGTGTATTCAACATTGTAAACTTGAATAGCGCCAAAACTGAGGGTTTATACAGGCCTGTATTCGCACGTCAGGATGTGAGTGAATTTTTAAACAGATCAATGCAGAAAAACCTTTTCAATAAATAAACGCCAGTGTTTTTCTTCATTGAATACAAAAAAGAAAAATATGAAACTTTTCATCAAGAAAGTAAAAGGTTTGGCTTACTTTGATTAATAAAGCCATGATTCATATACATACTATCAACATAAATCCCATATTATACAGGGTGTCCCGTGACATAATGTCACTACTTCACCTACGTGTAGGGGAGGTGAAAACAAGTTGAAACTAAAGAGTGGTCATTTTTGTCTTAATCGTCTATTAAAGAAGTTATGGCCTGTTTAAGTTAAATATTGAAGCAGCCAAAACAATAAGTGATATCAATTGGTATTTGATACAAACTATAAATACGTTACTATGAAAATGATATTTTTTAGTTAGCTGTCAAACGGCAGAGTACCTTAAAAGGTGATTTCTTTGTTTGAGCTTATCAATATTCTTGATAATGTTTACTTTTACATCACAAGAGTACGCCGATATCCATTACATATACAGTTTTTGTGATGGCAATTCAGCGGGAGCTGCTCGAGAATATGCAGTGAGATTTCCGAATCGGCGAATACCAGACCGACGAGTTTTCCAAACAGTGCATAACTATCTACGTGAACATGGAACCTTTCCGAAGCCATCGCCTGAGCGCCCAGTGCAGCAAGCACTAGACAATGAGGAGATCATACTGCGAGAAATTGATAATAATCCCAGCACCCCTGTTGGTCGAATATCTGCACAAGTTAATGTACCACGAATACGGGTTTGGAGACGCCATGGTTTTTATCCATACCATCTTCAGCCTGTTTAAGTCCTTTTACCTACAGATTTCGCTAGTCGTATGGAATTTTGCCGCTGGATCATTCAAAATCAACAACTACTTAATATAATTTTATTCACGGATGAGGCAACATTTACAAGGAATGGAATAATGAATAGAAAGAACAATCACTGTTGGGATTCGGGGAATCCACATGAAATCACAGAATCAAATCATCAACATAGGTTTTCAGTGAATATCTGGTGTGGAATTATTGATAACATGCTCATTGGTCCATTCGTTTTTAAGGGCGATTTAACCGCCGACAGATATTTAAGTTTTTTAGAAGATTATCTTGGAGATATGTTAGAAAATGTCCCTCTGACGACCAGACATGGCATGTGCTACCAGCATGATGGTGCCCCTGCGCACTTTCCATTACGTGCAAGGCAGTTTCTGGATCAACGGTTTGAAGGACGTATAATTGGTAGTGGAAAACAACACCGCTGGCCCCCAAAATCTCCTGATCTAACTTGTTTAGATTATTGTTTGTGGGGTCATATGAAAAATTTGGTATACCAAGCACCATCAGGACTGTTGAAGATCTTAGGAGACGCGTTTTTGAGGCAGCAGAACTAATTCGAAAAAACAATGCTATGTTACGCAGAGCAACTAGATCTCTCTTAAGAAGAGCCAGAATTTGTGTCGAGAGCAACGGTAATCATTTTGAACAATTTCTATAGTGAAGGTATAATAAAATAAAATAACTTAACACTCTGTATTTTGAAAACGGTTAACTTTAGGACATTACTTTATTAGAACTTTTAACTCTGTTTGGTCTAAAAATTACATACACAAAGTAGTGACATTATGTCATGGGACACCCTATATATCACATTTGTATACAAATGCAATGATTAGAATTAATTTCGGACTCGATTGATACCCCATAAAGGTCTAGTAATTTAGAAATTATTTTTTTTAAGACAATATAAACATCTCTGAATATTTTTTAAGATTGTGAATTTTAATTTCATTATTATATATTAAATACCTTCTAAATGTTGTCGTTATTATTAAAGGAACGTCCTCCAGGTTAGGACAGTGTCATTATGGAGACAGACGAATCTTTTGAGGCAATAGTCCTGGAATCCTTTAATTTAAAACCCAAAGGCTGGTTCCGTTATGTAGATGACACTTTTATTATCTGGCCCCATGGAAGACATAACCTCGCTTCCTTCCTAGTACATCTCAACAATCAACACCCTGATATCAAATTCACTATGGAAGTAGGATCGAACGGTTCTCTCCCTATCCTCGACGTCCTAGTGACCCGCAAACCGAGTGGGCACACTCAGTTTATGGAAAACCTACACACACGGATAGGTATCTTCACTTCCCAATTTAGTTACAATCTGTAATACTCGTACATGTTACAACAAATAAATGATTTAATATAACCAAAATGACCTGCAGGAAGATTTCCTATTTTACTATAATTTTAACAATAAAATTATTTGTGTTTTGGGAATATCAGTCTTTGCGGATTAAAAATCTGATAAGTAGGACAGAACGAAACGTGGTTTAAGTCTACGCCGTACTGGTTAAATCTGGACAATCTCTTAATTTTTCTTCATATTTTTGGGTGTAGATAGTTATCTCCTCTTTCACAGTTTTCATTTGGAGGTAGTGATCAATCAAATTATTCGGCACATTGGTACCAAGAAGCATTTGTTATAATACTAAATACTTTTGATTGGAAGCTTTCTAGGATCTCGTTGTTGGAGGTAGATGCAGAACCCCATACTCGTGTCCCGAAGCTCCAAACTGGTTTTAAAATTGCTTTGTACTTTATACACTAGTACTAGCACTTGTTTGGGATTGACAGTTATGATTAACCAATAAAGTTTGCTGAGTTTGAGTCCCAGCTGTTTTCTCTTTATGAAAATATGTTTGGTCCAAGTTAATTCCTAAGTATTTGACATCTTCTTTGTTGAAGCGGCATTTTCTTAAACAGGTTTGTACCAAATCGATGTTTGTCTGGAGCTGTGGAGACGCAATGTTTGGATTTTGGTTACAGCCAGGATAGCGGTGTCATCCGCATGTGTAGCAGTAATATCATTCTGGGTTGTGGGTAGGTCCACGGTGTATAACAAGTACAACACAGGTCCGACATACAAAATTAGGTGAGCTGTCCATTATGCCAAGAGGAACGACACAGAGCGGTCTCGAGTCAATGCAAAGCATTCAGAAAGCCAATGGCCGAGGCTAGAGGTAAAATTACACAGTAAGAATTCCAGCAAAAAATATAAAAATACTACAATTTAACGCCAGCAGATCAGCTGCTGCGTTAGACTTACTGCACAGAAATGCACACGAGCGAAATATCGAGCTGATGGTGGTGGCCGAACCAAACAAACAAGCCATGAAAGACAACAAATGGATCGCCAATAAGAAAAAGGATGTAGCCGTTAGAATTCGAAATCCGGGGATGAACATCAGCAAACTCGGACGCGAAGAAGGGTTCGTATGGATAGCAATATCTCTCCTAATATTACAATAAATGAATATATGGAATTCCTGGATAAACTGAGATGTATAGCAACAAGAGACAATAACAGATAGTTATCTGCGGAGACCTACACGCCAAGTCATGGAGATGGAGGTCACCACAAGAAGATCAGAGAAGCGAAGTGTTGACTGATTGGATGGCAGCTTTAACTTCTTGAACCCGGTGATGTATCACTTGCATTATATTTGGAAGTTCTAGGTCACGCTTAATATCCCATGATGCACTATGTGCATCATTTTAGTTCTGGCTTGTATAGCTATACTATAGCAGTACTAAACCCCCGAATATTAGTGCATACCTCAATTGTAGAGCCCCGGATATGCAGGGTGTAAATAAAATGTGGAGCAAAAAGGTAAATGCGTTACACTTTGGGGTGTGTAAATAAAGAATTATCTATTTTTAATGATACTTTCTTCACAGTTTCCGAATAATAAGCACCTAAAAAAAATAAATCTGGCAACAGTGTTACGCTACTACAGCATTCAAAATTCAAAAAAATTGTGTTGCGTAGGTAACGTATACGTTTTTGAGCATCTGCATGAATGCATCTACATGCATCGAGTAGTAGGATCACCTTAGTAGGTAATACTAATAATTGTGCTGATGACAGATTGTAAAAGGATATTTCACCGTAAGAAAAAATTATTTCTAAAAATTTACTGAAGCAATTTCCAGCCCTTAAAACCATTGATATAATAATATCTAGTTCTAGAGTGATGAATTTTTACAGATGGGTAGAGAAAAGCTTTTTGAAAACGCGAGAATATCATGCGTGAAGTGTTAAGTTTGAAGGCCCCTTATTAAGGAACAAAGGACTATGGGATAGTTTTGATGGCTGTTTCGAAATTTCTTCAGACCATAGATGAGCGCAGTATACTTTTTGCTCCACATTTTATTTACAACCTGTAGAAAAAAAAATTGAAGTATTTTATTTTCTCCGCTCTTACCTGCATGTAAGCCACAGCGTTAAATATAGATACGGCCAACAGAGGGGGAGAACCCACCTTTAGAAGAGGAAATAGTTGCTCGTATATCGACCTGACAATATGCTTGGAAGAAATGGAAGAAAGAATAGAAGAATGGGAAGTGTTAGCCACTTAAACGCTAAGCGACCACCAGTACATCGAATTTATCATAAACGAGTGGCTAGAGGTTTAAACGAGGAAATGAAGCAGGGATGGATTGTTAAAACGGAAAATATGGTAGCCCTTTCAGATTTCCTTATAGGAAACAAAGAGAGACTAGAAAAGAAGGGGGCTTCACCAGACGAGTTGACCAAATACATAACAGATGAAGCATGTAACGAAGCCTTCAGGAAAGCAGGACAAGACAAAAATGGAAAAAAAGCTGTTTATTGGTGGTCAAGTGAAATTAAGGAACTACGAATAGAGTGTATTAAGAACAAAAGAGCATACACCAGAGCAAACACAAAGAGGGACATAAATGACGAACAAGAAATCAGATGAAAGACTCCTACAAAGTCAGTAGAGACAGACTGAGGAGGGAAATTCAGAAAGCCAAGAAGGAAGCCTGGAAATCCTTTATGTGAAGAAATTGACAACGACATTTGGGGCACAGGATATAAGATTTCCTGCAAGAAACTGAGGAAAAGACCCAATTTGGAACTGACGGCGGAGCGTCAAATGGAAATCGACACGGAACTCTTTCCGCAAAGGCCAGTGGATACTATAGAGCGACTGGAGATGGAAGAAGATAGTTTTGTCCCCTTTACAATGGAGGAATTGAGGGCAGCAACGATTAAGTTGAAGAAGAGAAAGACCCCAAGGCCAGACGGCATTCCAAATGAAGTTATTGAAATTGCAATAAGAAAAGTGGGAGAAGAAATGCTAAACATCTTAAATAAATCGATAGAGAACGGCTTCTTCCCAGAGATATGGATCTATTACTGTTAGAAAAAGAAGGAGGAACAGATAGGAAGGCCTATCTGTTTAATCAATATAAAGGGGAAGCTGTTAGAAAGACTCATCCACGAAAGACTACGAGAAGAATTGGAATTGAAGGGAAGAATATCCAGGGACCAGTACGGTTTTCAAACGGGTAAATCGAAGACCGATGCAATAAGGGGTTTTGAACTTGGCGGAGGCAGCAGGTAAGGGCCCATACGGGAAAAGGGACTATTGTGCAGTGGTTACATTAGACGTGAAAAACGCTTTTAATTCTATTAATTGGGCAGCGATGGTGGACGAACTAATAAAAAGAGAGATTAGCCCCTTCCTTGTGAATATAGTAAAAAGCTAGCTATCAGAACGCACGATACGGGTGACTAAAGAAGATAGACTGACTTTAACATGTAGGGTCCCACAGGGATCTGTACTGGGTCCATTATTATGGAATGTGGCGTATGAAGGGGCCCTGGAGGTGAATATAGTGGCCTTTGCGGAAAACCTAGCAATTGTGGGAGTAGCAAAAAACGAAGAAATGTTACAAATAAGACTTAACCAAGTGATATACAACATCGGTGTTTGGATGGAAACGGTAGGGCTGGCTATAGCGTCACCTAAGACCGAGGCCATTGTGTTAAGAGGCAGAAGACGACTCAAAGCGAAAGAGTTTGAGGTGGACGGGGTAAACTTGGTAAACATCCGAACGCAAATATCAAAATAGCAAATATTTGGGAGCCACCCTCAATAGGAACCTATCTATGACAGCACTCGTATGTAATGCAGTTGAAAAGAACCAACGTGAAGGTACAATAATTAACAAGAATCCTACCAAGACAAGAGGGTGCCAAATGCAGCAAGCGAAGGGTGCCTCGGCACTACACTAGATAGATTGGTAGAATTGATAATGGAACAGAGGCATATTGGATCGCCTTCAATAAGTATGTAACCAACGTCCTGAAGGAAAAAGAAGAGGAAGAGTGGGAGGGGCAGGGGATTTAAAAAAAGATCCGACTACACTGCCCTGTGGGACTCCTGAGTTAATCGGGTGAAGTGCTGCATATACGTTTTGATATTTAACTAGGAAGTGGAAATGTTTCAGATAGGACTTCCAGATTAGAAAATAACTATTGGGAAGGATTGTTCTAATTTTGTATGGAAGCCTGTGACATATTTAAGAAGGCTGCAGAACAGTATTTTCTGTCGTCCAATGCGTGCTGTATTTGTGTAGTTAAAATTATAGTTAATCTGTTTTTTGGCAGGTCAACTGTAAATAATAAGTACCTACAACATTGACCCCAACACACTTCCCTCTGGTACTTCAAATAGCATAGTTAGTTAATTAATACGCTTTGCGGGTAGCAGGTAGGCACTCCTCTGCGAACCCGGTGGAGAGTAGGTCTACTTCAAGGATACGACCCTACCCACGCGAGCCTTGATTTTCCTAACCTCAATCCCACTGAAACCTGATTTATCCCTCTAACTACCTCGATATGCACAAAGCCATTTAGCATACGTGGTGCATTAGGCTACAAACCTCCAATGAAATGACATGAAGAAAAAAAAAGGAAAAAGGTCCTCAGTCCCCAGCAGTTTCGAAAATTCTTCCCAAGCCAGCGGGAAGATAAATAAAGAGGCAGAGGGTCCGAAGAATCCCTGGGATCTATACCATCCACGGGAACATGCCAAATTTAGAATAGATTTCGAGACAAATGGCCATTTAGAAGTAGTAAGTAACTTAATAGAAAAAAACAAAGAATCTAGCATATCATTGTACCTGGCTTTTATAGACTTTGAAAAGGCATTTGACTCTCTTGACACTAAGAGTTAAAACTCACGCAGAAACAACTAATATAAAAATACAAAAGGAATAAGAGAGGGCGCCTAAATTTATATGTTTAGAGGATATACTTACTTAAAGTTTCGACTGGGATAATAGAGGAGCGAATATGAACGGTAACAATTTGAACCACTTAAGACTTGCAAACGATATCCTATTAATAGCAGATAACATCACAGATTTACAGGAAATGATAACAGATGGGACTTAAAATCAACATAAAAAAAGTTATAAAACAAGGTTATAAAAGAAGTTGACAGCTACTTATACTTAGGGCAAAGATTAGTTTGACTTAATCAAATCAAGAAGAAGAAATAAACCGAGGAATCAAATTAAGTTGGGCAGCATTTAGTAATTGGAAAGAAGTTTTCAGTAGCAAAATAGACCAAAAATTAAAAACCAATTATTTAATCACAATATTTTGTTGTCTTGACTTACTGTTCAGAGACCTGGGTCATGGGCGCCCATATGGGGGGGCTAGAGGGGGCACTTGCCCCCCCCCTGGATTCCTTGATTCCTTGTGCTTCATTTGTTCTGTATCGTTCATATGTTTTATAGCCCATAGTTATCCCCTACTCTTGTAAACTTACCAAGCCAATCACAGCGTGATCTATCTCACATGCCCGTTATCGCTTCTTTGTTTTAAGCTCTCGATATAGAGCCTCGCAGATTTGGATTAGAATATAAGATTAGATAGAGATACTTAATTACTTTATCGTATCATTGATTATTAAGTCAACTTTATATTACACTTGTATTAGTAATTATACATAACATAATAGCATAGCAACTCCAACTTCATAATTCGTTAGTTACATACTATTTGTGTACTGTTGCCAATGATACGATAAAGCTTGAAATATAACTCGAATATTATGCGATTTAAACCGACTCGGACGTTGCGTGGTTGACTCGGCTAACGCCTCGTCACCTAGCAACGTCCTCGTCTATTATAAATCGCATAATATTCTTGTTATATTAATAGCTATAAATGTACATTTTAATAATATTATTACTAATAATAATTTATTAGTATTTTCGTATTTTATTATTTATTTTTGCGGCTTTGTTAAAGTTTTTTGTCCGCTTCATATATGATGTTATTTGTCACGTTTTTCTTAGCTTGCGCTTTTTCGCTTTATGTTGTTTAGTACTGCGTAGCAGTCATCCTTTATCTTTGACTGTATTGTAGCAGACCAAGCTAAATTTTATATGGCTATGATCAGATTTTCAATGACTTTATCTACATCTTCAATTGTTTTAAGTGGTATCATTCAGTTTCTCTCTAAATATTTTACAGTTTGTTGTGTTGTAACGAAACACTAGTTGTTTAGCTATCTGCACTATTTCAAAATACAAACTGGCAATGGTTGATTTTTTAACCGTGATTTATAAACTTATTTCTGTTACCCAACTGGTAAAAAGTAACATTTTGGCTTTCAAGATTAAATGATTAAGAATTTTTCCTTTTGGAATATTTTCTATATAAGTACAAATTATTTAAATTAATCCAAACTTGTGAAAAATAAGTTTTAATATAATCCGAACTATTTGATAATATGCTAATCTAACAACGCAACACAAATTCGTGACTTTGATGAGTAACTGTTATATCTAGAAATGTTACATAACGATATTTCCCTTTCCCGCCCATATTTAATATCACGTTCTCTCAAACAGTACTTAGTATTCCACATAAGCACACATGCTACGAAGCATTTAGATGTATTATTCCCACTGTATTCGTAATAAATATTCCGGTACGCCATAAATTGCGAGGCCCATATCCGACTTTAAAATATTTCCCCCAATTTTAAAGTAAAAAATAACACAAATTTAAAGGGTATTTTAATTAAATTCGTCCCTGTTTAGGCCTGTTGACGTTATTTGTCCACAATAACCCGCGGTACGTCTTCAAAATACTGATGTTCTTGAATTGTTAAGAGGATGATTTGCATTACAATAATTTGCATTCGTAAGTGCCATCTCGTAAAACAATTAAAGCGGAAAGGGGGCATTGAAATGTAAGTAATTTCGTTATTAGAATTTACTTAAAGTGCAAGTTAGACGTGTTATGAACCGATTTCGAAGATTACTTCACCAGATGGTATTTAGATCGATGTTAGGAGGATAAAGTGAATAGGTTCCCTGAAACGTGCGGAGGTAATTGTCTCCCTTTTATTAGGTTCCGACGATTCATCTCGTGCTAGAAACAATTTTAATTTAAATTGTAACGAGAATCGCCCAATTTCTAAAAACGTCAGAGATCGATATAAACACCCGGCAAACTTGATTCGATTCTGACACATTTCGCTACATCTAAAAGTTTTATTAGAAACTAAACTTGAAAAAAGCAAACTTGGAAATTTCGCACGAAACGAACCCATAACTTCGAGTAGAATAAGTTATTCATCAGCAGCTGGGAGTTTTCGAGCTAATGTTGCAGCGAAATACCGCAAGGATAAGTGTGGTTGCATTCCTCCTTTCATAAAATGTAAATTTGCCAGCATTACTCGTTAATTTGCAACTCTGTTTCGTAACTTCGCCACATTTTGTATGCTATGAATCACTAATAAACTCCTTAATTTAAATGCGAAAAATATTTTCCTTTTTAAAGCTTAAGAACTGAAATTTATTTCGCAGTTGTATATCTTTAAAAGAACTTCTCGAGTGTTAATTTGTACGCCGGCCGTAGTTATAGTTCCGGAAAATATGACTTCACAGAGAAAATTACATTCGGGAGTAGATTTTGAATATTTATGAGTGTTAAAATGCACAATGTACATATTATTTTTGAATGAGAAATTGTATTAACATGAACTATACAAAACTTTTGCCAGATTTGTTTTTAGTTTTATACTCAACTTTTGAAGGAACAACTTTAAAAGTAATTAAAATATAATCCTTTTAAGTTCAAGATGAAGATAAAATTGAATCTCCATAACAGTTTCTGTATTTCAGTTTAAAGTCGTAATTCAACCTTCCATTTTGTTTTTCAGTACGAACTGAAGAAAAGCAGTACAAATATTCTTCATCAGAAATTCTATTGATACATAAATGCTTAGATGTGACCAAAAAAATTATATTTTCCAAAAAAAGGTTCGAAAAAAACTTTAAATTTATTTTCTAAAAGATATTCCTGTTCTGAACTTCGAAACCTTTTCTAAAAATTAATTTAGTTCCCTTTCAAGTTTTTTTTTTAACCTTAAAATTATTTTCCAGACTTCAAAGTCTAAATTTCACATTAACCAACCTAAGATTTCAGAGAAAAATAATATTTTTAATTCAGAGCTTTGAATTTGAGCACAATGCGAATCTTTAATTACAATTGCCAGATTTAGATTTCAGTTTCAGAATTTCACCTTTAAGAATCTCAGAATTGCGATTTTAAATATGAACTTACGATTTTAATTCCAAACTTCTCCTTTTCTTAAAATATTAAGATGTGTTGTCTTAACCTGAATTCTTCAAAGTTGGCGTTTTATCATATCTAAAACACTTATTAATTTTTGTTAAAGATGAACTTATGTCGAATGGCCCCATTGGAGTCATTAATATTAATAATATAATAATCTTAGTCGCAAAATACAATCAAACATTTTTTAATATTCTTTTCTTTTGTATAATAATGTCAAGAATTTCTCGACAGCCAACATTCCGAAAATACAATCAATTTACTTACAACTCCAAAAGCTTTATTTACATTATTAAATTAAAAATTCGTATCTTGATCTCGGATTCGAATTTCAAGTTTTGGATCGCGCAATCAAAGTTAAACATTAAAAATAGGTTTGTTCAAATTCTGATCTTCTATTCCAGAACCAGAAGACAAACCGAGTACAAACAGAACCAAGAAACAAGTATACACTTGGATACATTTAACATCAGATTAATGGTGATGGAAAATGATGAACTAAAAAAGAACCTAAACAAGTAAACTGGGACTTGTTAGGAATCTCCGAATTAAGAAGAAAGGGCGAACACTGTTTAAAATTAAATTCTTGTAACATATTCTACTATAGAGAACATGCAAAATACTTATGGTGGCACCGGATTCTTAATAAACAAAGGAATAGTGCCCTACATACATACATTTAAAAGTGTCTCAGATCGAGTAACATATTTGATTCTACGAATAAACGAAAGCTGTACATTGAGGAACGTGCAAATAGTTATACGCCCCCACGACAGCTTACCTTCCTTCTATGATGACTTAATAAGTGCATTAAGCGGATAAAGCACAAGACTGGCCATGGTTATGGGCTATTTTGATGCTAAACCGGGACAAAAACTTGAAAATCCTGAAGATAAAATAGGAAACTATGGGTATGGCACCCGTAACGAAAGAGTAGAAAAACGTATGAATTACCTTGAACAATACAAACTATATATTTGTACCATGAATAACTTCTTCAAAAAGAAAGATCGTCGAAAATGGACCTACATAGATGTCACGAATAGATTAGGTACATATTAGGTTCCACTAAGTCAATATTTTAAGATATCACAGTGCTACAAAATTTCACATCCGGAATTGACCATGGCATGGTAAAGGCCCGTATATACATAAATCATAAACTAGAAAGGATTAAATATCTTAAGAAGCCGAAAAATGTAGACCCATACCTACTTAAAGAAATAGAGAACTAGAAAACGAAATTAAAAATAACGAGATATTAAAAGAATGAATAAACAACATGTGTGAAACATTAACGAATGCCACGCTTAACGCAGGATTGACAGTTGCTCAAAATTGCAAAATTAAAGAAAAAAAACTAACACAAGGCGCAAAAAATATGCTTCAGTGTAGATGGGAACTGAAGCAGCAAGGTAAAAGAAACATAATTGAATTTACTGAAATTAATAAAACAATTCCTAAGAAAACTAAAGAAGAGCTTAGAAAACACTATTGAAAGCAAAATAGAAAAGTTAATTGAAAATAATAGGGAGTTATAGTGTCTCAGACCAACATTAGGCAAGAAGCAGATAATATCTCTTAGAGACAAAGAAGGCAAAGAACAAAGGGGAAAATACGAAATAGCAAAAATTATTGAAGTATAATATAAAAACCTCTACAGCTTAAAATAAACCCCAGTAATGAAACTAACGAAAATCTTAAAAGAAGAATCATAAATGTAAATTCTGAAGATCTACCAGTAATAGAAGATTATAAAATTGTAAAAACATTATGAGATATGAAACACAACAAAGCGCCCGGAAATGATGAGATCCTAATAGAAAGGATCAAATAAGGAAAAGAAGTTACTAGGAATAAGGAACTATTCAATGAGTGCGAAATTCCCGAGAACTGGAACAACGCCTTAATAGTCCTGCTACGGTGACAAAAACGATTTAGGCCAACATTGCTATCATCACAACTATACAAGCTATTATAATAGTATATATAGTATATTACATACCGAGGTGGAAAGTAGTTCGTTACTGTCGAGAGATAATTATAGTTACTATATCTTGAGACAGTAATGAAATTTTTCACAAAGGTTTGTATACTATTTTATTTTCAACCATACATATAAATTAATATGAATCATTTATAATAATAATTAATATTTTGAATAAACAAGCTGTCATTTAATGACAGTGGGCGTGGCTGGATGGAAAGTAATCAGCTGATCACTTTCCATCTGGGTGGAAAGTAACAACTTTCAGCCCGGGTGGGCGGAAAGTGATCAGCTGATCACTTTCCACCCGGGTAGGGTTGATAAACGTCCCCCAAGCCAAAATGGAAGCTATCGTGTCGAGGGCTGGATGGTACCAGGGTCATGGTGTCTCTAACGATGCTCTTAGGCGACCTCACATTGTTTCTAGCCTTACTCCCGCAACAGGCTCTGTGAGAATGAACCTTCATTTCCTGTTTACTCGTGGTACCAATGTGGAACCTCTAAATTCTAACACTATTAAACTTTCAGAGAAGTGTTCCTTAACGGGGACCCCTTTCATATCCTCTCAAGGGGTGGACTTCGACAGCGGAGTCTCTTCACTCCTTAAACCGAGAGGTTCCAGTAGTGTGGCCTCCATTTTTAATCTCTACTCCACCAACCCTTCCTCTCTTGGTTCTGGGGAGTCCCTGTATGGGGCACCCACCAAAAAAGAAACCGCTGTTGCGCGGCCCGAAAACGGGCAAAAAAGGCAGCCATAGTGGCGCAAGAGACCTCCTCTCAAGAAACCGGAGCCCCACGGCCTATGGTTAGGGGGCCTAAGGAAGCTGGCTCCAAACGGAATTGCTCGGAAGGTGACAATCCACCCAGTTTCAATAAGCCGGCCAAGAAATCGTGGCCGGAACTTAGCAACAGCAGCACTGCTAAAGGTATCGAGGCAGCGGTGGCCGCATCGGGTTACCCGATTGACGGCTAACTGTAGCCTTGACGGGCAAGCCACAAGCGGCCCTCGATGAAAAGCTGGACAGGTTTCCCCGCTGGATCTCTCCCCGAATTCGAGGGTTTTAAATATACAGAGCAATCGATAAACTCGAAAAGGCACAAAGAGCAATGGTGAATATAAAGCTAAAGGACAGAAAGACAATGTCTGGATAAGATAAAACAAAAATAAAAGATGCTACTGAACCTCCTGCAAAACTGAAATGGAGCTTCGCTGATCACAACGCCATACAAAAAGATGGAAGGTGGAACGACGCCGTACAGCGATGGAGACCATGGCTAGGCAAGCGACAGAGAGGTAGAGCAAAAATGATCTAGTTAGACAGGCGGGGTTCTGTTAAATGAGAAGAGCTCAAAATTGAGATGTATAGCAAAAGTTGAGAGAGGCTTATGTCCAAAGAAGGATGACATAAATCCTTAAAAGAAGAAGAAATAATTCAGAACTGTATTTCATACATTCCAGTCTCAATTCAATTAAAATATTCGAATTCGTATTTAAGATTCTCTAGAAAACTCTAGAATGTTTATGAATTTCCGCAAAGCAAACCTTAAAAATAGATTCAAAATTCGTACCAGAAATTCTAATTCGAAATTTGAGCTTTGGATCCTGCAGTGGTTTCTATATTTTTCTATAGAACAGGGGTTTTATTGTAATAAAATCTTACTATAATAAACTTCTCTCGTAGTTTACAAACCTAAAAAATAAATTAAAATTAGGGTCTAAGAATTTAGAACTATAATTCGTACATTTCAGTCCAAATTCAAATACGATTTGGACCTCTGAATATCGAACTCGAGAATTCTAAATTTTTACTAAAGCAAACCTTTTGAAATTGGATTGAAACTTCAAGTTTTGAATCCTGCAGTCGTAATTTCGGATCCAAACCCCCCTTGCCTCAATCCAATTTCGAATGTGAATCAACTAAAATTTTAAACTTCACGCCAGAAATCTATCCTAGAGATTAATTTTTTAAGGATTTACTTCATTGAGAATATAATGTCGATTCAAAATTCAGCATCCTTTACTGGCTATTTGAATTTGGAGCTGTTTTTATTTAAATAATAGATTGGAATTTTTTTCCCGAAGTTAACAGCTTCCCCGTCAATTCGAACTTAAATTTTATAGATTAAGATTCTCCTTGCACATTAATATTTAATATAAATTTGAATATGTGGCCAGGGTGGCGAAGTGGTAGAGCGTCAAGCTAACGTTACGCTAGACCTTGGTCCGAATCCCCCTGGTGACCATTCGTCGTTGGGCATCTAATTAACGACGCTCTCCTTCGAATACAGGCTTAGGAGGTAGAGTACAGGTCCCCAAATAGAAGTTTGCCGATGGATGCGCAGATGGGGAAACAAGACAGGTAAATGTTAGAAAAAGATACCCAATTCTTCTCAGGCGCACAACGTGTTTTCAAGTACACTTTATAACCGCAGTAATGAATGGCGACATGGCAAGGCTCTTCTTATGCTTTAGAACGAATTAATTCAGGGCTTTAAAACATTTACAAATTAACTAAGTTGGCTCAGTACTCACTTTCTTATAAATGCGAAACGTATTAAATATTATAAACATAAATCCCAAATCTTTTATTCAAAACGTTCCACGTCGAGTGTACAAAATGCTAACTTGCTGTATGATAGTCACGTATGAAATGACGAGCCCCCGCCTCTTTCTTAGTGATCTACGGAGTGTCGGCAAACTTCTATTTGGGGACCTGTAACAAGGTCTTGCACATACATTCACGTTACACATGGTGCAGTATGTAGGTATAAACGGCGCACCAACGTCGTAACCCGCAGAGACGGGCCAGATTGTGCATTGAATGGGTCGAGCCTCATACATTAACGCACCAGCCTCAACACCGAAAGGTATGAAAGGTTTTTGTTACAGAATTTTCTATTTCGAAATCCACAAAACGTAAAACTTTATTTCCATCTCAATAATTTACTCTACTTTTTATTATCCAAAACAAAGCAGGATGAATTTCCAATAAACTTGCAACCCCAAAGGTTTTGTTGTACATTATTAACTAGGTGTAGCATAAATTTGTACCCAAGTGAATTCTAGCATGTTGAATTCAAATCGGCAATAAACGTCAAACAGGAAATTGTTGGTGATTTAACAGCGTAAAATAACCTTTAACGCAGTCGTGAATATTTTCTGTTATGATCTCGTTTTGTTATTTTTATTCGGTTATTTAAATATAGCAACGGAAGGACTTTTAAAACTTCAGGTGGAATGTTCTTTTCTTATTTTTCGTTTGACTTATTTTTCATACGGTTTTTCATCACTTGACTTTGTAAAATTGTAAAAGAATTGTATTATTTTTTACGACTACGTTTTTGTTTAAAAATACCATAAAATAAAACTGTTAAAGGTAATGAAAAATTTGTAAGAACGCAAGCTGAACAAGTTTTGGTGGTTTGCAACACTTTTGCTTTTAAACTAAGTATAAAGTTTACTACACACTTGGAAACCGAGAAATAAAAACTTCGGCAATTTCAATATGAGAAGCGTTTAAAATTTCAATAAGTTACGATTTTCAAATCGTAAAAATGCATTTTACGAGGGTGTTAACGTGAAAATAGCCTGTATCAAATATCTATAAAATATTACGACAATTTTAAAGCTGCCTAAGCATCAAAATTTTATTAAACTTTCAACACTGTGGATATATCCGGTGTAAGTTTAGACGTGTGTGAAAGTAATTTCTCCACGCTTCCACCCTTTCGACCCTGAGCTGTTCAATAAGGGTCCCAATCAAGTGTTAAAGTTATGTTTCATCAACCCCCCGTTTTACAAGAACTGACGATCGTAAATTTGGATCCAGCACGAGGATTTTTCAGCGCCCAACCCTTTTCTAACCCAATTGCTAAAACGGAACCAGCATTTTAAATAAGTTTAGATAAATTACGATAACTGCAAACTACTCCAATATGCAGCACCCTTTAACCCAGTTTGCCGTTATAGACCCGTATAACTTAGAATTTTCCTTCCGTGTTTTCTTGTATCAGCGAAGAGAGCACCAAGTTTCCGCTTTGTACTTGAAATACCGAACAGACAGTGGTAGGTAATACCGAAATGAAATTAAGGGGGCGCATTAAAACTTCCTTTATATTAAGCCTTCCTTTAATTTCAATTATAGTTTACTGCGGACTCCTGCTAATGAAGCAATGTGTTCGAGTTCCTTTAACGACTTTTCATTACTTTGTAAATTGTAATACAAGACGAGTCGCGTCTTAACTTTGAATATATTTCCTTTGACATGGCAACGCTCGATCGTAAATGCACGAAGACAGTCGATTTCGACTTGTATTACCAGATTCTCGAAAAAATTGAGAAGATGTAAGCAGATTTATAGCCACTTAGGGAGCACCGGATCTCTCACCCTGCTTTTCAAGCCCCTGTTCTATCGCCGCCGCATATTATCTGAAATCCAGACGGATCGATCTTCCCTTATGCATAACTGAAACTTTGACATCTTATTGATGTTATAATCCCATTTGTTAACATTATTAGTGTCACATCAGCTTTCGTCTACCCGTGTTTCCTGCAACCCCTACTTAAACTAATCTTTAAATGTAATTTACTTCACGCCCCCAAACTGATTTAATTTTATTGTTGCACAAATCGATTCCCTCTTTTCAAACGTAACACTTCGAGATAATGTTCAATCTTATCGTTGCTTGAACGCTATATCTTCCTTCCTTAGACTCCTTAGAGAGATACCATAGATCCTTCAAGAAAATTTAGCTGCTTTTTAAATTTAAAATCAAACTAGTAGTGAAATAATAATAAAAATATGTAATATGGAACCTAAATCTTAGTACAAAATTTAATTTCATCGACAATCAACATACCAGTAAAATACGGACAAACTGAATAATTTCTTAATTAAGAACTAATAACCAATAACAATGTTTAAATATCAGTATCTTTAATTCCTAATAGATCTTTAGATTGTTAAGTAGAACCTGTTGATGTATCATCTGCTTCGCTAATTATACTAACATACAATATCTACCTCATCGTTCCTACCTCTTGATTTACCCATCATCATAGCTAAAGGTATCCAATCATTTATTAATGAAATCATACCTCCTCTCCTTTTCGGAGATCTTAATTCCAAAAATAATATCAGGGGTTGCCGGTTTAACAACCCTAATGAGTCACGTCTCTACAATATTACTTCACAAAATGAAATTCTAGTTTCGGTCCCTGATGAGCCAACTCACCATCCCTGTAGGAGTGATCATTTACCTGATATCCTAGACATCTGTCCTATAAAAATCTTCTCCAAACCGCTTTTTCAACAAGTACATCTTGAACTGGATTCGGATCACCTGATCACCACATTAATACAAAATCCGCAAATCTTAGTGCAGGCGCTAAGACTGATAACAGGACCTGTTGAGTGGGACAAGGTTCGTGATAATGTTGACAGCACCCTCAAACTACCGGCAGATTTGTATTCTCAAGCAGGGATAGACAATAATATTCTTAAATTCACATCGGCTATTGTAAATTGTGTACATAAATCCATCATTCCTAAAGCACAACGGCGTCAATAGAATGATTACCGTCAGTTACCGAAGTACATCTTAGGACTTAACCATATAAGCGAAAAACGACCCCACCGCAAGGTTATGGCAAAGGTAGTAGCTCGCTATGGCGTGCAACTAAACAATCCTATAACGCACCGATACCATACCGCCCCTCAGGGAAAATGATCGAAGCTACTGAAGTACACAAGATAAAGTTAACCTGTTTGCTGAACACCTCGAAAGCACCTTTAAACTAGAAAATAATCAATCAAAAGAACAATTCATCAAAGAGGTGACCTCAATAATTTCCTAATTGCAAGCTATTAACCCTGATCACATAACAATCAGATACGCCAAGTCAATGTAAAATTTAGCAGGCAGTTTTATGATTAGTTTGCATTCGGTTACCAGGCGGCGCCAACATAGCACGAGCAGACGCGACTCTAAAGTGCTTGGAATCAGCTTATTTGTATGATTCCAAGTATTTCAGGGTTGCTTCTGCTCTGGCAGTGCTGGCGCCATCTGGCAACCGAATGCAAACTAACCATAAAACTGCCTGCCAAATTTTACGTTAACTTGGCGTATCTGATTTTTATGTGATCAGGGCTATTAATCAAAGCATCGCCGTACAGAAGAGTGCAATTGGCAGGTTCTCCGCATGTTCAAAGTTTTAAAAACTTACACTTACCGTCGTTTCCAGGGGCCTTGAATCCCTTATAGATGCTGGATCGGTACGATAGCGATACACTTAGAGCAGGTCGAATGTACTACTCCAACGGAGGTAATAACGATTATAAGTAAACTACCAACTAAAACAAAACACCTGGCTATGACTTAATCCCCAATACTGTAATAAAAAAACCCAGGCGTGAAGGCGGCTGTATTTCTTACGTCGATCTTCAACACATGTGTATCCAAAGATTATTTTCCGGCAACGTGGAAATACGATGCAGTAATAATACACTATGGCTATTAATTTCATCATCATCATTGAGCCGTGCAATTCTTAGAATTATGGCTAACGCCAAGGCGTTTCCAATCCTATTTTTGAGGGGGATTAATCCTCTTGTTCTTGAATTCCTTCAAAGTTTGTTGTTGGTCCTGGCGGTCTCTGTTATTTTCTTCCATTCTTTTCTATCCCTGCATTTCGACCTCCAATCTTCTATTCCCATTGCTTTTATGTCTTCTTCTAGGGCATCTTTCCATCTTTTCCTTGGTCTTCCTTGTTTCCTAGGTCCGAAGGGTGTCCACTGCGTAATCTTCCTTATCGTCTCCTTTGGTTCTCTTCTCATAATGTGTCCAGCCCATCGTAGTCGTTGGGTTTTTATGAATCTGACAATATTTTCTCCTCCAAGTTCTTCTTCTATTTCTTTGTTCTTTCTCAATCTTATTTCTCCCTCTCTTGTTATGTTAGGTCCCAGTATTATTCTCATTATTTTTCGTTCTATGATTTTTAGGTTTTCTTCTTCTTTTTTGTTTATTGCTATTGTTTCCATCGCATATGTTATGATGGGACGTATCAGGGTTTTGTATGTTTTTATTTTTGTTGTTTTGCTTAGTGCTTTGCTTTTTAGTAAGGTTTTATTTCTGCCGTATGCCTGACTTCCTTTCAGCAATCTCTCTTTCACTTTGTTCTCCGCAGTTTGTCCCATCGTGACTCCCAAATAATTAAAACTGTTGACTCTCTCGAAGATGTATTCCTGTGTTTTTAGATAATTTTGTGCGTGCTCATGTTCTTTTTTTATCTTCAAGTATTTTGTTTTTACTTCATTTATTTCCATACCGAATTTTTTTGCTTCTTTGTCTAGTTGGTCTACGGCTCTTGCAATATCTTCTTTTTTATTCCCTATGATTGCTATGTCGTCTGCGTACGCTATTGTTTGTAAATGGTTGGTCATGATATTTTTCTTATCTAATTTAGTTCTTCGCATTATGCCTTCTAGTATTAGGTTGAATATGGTTGGGGATAGGGAGTCCCCATGTTTTACCCCTTTGTTTATTGCAAAGGGTTCCGTTGTTGTTCCTTGGAATCTCACTTGCGTACTTGTATTAATTAGAGTCATTTCGAGCAGTGCTATTAATTTTCTAGGTATTCCTAAGTGTTCTAGTTCTCTTATTAGTTCTTTTCTGTTTATTGAATCAAAGGCCATTTTGAAATCTATAAATATAACATGTGTTTCTTTATTATGTTCTCTCAGTTTTTGGATTATTTGTTCCAGAGTGTGTATGGCATTTATGGTCGATCGGCCCGGTCTGAAGCCATTCTGGTAGTCCCCAAGTATATTTTCAGCGTATGTCTTTAGCCTTTTGTTCATTAAGTTTGCCAAGATTTTATAAGTAGTGTTTAGTAGAGCTATTGGTCTATAGTTTTTACAGATTTCTCTTCCTCCTTTTTTATATATTGGGATTATTATACTAGTGTTCCAGTCCTTTGGCATCTTGTTTTGTCTCCATATTTGTTTAATTAAATGGCATATTCGTGCTTGTATCTGCTGTCCTCCATATTTTAGCAGTTCTGCCTCGATTTCGTCTTCCCCCGGTGCTTTACCGTTTTTTAGTTTTCTTATTTCTTCCTGTATCTCTTCATCTTCGGGGCAATCCCCTTCTACTTGTTCCGACTGCCTTTCTTCTTTTCGTATTTCCCCTTCTTCTGTATATAACACTTCCTGGTAGTATTGTTTCCATATGACGCCCATCTTTTGTGGGTCGTTCTATATTTTGCCGGTCTTGTCTTTTATTCCTCTGGTTTTAGCTGTTTTATTGTTGTGCTGGAGTCTAATGTTTTTATAGAATTGTTTTAGGTTGAAGTTTCTGCCTTCTTGTTCTATCTCTTCTAATTTCTTATACGAGGGCTGTTCTGTATATTGTTAGTAGCAGGCCATGGATGCGAAGAAAAACAAAAACATTTGCATCAATCGAAAGCTTATTCTTTTGAGAGTTTCCAGTTGCAATTTTGCAAGGTTGAAGTTAAAGCATATAGAGATCCTAATTTTTGATTGTTATAATTCGTTTGATTATTACTAAGCATTATGGAAGTGCCGCGGAATGCTTTTCGGGCTATGATTTTCTACGATTATAAACGAGGCTTAACATACGACCAAAGTCACCAAAATTTAATGGCAGCTTTTGGCGACAATAGTCCATCATTATCTACAATTAGTTACTGGTTCCGTGAATTTAAACGTGGAAGGAGTACGTTAGAAGATGAACCAAGACCTGGACGACCTGCAGTAGCTGTTTGTGCTGAAAACATTATTGCAACCGAAAAGCTGATTAAGGAAAAACGGAATATCACTCATAGAGAGATTCAAGACGAACTAGGCATTGGATCATCTGCAGTAGATATCATTTTACATAAACATCTGGGTGTAAGAAAGCTGGCAAGTCGGTGGACTCCACATTTGTTAATCGACGAACAAAAACAAGCACGGGTAGACTGGTGCAGGTTTATGTTAGAAAAGTTCGATGGAGGATCTTCAAAGCAGGTATTTAGTATCGTTACGGAGGATGAATCGTGGATATATAATTATGATCCCGAGACAAAACAACAATCAACTGTTTGGGTGTTTGAAAAGAAGGAAATGCCAACAAAAGTTATTCGCGGTAAAAGTGCAAACAAAAAAATGATTGCCGTTTTCTTCAGATACAGTGGTCCAGTTGCAGTAATTCCTCTTGAAGATCGTAAAACTGTAACTGCTGATTGGTATACAGAAGTTTGCCTTCCTCAAGTCTTCGAGAAATTGTGTAGTGATCGCCTAAGATCTGGTTTGCGTGGAATTTTGTTACACCACGATAACGCAACTCCGCATACGGCCGCAAAAACTTTAAATTTTTTACACGAATCCGGAGTCCAACTGGTCACTCATCCACCATACAGTCCAGATCTTGCCCCTAACGATTTCTTTTTGCTTCCGCTGATTAAAAAACTCATGCGTGGTAAGAGATTTCCTGACGCCAATGCGGCTGTTGCTGAATTTCAGCGAATTCTTGACGACCTTCCAAAAAAAGAGTTTTCAGCGTGTTTCGAGAAGTGGTTTCAAAGAATGAAGAAGTGTATTATGTCTAAGGGGGAATACTTTGAAAAACAATAAAATTATTTTCTTGACAAATTCCGTAGTTTTCTTCTAACTAACAATTTACAGAACAGCCCTCGTATATCCAGTCATTCTTTTTCTTCTTGTATATTGCATTTGCTGCGTTTCTTTTTATTTCGTATTCAGTTCTGTTTTGTTCGTCCTTTCTTTCGATCCATTTGGTTCTTGCTAGGTTTTTTTGTTTTCTGGCCTCTTCACATTCCTGATCAAACCATTCCTTATTTGGTCGGGAAGTTATTGGTTCTCCGCATGTTCAAAGTTTTAAAAACTTACACTTACCGTCGTTTCCAGGGGCCTTGAATCCCTTATGGATGCTGGATCGGTTCGATAGCGATACACTTAGAGCAGGTCGAATGTACTACTCCAACTGAGGTAATAACGATTATAAGTAAACTACCAACTAAAACAAAACACCTGGCTATGACTTAATCCCCAATACTGTAATAAAAAAAAACCAAGCGTGAAGGCGGGTGTATTTCTTACGTCGATCTTCAACACATGTGTATCCAAAGATTATTTTTCAGGAACGTGGAAACACGCTGCAGTAATAATACAGTATGGCTATTAATTTACAGTACTGAAACGGTAGGCCTACTTTTGCTTATAAACCTCTAAATATGGCCACAAATATGCAAGAACGATACGAACTGTGCGTCCAACGTAATGGAGGGCACTTAAAACATGTTATTCGTAAAGCTAATACTTAAGTGTTAATTTATTATTACATATTATTTTAAGTGAAAAAAGTTTGAAATTTTCAGTACTATAAATTAATAGCCATACTGTAGTATCATAAGCATATAAGCATGGTAAAGATTCAAAAAAGGATTCCTCCTACAGACCAATTCGCCTCCTCCCAGTGATTTCAAACGCCCTGAAAAAAATCATACAGAAGCGATTAAACTTCCTAAATATTAATAATACAGTACCAAAACATCATCTTGGATTCAAGAGTGATCATTCTACAACACACCAGCTGCTAAGAGTCACGGAACCCATAATTGGTGGATACAAGAGAAAATATCACACATGTGTCGTATTTTTAAACGCTGCCCAAACCTTCGATGAGGTATAAATCAATGGGCTTATTTATAAATTACTACAAATATCGCCACCTGCTTATATCTTATCATTTCAAGTAAGGCTCAACCCTCGTACTCTGATACTAAAGAAATTTGTACTGGTGTTTCGCAAGGTTCGGTGCTTAGTCCAGTGTTGTTTAACATATTCGCATGTTTGCGGATGACACCTTACTATTAAGACAACATTGAAATATAAAAGAATATTGCTGCATCAAGGCTACGGTCATCATTGAAGGAATTATTAAAATATTTAGCAAAATGGAATATCCAACTCAACGCCAGCAAGTGTGAAAGTAAAATATTCACTCTTTGAAGGCTCCTTAGAATATCATCCTCAATGAACAACACATAGCATGGAATCCCCCTTGGTGCAGCAGTTAAACATCTGGGAGTATACACAGATTGCCACCTAACTTGGAACCTATATGTCAATAAAAAATGAAATGCAGCTTATAACTACCAGGTTTGCTCTATTCTATTCACTGATAAACAGAAAATCCTCTTTACGCATTAAATGTTATTAACTGTTATAAACTTAAATAATATTAGTGTCAGGGTAAAACCACTCTTATTATTTTATGTTATCTGTATATAGACTATTGCTCTACCAACCATGTGTATCATTCTGTATGTTGAGCTGATTTATTCTTAAAATAAAAAACAAAACAAAGTAATCCTTTTAATAGTATCGATGCGGAGTTAGAAGAGCACCGGCTCTATGACAGATCCTTGCGGCATACCAACATCAAGATACAACATATCAAGATTACTGAAACTGCTCCGGAAATTCTAAAACCTTGACAAGGAAAAATTAAAAACATTTTCTAAAACTATTAAAATGGAAACAAATCAAAACATAAGCGTCAGTCATCAGTTGTAAACATCCACAAGTTTTAACGTGGCTATTTGACCCTTTACCTCTTCAGCAGATATCATTCAAGGAGAACTTCACGTTTACTGCTTTGTAACCTATAATTTTCAAGATCAAATTACAAAGTACTCGCCCTTTTTAGGACGTATTTTTAATGTAATCTGCTCCACAATTTCCAAAATGCATTAATTTAACTTTCTTTACTACAGTCCTTATGGGGTTTCCCCGAGAAAGAAGAATGGTTTTTAATATTAATCGAAGCTAATAAAATTCGTGTTTCTGATAACCTAAAAAAAAATTAAATACTTAAGAATATTTCATGATCCACCCAAAATTAAAATTCGACAAGAAATTTCATCGCGTCGTCATCTAAAAACTGTGTAAATATTTAAAATTTCCAACAGTTTAATAAATTTATTAGTAGGTTTCTATATCAAAATCAATTCGCAGGGCTACCCTCATAATCGCTTATCGTGAACCTACAGTCCAGAATTGTTTACAGTAAATATTCTGACCCTTCATAATAAACATCTCGGAACCTTCAAGGAACACTCACATTAAGATTATTTGTGAAGCCGAGAACGAAACGGGTCGCCCCTAGCAAAAAGTGGCTCTATTTCCGACCGTTGTGAAACAAAGGGCTCCACAGAAGGTACAAAATGCGACGTTTAATATCCACAGATACCGAGGGAAAAACACATATAGAAATAAAAATGAGATACACAGGGAAATGGAAGTAAATGGGGAAGCAAGATGTGATAAACCGACACCAAGAAGATATAAGTAAGAAATATAGTGTTGGCCAAACGCAGCTGGGTTTTATGCGTCCCACTACGTCGCGGTCACGCACTTTTCGCCATTTCCTATGCGTATCGTTCCTTCGGTAATATTATATCGACCTGCATTTTAGTTAAAAAAAACTCGGTATAATTTATCAGATTATATTCCGCCAAATCCCCCTAAAGTTTCGATAACAAAAATAGGCGAGCGTTTATGAAATATTGCCTTCTAGTTTTTGCCGTCTCTTTTGGATATCTCGGTACAAAATTTCCTAAATCGTTATACGTATCTAGCAATCGAACAGAGATGGAGTTGAAATATTTCAGAATTACCAGAAATGGTTTTTGTTCTCCTGAAATAGCAAACGCCTTAAAATTTTGCTTGAATTTTTCAAGTTCAGGAAAATCTCAAGCTTTCAACTTTAAATATCTAAAAATTATCTACACAAACTAAATTGTAAATTTTTCCATTTGATGTCTCTGGAATGTTACGTGTTTAGACTACAATTAAGCTGAAACTAACATATTACTATGGAAAAATCAAATTCCCCATGCTTCCATGAAAATAAAAAATTGTATTTGCATTTTCTTAATGTATTGGTTTTCGAATGATAAACATATATATTTTAAAGCTTATAGTAAAAGATTCAGTCCACTCTTCTAGAAAAACTGAATTTGAACAGAAACAAAACAAAGAATGACTTGGAAACATTAATGAATGTTGCTTGGCAAAGCTTGAAAATTATCCACTTCTTCGTTAATAAAAATTTATGGTAGTTTAAACTAAATTAATTATAAATTAAAAAAAATATAGTTATTCAACACAGATTATGATAATTTCTAAATTAAAAAATCATAAATCGGTGTTTTCCCTTTTGCAGAATTGTTTTTCTCATTTGAGACAAAGATAAATTCAATCTATTGAATCTTTTAGAATTGCTTGAAATCCGTTTTTATTTTCTTGAAAATAAATAGTTTTTGAATTTGCTAAATTTAAAAAAAAATGGCCAAAGACTGAGAACTCCTAAATAACTAAGAACTACCTTTGCTACAAATGAAAGTGCTTTGAAAGTATCATCTGTCCGCTGTCCCCTTTTAGAGGTTATTAATTTCAACTTAAACATCTTAAATGACACTGTTTTTCAGTAGCTTGAAATTATAAAAAAAAAATGTCAAGAAAACCTTCTTGTTTTCTTTAAAACTCAAACCCTCAAATATTTAGCTCTCATTTTGCTTGGCTTTGTTAAACTTGATAAGCTAAAGAAGTGTTTGAAAAACTCTTCAAGTTTTTAGAATTATCAAAAAATGGATTTTCTCTTCTTCATTGAAATTAAGCAAATTTATAACACTTTAACATAAACACAGCACGAACATTTCCGTGACTAAACATTGTAACAAACCTAAACGTAAAGGGTGTCAAAAAACATACATCTACAACTTGATATTCACACTAAAAGGATTGCTTACCCAGAAAACTGTTTTACATGATATAAATCTAAAACATACGGAACGTGCAACACTCTCATTTTTTTATTTTCCACGGAACAAGATTACATAAAGCTCCTGCTGAAAAATCTACAGCTGAAATGAAAAGCTACCCGAGTAAATTCTGAAACTAAATTCAGAGAACTCAAGAGAGGTTAACGTACGAAAACTGACTCTCAGAAGAAATACGAACCGATTTAAGTATCTTACTACCCATTAAACGCTTTAATTAATTTTTTCAAGAAAATCTAGAATTTCAATTCTGTTCTAATCTAAAACTACCGCCGCTTCTGAATACAAAGTTTTTTTTTCAATTTTAAATAAAGAATAAATCCATTAAAACTTTGAAAACTAGGAAAACTTTAACCCAGCTTTTAATTGTAATAAAAATCTCGGTATTGCTTGCTTGGAAATTGGTGGAAATTGGTTCAGTAAATCAAAAAGCTTTATTTAAGGCCTCTAATTAATTCTAAATCGATTCAAAATTAAATCAATAAGTCGCTTGAAAACAAAATAAACAAAGGAAGTAGTTGCTGAAACAACTTAATACGAAGAAACGCCGCATTAAATCGGAAAAAATACAAACTCAATATTCTCGTCCCTTCACTTTGGCCCTGTCCATTTCTGCACATTATCCCTAATATATCGCGGTCCCCGTAAGTAATATCGACTGAACGTCACAAGTCGCCCTTCATGTGGTCTGAAAGAAAGCCATTTCCATCTGAAAGCATTTGTTGCAGCGGTAGCAACAGCAGCAGGTGCGCCTTCAAAGATAATGTAATGATAACGGATATGCAACGTGAATGCCAAGTGCAACTGTAATTAGCTAATGCACTTTCTATCATTAAACTTGTATACTCCAGATGGTTTAAGTTTGACTTTTGCATATATGCGCTCCTTGTTTTAGTTTTAGTCTTAATACCGGTCTAATTACCAACGTTATATATGGATTGTAATTAAAGTTAAGAAACGTTGTAATAATGAGATTTCTGTATTAAAACTTGGACGATTACGACAGTCATATTTTCGAGTTTAATCCTATAATTTTGGATTCTAACTAAATGTTTAAATTTATTAATAAGCAAGCAGAAAGTTACCGTCGTGTTGATAGATAACAGAGTTATTTATTTTGATGAGAAAAATCTTTTAGAATTTGTGTAAATTCTTACAAATACAGAACAATTAAATTGCACATTTACTTCGCTTCTCAGGGAATTAAATTTCTAATTTGAGCATTTTAAACGTTCTTACACGAATTGATTTTAAGCTGTTTAATTTTTAAAATCCTTGTAAATAGAGAGGAATTAAATCCCTCAGTAGATATTGTAATTCCTAATTACAAACGTAATTACTTGCTTGCTGAAGCATCTAAGAATTGCAGATTACTTGTACAGAGTGGTTTAAATTTTGAAATTTTCATAAACACAGGTTAATTATCTCTTTCATAGAGAATTGCATTCCCTCATTACAAGCGTAATTGCTTTCTTTTCAAGGAATTTAAGAGATTTAATTTGCAACTGATACTAAGTTGTTTTAAAATTCAGGTTTAATTAAATTTCTCACTGAAAATTACATTCTCCACTTATTATTTTTTTCTTGAGATTTAATACTTTTAATTTGCAAATTTTAAACATTTCTTAACTTAATTAACTGATTTCAAGCCGTTTAAAATTTAAAAACTTTACAATTAGTGAACAATTAAATATTTCACTGAAAATTACTTTCCAAAATTAGAGACATAATTGCTTCCTCTCTTAAAGGTTAAAGCATCCAAAATTCTTGCCAATGCAGGTTGTTTAGATCTCTAAGAATTATTATTAGTGTGAGCCTATTATAAATCCCACTGTTAGGCAAAGACCTTCCCCTCTTCTTTCCAATTTTACAATTCTTGTGCATTATCTATTTTTCCCAGAATGCTCTTGTTTTGTGTGATTTTCTCTTTAATTTTATGAATGAATTCTCAATGATATCCTTTACTTGTTTTACTCCTGTACGGATGTTGTGAAATCTTTATTTTGTTAAATATCAATGTTGTTTTGAGCATTCTGTGGTCGCTGCTCATTTCAAATTGGTTTATTACACTTGTATTTGTAACCATTCCTTTATTTGTAGTTATAGTTATTTAAGAATTACATTCCCTAATCACATACGTAAGTGCTTTCTTTCTGGAGGATTTAAAGCTTTCATCTGGAAATTGTAAATATTTGTTCAACGTTACTGGTTTTAAGCTGTGTCAATTTTGAAACATTTACAATTAATGAGCAATTAAATCTCCCTCAGTGATTTGTATTAGATAGACGTAAGTGCATCTTTTCTAAGGGATTTCAAAAAATTATCTGGACATTTTTAATATTTGTTCAAGATTACTGATATTAAGCTATTTAAATTGTAGAGTTTTCACAAAAATAATTAATTCTATCGCCCTGAATCACATTTCTTAATTACAAACATAATCGCTTAATTTCTGATTGAATTAAGAAATCTAATTTGCAGGTATATTTCTTTAACATTCCTGTAATTGAACCGTTTAAATGTCCAACCCAATTGATGAATAATTGAATCTCCAATTTTTACATTCCCTAATTACAGAAGTAATTGCATCCCCTCTGTAGAATTAAAGTATCTTCATTTACAAGTAAAATTCTTACAAATACAGGTTAATTGGATCTCTGACTGAAAATTACATTTCCTTAATTGCTTTCTTTTTGGAGGATTTATAACTTTTAATCTGGAAATTTTAAAACATTCCTTCAATGCTACTGATTTTAAACTGTTTAAGTTTTAAAAACTTTACAATTAGTGAGCAACTAAAACTCCCACAGAAGTTTACATTCCCTAATTGTAGACGTAATTGCTTCCTTCCTTTAGCAAATTTTTACCTGAATAAACGGATATTAAGATATTTAATTTTACAATTTTTAGAAAAATAAGTTATAGTTATAATTAATTCTCTCGCCGAAAATTACATTTCTCTAATTACAATCGTAATTGTTTCCCCTCTGAAGGACTAAAGCGTCCTAATTTACAATTAAGATTCAAATACAAGCTAGTTAGATCTCCGACTGAGAATTCCACTCCCTAATAACGTCTTGCTTTTAAAGTATTTGAATTTTAAAACCTTTACAATTCGTGTGCAATTAAATCTCCCACTGAGAATTATTATTATTAACCCACACATCCCTAACATAGGACAAGGGCCTCCCTTTTCTCTCATCTTTTGTAATCTTTTTCAAATTTTTCTCACTTTTTTGGTCTACTCTCCCATAGTGACCGGTTCATGTGGGAGAGACTGACAATTACATTCACTAAATATAGATGTAATTATTTAATTTCTAAGGGGTTTAACAATTTTTATCTGAAAATTTCAAACGTTTCTTCAAGGTTAGGTTAATAGGTTAATTAATTCGGCCGCCAAGAATTACATTCTTCAATTAAGAATGTAACTGACTCTTTTCTAATGGATTTAAGGAGTCTAATTTACAGGTTTTATCATTTTTTCAACATTATTGATACTAGGTAAGCTGTTTAAATTTCAAAATCCTTATAATCTTTATAACTAATTAGTGAGCAATTAAATTTTGCACCGAGTTTTACATTCTCTAATTACAGACGTAATTGCATTCCCTCTGAAAGATTCCTTAATTTACAATTAAAATTAATACAAATATATGTAGGTTAATTAGATCTCTGACTGAAAATTACACTCCCTAATTACAGCTTTAATTGTTTTCTTTCTCGAGGATTTAAGACTTAAATTGTAAACATTTCTTTAACGTTGCTAATTGTAAGCTGTTTCAGTGAACAGTTAAATCTCCCACAGACGAATTTGCTTTATTGCTAAGAGATTTATCAATTTTTGTATGGAAATTCTAATGTTCCTTCAAGGTTACTGATATTAAGCCAATTTTACAATTTTATAAAAATAGTTTATCATTACCCAATTACAAATGCAAGTGTTTCCTTTCTGATTTATTTGCAGGTTTTAAACGTTTCTTCAATATTACTAATAGTAAGCTGTTTAATTTTCAGAACCCTTACAATCTTTACAGTTAGTGAGCAGTTAAACCCTTCCTTTCTGGAACATTAATCAAATTAAATCCCTTAAAATAATTAAATTCTCTTATTACAAATTTCATTGCATGGTGAGGAATTTAATTTTCTGTTTTTCATTTTAGTGTTGAATTTTTTCATTAAAATTTTAATACTTATCGCAAAATGGTTTATTACATTTTATTTTTCTAGTGGCTCCAACTAAGAAAAGACAGCACAAAGCCTTCCAATAAGAATTTTCTAAAATATTCGTTAAAGTTAACAATGTTTGAACAAATTTTTTCCATCCCATGAAGTAAACATCTTTTACATTTTTTATCGAATATTTACTTAGTTCGTTTTTCACGCCTGAATAAATTTGGTATGCTAAACATCCCGGCTACCTTTCCTTCCTTTATTAGCTTTTTATATAAATTAAGTAAAAATCAAAGATGGATAATTTCTAGTTTACACGGTTGAGTACATTTCCAAGTTAATTATATAGCTTTTCAAGCCGGGTAATACTAAGGCACCACGCAATAATGTGATTGCAAGGGACTAAAACCGCACGACATCTTTGATAGTACATATCAGATTTACCCTAACGACATCACCCTTGCACACTTGGTGGAACTTGACAGGAAAAACGGACCGCTGGACGGATATAGGAAATGAAGCGCGTCCTTTCACACAATATTTGCGGATTTGGTGACCGGTTTAAGCCCAACATTTTTGTTACTAACGTGACAAAAATATTTTAACGCTTTTTACGTAAAATACGGAACTCTCACGCAAAGTAAGGTCCGAGGATGTAAAATTTTAACAATAAATTAAACAAATTCCAAACGGCAGCTTTGCAGAAAGCACGTTTAATATCAGTAATGTATTTTATGAAAGCTCGGCCGAGCTTTTATCGTTCATCCCTATGAACAGGTGTAAATAAATCCACCATAATGGGATCCCTCTGTAACGCATACGTTCAATGAGAAACTTCCATTCAACGTGGTATATTTTTGATTAAAAGAATATTACTAACGCTTCGTGTCGGATTGGTTTTCCCACCTCGCATTTATCCTTGGTATCTTTTCATTTCTTCTTGAAAAGGGAGCGCGTTACATTTGATCTCGTAAAATTTAAGAATGGCTGGATTACCCTTGAAAATGCCTAAATTATATTTAGATTAAAAAATACCATTTGGAAGGGCATAAACCAAAATAACCCGCATCTTTATCGGTACAAAAAAGAAACACAATATAGTGGATGTTCCCTTCGATTTTTGCTCGTTTCTTAAACGAACGCCGTGCTGTTGCAAGCACCAGATTTCACATTACTTTATTCGGTCTGGTTTTCTTTTGGTGGTTAATCTCGTTCCGGCCACCCTCAGATTGAAATTGCATCAGATAAAGCGATTCCTGGCCGAAACGGCACTAAACTTAACCCTGATAAGTAGATTTTGTGTAACGTAAGTTCGCCTCATCAAAGAGGAACTTTAAGTTGCCTATAAATAAAGATTAAATTTCTACACGGCGAATATAAATCTTAGAACCGAGAAATAACCCAATAAAATTTTACCATTAACGCTTTTAGTCATAAAATCAGCTTGTGTGAACTGAACTGGTTTTAAATCCGGCAATTTTGTCTGATAACTTCGGATTTGAAGATAACTATAGATCCTTGAAAGAAAATTGGAACAGGATAGATAATAGTAACTAATATATTTAGCAAAATTAACTCTGAAATTTTACCAATACTATTAGTTTCAGGTTAGATGTTCCTAAACTTATTAATTTTGTTGATAGAATTTTTGGGAATAATGAAAAGTTGTTAAAAAGCTATAAATCTTAATAGAAGCGTTCTGTAACTTTCTTACAATAGAACGTGTCAAAATTACTCGAAAACTAGTACGTCATCTGATTAAATTACCTCGTTTTAACTAATTTTTTTTTAAATCAATTTACCTTCAGCGTGAGGGTGGCTCCAGAAACTTTATACTTTATACGCTCTCTGTATAATAAAACACGTTAAATGCGCAATTTGGTTTCATTCTTCAGAAAACAAAACGAAATAAATGGCGATATAATAAATAAAGAGTATATGCATAATAAGCATGTCGGCATGAAACGTAAAAAAATAATCTGCAACTTCCCTGGAAAATCAAATATCAGTATCTTTCAATATGAGGATATGGGCCCTGGTAAAAAAACTAATAGCCCTACCAAAAATTTGGTTCTGGCTACGGCCCTGATGTAAAAGCTTTAAAAAATTATAAATCCTAATAGCAGCGTTCAGTAAGTTTGTTAAACTTGTCCGCTTAAAAAAAATAGTCATGTAATTTACACGGTAAGCCAACTCATTATCAAATTGTCTCATTGCAACTGAAGTTTTTCTTAAATCAATTTATCGTCCATCATGAGGACGGCTACGGAAAATAGTGAAAGAAAGTATTGCATGAATATTAGGAATTTTGGTGACAGAATTCAGTAATTTTAATTAAAATTAAAATGTTTTAAGGAATTAACTCGAACGTTTTTCCAGTACGATAAGTAACTATGAACTAGTTTCTAAACATATTAATAATACTAGAAACTTATCCATTCTTAAAAAGCATTCGTAAATTATTAAAATAAATTTTAAATTGTTACAACAACGTTCTTTGACATTAAAGTAAAATATATTTAGAACAATATTATTTTAAATATTTTTAGCAACAGAATATTTAACGATAGAAAAAATTAGTTTATTATAATTAAAATCTTCCTGGGGTTTATTAATATTGTTGCCAGAATATTCACAGAATTTTTGAAAACACCTTCAACTTTTAAAAGAAATTTGTGCAGTTTTGCTGACAGCATTCAATAAACGTGCATAAGAAGGACTCAATAATTTTAGACAAACAATTAATTACAAAATATTTTATCTAATTTTTGCCCTAAAATCTTATGTTCTATTATTTCAACGATTTCAAATTCGAAATAATTGTAATTCGTTGAAATAAAAATTAAGCAATTTGATGAATGGTAGCGTTCAATGATGCTCTTAACTGATATTAATAGGTTCTTTGTCTCTCGCCTTTTGGCCTCCCTCTAATTTTCTTATTTTCTACTTTGACTTCCCACACTTCTTTTACTGGCCTGTTATCCTTCATACTCATAAGGTGGCCTAACCATTTTAATTGTTGATTTGCTATTATTTCGCTTACTGACTCTACTCCCAATTCTTGCCTCACTACTTCGTTTCCTATTCTATTTTTGCATGTAATCCCTTTTACTCTTCTTAACTATTTCACTTCCATAGCATACAGTTTACTTCTTTGAGCGTTTGACAATATTCAACTTTCACTTTCGTATACTCTCTGTATACTCTCTTATAGACTGACATTTTCATCCTCTTGGATATTTCTTTATACATACCTATAAATGTGTTTGTCAAAGCATAATCCAATCTGGACGCATTTGCAATTCTGACATTTATTTTGTAACCCATAATCCTTCCTTGTCTTTTAACACCCCTAAATACTTTAACCCTTTCACTTGTTGTATTCTTTCATCATTGGTCCTCTTGTTTTCGTTACCAAACACCATAAGGTTTGTCTTGTTGATATTTAACTTCAATATCCTCCTTGTTAGTTTTTGTTCCCATGGCTATAATCTGGACTCTAATGCCCGTACTTATAGACAAACCTCGATCTCGCCCTTGAGACCGCCTCAGCCAAGAACACCTCAAGTTGTGTGCTTTGCTTAGCCTGCTGTATATCTTATAATCGCGACTTCGTGAAATTTCGGCGGAGTTCAGGAAAGCAGCGAGTAATCTAGGGTTTTTTTGTTACTTTTGTTGTACCGCGCTGATATAAACGTCAAAGAATATATTTATATTTTAGTATTTATAACCTCTTGTACGTTTTGTTGTTGAGGCACGTGCGAATTGTTAGTCCTAAAAATTTCTTAAGTTCTTTCTTAAGTTTCGTAAGTTCTTAAATTAAGTGGTGTTTATTAAAGTGAAAGTTTCCAGGTATCTCAAGCATACTAATAACTGTATAAGGGGAGCAAATGGTAAACCACGATTGTTCACAATCATAAAGCGGTCTTCTATTAGTGGTAAAATTGTATAAAGAACAGTATCTTTGCTAAATCTGTATCTATTACGAAATTTCAAATCTTCATAAAATTCGAGAGGGTTTTCGGCTATAATACCTTTATCTGCTGGCATGTCAAAATGACATCGTTATGTCATTGTATTTTAGTGACGTAAGGAAGTTAATTATAATCCTAGAACCATAATGATAATGAAGTTCAAAACGTCCTAGTTAGTACCATAATGAAATTCAAAAAGTAATAAAGTTCAAAACGTCCTAGTATCATAATGAAATTCAAAAAGTACTATTTATTACTTTAGCATGAATAAACTTTACTAAATTGATGACAGCAGATAACATTTTGTATGTAATTCGGATCATAAACGATCATTTATGGTAAATGCCGTGTTATCGGGCTCGGCTGACGCTTCCCCTCGATAATATTCACTGCTAACACCATAACGACCGTCATTATGATCCTTATTACATAAATATCTTTTTTGACACTATTTCTGCATTTATGGCTTCTTCTACCATATCAAGGTACTCAAGAAACTCTTCACTTTCTTCGCAATCCATGATTTTCAAAATATATATTATTTTGATAACTTGTCACTACACAGCAAAACACGAAATGCGTAACGTCAAACAGTAAAGCACGCCTCAAGCCAAGGCCTCCTATAGTGTACCCTCAAGCCCGTCTCAAGGTAGGGTGTGACCAACCTTGAGTCAAGTACGCTCAAAGCAGGCTCGAAGTCGTTTTTACTTGGGAAGCAACGACTATAATAGCCATTTTGTTACTTGAGTAATGCTGAAGTTCAAGACCGAGCTGAGTATCGACTATAAGTATGGGCATATATCTTTTTCTCTTGCAGCACAGACCATCACGTCGCCCGCAAAGGCACACTCTGACAGCCCCATAGATTTCAACCTATATGAATCTTCTGGGCTTTACTTTGCATGTCTTTAATTATATCATCCATAATAATAATAAATAAGGTTAGGTTCCCTTGTCGTAGGCCGTCAGTTACTTCAAACTCCTCTGACTGCATATTGTTTTCCCCAACATACTTAGCTTCTATTGTTTTCATACAAGCTTCCTCAAAATTCCTCTTCTTAATTTTGAATAAACCTCCTCTTCTTTCCAGGCTTTTCCACACTTTCGTGGGATTTTATCGAATACTTTTTCTAGGTCGAGTAATGGTAAACATAATTCTGTTTTCTTTATTCTAGTTTTCGCAATTAACTGCTTTATGGTAGATATTGAGTGTTGGCCCCTTCTATTTAAAACCATTCTGTGATTCTTTTAACTATTCCTCTTGTTACAGGTTTATTAGACTTTCAGAATTTGTAAACGACTTATAGTTTCGTTGACACTTTAAGCATATAAGTATTTCGAGTTGCCTATCCGGTTTAACAGAGTATTTTGGTTGTAACTTACTAACTTGAAGGATGTTAGTGGTTCTGATTGCCTATCCGGCTTAGCAGTTTATTTGATTTAACCTTCATGGAAATTTCCACTTTTAGGGATTTTTGAATTTATTGGTGAATTTGTCTTACTGAATCTTTTTCGATTTCCTTTTCTTTCCGGCGTGTCGAGTTCTCCAAGTTGGACGTATTTTGGTGTCTGGGAATTAATTTGGTATTCTACATTTTTATAGGTCATCCTAGTACCAAAAGTTTAATGGGATTGACAGAGGTGTTTTGTGGGGATTTCTATTTGGCTGGTGCCCTTTGGGGGAAATTTCCCTTTGACTGGTGCCCTTTTTTAGATCTCTGTAATCCAAGCACGTGGTGTGGTTTCTAAGTCCAACTTTTCTTACACTCGACGAAGAGTTTTACCATCTGAAAAGGTATGCTACTGCTTGTTATTGTTTGATTCCCTCTAACGTATTTCTTTCGACTTTCAGCCCGACTTACGACCGATTTTTGGTTAAGACTTATGACCGGTTTTTGGTTAAGACTTACGACCAGTTAATTTGGTGACGATTTTGATGGTAACGACTTACGGCCAGCTATTTTTGGTTATGGTTTACGGCTAGTTATTTTATGGTTAATGGAAAGTTTAACGGCCAATTTGGTTATGGTCGAAATGTGGCCAGGCTTACTGTAAAGATATATTTTATGGTTCCGTTCGTTGTTGTCGATGTGCTGTTTTATGAAACCGAGAAGAAGATTTCCATAGTTTGATTTTGGTTCACGAAGAAGTTCTGTCCTGCTTAGTGATTTTCTACACCAGTTGACCTGTAAGGTAGATTTGTTGTAATTAAACGTACCGTTGTCGTAATATTTACTAGGTAAGTTTAAATTGCCCTGTAGGCTAATAGACTATTATTATATAATATTGCCTAGGTAGGATTCCTTCATATTACATTTCAATTTTGCTTTTATTTACGGCCAATTTGTATTAACGTCATTTGTATTAATTTGTTCTTGAATATTAAGAAACTTGTATTATCGTGACACCAAATATTTAGGGTGACGCAAGGACTTTGTGTGATTGCTAATTGCGCCGCAATTAATTACTCCCTTTTAACTTAACTTTATGGTACGCGATTTAGGGTAGCGTAGAATACAGGCCTGAATCTATACGATTCCTTACGTTATTTGCTTAGATCACATATATTCCATATTCATATATATGTTCTAAGGTTATTTGAGATCTACGATCTTGCGACACTAGGGTCCCTTTCGATGACTCGCTTGTAAACGTTATTTGCAAATTTTTATTGAGTTTAAAGGTTTGTTTGTTAATTCAGTCATTAAATTTTGTTTGATTCACCGATTACCCCTTTTTGATCATATTCAATATTTATTGTTCAGTTAAGATACCGACATCGGTTACATTAATCAATTTCATTGTATTGTGTTGACGTGTGATACATTTATTTGTTTGTGGTGGCATACAGGGTGTTTTATTAATAATTATACATACGCTAACTGGAGAATCCTATGAAGATTTAACCTGTAACACTTAGATAAAATGTACCTCCTTACTGAGATACAGGGTGTTTTATTTCCAATTGTTGAAGTAATTTTTGGCCATTATTTTGATACTGTTTAATATTTTTTTATTTTATGAGTAAAAATGCCGAAATGATCAATACGAATATAAACAATAAATTAAACATTCAAATCAGAATATTGTGCAGCCGTATCTTTGTCTTTAATTATCTCGAAAAATAATTACTTTATCGTTATGGAGTAAGAGTACATTATTTTCGTAAAAAATTATCAAAAATTCAAGAATCATACTAAAATGGCGATTACACCAGTGGCATAGAATTTAGAGGGAGAAAATTATTCCTCTAACTCAGCCGTACGCCTCTGGTAATAGCGAGAAACTATCTTTTACCTTGGTTTAATGTTTCCTAAAGTACCTAAACTTTCTGCCAAATATGATAAAGAAATATTAAACAGCATCAAAATAATGGTCAAAAATTACTTTAAAAATTTGAAATAAAACACCCTGTATCTCAGTAAGGAGGCACATTTTATCTAAGTGTTACAGGTTCAATCTTCCTATTTTGGGCCAGGGATTCTCCAGTTAGCCTATGTGCAATTATTAATGAAACACCCTGTATAACCACTTAATATAATACTTACATTTTTTTTTATATTATCTGAGAATCTTTTATTGGGTTTATGTGTTTTGAAGAAAGAATTGGTTATCAGTTGCCTTTCTTATTCGTCTGAAGGACACGCTTGTAACTGATTGGCGCCCATTCATTTCTTTTACAGCTTGTCAAGAACCCCGACCTTCCCACTGGCAGTCGGCGGCGTGTTCCCGAGAGCTACCTCGGTATTTTCCCCTTTTGTCGTAGCACTCTATTACGTTTCTTAATCTTTTACCCATCAACTTTTCATATATCATTGCAACGTTACTCAAAAGCGTAATGCTTCTATAATTCCCGCATTTCCGGCTATCTCCTTTGTTTTTATATAACTATTATGGGTATTATTATCCCTAACATCCAATCATCTGGCACCTTTCTTTCATTCCAAGCTTTTCTAAAAAATTTCGTTAACATCTTTTTGCTTGTTTGGCTAAGATTTTTTAACATTTCCGGTGTTTTTATTAATATTTCATTTACCTCTTCAACTTTTATTTTTACATTTTCTTCTTCACTTACTTTCAGTGTCTTGCTTATGTTTTCTTATTCTTCCGTTTTATTATCTTTTTCCTTGTAAATCAGATCTTAGTAGTATTCTTTCCACCACTCCATAATCTTATCTTTTTCTGTTATTATCTAGCCATTCTTGTTTTTCATTTGCTTCGGCTCATCTTGTTTCGCTCTTCTTAAATTCTTCAGCACTTTATAAAATTATTTCTGGTTAGTTTGACTGTCTTTTCTTCATATTTTTTCTTCTTAAGATTGTTTTTCTGTTTGTGTTCTGTGTAGATTTCTGCAGTTTTGCACCATTTCCTCTTGGTTTGATTTCCCTACTCCACCATTTCGTCTGCTTCTTGTGTCTATCTATGACTGTCGATTCACATGCTTCTTTTGCCTCCATTAGTATTATTGCTTTGAACGTCTTCCAAAGTTGCTCTACGTTCCTACTGCTCAATTTTCTTCTTCTTGGCTTGTTTTTAGTTCCATGTTGTACTTAAATTTTTCGACGACCTCTTTATCTGCTAGTCTAGTATATGCCTTTATTACCTGTTGAAACTTCTTTACATTTGTAATTGTCTTTTGATTTTTCTGTATGGGTTTAACTTGAAACTACTATTTAAATCTCCTAAAATTATTAACTTGTCTTTGACATCATCCTCATATAATTCTTCTCAGAACTTATAACTGCTTTTTCATTTTCATCATACACCTTACTCCTTCAATTGCCCTATCAGGTGGTTATACTCCACTGAATAATATTATATGCCCTTTATCCATTTCTATTGTCCGTTTCCCTTTTTTCTTGATTTCGCCTATTGCTAATATGTCTTGCAGTAACTTTTCTATATAATTTTGAGTTCCTGTATATTGTAATTAGTTTCACGTCTGAAATTTTAATTCATAATAGTAAAATTTTGATGGCAGCGTTCAGTAAACTTGCATAAGAAAAACTTAACGGTTCTAAGGGAACCAGTTGTTCGGGATACTACCCATTTTAACTGATATTTTTTACCTAAAATCGGTCATCTGAACGATCTCGTATGAAGATAAATTAGGCAATTTAATGGTAGCGTTCAGTGATCTTCTTAACTAACATAAAAAAAATGGGAATGCAGATTTTCTTATCTAAAGACGTATGATAATAACTTATTACTCTAATTTTGGGTTCCGGAATATTGTATATAATATAATTTAACAATTTCAGAACTGGATTTAATTTTTATTCATATTATTATCCAGAAAAATTTAATTTGTAATTTTATTGAAACTGACTTCAGGAAATAATTACATATACTAAATCCTTCTAAAAAATTCAATGAATTTTAATGGCGACTTCCAGTTCCCTTTTTCAATAAAGAGTATCTACAGGAAACAGATCTGTTATACCATAAAACGGCGAATTCATTCAATGTATTCGGTTTAGTTAAATAATGTGGTTGCTCCCAAATACAATTAATGTCTGCAGTTCAATAAAGGCAGACAATAAAGCGATATGAAACCGATTCACTGAGGCACAAGCACAGCCCGCAAACATATTGTAATTTTCATCAATTACGCCTGTGCAAATAGTTTTCATTTATTTACCTTAATCCGATTGCGGACTATTTATTGAGAAAGGGTAAATAAAGGGAGGGCCGGACAATATTCGATATTATGTTTTTTGCTAATTAGCAAACTGTTTATTTTGTTAATTAGTTATGTATAGTAATTTAATTAATTGATTGAGTTATTTACTATAGACAACTATATTAATTAATATAGTAACAGAGATCGGAATTTACGTAGAGTTGCATGTAAATATTACATTGATTTAAGGTTTAGTTTCATTTGCAACATCATTTTGTATTTGAAGTTAAAAACTTTTTTCGCATTTTCTAGAAATCCCTCTTGAAATTAATAATATAATTTCTTCCTTAATTCAAAATCTTAGTAAATCTTTAGGTTTATCGTGTTTCCAATTAATCGTTAGAAAAATAATTCATTCTCTTTTTGTAATTAATTTGTTATTTTGTAATTAAATATCTGATTAAATATTTCACATCTCCCAAGATAAACCTTAATAAACAGAATAATTAGAACACTCCCTTTGAATTAATTTAAGGCGAAGAAGGTGTACCGAAATAGAAAATTAAACAGTATAAAATTTCATATGTAATTCCCTTGTGTGTTAATTTCCATTCCTAAGCTCTAGATTACAAACTCCTTCCTGAAACGTTTTCCAACACTGTGACGCATTAAATTGGTCCCTTCGTTGAAAATATTCATCCAAACTTCCTTATAGGAATATTTTTATTTTTTGTTTCTTTTAAGAATTAGTTGAAACCACATAAATATCAATGAGGGTAAAAAGTCATAAATACGTTTGATGGCATTTCTTTGCATTCACAACAAAGAGCAGAAAAAATCCATTTGTGGAAATTCTTATCCACACGTGCTTTTCCTCGGGTTCACCCTGTCCCCTCGCATTGCAACCGCCCTTATCTTTCCGAGAAAGTTGACATTGATTCTAAGTGACCGACATCAGTGTCAGCGCACGTTATCTAGGGAGACCTTAAAAAATATGAAGGCTTTAAAAAAGAAATGCCTGTTTGCCTAGCTGTTACGTGTTTATAGTTTAGATAAAGCGAAAGGGGGACGATAGAAGTGATTACCGTATCTGCCTTCTGCAAACCGACCCCGGGTAAGCTTGAGTTTGGATTTTTTCGTCTTCGGAATTTCTAAATTAGGCTCCGAGGTAATTCGAAGCTAATTATCTAGAAAATTCATTAACGGAATCAATTTCGCAAAGAGATATCTTTTTCAGCAAATTGATTATATAACGTTTAAGGTCCTCGTTTTAATATTAGATAATCTCGTATGAAATTTTCCCTTTAACCTCTTGAACTTTAAAAGGTTTTCGCTTTCATACAGGTATTCCGGGTGTATATCTTCGATATATCTTTCTTCAGAGTTCACAATATTATTGCTTGGGAAACTGCTGATGTTAGCTTATCTGCATACGAATTTTAACTTTAAATGGATCAGCAATTTCTATATCGCCGTTAAAGATCCTTTCAAACTAAAACTTTGACACGTACGCATAGCAGGTGCGTTTTATAGATTTTCTAAAGCCTTTCACCAAGGGCTGCTTCCTTCTTTACGTTAATTTTAACTAAAAGGATTCGAATAACCCTTCGTTATTAAATTAAAATTTTAAATTCGCTTTGACTTAAATATAAACAAATTACTTAAGAGATTTGGGTTGTAAATTACATTCTGTATCAGCAAAATGATATTAAATACTAAATTTATTATTTTAAAAAAATTATGTGTTTATCAAACTGTCAAAACTATGTTTACTCCTTATTAATTATTTAATTAAGTAGTTTATTATTTCACACCATTGACTGCGTAACTTCATCTCCACCAAACTTCAATTTACAGTAGAACATTCGCATCACAGTTTTATTACTTTAGATTTAGAAATCTGAGTATGACTGGGATTCGAACCTTTATTTCCTTACTTGCGAATCAAACGTCTTATTCACTTGGTCGCTAACAGATATATTAAAAAATATTTCAATCTACTTTAAACAAATTCGTTCTGCGTGAAATTCGTCCTATAATATTAAGCAAGCTCCAAAGGGCTTCCAAAAATTTTAAATAGAAAAGTTAATCAACTGAGTTTGGATATCGGATTAAGCAACGTACCTTCCACACCTTAACGTTCGTGATATGTATCAGCAGTGCTTACAACAATAACTATTACTGCGCCAAACTTAAAGTTATATTGAACCCGTGATTTGTCTTAATATTAGGTTGGTACTGTTGGCACTTTATCAAGCGTATTGCTGTTCGACGTGAATAAGGCAAGGTATGTCTCGAAGTTGTTAGAATTGTACAAAGGCACGTGTTTTTTATTCCGAAAGCCGTCTCAGCTTATTTCAACGTTTTCCGTTTCTAGAACTCTAGAACGCCCTTTTAAACAAAGTCATTCAAACAAGTTTATTTTTATTTATGTATGCTACAAATTTGGCTTATTTTATACCACCATTAAATATTCGTCTTTGTTTAATAATGTAACGTAGTGGGTTTGACCAATAATGTCAAAAGGTAATAGAAATATGTAAGTTAACTAAATTTAGATAGAATTATTTAACTACGCCACGTGGGGTTTGCTTTCCTGCGAGAGGTTTTATATTAGAAGTCTGGTTCAACTAACATAACATACTCGTATATTGTCCGAATTTTGAATTACATTTTACAAATATTATTTAAAGTTAAAGTTACAAGTAAACACTTAGACAATTTTAGAGAGTACGTACAAACATTAAAGTTAGCAAAATAAAACAAAGGGTTAACTACAAACTATTAACAAGTCTTACAATGATTTGAATTACATTAAATTAAATACAGAACAATACTCTTACATAGAACTCATAGGAAACACCACTGAGTACTAAGGATGGGACCTGACTTTATAAGGACATTACTGTTTAACGTTTGCACTGACCGTGATTCGCTTCTGTTAAAGTGATTCCTTATATAGGAATGAGATCCCCACCTTGTACTGATATTACAACATTCACCTTGAACCACGAACGTGCTAATCTGTATATTTTAAAGAATGCAAATTCATCATTTTATGCAGCTGCACATATCACGTTTAAGTTTCATGGTCACACACGTGCATCTCGCTCATGTAATGACCCTACATAGCACGTCATATCAATGCGCGTGGCAATGTATAACATCGCTTTATCACAATATGACAACCCAACAGTTCTGTTACGTTGATACCATAGCACTTTGATAAAACCTTAGCAAGCGTTTGTTTTAACAGTAATAACGAAGTACAGCAAAATTGAATATTTTTATTATTTGCAGTTTTATGGAAGACCATTTGAAATATAGATACATAACAAAGACTCCCCCGACTTTGATTTATCTTACCAGTTAGGTATGTATAGTCCTGGTGCCTTTAAAACATCTTCTTATTCTTATAGTGCCGATTCCTAACGAAGGTTACCATCAAAGCTACTTCTACTCTGAATACAGCAGCATATATCTTCTTCCAGCGCTTTTTTTCCTTCTAAATATTTTACTCTGCATGATGAATTGCAGCAACTGGTATTTTTCGTTTCGCATTACATTCCTCTTACATTCCTTTTCTTGATTACGTTCATAATTTCTCTGTCTCTCTTTCCAGTTTTTTGAAGAACTGTCTCATAGCATACTCTTTCAACCCAAGGAATTTTAAGAATGCGGCGGTATATCCACATTTTCAAAGCTTCTGTCTTTTAACTGACGCTTGGGTGAGCGTACGTGCTTCTACTCCATACATAAGAACAGGTAGAACATACTATCGTACAATTCGTATGCGAAAGTTTCCTTAGTATTATTTCTACTTAAAGTGACATACCGTTGCAGGGCGTTCACATGTTCCCTCTATATGCCTGTGGTTTGCGTGTGAAGTGCCCTACAGACATAGAAGACCTACAGCTTAACGTGGGCTCCGAACCACGGAAGTGCTTGCACTTCTACTCCAGAGAAGATTTTACTACTAGGCAAAGTACCTCGATGGTTTACCATTGCATTCCGAGAGAAGCGGTCGGATATTTTCAATGTATGGGCGGCCCTTAGAATCAAACTCGGGCTAAATCTAAATCTCAGTGGTCAGACGCATGCTAAACCAACTGAACCGCGACCGTTGTTAGTACCTACTATGAATGCTAATCTAGCTTGTACTATCCGATTTTCAACTTCTAGACTATGATCCCATTCCTGGTTAATATACAGCCCAGGTATTTATACTTTTCCATTTGTTCCGATCGATTTCCTTCGATCATAATGTTAGTTTGCTCATTTCTGGTTTTGATAATTACCATAATTTTGGATTTTCGTTAGTTTAGTTTTAAACCAAATATATTACTAAAAAGGCTATATGTTAAACAGTAGCGGCGATAAAATGCAACCCTCTCGTTCTCATGGTTTGATTCCAATAGAGGTTCATGTTCCAGTACATAAGACTAGCCCGGGACGGAATACCACAAGGCTCAAAAAATCGACGTAGAAAGAGATAGATTGAAAGTTGGCAGTCATCATTAGGAGAAACGCCATCGGGAAAGTGCGAAGAAAAACAGGATATAAATCTACAGTAGAAGATGAAGAAGAACAAGAAGAAAATAATACATACATCTTTGTCATCCAGCCCTATTGTAGTTAAAATTTCTAAAAACTTTTTACGTTGTACACGGTCGTTTATAAATCCTGTTATGAATTATCTTTAGAAATATTTGTTACATTTCCTAGCGTTTGTTGTTTTTGGTATAGTTACAAAGGTTGACGTTAACCATTCCTTGTATTATACATTATAGGTATATTGAATAATTTTGTTAGAACATTTATTCCTGTGTCGTTGAGCATTCTTATCAATTCTGCATGTACTTTATGTGGTCCTGAAGCCTTACCGCTTTTTGTCCTCTTGACTGCGTGTGTCACCTATTCTTTAGATATGTATGGCCAAGTACTTGCGTCTGTGTAATTAAACTAATGAATTCTGTTGCGAGAGGAGCAGACAGCCACGTATAAAAGACCTCGATCTTTCACGAGACCGGCAATACCCCGTCGTAGTTTTATAGGTCGTACGCTTCTCCGTGCTTCGGAGGGCACGTTAGCCAGCAGTCCCAGATAACGCTGCTGGTAGATCTTCTTCGCCTCTTTCAGCAGGTAAGGTTAGTCTCCTGTCCGGCAGACGTGCAAATAGGCCTCACATAGCTCTCATACTATTATTATTATTATTATTATTAACAAACCATTGGCCTAGGGTTCGGCCATAAGAGGAAGAAGAATTCTGTTGTCACTAAATAACTACTGTATATACAGCTTCCATGTTGGTAGCTTTTCTTCTGCATTCAATTATATTTTTCCATCATTTTTCAAAAGTAGGTACATTATGTTAGAATTTCGTGTTCTATAGTTTCCTGTCACTTCTTTAATCTTCTTATGTACTAGATTGGATGTATTGTCCAGTTCTTCAATTTCACCACATCTGTCAATCATCAATTTTTGTTTTTCTTCTTATATTTTTCTACGAATCGTCATCTGCTTGTATTTTTCTGTGTTTATATATTTCACTTTTCTGCGATCCTCCATGAGTTATTAGAATTTCGCTATTCATCCATTTATTCTTCTGCATCTTATTTCCTGATGTTATTTGTTCTCTAGTTGTTTTCAAAATTGGTTCTTTCAATGTCTTCCAAATTTTGTTTATAGAGAGTTATCGCAAGTACTACGTTAAATTTCCGTTAACGCTAAAATCACATGATGTTATACGCTATTTTATTTTTACGGTAAATGACAATTTTGAGTTATCGCACGCCGCTATTTTACCGTAAGCTAAAGTTTCCGAACCTAACCTCAACACATAAAATTACTTGTTTATAAATACGGCAACATAACCTCACTGCTCAAAATAACGTACGCAAAAACCTTCCGCTATTTTATGAAAATAGCGGACCGCGGTTATTTATTTAGCGTACGCTAAATGTAGGTGCATGCGCATTCGTCCGATTGTACGAAAATAACGTACGCTAAATTTAGCGTTGTACTTGCGATAACTTCCTAGGTTTTCTTTTACCTATCTCCACCTGTATATTTGGATCTTGCAGTTTCTGTCTATTTTTATATGGTTACTTTTTATTTGGTCATTTTCTTTAATCTTGTATTAAGTTTTGCAATCATTAGGTTATGCTCTGAACCATTATCAGCCCCGGGATATGTTTTCACGGAATAAATGTTATTTCTAAGCCAGTATATAGTCTGATTTATTATTATTTTATTTGGAGTATGAGCTGGTACAGTCCACGTGTAGAGCCTTCTGGGGTTAGTTTAAAGTAAGTATTAGTATAACTATAAGCTCTTCTTGACAAAATTATAAGGGCCCATCTCCACGGTCATTTATTGTACCCAACCCATGCTCCTTCTATATCTTCGTGTTCGTGTATCTTTGCATTCAGATCGCCCATTACTATAGTCAGTTCCTGTCTTTTCACTAACTGTCATTCCGACTTTAATTGTTCATAGAACTCTTCCGCCATATCCTCGTTATTATCCGCAGTTGGGGCATACACCTGTACTACAGTAATTTTAACAGGTTGTGCTGCTGTTTGTAACATCATGATTCTGTCTGTTAATTGGACAAAATTGATAACAGATTTCTGTAATTTCTGCTTGACCAATATTGATGTTCATATTCATGTACATTTTGCCGTTATGTATGTTATGTTCTCCTTTTCCCAACCAGCGCATTTCCCTTATACCTAGGATGTCTGCTTGTAATCTCTCTTCGTTTAAATTTCTAAGCTTTCCTGTTTCATATAAACTTCTAACGTTCCAGGTTTCAATCTTCTGGGCCGACCTAGGGATTCTTTACACCCTCTGCCCACTTACAGGCTGCCGGTGACTGAGGGTCATTTCCTTTGGGTTTTCAGCTATTGATTATTTTCCTGGAAAATTAATTAGCACGTTTCCTTCCGACTGCTGTTATGTTAATGTACAGACACACTTTATCCCCGCCAACATATTATTCAGCTACAATTATTCTTGTACACTCGAATTCCATTTGTAGTTGATACTGTTAGTGCAACTGCCTACTACCAGGTCAATTTTGTTTTGATTTCCCCTGTACCTGACTACCTGACATATCTGACAGGCTTTCGCCTATCCACCACCTGGGGCGCCCGATAGGGGATCTGGCAATCCGAATGGAATTCTTGCTGCTTCTCTTACGTTCCTTGGACCGAAAGGTGTTCCTCAAAAGACTGTTCTTTTCCCTGCGTTAGACTCTCACTCTGTAATTTAATTGAGTGAAATTTCTTCTTTGTCTTCCCAAAATTTTTGAACCTGAAGTTGGGCTTGTGATCTGATACATCCCTGGTGAACCCTGATGGCCACAATAAAAGTTTTAATAGTTTGTTGTGCTTTTAAGAGTTCACCAATATTCCTGTTAATTTTCTTCGTATATTAAGCTTCAAAATTTCGTCTTCTGCATGTGATCACTTCATTGACTTAATAATCCAGCTACTGTTTAAGAATATAAAATTTCAAAATATTAAAAGTATAACTTCAAGAGCGTCGAAATAAATAAAAGCTAAATTTTAAAATCCCTTCTGTCAGCTCCATTCTTAGATTCTTTAAATTTTACACGAGATGCTTTTGTAAATAGGATATTTTTTCAAATACCTTGAAATAAATATCGGCTTAAGGGGATATATTTCTTCTTCGAACGTTTTATTCCTCGAATATTCTGTTTACGCTACATTGTATTTATTGTTCTGACATTTTATTCCATAATAGCTCGGTTTTATCTTAGGTCTTTGAACTTTTCGATCTTTTTTAAATTGGTAAATTTTCTCTGCTGTGTTTTTAAACAAATTGGTTATGAATGTGTAGTTATGCGTAATTTAATCATTATTATATTCTTAAATATCCCTTTATTTTATTTTTTTATTTCTAGACATCGACGGTACAAAAGGAAGCCTAACTAGCTGTTTATGTAAATCCAACAGTGCTTTTACCACACAATTTAATTCGCCTATCTAAAAAGTAAGTAAGAAATTAATTTCTAGTAAATTTATCAGCCTATAATATTACATCGTTCATCATGTTAATTTTCTAATCTATGTCGTATTAAACCCAGTTTGGTCAGCTTTCACCTACAAATTCTGAATTTCATTCCACCGCCGCTTAACTTCTTTACTTAATTTGGTGCCCGGAAAAATAACTTGATTAACGACGCGGTCAGCGAGTGAGCTTTTGAGAAATGAATAATAGGAGCGCATCCCTTTTATTAACTTAATTCTTCTTCACTATCTGACACGGTCTTCTCAACAGTTTTTTCTTTCTTAAAAAGTTCCCCTCGTTGGTTTCATGGTTTTGTGTAATTTAAAAACGAATAAAAATCGTAAAAGTAAACACGAAAGCAAACAACCCTTAAAATTTAATAACAGAAGTTAAATTGGAACTAGCAGTGAAAATATGGTAATTGTCCGTATGTATGGCTTCGAAAACATTAAATGTGTTACTGTACTTGGTTTTAATGCCTAAATAAATTTATTCAAGACCACGTTGTATCTGACATCCTTTGTGTATTAGGTGCTAAATTTAAACGAAAACCACGTTAGCATTTTGGATACATGGCCGAGAATGAGACCGTTGATCAAAAAGGTTTAGTTCAAGCATTTGATAGAGATAATTAGGGTTATGCCCTCGAGGTTGGGAAGTTTCAGTTCAAATGTTCGAGACACCGTCGCGACGACAGACAAATTTTCCCCTAAAACCACTACAGTAAAATGGACCTGCACGCTTTATTTGACTAAGTGCAGATCTAATTTATCAAACAGGATTCAGTTCCATTCTTTACCTTCATTTTTCAGTTCTTTTATATTAAATTCTTTCGAAAAACTTCTTCTTGTAAATCTGATAAATGCTTTCTTACAAGAGTTCGCTTTGTCCTGTCGGCGAACTATCAGGCATCCATTAAGGATTATGATAACAGTCGAATAAAGTTGCTTCTGACAGGACTAAAACCGCACTAATCTGCGTACGTTTAGGCCGTTATACGAATCGGTGCGATTTTATCAGGTCCGGTAATTTATTCCGGCATACACATTTTCTGATGGCGGTGTAAAAGTTGATATTTGCAGTATACTTCAACCAACTTGTTTAATTTTGTTACAACCACAAAATTAAAGTAGCTATTTGGGCTAGGAAATTAAAATTGCTGGAAAGTCAACACTGTAAACTCGTTAGGGGCTGTTATGTGCCCTTCGTAAGTAGCAGTACGGGAAATAAATTGAATCACCCGGAAAATGGTTTAGAAACCCCTCTAAAATTCCGACCTCGAGCGTCAGTAATTCGAAAATAGCAATGGTATTTTTGATAATGTTCATTCTCTACTGTTCTCTTTTGAAAAATTAATCTCGTGCTGATTTTCAAAACATAAATGCGTTTTAATGGAAATAAAGGGATTCCAAAATTTAAAAAAAAATTAAATTCTAAACATTAATAGAAGGATTACAAAAATGGTTATTTTAACTGCTCAGTTTTAAATTTTCTTTATCATACATAAAATATGTTCTAATGGCGTTGGGCCAAACTTAAAATCCTTACAGCTTTTATGTATTTATTTATTTATTTACACCTTCTAAACGGTGATATACTAAAGTTATTTCGGCCAGCCACTTTTAGTTATTTTTAAAAAATCGATTAGTTTTCAGAAAATATATTTCTTAGCTGAACAAGATAGTTTTGAGTTTTCCTTCAAAATTGCTAATTCGAGTTTCTTTTTGCTGTCATTAATTCGTGTTTTTCCCAAGTTATATTAAAGGTTGAAATTCTTAAAATTTAGATTTTTCTGTTTAATAATTTCTTAACACGTAAAAATATTTAAACAATATCGCATGTATAGTTTGTTCTCCAAAACATAAATAAATAAAGTCTTCCAAAATACAACTTTTAGAATTTTTATTGAGAATTCGTTCTGCCACTTTTCTTTAATTTTTTTGAAAAACTACTGATTCGAATTAAGTTATTTCACGGTTCTTTTATAGTTAATTTTGTTGTACTTAACTTTTCATCGTTTGAGTTCTGATTTTTTTCTTAAGCAGTTACAAGGCATATGCAAGAAATAAATTAAAAGGCAATAAAGCCCCAGGACCAGATTCAATCCACTCAGAAATATTAAAAGCGGAAGGGGAAAAGCTACAAGAAGAGAAATATAAATTAATTTATTTAAAAGGTGAGGGAAAGTGAACTATTGCCACCAGATTGGGAACTGAATGCGATCTGCCCGATATCCAAAAAATGGGATAAGTTAAAGTGCAGTGACCAACATATATATTAACTAACATAATTCATAACAGACTAGAACCACATTGCAAAAGGATAGTAAGCCAGAATCAAACGGTCTTCTGAAAAGGTAAATCGACACTCGACCAGATATTTATTCTTAAGCAGATATTAGACAACGTGGAAATACGAAGTAGATACGTACCAACTCTACATAGACTTCAAACAAGCTTACCAGAAGCGCAATATATGAAATATTAAAAGAATTTGAGATACCGGAGAAGTTAATACGATTGATTAAATGCACGATGGAACAACATTTATCCAGATAACGATACAAAATAAGACATCAGAAAAAGTGGAAACCAAAAATTGTCTAAGACAAGGAGATGGTCTATCACCAGTACGGTTTAATATAGCACTTAAGAAGGTTATAAAGGGCGTAAATGTAAACCGCAAATGGAATAATTTACAATAAATCAACGTAAATAATGATATATGCAGACGATATAAATGTAATAGGAGCATCAATAATCAGTATTCGAGAACCACTGATGGAAATAGTACGACAAAGCAAGGAAATAGGTCTAGAAATAAACGAGGAAAAAACAAAAGCGACGATTATTAACAAGAGGCAACAACAAAGACTGAGACAGAACCTGACCATAGAGAATTGCAACCTGGAAACAATCAACACGTTTAAATATCTGGGAGTGACGATAACACCGACAATATAATGAGACAGTAGAAGTTAAAATAAGATCAACACAAGCCAACAGAGCGTTGGCTTTACTTAACAAAGTGCTGAAGTACAGGAAGATTTAGAAAAATGTTAGGATGATGCTCTATAAAACCCTCATAAGACCAATTGCTACATTGCGTCCTGGACCTTTGCCCAACAAGCAAATGCGGAAAGATTAGGTGTCTTCGAAAGAAAGGTGCTAAGAAGAATATTAGGACCAATGAAGGATGGAAAAGTATGGAGATGACACTGGAATCATGAACTTAATGAAGAATATAAGCAAGCAGACATAGAGACATTTGTAAAGTTTGGAAGACTAAGATGGGAAGGGCATCATGTAAGCAGGATGGAGAAGGGGGAAGTAGCAAGGAGAATCGAAGAACAAATCCCTGAAGGAAGTTGAAGAAGAGGACGCCCAAGAAAAAGTTGGAAGAACGCAGTTAAAGAATATGCGCGTAAAATGTTAAATATAGGAAATTAGAAAAGGTTGACGAAGGAATGAGAGAGATGGAAACCGAAGCTAGAGGAGGCCAAGGCTCGGCATGGGCCGTAGTGCCACTGTGTAAGTAAATAAGTTCCAAGAAATTTCGAAATAATTTTCAACGGTTTTAGAGTTCTTACTGTCTGAAATTATTATTTTAATTATTAATTATTATTAATATAATAATGAATTTTATAAAATAACATCTTAAGGTCAAATAATTCCACCTTAAAAATTTAAATCCCTATTTTTTCTAAAAATAGGTTTTACTACTTTTATTTTGTTTTCTGAACTACTTCACACGTATTTCTTATATTTTTCTCATTGTTAGAATGTTAAACATGTTAAGAACATGGACATGATCCATTAATAGCGTTGATTTCGCTCACAAAATTGTTTTTTACATGAAATTTCCAAAATTCAAAGTTTTTATTATTCCTTTCTAAATTTTTAATTGTTCATCATCGTCATCATCAATGGGCCTTGGTCGACTCCGCAACAGCTCTCCAAGTAGTTCTATCCTGCGCTACTCTGTTCCAGTTGTTAATATTCGATTTGCGAATGTCCTCTTCTACCCCATCCTTCCACTTTTTTCTAGGTCTTTCCCTTGTCATTGATGCTTGTATATTGCCTACCATTGCCTTCTTTGCTTATCTAACGGCGTCCATTCTTATAACGTTTCCTACCCGCCTTATTCTACCTGCCTTGATCATCGGTATAATATTTCCATTTTCAATTTTTTTTTCTCTGTTTGCTTTTTTTTCTTCTCGCATAGTTCCATTCCCAAACAGGCCCAACTATATGCCTTAGTATTTTATTTTCAAAAGTTCTTAGCACATTTTCCTGTTTTTGTGTAATTATCCAGGTCTCACTTCCTTACAGAACTATAGTCTAGATATGGATTCTCTGGAGAGGAGTTTAAATTTAGACAGATGTTGCAGGACTTAAAAGCTTTTGTTACCCTGGAGTGTTCTTGTTCCGATCTCCTACGCCATAGCATTGTAGATATTGATTATGGAGCCAAGATATTTAAAGGTTTGAACTGTTTCAAAATTATAATCGTTCATAATTACATTTTGAACAATTCTGCCGCCTTCCCACCTTCCTACCATTAGATATTTCGTCTTCTCTTCATTGATTCTAAGGCCAATGTTTTGGGATTCTTTTTCCATTTCTACAACGCTTTTCTTTACCTCTATCACGTCCCGTCCTATTAAATCAATGTAATCTGCGAAAGCTAATATTTGTTTGGAGCTGGCCATTATAGTGCATTTTCAGTTAATCGATAGACTTCTTACTACCTTTTCTTAAGCGAAGTTAAAAAGTATTGTTGAAAGGCCCTGTCTAAGCCCTGTTTTTATTTTGAACTGCTCGGATATTGTACTTTGCAGTAACACTTTGCTCTTTGAGCCTTCCAGTGTTAGTTTCACCATTTGGATCAGTTTACCTGAGACTCCGAGTTCGCTCCTGTCTATCGAATCATAGGCTTGCCGTAAATCTACGAACAATTGGTACAATGTGATTTTTTTAAAACTCAATTGCAGCAGGCCGTATTCTGACTTAATACAGACCGTTCTAAGGTTATTAAGACAGAATTCGGCCTGCTGCAATTGAGTTTTTAAAAAATCACATTGTATATTATACTTACATTATATTCCCATGACTTTTCTAGTATTTGCCTTATGGTGAATATCTGGTTGATCTTTGATCTTTCCGCCCTAAAGCCTGGTGTTCACCCAGGACCTCTTCTGAATACACATGTAGCGTTTTGCTACAATGTGTCCAAAAGGGTTATACTCTTGTAATTGCTGCAGACTGTTCTGCTGCCCTTCTTGTGTATAGGGATTATTAGCCCCGTTTTGCATTCATTGGGTAATTACTCTTGTTCCTAGACTAGACTGTATATTTTTTTTACAGTTGTTCGCCTCCGGCTTTTACCATCACAGACTTAATATTATCTTCTCCGACTGCCTTATCACGTTTGAGACTTTGTATGGCTTTCTGCACCTCCTGTTATGTTGGTGTCTCAATTTATTGCTCCACTGTCGTCCATATTCTTCTTCTTCGTGTACCGAATCCGCTTATACAATGTTGGCTATAAGTATTATTCGCAGCTGCTCGGAATAAGGAAGATGTTGATTTGCCGAACTATTCTCGGAGGTTCTTCAGCCAAGAGATTCTTCTTCTACCAACACCTCTGTTCCTAGTATCTTGCCTTGCATGGTGAGGTGTAGGATGTTGTACCTCTCGGGTAATGTCGCATTATGTGTGCAAATATCAATATTTAGTTTACGTATTTTAATTGTTTGGATTGCTTCCGTTGTTTTACCCAAGCGGTTCAGTACTTCCTCGTTTCTTACTTTGTCCGTCCACCTTATGCGAAGAATCCTTACATAAACCCACATTTCAAATGATTCTAATCTTTTAAGAAGAGTGTCGGATTCAGCTTTCGAAAACATACAGAAGTACTGACAATATGTAACATTTTGCCAATCCAATTTTTAGTTATAAGCTTAGATTTCTACTTGTTAGAATCTTTTTCAATTTAAAAACGCTGATCTCGCTTTTTCTATCCGAATTCTAATTTCCTTGCTTATATTCCATTTTTCATTTAAACTACAACCTAGATAATATATGTAATATTGTCGACTTTCTCAAGATTTATGCCGTAAGCCGTAATTGGTGTAATGATTGTTGGTTCCTTGCTGACGATCATATATTTGGTCTTATTGTGATTGAGCTGCAGACAATAGTCTTTAGTTACGTACTTTGTCAAATGCGTTTTCAAAATCTGTCAAGCACAAATACACATTTCTATTAACGTCTCTACACCGTTGCATTAAAACCTGGATGCTAAAAGGAACCTCTCGTGTTCCGAAGTTGCTGCGGAAGCTCTTCTATTTTCCCATATATCCTAGAATAGATTATACGAAGGAAAATCTTTAAAGCATGACTCATTAAACGTATTGTTCGATATTCACTACATTTCTTGGCGTGAGGCTTTTATGGAATCGTTATGAAGATCGATTTCGGCCAGTCTGTTAGTATGTTCCTTGAGTTGTAAATATCGTTAAATAGCCTTAACAGGGCATTCCTTCCTGTATCATCAAAAAGTTTCAGTGCTTCTGCTGGTGAGCTCTAGGTGCTTTTCCGGTTTTTGCTATGTATCCAATTCTATGGATGGTTCAATTGTAGGAGTATCTAATTCGATTTCAGGTCTTATGTTCTCGAACATCTCGTTCCACTTATTTAACTTCTCCTCTTCATTCATTATCAGCTTACCATCTTTAGCTATGGCCATATTAGATTTATTATCAATCGTATCAACGCCTTCTTTATTTTTTTTAAACATGTTGAAGTTGTCATGCTTTCGTTGCAGTTCTTTAATTGTTTTGCATTTCTTTTCATGCTAATCTTCTTTTACTTTTCAGATTTTTCTTCTAATCATTTTGTTGATTTCTTCATACCTCTCTTTGTTTCAATTCTTGTATTTTCTTCGTTCCTCCATTAATTTTAAAATTTTGTCACTCATCCATTGATGTTTTTTCTTATTTTATTTAATATTTAACCACTTTTGTTCTGAACTTACTTGCTGAGTTTCTTGTATGTTATTAAAATCATTTTCCGTTTGTGCTCGTATCGGTTGGCTGTATGTATCGTTGAGATTTGCATCGAATCTTCTGGGAAATTTTGATTTATTCAGTTTCTTTAGTCTAAGGGTTATTTCACTAAGAAGCAGGTTATGATTCAAGGAAATATCTGCTCCTGGGTATGTCTTAACAGATTTAACTATGTTTTTGGATGTTCTGTTTATAATGAAATAGTCAATTTGATTCCTCATTTGAGTCAGCCGTAGATTCCCATGTGCACAAGCATCTTTCAGGAAACTTAAAGAATGTATTCGTTACACACAACTGATTTTCTTTGCAAAATTCAACAAATCGAATCCCTCCCTGTCGTTCCTTGCATCTAGGCCAAAGTCACCTATTAAGTTACTCTTCCTTCCTTTACCAACCTTTGCATTTAGGTCGCCCATTAATATATTTATATCATTTCGCTTGAGCTTTTCAGTAAGACTACCAATGCCACTATAACATTTTTCAAGGTCCTCTTCTGTACTCTTGTCAATTGGTACGTAAACTTGAATTACATTTATGTTAAATGGTCTAGAATTCAGGTGAATCATCATGACTGCCTGATACGTATGTATACTACAGATCTAACGCACTTTTCTACTTCTTTTGTTACAATTATCCCTACTCGGTTCCAATGATAGTTGCTTTCTTCGCCTAAATGGTATACAGTATGATCGTCAATAGTGCATTTTTCAAAGTTGGGCCATCTCAATTCATTTGTTCCTAGGATAGCTATATTTTAACGGTTCATTTCCTTTATTGTATTATGGGCCTTTCCAGATTCATGAAGACTATTAATATTCCATATTCCTATTCGGAATCTTGGTTTAATAGATATTGGTTTTCCGGGAGATTCGTGCTCCATTTAAGGAGCGTCCGTGCTTGGGGCCATTCGTTGAGTTTGAAAACGACAACAGTCAAATAGCTTTTGGTACATTCTTAGTTTTTACTGTCTACAAGGGTTCAAATACATTTTTGTCATATAAATTTTATTACCAAACGAGTTTCGTCATAGCTTTATATTTGTCTCTAGAAATTCGTTATGTGGCTTTTCTCTAATTTCCTGAAAAATTGTTCTCTCAATTTCCCTTGATTTTCTTCATCACTGGTAAAATAGACTTTCTTAATTGGGCTATAATCGTATCCTTAAACGTGTGAATACTAAGATTTTCAAATGTTCAACTCCTCGGTTTCTAATTGTTTGTAACCAACAAGAATTATCGCGAAGAATCTCATCTAGTTTACTTACATAGTTAGTAGTACCTTAAATGGACCACATTTTTTGTATGGTGAATTTTAATACCAAAGGAATAAGCCAGTCCAAAAAATAAGAATATTAGATTTCCTTCTCTGGAGTCTGGTATGTCGTTTTGTTGCTTTTCTATAATGTTTTTGGCCTTATCCCTACAGCATTTTTTCAAAAGTTTAAGAATTACTTCATCTTTAAAATGTTAGGCATTCGTTGTAAATGTTTACCTAAGAAATTCTCCGTGATGCAGTTGTGATAATTTAGGATCAACTGAATTTACTTCGGGCTGTTTATGAGTATTTCAAAATCGTCAAAATAATCCTGGCCTAAAGGACCCACACTTATTTCTGTAATTATTTAGAATACGAACAGCAGTTAAATGTCTAACAAACAAGTATGGAAAAACCCAACAGAGATTCTCCGCCATTTATTTGTGCAAATTACGGAAAGGTATTTGTTAGTGTTATATATTTTCCGTGTGCCTTCCTTTAATGTTCCCCGAAAACGAGGGAAAAGCAAAAATGGCCGCATACGGTAAGCCTTGGAGGTTTCTGTGATTAAAAGGGATTATCTCCATGGGTATCTTTGTCCATTGTTTTTTTACTTCAGAGAGCATCTTTTTACGGCTTTCTTTGATTGCTTTTGTCTTATAAACTCCTTTCATTGCCAGTTGGAAAGGACCGATAATTCTTAAAGTCTTAAGAAACTCAACATTAATGCTCTACTTTCAACAAAAAACGGATTGTTAAATAACTTTATAAAAATGAATTCAAACGATTTACATCTCATTTATATAACTGATGATCTCGGGAGAATGAATGAAGCATTCACAAGAATACCGAGCACTTAATTGTAATTAAAGTGGAAATAAAAACGGAATTGAAGTAAATAAAAATGTAAATTAGAAATCCCTTTTCATTTCGCCAGATTATTTTAAATTAAAACTGGAAGTAAGTATATTGTCTTAACATTCATTTACATGAAAAAGTCGATTCCTGACTTACAAGAAAATTTTATTGTTTGTATTTCAAATTTAATATTCCCTTAGAAAAGTTACGTGCTAAATTTTTGTCTTTTTTTCCCTTCAACACCTTGAATTACTATGTTTTCTTAACGGCTTAAATGCGGCCTTTTTTATAACTTTACCAGAACCGTAATTGAACAAATGCAAAATTATTCGTCCTCAAGTTCCTTGAGAAAGACTTCACAGAAGTTAATAAATTAGAGTGGAAAATACGAGCAGGAATTGTACGTTTTTGGTACCTCACAAAATGTACAACATTAGCTGTAATGGAACAATAAGAAACGCCGAGTACGACATGTTTAGAGAGACTATAAATTTGTTTCACGCTTCCCACTTTCCAGCCAGTGAATCAGATAAAAAGGACGACAAAACTTCTTTGTGTCGCAGCATTTCCCGTAAATTTACTGGCAAACCGCTTTAAATTAGCTGACTGGCTTGCATTTTTTCGGTATGTGCGATAAAATAGTGGAGTGCCTGTTATAAATTGAATATACCGTATATTGCACACAAATACGTAACATAAAGGCGTCATTTAGAACGTCTCACGCGTAAATTTAAGTGAATTTTCCACTGTGCAGTTCCAACATTCAAAATTTATGCCTTATTGTTAAAATTGTTTGCAAATTACAAAAAGAACTCGACTACCTCAAATTCACAAAATAGAAATGCATATCTGATTTTTATTTTATTATCCAACACTGCCGTTTTGCATACGCATATAAAAAAATGTAAAGATAAATCACAATGAAGTATTTTTGTTTGCTATTGCTTTTGCTTATGAACAGCAGATTATTGAAAAACTTAAAGAAATCTGATTTTCTTTTATTGCTTAGCAAACTGCTTCAGTTATTTGAACCACATTCAAAATTTTCTGCAAATTCTTTAAATTTTAAATTGGAAGTTGAATATTTAGATGCACCGTAACTGCAAAACTGAGCATTTACCCCACTGCGCTATCAAATACCCCAACACGCCATTGGTGTCTTTGACAATTTAACATGACTTGCATGACCATTTAGCATACATGATTTATTTTTGAAACATTAATTTATTGATACTAAATATTACTTGGCACTTAATACTTGATAACCTATGCATCCCTCAAAAGGGCAAAAGCCCCCCCCTGTTTTCTCCAGTTGTTCCTCTCTGTTGCTTCCAACCTCCAGTTCGATCCGGCACACTGCTCCATTCCTTCCACCCATCTAGTTTCTGGTGGCCTCTTTCTCTTTGACCATCCCTTGGTGTCCAAAAAGTGATTATTCGAGCCCAGCGTTTCTTTGCCATTCTTGATACATGACCTACCCAATTCCACTTCAGTCGCTTACATGTCTCGATAACGTCATCAACTCCTCTCTTCCTTCGAATTTCTTCTAACCTTATTTTATCTGTTAATCTTATGCACAACATTGATCTCTCCATTTTTGCTTGGGTCACTTTCAGTTTCTTGTATAATCTTTTGTTCAGATTCCAGGTCTCAGCTCCGTAGGTTACAGTTGGTAACAAACATGAATTGAAAACTTTTCTCTTTACAGTTTTTGTTGTCTTGCTCTTCAAAATCTGCTTAAGACTTCAGTACTTTTGTCAGGCTAAACTAATTCTTATCTGAATCTTTTTCTCCATTTTTCTTCCATCGATATGGTTTGTCCCAAAGGTCCCAAGTATAATGCTCTTGCAAATATACCACTTGATTTTGCTCGACCTTCAAGTCCAGCTTTCTTCCGTTCGTTAATCTATTTCATATTTGTAGCTGACAATGGGTAACCTCCACGTCCATTTGCTTCTTAATCTAGCTTTATAATAGGTGTTCATGATAGAAAGCCTATATTTTATAGTGAAGTCCACTAGTGTGTTACCTCTTCCATTTCTTACGCCTTTTCTGTTTTCCCGTAGCTTTTCCGTCTTCTATTCTGTGCTCCCCTACTTTACTATTAAAATCACCCATAATTATTATTTTCTATCTTGCTGGGTTCATTTCTTTCAATGCTTTTACCAGAGTTTCGTAATCCGGGGCTGTCATTGTAAGTAGGTGCATATACCCTTCTTTGTTTGCTTAAATTTAGTGTTAATGTCGCTATTCTCTCTGAGAAACCTCTTATTTCTTCTATGTAATGTTTTAACCTTTAGTTTATGTAAAGACCTATTCCATAAAGACCTTCTTTTTCTACAATGTAGTGCCAAATCCATTTTACTCTTTCCTGGATCCTTTCCCCTTCTCGTCTAACTTCTGCTATTCCCAAAACATCGTAACTTACTTTACTCAAAGCATTTTTATTGCATTTAGTGTGCCGATTTTTAATTATAAGTATATATGTATATTTCTTTCTGGGGGTATTTAAGTCTCCTGCTTCCCTGGGAAGTGCTATGTTACAGTTTTGCCTTTTCCTTTCGTTTTCCAAGGTCATTGCATGTGTCGTCACCATTTTTCCATTCCTATTTAAACTTAATTGCTACTGGCTCTTGAAAGGTACTACCTACTAACAGTGCTTGAGCCCACACTTTATTATTCTGTGTCGCGGTCTGACTTTTCATTCCATAAAATGTGACTTTCTTGCTGGTGTGTTTGATGAGTTACTGTCTTCTGATCTATTTCTTTTATTTTTACCTTCTTCTTTCTTCATTGCTCCTGTGGAATCTTCTTCACTAAGTTCGCCATCTATTTCTACAGTTTCTTTGTCTGTTTTTTCTGTTCTACCTCAGAGCTTCCTACTTTCTTTTGATTTATTATTAGAGTGTTATATTTTAAGACTGCATAACTCCGTTTATCCCTTTCTTCTCTTAATTTTGGTAATATTGCTTTCCTTTCTTTCAAAATTTTTGCTGGAAAATCTTCCTCTATTCTCAATCTTGTAGATAAAGAGTGAGAAATTTGGAATATTAGTCAATATACTAACACTTTTGAAAATAAATACCACTTTTCCTAGCACTGCTGATTTTATTTAATTACGAAATCCTTATTGTAATTTTAATACCGGGACATATAAGTGAAGAATGTTTTCGAGACACCGGGGTTGTTTATTGAAAACCGGGATGTCTGGTCACCCTATTGCAACAGCATACAAACTTCAGCAGCTTGTGGGAATTGCTTACACCATTAAGATTTAAACCTGTATGAGCTGGTGGCCAGTGGCGTACCTACGGGGGGGGGCTAGGGGGGCAGTCTGCCCCCCCCGCCTTCTTCCTTTTGGCGGCTTCGGCGCCGTGCATTTTTTTGATATTATATTTTTTTAATTCAACCAAAATAAAAAGTATAGTTATTCTTATTACATAATCCTATAGACGTGATAAAATCAAAATGGCACAGTGAGCAAGATCTTTATATTCCTTATAGCATAACAACCGAGCCCCCACATTGTATTTATTTTATTTTTTACCGCCCTGATAAATAATGTCTGCATTCATTTTAAAGTAGAAACCTTCCGATGCCGACGCACTGGTGGGCGTCGGCAGCGGTAACTTTCGTCCTTTGTCATCATATCGTCTTTCCCGGTAATATTTATAAAAAAGAACATTATTTACGATTTACGTCGCGGCGGCAAAGAACCCCTTTTATGTGCAACTTTATTTTTAAAAGAGCCGCCGATCCGTCTAAATGCAAACGTAATGTATAAAAAATTAAAAAGAATAGAGCAGTGTTCTGTTTTTCATTTCGACAATTTGCAGTTTGATTTTGTAGAGTAAAGATTTGCTTATTGTTTTAACTGAACTAGAACTACTATATTAAAAAAAACAAAAAAAATCGTTGTTCAAGTGCAAAAAATAGACAAAACAATGCGCTCCTAAAATTAGCTCAAACTAAAATTTTCGCCTGTCATTTTTTCCCTATAATATCTAAGGGTCCTAAGGCGCCTTCAGGACATATTGCCCCCTCCGCCTCCCAAAGCTGGTGGCGAAACAAACTGCTTACTGCTTTAAGTACAATATTCGCCAAAATAAACAGTACCGAAACTTAGTGTTGTGGAATTGCGCGTACAATATTCATCTCTAATATTTGGCTTATTTGTCATTAGTTGCCATATTAACATTGCACTGGTGTTAAAACCGTCTCGAAAATGACTCTTACAACTCAGGAAAAAGTGTTTATAGCGGAGTATTATTTACGCTAATACGGAAATGTACGAGATAATGGCCTAAGTTTGAGACAAGTCTCAGAAAAATATCGACAAGAGTTCAACAAAGAGGCCCCAAGTAAAGGTGTAATGTTAGCAGTGGCGGCTCGTGGGTAAAATAATAGGTGAAGTGCTATTGTGGTCAGCGGCGTCGTTAGCCCTTCCCCCCCCCACCCATTGACGTTTGCGCCCCCCCAATCGTAATGCAAGAATAAATACCTAATAATATAAGGTATAATACATTAAAAAGTTTTTAGACTTTTTGGAATTTTTACTTTTTCTTTCAAGTCTTGTAACAGTAAAGGGGAACGCAGTATATATTTTTTTCTATCCTTGACCGAATGATTGTAGAGCTGGTAAAACGTTTTTCCGACAAAAACATGGAGATTTTTAAATCAGATTTCAGTCATTCTTAAATGTTTATAATATAAAGCAGCAAGACTTATAGTCTGAATTCCTTGTTTGTCAAAATTATATTCAAAAATTGACGCCTAAACCAAGTGATATATCCTCACTATTTTCACATTTAGATGAAACAATGTTTCCTAATCTAACGAATACAGAAAATTGCATTATCAATTCCTGTAGTTGTGAAAGATCTTTTAGTGTACTAAGACGACTAAAAACGTATATTAGAGCAACAACGGGCCAGGATAGGTTATCAAATTTAGGTATAATTAATATTAATTTTCAGTTAGATGAAATTTCTGCGGAAACAATTAAATATCGTTTTGCGCAAATTGGTAATAGACGAAATGAACTTTTACTACCAAAAAATTTAAATTAATAAAGTGAGTTCGAAAAATTTCGCTATCAAAAGGGCGATATTAGATCTTATTTTACTATTACTACTTTTTTGAGCCCACTTTATTATAAATGAATATTGTATCATTCTGAAAAATATAAATCTTATTGAATGAATAAGTAGGTACGATTAATTTCTTTTTCTTCTGCTATTTTTTAATTTAACAAACTAATTATTAGTTTATATAGTTATAAATAGATAGTGTAGTAGATAGTAGATTATTATTATCTCAGGAACAGTAGAAACAGTAATAATTTTTAATAAATATAAGTTCGTCTAGTTTTTCGTAATACATATATGTTTTAGTATAAATATTTGTGCAATAAAATTTGATATTATTTTTCTGTACGTCTTTTTATCTATCAAATTTCATTAAAAAATACTTTTTATTTGGACTTACCTGATTTTTGTACACCAAGTCAATCCTTCTGTTTTTTAGGGTAGCAAGCAAAACAAACACTTAACAACAAACAGTACAAACACCAAAACAAGACATGAGTTTCAATTATTTGAAATCAGGAGCCTGCAGATATTTAATAAAATCACAGATATTTGATTTACTATTATTTTAATACGTCCTTTGTACGACACATATGTTTCAAGACTATATCTAGCATTTAACTGACTAATAATACTAATAAAGAAAAATAAGTAGGTTAGCGTCTCTCTCCTTATTGCGTAGACGTGATGTTTTTGTAAACAAGTAAAGGAACAGGTTCACGTATCGATTCATTTTGGTACAGTAATGAATTATAAAATAAACTAACACCCGACACGCGAAACGGTGTGGATGTAGTGAATGATTCGCCGATAAAAAAACTAAATACTTCACTCTAGCGATTCAACATGCCGCTCGCCGGTATGCGTTACCATGGCAACGAGACAACGTTAAAGCCAGTCAATTCCAAGTCTTCCCTTCAGGGGCGTTCGGTTCATTGGAATGCGGTGTAGACAGGGACAAAATAGGTTAGTGGCCAGTGACGTATATTATAGTAAATAATATGCATTTATAATAAAAAAATCCTCTCAATACGCAATATTGAAATGTCGAAAATAAAAAATAATTTGAATATAAAATAATTTGGATGCACAAATTTTAGGTGAAGAGGCACTTCACCTACTTCACCTGGCGAGCCGCCACTGAATGTTAGCAGTTGTTGAGAAATTTCGTCGCCTATTTTCAGGAACTGCAGCAACCACTGTGTGGAAATATGGTCAACGATCTGCAAAATCGTTATGAAGCTTGTTTGCACCGCAGTGGTACACATTCTGAATATTTAAATTATAAAAATTAAAAACGAAATACAAATTTTAATTTTCGGGGCCGTTTATTCTGGCGAATACTGTATTACAACAAAAAATATTTAACAATAAATTCATGTTTGCTTCAATATTGATTTCAATTTCATTATACAGCTTTGTTTATTCGTCTATGTTGTAACCTCATTCAAATTATTTCTTTCTTTCTCTTTTGCCCTCTTATATCTTTAGAGAGTCGAGGGGGCCAGACACACCGAGCCGCAGAACGGTCACCCATCCAAGTTCTGGCCAAGCTGGCTCTTGCTTAATTTTCTATATTTCAGTTTTATAAGCACTCCCACAAATTCTAAAAATGAAATATTCATTAAGGAATGAATAGCTACTGTAAAAGGCCTTGGTTTCTCATGTAGGCATTTCGGGTTCAATTCCCGAGACCGGTGGAATTTATGTGGTACATTTCTTTGTGCTTCAAAGGGCACATTAAGCTGGCTGTTGCAGTTATCATACTAACACCTTTGATAACCGTTGACGTTGCAACACTGTGGGCCGATCTTCTTGGCCTTTTTCAAGGGGTAAGGTTAACCTATTACCTGGTATACGTGCAAAGACAACTCTCAGAACTGATAGTTATGAGTAAATTATAATAAATTGGCCTAGGCTTCGGCCATAAGAGGAAGAAGAATATTCATAATAAGGTCAACAAATTTGAGATTGGTGTATATAATTTATTTAAACATATTAAAATAAAAGCACATAAAAAAAATATATTTTGAAAAACATATGCTGGTAAATAACTCATTCACAATCTTTTAAGCAGCGAGTAAATTAATTATTTTTTCATTTATACCAAAAATCATATGTCCAATTAATATACCACAAAAATGAACAACCTAATTCTTATTATAAATACATTACAACGTGCTCGTCTTTCATTTTATAAATAGTATAAGTCTATTTTGGCATTCTGCTTTATAACTGGCAGGAAATCGTGTACTTTTAAACATGACTACGATGTTAAATTACAAAACTTGAAGCAACTATTCAGTCTGTATTAAATCTAAAAAATTGATATTCTACATATCTGGAGTCAAATGTAAATTGGGGAGATCTTTTCCAAAAAGCATTTAGTTATATGTGAAAGCTGTTTTTGATGGAATAATTCCATGGATTTATCATGCAAAAATCAGGGAAAATATTTACAGTCAGCTTTAACTTCCTTAAAATCTTCTAATAAATGTTACCGTCAGAAAACTGATTTTCGAAAAGCTATGTCAACGTATTCCCTAAGAATTGGAAAGTTTTCAACAAAATATTTAGTTTTGCTGTTTAACTAAAACACTCTGCAAAAACTTACAAAAATCTAAATGAATAAACAAAGAGATTTCGATTAAAATTTTACTAAAATCATTGACAGAATTGTTTTGCTCAATTAAATATCGATTCGATACAGAATAAAACACGATAAAAATATAATACAAAATAACAAATATTAAAACTAGTTAGCAATTATTAATAATAGGGATCCATCACATTTCACGTAAGAATACATATAATAATTCTATGTACCTTCTATAAGTGTTGCTTGAATATAATTGATAGTACTTCAACTAAAAATATTCCTCTTATATATCAATCACACCTTTACAGCCTTTTCAGATTAAAAAAAAAAGTTACGTTAAACTTCCATATTTGCGTCCTGGAGGCCAAACCGTAGGCTCAGAAGATCCTGGCGTTGGAGCCCTCATAAAAGCATTTGCTATTGAATCTCTTAATCTCTCTCTAAACGTTTTATATTCCATATCGCTGCACTGTTGACCAAAATTAAAATCTGCAACTTCCACCGTGAACCTAAACAAAATCGAACAAAGTAACATAATCGATCGTCAACTTGTAATTAGAATATATACCTCGTCCTATTTTGTACGTAATATGCAACACCAAAAACGATAAGTACAACAGCAGCAAGACTAAAAACAACAGGCACTACTATGACAGAAAGCTGTGCTTGTTGAGTGTCTAAAAAACGAAAGTTAGAAAGTTCGCTAAACTTAAAATAAAATTATTACATATACCTTCATATACAGTAACAGTAACAGGAGATACAATTTTCCCTACGTCATTATATATAACAATAGCGATAGTATACTTTTGGGGTTTACGTAAAAATCGTTTTATAGGAAATTCACATTTATCGGATGAGTCGGGAGTTGGAACATCACAGGTTTCATTTCCAGTAACATTATATGCACCCTCGAAAATATGTTTGCAATAATGAAATTGTGGTGTTCCGTGGCACTTCACCATAAGATTAAGAACGTCTCCTTTATGTAACCAATAATTTCCCGTTACAGAAATATTCGAAACTGGAGCTAAAATTATTTAATTACGCTACAATTATGTCTAACAACTTTTAAAAAGGAACATACCCATGACTGTAAACTTTCTAGCAAAATAACCATAAGTCTTATTCACGTCAGGTGCAATTGTACTGTTATTAATACAAACATATGGAAATGAACCATTAAATGGTACCACAGTACCATTGATACGAACCATTACACCTGTATTACTACTTTTAACAGATCGTCTTGCTCTACTTCCGGAATCAATCGAATTATTAGTTAATTCCATAATCAACTTTGGCTTTGTAGTAATTGGCTTGGTAGTAGGAGTAGTGATAGTGGTACTAGTGGTAGTACTTGGTTTTGTAGTTGTAGGTGTAACGGTAGTCGTCGTATTCGGTTTCACAGTAGTCGTTGGTGCAACTGTGGTGCTTGGTGCAGGAGTAGTAATTGGATCATATCCAGCAACCACAAGTGCTTCTATTTTATGTCGTTTATTAACGTCAGTGTATCTCTGTGTAAAACTATAATCGTTTGTCACGCCTGAATACACGCAATCGACAAACCAATAAGTCAACACACTGGTTGCCGTGGTATTCAAATATTCTGCATCGGAGGCATTTAATACAATCTTGTGTGTAACTGGTTCAGCATTAGAAATATAACGGCCATCCATTATCTTATCTTTCTGGATTAAATCCATTCTGCCATTTAAATGTTCTACAAACAAAAGTTTCAAGCATACACCATACGTAAACATAATAAATACTAACCTGTGAGATCAAATCGTAAGCGCTCAGATGTAATTTCGAACCAAAACAAAAATCTTTTAGAAACGGTCACTTGTACTTCATACGGACCAGGTGGATAATTTTTGGTAGGGTACGTTACATTCCACGTATCGATAGGTATCTTAGATTCATGCTAAAATGAACAATTAGAACTAATAGTTGCATACTATTACAAAATTCCACTTACAGTTGCTGTATGTTCTGGAATACCGTTGTCTTTCCATTCATACATGAATGACCCCGATGCAGGATTTCCATCTTCGTCATATAATTTTGCTACAAAATGGACTGTTCCCCCTCGAACAGTAGGGCTATCACTTGTTATAATGACGAAATACTCACTAGCAAGTGCTGCAAACGAATAAAACAATAAAAATAGCAAGTAATAACCGAAACTCTTCGTTAACATCGCCTACCTAAACTAACTTTAAATATTATTAATAGACCGACATTTAAATATGTGTACATGTTGATAATAAACAAAATAATCTAGGATCTTAACAAAAATTCCATTTGCACATATAAAAAAAAGCACAAAATTATCAGCTGTAAAATCACAATAACAAATTTGACATTTAAAACGTCATATTCGAAGGACTGTTGTTATACTGAATATTTATTCGCTATGGTTACATTATATACAAGTGGCTGTTTTATCTAAGCAATATACCTTCGTAACGAATACGCTTTTTTATTAATAAATTATTCGGTACCTACCCGGTACACGCCCAAATTAGACTTTTTTAAGAAAAACTTACCTCAGTCTGGTCTATTGTTTTGCGTAAAATCCAAATTCGAAATCGAAAAATCGAGAATCGCGAAACATGTCTGGAATAAACGAGCACTAGCCCAGTCTAATTAGCCAAAATAATGGCAAATAGCCGAAATAATTCACGTAGTTTTGAAAATTGGTACATTTGTTTCTTGAGGTGTTCTGACAAATATACCAAAAGTCCCCGAGGGTGGGGGGTGAGCCGGGGGTGGGGGAGTTGTTTAAAGGTCCCTTTTTTCAGTTTTTCGCTAATAGCTCGAAGACCGTGAAGTTTATCGTTACCATCATTCTGTAGGAAAATGTAGGAGATAAAATTTCCAACCAAAAAGGTCCTATGTATTTTTACCGTAAGATCCATACCTTAAAAGTAGGGGTGAATATAAATAAAAGTTGTAAAATTTCGATTTTGCTAATTTTATTTACAAAAAAATAACTCAAAATGCTATGACAGTTATTTATTTATTTATTTAGTAAGGTTTATACTGCGGCCAACAGTACAAACTATAAATAGGCCACAGTTACAATTATAATAATTTAAACTAAAGAACTTACATCGCTTGCAACAACCAAGCAAACATTGAAAAGAATAACATTACATTAACATACAGTATCCTAGAAAGAGTAAACAAGAAATTAGGAACAAGAAACAACAACAAATCAGATCAAAAAGTTCAGAATATCATCGTTAAGGATTTTGTGACCTATATCACGAAAGCATACGACGGTTTTTCGTGTCTTTAAGTGGCTGATCAGTATTCTGTCACAATATATCTCCTTCAGTTTTGCGTTAATCGTCTCCACTGTTGGCTTTTCCCCTGATATTTGCTCCAATAATTCGTCAACAGAGACCTGAGAACCGTTATTCTGTTCTAAATAACATTGTATTTCTTCCATGGCTTTCGAGATATATTCCGGTTTGGGACGACCACTCATTTTTCCAGTAGGTACAGACGATGAAAAGAAGCGCTTGGGGCAGTTTACGTGATATATGGCATCAGCAGCTACAAGATCACAAACATTTATTATTCTCAGGGAAACCTGATTGCCCCACTCATCATTCCGCCTTGCCGCAGCTTGCAAAACTGTAGTGGAGTAGTTCAAACTGCAGACGGGGTACACCTCACAACGTCTTTCCTTGGGTTTTTTTCTGTATTGCGTAAAAATTCTCATCAATTGTTTCGGCGCAGAAGAACCACTTTGTTTGAAACTGGAACGTATATTGTGACGAGCGCGAACGGTTTGCTGGAGCTGAAGATGTTGATGGAGCTGTGTGTCTGGTATCAGCAGTAATTGAAGTAGCCCTTGTGTACTTCTTTCTGCAAGAGGCATGAACAACAATGCTTTTAACACCACTGGGCTGCTTATGCTTCCCATCTCTCCTGGTATTACTAGCCTTTATCAAGCCTAAAACACCTTTTTTACGCACTTTACACTTATCACTAGTCACATCCTTTTCACAAATGAAACATTTATCAGTCATGATTTATTATTTCAAATCAAACCAGAAAGAAAATTGCACAAGAGAAAACTACATGAATTAATTGTCACTTTTGTCACCATAGCTAGCCACAAAATAGTTATTTATTATACAAGACGATAAAATTGTATTTTACCTTCGAGGGCGTATTTTAGCGTCGAGACGCTAATTACGCTCGAGAAGATAATTAAATTTTATCGCCGTGTACAATACTCTATTTTTTTCTATAGCATTTATTTTAAAGGAAAAAAATTATAAAATAAATTTTAATTGACATTGACGTTTAAAAAATTACAAATCGAGTCACGTTTTAAAATGTCATTAGTATGGGCGTTTCTAGGGTTACAAACAATAAATAAATTACTTTATCTACCCTTGCTGTTAAAGTATACTTTATCTACCCTTGCTTTTAAAGTGATACTTTATCTACTCAAATTAATAGATAAAGTAGCACTTTAACAGCTGCTATAGAAAAAATAGTATTAATAATTTTCTTGATTTTTCCGGCTCGGCCCAGAGTATACAGCTGTAGCCGACAATGACGATAAGCATTCCTATACCTGGGCCACTATAACTTTGTTTGGAAGTTGTTAATCACATGATAGCCCAGTTGCCACTTGGGTTGCACATTTGGCAGGGGAGAAGGGTTGTAAACGACCCACCTTAGGTAAACCTCTTCATGTTGAAATTCAACCTGTATAAAAATTTGGCAACGTCTCGGAAATACTACCCCTTGACTGACCAAAAATGCAGTCATTCTCCTCCTCACCTACCCATAGCAGCTACCTGTCAGACACAAAGTTGTAGCAGCCCAGTATAGCTCCCTATCGGCCAGCTCCCTCAACGACGCCACGCAAACCCACCGTGTTTCAAAGCATACAGTAAACTCAAAAATTATTAGGAATGTCGCCCAGCACCCCAATGGGAATATAAAATTTGCCAATCAGACAAAAACTTTACATATTTAGAAAGTTTCACGAAAACAACGAACAGAAATCAACATTTACCAACTTTGTTTACTTTCACCGCACTTCTACTTCTAAGGTATTGATCTTACGGCAAAAATGAATAGAAGTCTTCAACGATGCGTGGTAAATATCAAAGTGCGAAGATGAGAATGAGGAGCAGCCCAGTTTGCGGCTGCCAGGGGGCGTCTGCAGATTTGTTATAAGAGGACGAAGAAGATGACGAAGATGACATTTTACTTAATAATAATTATAACTGACATAGCATTTTGAGTTTTTTTTTGTAAATAAAATTACCACACTTTTCAATTTTTTTGAACATTCATCCCACTTCTACTCCGAAGATATTGATCTTTCAGAAAAAATGCATAAAATCTTTTTGGTAGGAAATTTTGTCTACTTCATTTTCGTGTAGAATGGTCTTAACGTAAAAAAACTTTAAATTTTCGAGCTATTAGCGAAAAAGTGAAGAAAGGGACCTTTAAACAGCTCTCCCACCTCCAGCTCACCCCCCCCCCACCCCCGGGGACTTTTAGTATGTTCGTCAGGACACCTCAACAAACAACTATACCAACTTTCAAAACTACGTGAATTTTTTCGGCTAATTTGGCTAATTTCACCGCACTTCTACTTCTAAGGTATTGATCTTACGGCAAAAATGAATAGAAGTCTTCAACGATGCGTGGTAAATATCAAAGTGCGAAGATGAGAATGAGGAGCAGCCCAGTTTGCGGCTGCCAGGGGGCGTCTGCAGATTTGTTATAAGAGGACGAAGAAGATGACGAAGATGACATTTTACTTAATAATAATTATAACTGACATAGCATTTTGAGTTTTTTTTTGTAAATAAAATTACCACACTTTTCAATTTTTTTGAACATTCATCCCACTTCTACTCCGAAGATATTGATCTTTCAGAAACAATGCATAAAATCTTTTTGGTAGGAAATTTTGTCTACTTCAATTTCGTGTAGAATGGTCGTAACGTAAAAAAACTTTAAATTTTCGAAATATTAGCGAAAAAGTGAAGAAAGAGACCTTTAAACAGCTCTCCCACCTCCAGCTCACCCCCCCCCCCCACCCCCGGGTACTTTTAGTATGTTCGTCAGGACACCTCAACAAACAACTATACCAACTTTCAAAACTACGTGAATTTTTTCGGCTAATTTGGCTAATTTGACTGGACTACACAGGATCCATTGGGAATATGCACGAGTAGTCACGAAAGAAGATAGTCGAACCCGTAGGAAGCTCAAAGTAACTACGTACATTGCTCCGGCAGAACAACCGATTAGCCAAGCAAGCATGAAGATCAAACCCATATAGATTCCATTACTGCGAACTGAAGAACTGAGACGCAATAAATCACCAGGTACGTACGCAAACACCTGTATATGTAGTATGATCGAGGGGTCTTTGGATTGCGGTTGCAATGAAATTGGGAGTTGTCTCTGAATTTGGTTGCTTCTATTATTTTTATGTCATTGTCATCAAATAGATTAGGTAAATGTCAATCTTCCAAAAGTGAACAGATTAATTTTGAAATGGACGATGGCGTTAAAAGATGGTGGAAGTGGGTATTTTCGGATACGGCATGTAATTTATGTAGCACACGCTGTGCCCTTCTCAGAACGAACTATACCTGGAGACGGGGGTAGATTGACTCCCATAACGTCGCATTCCATTGATGCAACAGAGTGTACGAAAAGTCTAATTAACATTTGTAATAAAAATCTACACTCACCAACTTTTAGAGAATACTTAATAATGTTGTTGATAACTTTACACCCGAAAGTGGTAAATAGTACTTCATATGAATTTTATAGTTTTTACAATTTACTTATATTAATATCACTTTTAATTGCTATGTCAGATTGTACCGTGCCAAATGTTGGTTCTTCGTAAAATTTGGACAATAATTCGCCAGTTCTAGTGAGGATGAGAGTGTTGACAGTTCGACTATCTATAATGAAGATCCATTCTACAATAATTCTGATGATGCACATGAAGATCCAAAGAGCAAAAGTTTAACAAATTGTGACAGTGAATCTTCAGTTAGTCATTCAAAAATGGAAGGGGCACAACAGGACACAGAAAATGCTGGTGCAAAAAAAGTGAAGAAAACTAGAAAACGCAAGTGTAATAAGTCCGGATGGAAAAAGATTGCTGCAAAATTAGCCAGAAATTCTGGAAAACAGTATGCGTCATCTTCAAAGTCTAAAAAGTGATCAAAGCAAGAGAAATGAAACCTCCCTGCGAAGATAGTTGTAAGTTCAAATGCAATTCAAGAATTACTACAGAATTTCGCAAACTGTTATTTGAAAATATTGGGCTCTTGGCGACTCACGAAGACAACGAGACTATTTATCATGTATGATGCCTATTAAACCCAAATACCTATGTACTACCATCAGTATTATAGAAATGAATTCAAACGGCGATGTGATAATAATTCATTTCGTTTTGAAATAAATGGAGATCGCGTGTGTAAATCGTTTTTAAAATTCACTCTAGATATTGCTGATAGACCAATAAGAACTGTAATTAGCAAACGGAATGAAGTTGGTGAAATGGTTTCAGTCGACTTCCGAGGAAAACACGGAAAACATCATAAACTGAATGCAAGTATCAGTATCAAGGAAATGTTGTGTATTGGACCTAAAATTTACAATTTTAATGACATATAGTTGGTAACACTTATAGGGATCATAAACCCTGTATATGAATGAATAGTTGGTAACATTCAGGTTGGCACTAGCGTAACCGAGCAGATAAAAGCGAGCGCAAGGGCTCGACGCTTCCTTCTTCTTCGTCGACTTTGGTAAGAGAGGTTACGCTCTATTAACGACTTCAACTCAAGTGCTCCAACCACGTGTCTTTTGCAATAAACATTTAATTAGTAATTACGGTGTTTAATTTCGACTAAACCCTAAACACTTGCAACTTGCCGCTTTTTATGCAAAGACTTTATTAACGAGTAAAAGTAATTTTACTTTAATAAAGCTGTTAAAAGCGTACGTTTGGCATAATTTTCCAGTCGAAGACGTCACGAGCATTTAATCGGACACCAGGCGAAGATCGGACGTAGGATTAGAAAGCGTACGTGACCATGCTAGCTCTTTCTACCACAGCAGTTTAGACAAAGCTAACAAGCGAGGAAATTTGTATAAAAGCGGGACCGAAACCAAGACCAACAACAGAGTCCACCGGGACCGCGGCGAGGTAGGTCCTACGCCGGGACTCAACCCAGAGTTCACCGAAGACCGACCGTCCGAATTCATTCCAAATTTACCCCGAACCTTTCCCCACAGCGGCGCTGGAAGCCCACTCAAATTCAGTCCTTCCGTGCAAGCGGAGCCGAGAGCACGCTAACGCTAAATCCTGACAGCAGGGCTGTAAGCCCGCTGATTCTAAAACCCGACTTTAACCCCAAATTAACCCACCTGACAGCAGGGCTGTAAGCCCGCTAATTCCACAACCCGAATTTAACCCCAAATTGCCCAGGCCGAGGACTAATTCGATCAATCGAATTCATTACTGCACCAGTAACGAATCACCGTAATAATCCAATTCTAATAAGAGGTTTTACTCACATTATTTACCAATAGCGTGGAAGACGTGAATCCTGTACAACCCCGCAGGTTACCGAGTGACAGCGAGAACAAAAGAATCACACACCGAGGACCGGCACGTAAGATTGCACCTTAATTATTGTTTACTCGTTTAGGTTTCGAAATAGAGTCCGCACCGGCCGTACCCGTCCAGTCTTTCAATCGTACTAGCAACCGATGCCGCGAGTAGGCCTGCGAAGTGAGATTTGCCCGCTCGACGTACCGTGAAGAGTGCAGATTGAATATTTACTGAATATTTACGTTACGACTTTATAATTTCCGTTACCAGAAAGCAATTATTATTTCAAGTTATATTTATGTGTTAGTACCTAGTTAATAATAATTGTCTGAACTATATTTTATTTACCTGTATTTACCAGAATGACCTTATAATTTCTTAAAGCATTAAACAAGTTTTACCAAAATCTCTGTGTGGACTTTGTTATAGTAACGAACTTGGCCCATCTTCGACGCAGCTACCAGGAGCAAGTAGAAACCCCAAGTTGGAGGGTTACACACTCAGTAACTACAGTAACTAAGGAAATGTAAATTATTGTCATATAATAAACAAACCTAATGAGATCAATTATTCGTATTATTATTTTCTCAGCTTGAGAATACAAAAGGAAAGAATTCGAAAGCACATAAACTCCATACCCAGGATTGAAAGTCATTATAAAAGAATTCTGAATAATGAAGGCGTAACACGAAAAGAAAGTAAATTCGTTCATATTTACGGTCACAATTTTGCCTTCTTTCTAATTCGGAATCTTTAGGAATTCCTAATTTTTGAGTAGAGCAGTAGAGCAGTAGAGCTATTCTTTAGTTGTTTCACTTTTCTACAAACGGAACGATATCCGGTCGGTGGGCACCGATTCATATATTTATATTGGTTTAATATGTATAATAAATAACTCAAACAGGGCTAGCATAATAAAACTTTATTTGTAAATTAATAGTTATTTGTAGGCTAAGGCCGCGAAATTCCATTTTAGCGTACCGAGAGAAAAATTGTCGCCGAGGCCGCTTGCGGCCGAGGCAAGACAATCTCGAGGGCGCTAAAGAATTTCGCGGCCGAAGTATACACAACATTTTTTGTGCAGCTGTAAAAAATACATAATAAAACTGACATTTTCATATTATCTGTTATGTCAACTCTCATGTGTCAAATAAGTGACGTTTAGTTTAACGGCGTTACTAAGGGTTACAAAGCAAGTATGCGAAGATTGACGCCATCGAGACCGGTAAAATCTATATTTAGCGTAAATATAATATTGAAACCACGAAAGATGAACCCTGCCTCATCAATGCTATCCGTATGATATAAGATTTTAATAATAATAATAATAATAATAATAATAAATTTATTTCCCAAAAGAACAAGCATATACATGTGTACATCAGGTACAAATACAAATAAACCAACATAAATATGGACATCATGTGCATGCCTGAGCCCGATTTCGGGCGTATGGGAAACGCATTCGCTTTCTTAGTCAATACATGTTAATTTATATTGCTGACGACTGTAAGGAATTCTTGCAAATTATAACAAGGCATAGTAAGTAACATTTTTTTGAGTTTTGAGGTGAAGTTGTTTAGCGTTGGAGCTTCTGTAATGGGAGATGGAAGTTTTTGAAATAATTTTATGCCACTATATAGAGGACCATTTTGGCTATGTGTGTATTTAAATTTTGGCAGTCAAATTAGCATCAGTTGTATTCTCAAGGAATTATGATTGGCGCTTTAACCGGAAAACAAACAGCTGTCAAGTACTTTCAATACGAATTTTAACCTTAAATTATTAATAATCTAACCAATAAATGTACAACTGTATTTCTTCTGCAACGCAATAAACCAAATAAAATGTTCATTTATCTAAACCTCACAACACAAATAGGTACTACAAAAACGAATTCCAATTAACATAGGAATTTAGATAGGTACCTAATAAAATAAAATAATGTAAATGTATTAATAATTTGACAGTTTGACGTTTTAGTGACAACACGCGCATTTGACTTAAACTACTCTAGTCAAATAAGCACTTTAATCATAACACAGGCTTATTGTAATGCTATCCTTGTCGTGTGCATGGGGTTTGTGAACAAATGTACACGCGTGTTTGTCGTTACTAAATTCAGCGTGTGATGAGGCAGGGGTCATCTTCCGTGGTTCGACCTATATATCAACATAGCTTTAAGGCTAACGCGCACTTAACCACGCCACGGCGCGCCACGCCGGACGGCAATTTTAAATTACATTGGTTGTTATGGAATAACGCGCACTTATCCACGCCACGCCACGGCGCGTTATTCCATAACAACCAATGTAATTTAAAAATTGTCGTCCGGCGTGGCGCGCCGTGGCGTGGTTAAGTGCGTGTTGGCCTTTATACTGTTTTAATATGTAGACCAGAGATGCAAAATATTGCCATGGCAATTAAACGTGACGTTAAATTTAAATATGAGGTGAGAATACTGACGAATGTCTTTAGCGTTCTTCTTATCAACAAAAGTACTATAAACACTAAAAATGCACAGAATATACATTTTGTATAATAATCAAAAAGTTATTAATTCCATTTTCAACTGTTAAAGATTATTTGTCACCTTGTAACATTTCTAAATTTGGTTTTGCAGACGCCTTATAGTTAAACCTTACGCAGAACTTTGCGGTATTTTGAATTGCCTATCCGGCCTGACAATGTAATTTATAGTTTGGCCGTTTATTTGATTTAAAGCAGTTTGTAGTTTGGCTTGCATATCTAGGGAATTTTCGAATTTATTGGTGAGTTAGTCTTACGGAATTTTGTGTCGATTTCCGGGCTTCTGTCATTTCGTTTCAACGGGGTTGATTGTGCTTTTTGGGATATCGGAAATATATAATTTTTGATGCACGTTTATGTGGATAATCCAGATATCTAAGCATTTAATTGCGAGTTATTAGAAACAGCTTTGGTATGGTTTAATTGCCTGATATGGTATTTGTTGGCTTCGTTAACTCAAACACATGGTGGTTATAATTTCCAAACTCAAATTGAACGCATGTGGGCTTTCGACACCTTATAAGCCCGATTTACGGCCAGTTATTTGGAGTTTTGTTGCCAATTAATTGGGTGATTTACAGCCCGTTATATTTTTGGATAGTGTTACGGAAAGTTTTACGACCAGTTTTTGGTTAAGTTTTAAGGCCAGATTGGAATAGATTTGGATGATTAAGTAAACTTACGGCCTGTTATATCTTTGGTTATCTGTGGAAAATTATATGGCTATGGAAAGTTATTTGATGCCAGCATTTCATGGTTTGCTGTAAATATATGGTTTTGGTGGTTCCGTCCGTTGATTGTGCTGTTTAATGCAACCGAGAAGAATTCCTACCCTGTTTAGTGATTTCACCGAGTAACCTGTAAGGTAGACTTGTTATGTTTTACCTTCGTTCTGGAGACGTATGAATTATTGTGGTTCACCGTATAATCTTTGAGATACGTATCCCGTAAATTCAGATCACCGTACTTATAGGTTATTATTGTATAACATTTCCTAGGTAGGATTCATACTTAATGTTTTAATTTTGCTTTAGTGAATTTGTATTAACGTCATTTATATTACTTAAGTTTATACTTTGATTCCTTTTCACTTAAAATTTAACTACCGATTTGTTTGTGAATTTCAAGACACTTGAGTTGTCATGATACCGAATTTTTAGAGTGACGCAAGTACCTTCTGTTAGTTGCGGAATGCGCAGCGATTAATTAGTCCAATCTTTACATAAGCTTATGGTGCGCGATTTTAGATTAGCGTGGGATATAGGCCTGAATCTATACGATTACCGTCGTTTTGAGATCGTTAATCTTGCGAAACTGGGGTCCCCTCGACGACTCATTTGTAAACACTTATTTTGCCAGAACTTTTTATTTGAGTTCAAAGTTTGTTTGTTTAACCAGTCACTAAAATCTTGTTGATTCATTGAATACTTTTTATCACTTGTCACTATTTATTTGCTCCGTTAAATTACATGCATCGGCTACATTAATCAGTCCCTGTTATATTGTGTTGACGTGTTATACCTTTATTTGTTTGTGGTAGTATATAAACCACTAATTATATATTTGTTATACACCTATTTATATTATTGTCTGTTATATTCTATTTATCTTGTTTGCTTGGCATATATGTTTATATATTTACTTATCCGTACCATATATAGTTATTGTTATATATATATTATATCTATTCACTTATTAATTATTCCTTTATTAAATGTTTGAACGATCTGAGTGTCCTTTATTGTGTTTGTACTTTGAAGTTTTCAGGAAGTCGGTTATCAGTTGCCGATCTTATTCGACTGAAGAATACGCTCGTAACTCATTGGCGCTCATTTCTTTCTTTTACAACTAGTCGAGAACCCCGACCTTCCCACTGACAATCGGCGGCGTGTTCCCGAGAGCTACCTCGGTTATTTTGTTTTTACCCTTTTGGTGTAGCATAACTTAAAAACAAGTCAGTGCATGTTACATTTACACTAAGAAAAGAAACGTGTCCTTCAGTGAACCTAAACGTAAACCAGATTCTCCAACAAGATAACGTTAAATATCTGGGAATGCACCTTGATAAGCGACTTTCATGGAAAACCTACATCTGGAAAAAAGAATACAACTAGGGCTAAAATTTCGGCAGCTGCATTGGTTAATATGGAAAAACTCTCAGCGGTCGCCTGCGTTGATTAAAAACGGATATAAACTCCGTTTTTAATCAACGCAGGCGACGCTCTCCGTTTACAATAGATAATAAGCTACTCATATACAAGACAATAATAAAACCAATCTGGACGTATGGAATAAAGCTATGGCGGTCAGCTAGTAACTCAAATTTGGATATTCTGCAAATATTTCAAAACAAGGGAAGAAATACAAAACTTCAGCCAGAAATACCATGATAGACTTCATGCCCAATAAGGTTAAAATGCATCCGCTAGACCTCCCAAACAGATTTGCCTAGTTTTTATTTAGAATTCTAATTTTCGATTAGCTATAATATTTATTATTATTAAAAATAAGGTATCTTAGGAAAGAGAGCTTTCGCTGGAAAGACCTCTTGCCTGTTGTAATCTATTTCCATTCTATTTACTGAATGTTTTTTTTGCAAAAGCAGATTGTGAATTTTCTTGGACGTTAATAAAAATGAAAAATTCTAACTTTACCGTTAATCAAGTAGGAAGCTGCAATATTGTATAACAAATGAGCATAGTAAATTATAATCCCACATTTCAAATTCGTAGTGTGAATACTTTGATTGTGAAACTGTACAAGTGATGTTAATCAACAGAAATGTTTAATTTGTGTAATTAAACTCTCCTACCTTTAAATTTATTAAAGATTGGCTTTTACAAATATGGACGAACAATCTCATGTAAGTTGAGGTTATATTTATTATTACAGCTGAATTTTTATACTTCGCTATTGTGAGTTCGTTAATCAACAATAATTATAAATATCTTCTGATTTTCTTGATATAAATCGAAGATTTTTTGTATGGCATTGCTTTAAGAATGATACTGTCAAATTAATATCAAAACATGTTCTGAACCTATGTGTTCACCTCACTTTGTTTATTATTCAAAATATCCGCAATAAACTTATATTAAACATAATCGAGTAATTACATATTTGGGAGTGTAATTATTAATCGTTAATAATGTTGTTATTTATTAAGGGACGTTATTCCGATCAGATTATTGGCATGTTATGTTTCACAGAAACCCCTGCTAGAATCTGAATGTGAATTGTTTTCCCTAATTCACCTAAATAATTCAAACATTTACTAACTCAGTTATTGCTAACTAACAAATAAGTGAACAAGTATGTATTAAGATTCTACAAATACAAAATAAATCTCAACTTAAAACCAGATAAAAGCAAAAGAAGTTCAGAAAATACATATTTTACTAACGAATATTTTACTTGGTTAGTTACAATTTCCATTATCTTCTTCTTGTCTTTATCCTTTTTACCCTCGTTAGGTCTCAAATGTTACTTCGTATTTAACTATCCAACCATTTCTTCCACTTCTAACGGTTCTTGGCCATTGCTGTTGCAGTTTTCCTGCAGCCCCTTTTCTCTCGTTTCTTCATTCATGTATCAAATAAAAAGACAAAATGATACACTGGTGGACGGATAGAGTGAAAACAGCAGTAAAGAGGAAAAAGAAAGATGGAAAAGATACATTCTTCTTCTTTCTACCACCATTACCCATTTGGGTTTGTTGTTCTTTGTTTCCAAAATTTCTTATCATCCCAGTCTCCTTCTCTGAGGTTGCTTTCTGCCATTGCACTTTTTATGTATGTTTTCCAAGCTAATGCTGGTCTTCCTCTTTTACTTCTACCCTCCGCTGACCACTACGTTATTATCTTCGGCCATTTATTTTCTGGCATGTGGTTAACGTGTCCATACCATTGGGGGAGCCTATTTTCCAACGTTTTAAATATTGAGCAAAAAAGATACCTAAATATAGAAAATCCACACGACTATGAAGAATATAGTAAGCAGTAAGTAAAAAGATCATACAGGAAGAAAAACGAAAGGCATGGATGGAATTTGGAAAAAAAATGGAAAATGCACATAAAGAGAATCAGAAATTATACTACGGCACTTAGAGAGAAATACGAGGAAAACAAAAATTGATATAATTAATGTTTTTCAATTGAAAAACCTCAAACTTAGTAAAGGTATCAGCACCTACACTCCAGGAGGAAGTACAGCCTAAGTTGCTTTCATACCCACTTATCTCGCACGCTATGCATACGGAGTGATTTGGTAGGCACCTCGCCTTCGAAAACCGCCTACCTCCCCTACTTCACTACTGTGTTTCGGTTTTAAAATGACCGGATAGGCCACCGCCGAGCATCCGACTTGGGTTTGACCCCGAGATCGTCCATGCCTTAACCATTCAGCCACTCTGGCGATAAAAAAATCAAGCTACCGACATTATAAACAAACAAGAAGAATTACTTAAGAAATAGCATAGTAGTATAAACGAAGAGCAACAAAGAGTTTTCACAAACCAGAAGGATTAATTATTGACGCTTTGTGCTATGAATATAACTTACTTTTATACGTTATATAAATGTTTAAACTTAAAACTGCCAAGGTGGGCAAAGGAAATGAACTATGGCCAGATACCATAGGACGATACGGAATCGGAAACATGAACCAAAATGTAGGAATCCTGTTAACAGTTTGTACACAACATGGTTTAAGCATAACTATTTAATACAGCTTTTCGATTGAAAGATACTGGCATCAGCTTGATCACATTATAGTTCGTAGAAAGGCGTACAAGTTACTAAAGCCAGAATAGGTGCAGAGTATTGGACCGATCATAGGCGACTTATTTCTAAAATGAAAATCAGTTTCAAACCGCAGCCTCGCGGCCGACAACATGAACCAAAGTCCCGCGTTTGTATACATCGCTTAGAAAATGCGGAAACACTTAAACAACTACAAAATGGAATCCGTGAGAGTCTTAATGCAGTTTGATGGATATAAATTAGAAGACATCAATTAATACTGGGTCGCAGTTACAGATCCCATCTGAAAAGTTAGTGAATCTGTAATAGGCATCGAAAGCAGAATAAGACAGGAAGACTGGTTCAAAACCTCTTGGACCAGAAGCATAAAGCCCTAGAAGCCCACCTCAGCGACCTTAGTGGTAAAGCAAAACAAGATCACTTAAATTCAATCAAACAGATAATAAAGTGGGAGTTGAGGAATATTAAAAATAAATGGTGAACCGGAAAAGCAAACCTAATACAGAATTATGCTGACCACTATGACTACAAACATTTCTTCCAAGCCGTAAAAGCGGTATACGGTCCTAGATTCAATAACCAACGCCTTATCCGAGATGCGAACGGCACACTAACTACTCAAGGAAGAATACCGAATCCGTGCACGCTGGAAGGAATACTATGAAAATCTACATAATCAAAACAACATAGGCCGTGACATACATCAAATTCGATTATTCGGTTATCGGACACGCAAAATCGATCTCCCAGAAAACTGTTTTTGATACTCTAATAACTAATAAGATACATTTTTCACATAATGTTGCGAACTTTTAGCTAATCACGGTGTACCGAGTGTTTGACTTAAGGGAAGAACATATGAAACTATGTAGCTACAAAGAAATTGCTTTGCTAGATATAAAATCACATAAAACGGGTACTCAACTCCATTCGCTGGAAGTCAGTTATCAATGCTCTGAGTCCCATAGTTCATATAACTGCATTAAATTATAAATCTACAAAGCTTGTAAGGTTTAATAAGTTAAGCAGATACAAAACAAAACGTTTTTGTTTCTTATCAGATTACTATATTATATTTTTTCCTTTTAGCAATTAAACGCATCTTCAACTGCCTTACAGAATGATGTGTTAATATTACACAAGATTTTTCCTGAGCATAGCATGCACTATATTCTTATGTTATTGCTGCAAATTCGCAACGAAGATAATCGTGTAAGAATCGTGGTACAGATGCTTTTGAGTCAAAATGATAACGACTCTAATAATACTAATCAAGCGCTCAAACGTTCTTCACAATTTGATTTCAAAAATGACGTCGTTGCAGCCAAGAAGTCTAAGGTTGTTACGTGTACGATTGTGTCAGGCGAACAAGATGAAGGTTAGTTTGTTTCTGATTTGATATTTTATTTTTTTGCCCAACATACTTATTAAAAGAGAGCGCTCAGAACTGCTTATTATATACAGGGTGTGAGAGACAGCTGCACGCCCTTATTTTATTAATTATTATATTTTAAAATATCAAAATGAAATTTGATATATGCAATATAGTCTTAAACTGCGTTATTTGATAGAAAACACAAGTTCCTGTCACCTGAATTAACCTCAACTTTGCTATTTTAAATTGGACACCCCGAGCACAGTATAAAAACATAATCAGTAAGGACAGCTACTGTTTTTATGTGCGCATGGCGATTTGTAGGCGGGAGTACCACAATACTCCGCTAGTGGCGTGACGATCGTACTTTAGTAACTTTAGTGTTTGCCAGTGTTTACTTATAATTTTACTAAAATTATTTTAGTCACGTGTCATATTTCAAGTTTCCGAAGTTTTGAGGTTATTTAGCGCAATTTCTTAATTTTAATTTATTTTCTGTGTTTATGTAGTATTTTGTGGATGTGTGTATATGTATTGTTGTGCCGTGTTTTAAAGCGGTGAATTTTGCTCACAAAAAGCCACAAAAATATGCATCTGTATAGAAAGTTTTACGGCATATTTGAAATTGTTTAAAATTCGCGCTCTTGTAAGCGGCGACATCTCTAAGCAATATAGTGAAAGTCCGCCAAGTGTCAGCGTGGTGTCAGCCATATTACAGCAGCTGTCCATACTGATTATGTATTTATACTGTGCCCCGAGTGTCGGGGAACCCCGACTTTCATTTTACGCTGGTCATGGTATTCTAGATTAATAAATAAAAGTTCCTGCAAAAGCTATTTTGCAAAAGCTTTCCCACTTATTTTGCCACTGATGAACTTTTTAATTTTCATTATATTTATTATTTCGCTTTTAGGAATTCTGCTATACTGCTATACACTATATCTTTTTCAGATTGTAGAATGTACAGTAGCCTCATTTACCAGCTGATCCCCTTTCTCATTACCTTCGTTACCTACATGGGCTTGAACCCACGCAAATTTTATCTCCCATTTGTCCTGCTTGAAATCATCTATTTTCATCATTATATTTTTTATTACAATTATTTGTGCCTCGTCACAGTAACATTCTAGGCAACGAGGAGGCCGACCACTTGGCCAAGGAGGGCTCCTTGGAACTGAACTGGACCGCGGCTTACCCAAAGCAAGCATTCAGTAAACAATTCATCTCGCATTGAGCTTCGCGCCCTGAGCTGAGACAAGCGAAGCAACTTATCCACAAACGTTCAAAACCTGAGTCCCAACAGGTTCAGTAGGAATCACCTCATGATAGTCACAGGCCTCCTTGCGGGCCATGGCCCCTCTTTGTGGGTTACTCTGAGGGCCCAAGTTGCAGATTATTCAACGAAGTAGATGAAACCTCCCTTCATCTCCTTTTGTGATGCCTCAGACTACTTCTTCTAAGGTATCGCCTATTTGGTGCAGGTCTTCTAGAGCCCGATCATACACGGGCCCCCTTTGTAGGCAAGATCTTGGCCTTTGGGATAGGTTCCGTTCTGTATAGAGGCATCCCTTAATTTGGGGCGGATGCACAATTGGCATAGGGCCTGAGTTCTGGTACTTCGCACCGCCGAAAGAAGAAGTTATTTAAGATACTTGGCCACCATACGGCATTAAAACCACCTTTGAAATCCAAACTTCTTACTAGACATCATTCTTTTAGCACAGACTGTTCTTAACAAATGTCTTCAATGTCATGAGTGCATCTATTGTGCCTATCTATGGTTTGAATCTAAATTGGTTGGGGTTCAGTAATTTATTCGTGTAGGTATATGTAATGCATTATTCTGTCTATCAGTAATTTTTCGGAAAGGGACAGTAAGGCGCGCATCTTTAGGCGCGCATTGTTAGGCGCGAGTTTTTAGGCGCGAGTTTTTAGGCGCTGCAATATTAGGCGCGGGCGTCTTTGGCCGCAGGGACGTTTAGGCGCGAACACTTTTGGCACGGGACCTTTAGGCGCTGGAAACTTTTATATTGCTATTTATTATCTAGCCTTCAGTGAAGTCTTATGAGGGAAAGTTGGTAGGGTATTTAAAATAAAATATTTAAGGAAATAATGCACCACTGTTTTTGTTTTCAATTTAAATAATAATGAAAATTATTCAGTGATAAATTGGTTTAAAAAAATAAGTTTGAAAGATAGCTCTACATTAAAGAGCATTTCGTTATGATACTTAAAATAAATTTTGTCGGTATCTATAATACAGGGTGTTTCTTTAGTAGAGGTCAAAAATCCAGGGGCGTATTGTGAGGCCAAAGATAAGGTTTTTTTGTTATATAAACATGGGGAAAGTAAGAAAACTTCTCAAAGTTACCTACCTATTTTTATAAAATTTAACATAACTATAAGAATTTATGTGAACACTGATGTATACTGACATTGCTAATTGTTGTTTTACAGTCTTTCCATTTTGCAGTTTTTCAAAAAAACATGTAATACGAAAAACATTGTTTGTTTCATTTTCAAACTTGATTGATAACAATGTTGTATATTCTTTGAAATGTAAAAAATTCGAAAAATTTAAATTGATTAGAGTAAACTATCTTTATCTTTCAAAACTAAAAAATATGTTAGTACAAGTTTGACCTATTTTAGAATAGAAACTCAAAAATCAAGTTATATATTAATTTTTAATTTTAATAATAATTGTCGTAATTCAAATAATAATTTACTTAACTTTTTTTGTACATAAATTTTGGTATTGTCACTTAATGCTGGATGTAACATGCTTGCTTGTATGTAACATATTTGTAGTTAACTTTTCTTTAAATCTGTTTTTATACCTTTATAATTAGGAAGATAATCTTTTATTACAAAGGAATTTAGTTTCAAGTACGATTCTAATGTACAGAACGTACAGATTAAAATATATTGTATATTTTTTAATGCTTGGCGTCTAACCGTCCCCGCGCCAAAAAACGCTGGCGTCTAAACGTCCCCGCGCCTAAAGGTTCCCGCGCCTAAAATGCCGGCGGTTAATAGCTCGCGCCGTATGGTGCGCGCCTAAAGATGCGCGCCTAAACGTCCTAGACCGGTAATTTTTCTAAGATTTTGCCTCCAATATTTAATAAACTTATTAGACGGAATTTTGATGGGTCATTTGTGTTACATCTTGTGCAAAGTACTTGTCATTTTCAGTATATATTTCCCCTTATTTCTTTGTGATAGTTTTTATACGTTGCAGAACTATCTGAAGGTGTAAAATAATCCGTTATTATCTTCATGGTTTCTTCAATATCTTAGGTTTCAGATCTAGCTGGTCTTGGAAGGGTACTAAGTGAAACGCAATTTTTTGACTTATTAGCTGCTATTTCGTATACTACATTCCAAGAATTTCATTCATCAGTTAAATTTCCACGAGCTTTTATTATCTATTGCTATTTTCATAAGATACTTTTTTCTTGCTCCTCTTAATTCTTCATTATTCTTTGTTCTTTGATAATGATGTCTTAAGGCATTGACTTTTTAAATATTGACAATTGCCGGTTCCACTAGGGCATTGTTTCAATAGTAAACTATATCAAATTATGATACCCGCCACTTTCTTCTGCGTCGCAATCCTATTGTTTTATTGCCAAAACTAACTTGTAGCACAAACTAATACTTTTTCTCTATGCACCACCTCTTTTTCTTCTTCTTCTTACATCCGTGAGCAATGATTACAATAAAACTGGCAATATAAAACAGAATATCTCTTAGGCAAACAAAATACATATACAGTGGGTGGTCAGTGAATTAGGAATTTTGTTCAAGGCACTATGCGCAAACCACAATGTCCGGATGTGATAAACGTTAAAGGAATACCTCAAATGAAAGAGTGATTTCCTAGTATTGATGGTATTTTCTTACAAGATTGGGCCCCTTGCCACACTACTAAGGTTGTGGCTACACATCTTGCTGAACAAAATGTTCAGGTTCTCGATTGGCCGGGCAGTAGCTCAGATATGAATCAAATCAAGAATGTTTGGAAGAAACTGTAGAATTTGATCAGTTGTGAGCTTTTTAGTACCAGGTAGCCCTTATAGAACAAATCAATGAAGTGTGGAAGTTTAACAGCGAAATTCAGGAATGAATAGGTAGACTACATAAAGAGCACGCCTAGGCGAATCGCCGCAGTTATTGCCTTTAAAGGCAGTTGGGCTAAATACTAAAATGTTCATATTATTACCTAAATGTTAAAATAAGTATTTAATAACCGTATACCAGTTCTGCGTTGTTTGTTTTGGTGTTAAAATGCATGTACGGTTATAAATAAAAAAGTTCCTAATTCAGTGACCACCCACTGTACAACAGGAAACCGATATTCACTTAATTTATTTGTAATATCTAGTCTAGTCAAAAAATATGCACAAAAATGTTCAAAGTTCGGAATAATTCCTATGGAACTGACTTTTTGTGTGCACCTTCATATTATAGTTCTAAATGAAATGTCATAAGTCCCCATTGATCGGTGTCCTGATAAAAATTTTACGAGGCATCAAACGTCGTAAAAAGAGTTTTTTGCGAATATCTCCTTAACAGTTAGTTTTATTGTAAAAATAGTTATTTTATCGAATGTACATAAACAAGGTCCAATTACTTTTTTCAAAGGAGTCCCATTATCGAGATATTGCCATATCAAGAATTGAAACTATGTATCATATTTTTGAAGAAATGTACTCCTTTCCACACCACCTTCGAGGTAGAGTACTCGGCGCCGTTATTTTTATAATGTGATATCCCCATTAGGCCTAACCCACAATTTTCCTGAAAAAACATGAAGGGTTCCCATCAACTATCAGGACAGCTATGATTTCTTGTAATGAATACCTTTGTTCAGAGGGAAATTATCTAGACTTTCCAATTACTACTATACTATGTAGACGAATATCACATACTCAGTGATTTGCCTCGTCAATGGTATAGCATTGGCGCACATAGCCGAAGGTCAGTGGTTGGAATCCCTGCGGAGGTGATATTTTTCTATTTATAGAATTTACGTAATTCGTTAAAAAATACTTCGTATAAAACACTCGTTACAAAAGGCTATTCCACCACTTGTCTCCTTGTCTGTTCGGCTCGTGTCCAAATTTCGGACTCGTGCACAAAAACATAACAAGTATTTAGTATAAATATAGATGAACCTTGATGCTCGGTGATAAGAACAAAATAAAATAATTTATTATATTATATTATAAGAAATTGTAAGTGCTTGTACCATGAGATCGAAAAAAAGATGATTCTGAGCAGGCCTTGACTAGTACAACACGATTGGCAAGACTGATTTCAAAATGTGGCAGTAGGTTAGAGGTTAATAAATGTCAAATAAATTAAAACACAAAACAGTATTTATTTAGGGAGCAAACTGAAAACTAAGATGAATACATGTTAGAGTAGGTGTTCAAAATGTGATCCTTCACTAGTATTACAACGATAAACTTAAATAATTCTGGAAACAAGATTGCAAAACTGACTTACATTTGAAATGTCACTGTCACATTATAATTCATAGGCATTCTAGAACCACTGCAACCAATCGTGTTGTACTAGTCAAGGCCTGCTCAGAATCATCTTTTTTTCGATCTCATGGTACTTATACAAAAATAAATTCTTCCAGCTGATTCAGCCTTAGACATCGCCTCTACAGCTACACTTACACCTGATGACTTGGGGAGACAAATAACAGGGTGAGAATAATATTGTTTTTGTTTAGATTTAGTTAAGTTTTGTTTGTCTTAACATTAGTTGTGTAAATCAGTTGAATTTACCTTACCAGAAAAATATCCGTTTTCGTTCTTTGTAACTAAAAAAGCAACATGGGGAGTTAAGGCCTCCTAAGTCGTTTTTCGTATCTCATACGGGGTGCTGTGGTAAGCACCGCGCCTTTGACAACCGCCTACCTTCTCTACTCTTCCGCTGTGTTTCGGTTCTCAATTATTTTCAACAACCGAGTAGGCCACCTGCCGAGCATCCTTCTCGGGTTTGACCCCGCGACCATCCACATTGAAGTCAAATGCCTTAACCACTCAGCCACTCTGGCTTTCTTTGTAACTACTGGACAATAAGTTGATTGTTAGAATTAAAATGTACCTTCTTTGTAAATTAAAGTGTTTTTGATCTCGGCTTCGCCTCGATCAAAAATCTTACGTCTAGAATGGAAAAAATGCACTTTTCCTATCTCATTGTGCCGGGTGGGTACAAATATCCGTAATCGCATTACCTTTGAAATTATCGCCGTTTAATAAAATTTAGAAATTCAACTACGTAACCTAACCTACTAACGTCATTTGTATTGTCACAACTGCCATTGCTATATTGAAATATAGTGCTAGTCATCATTTCTATGTAGCTAATTCCATGACTACCGGGATCACAGGATGTTATACCCACCCTGTACAAATAGCTATTCCCGTTATTTTAGTAAAAAAACAGTAGTATGTAGTGGTAGACTTACGTATGGAGTGTAATACTGTATGGATGCGAGACATGAACCATTGATCTTCTGCGGAAAGGAAACAATTGGAAGCGTTCGAAGTATGTGGCTATAGAATAATGTTAAAGATCAGGTGGGTGGATAGAATCACAAACGACGAAGTTTTTAGAAGAACAGAAGAAGAATGACGTCTGTGGAAACACATAAAAAAGCGATTAACAATCTAGTGGGTCACATACTGAGACGGGATGGCCTACTTAAAATTGTAATAGAGGGCCGAAATGCGCAAGACTAAGGGCGCGTGCATAAACATGATTTAACGGCTTCGTCAAATTAATTATTTGTTAAAGTGAACAGAATCTAATCAAAACTCGAATACATATGGCAAATAACGTATTAGCAAAAACAAATTATGCTATTTTGTCAACTTTGATCATTCGTTAATTTAATAAAAGCTTTATGCAACTGGCCCTCGGACTACAATACACAAAACAAATAATGGAAGACATAGGATGGTTTATTTATTAATTGGACGAAAACTAGACTTGCGGATGTCAGGGCTTTCTATGTGCTTCGACCATAATGGCCAGTGGTACTACGCAACTACAATCTTACCGAACCCAAAGCTTTCTACTGCTATTATTGACACACCTAAATTCGAATTGTTGCTTTAACGTTCGAATATTTAAACATTATAGCTCGACTTATCCATTCTCATGTCAACTCTGCCGGTTTTTCTTTCATTTGTTCGGTGAAACATTAAAGTTTTTCCTTGTTGCGAGTAAGCAACGGATAAATAACTAAATAGAGACTGTTTCGATTATTGAAATCGTTTGAGAATGCTTGTCACTGATATCGCCTGAATGCATGAATGGTCTCGGGTTCAAATCCAAATCCTACCTTGTAGGTAACCCATCTACACTGCAACAAATTGAAAACAAAGGTAGCCGGGTATGAAAGCGACTTAACCCCCCATGTTGTCGGATACGGTCTAGGACGTTTAGGCGCGCATCTTTAGGCGCGCACCATACGGCGCGAGCTATTAACCGCCGGCATTTTAGGCGCAGGAACCTTTAGGCGCGGGGACGTTTAGACGCCGGCGTTTTTTGGCGCGGGGACGGTTAGACGCCAGGCATTAAAAGCTATACGATCTGTTTTAAATTGTACCTTCTGAACGTTGGAAGCGTATTTGAAACTAAATTGCTTTATAATAAGAGATTCTCTTCTTAATTATAAAGGTATAAAAACTGATTTAAATTTAACTAGTTACAAATATGTTCCATAGAACCAAACATGTCACATCGGGCAAAAAAATTAAGTATAAAAAAATTAAGTAAATTATTATTCGAATTACGATATTTATTATTAAAATTAAAAATTATAACGAAACGTTTCGTGTTAATATTATTGTATTAGTCAGTATTGCCATGATTTGCGGGTATATTGTTTTTTTGTTTAGATAATAAAGAGCGATTTGGTGTAATTTGTTTTGTACAGATGACAGTTTTCCTAAAATATTAAAAAAACCTAAAATTCTTAAAGAGAGTCTCATTAAATTGCTAAACTGGCGCCCAACGTGGGGCCCAACTTAAAATAAATTAAAAATTATGAAAAACCAGTGAGACGATCCAGTGCGAAAGACAATTTTCCAGCGGTAAATACAAAGAAAGTTGAAGGTTTCCTTTGTTTGGGGGCGCAGTGCTTAGCCATTCTTGGTTCGTGACAAACCCAAACCACACCATCCCTTTGTTCGACCAGCGAAAATCAGTCTGCTACTGACGTCATCAGTTTCAAGGACTGCATCAAACCCAAAGTGTCATTTTTTTTCGGGGGCTCGTCACCGCAGGTCAGCTACCCGCGAACGCTTGGTTTGCAGTTCGGAAACCTACCATGGTTAGTAACTTTAACTTGGGGTAAGTGAAAACGCTGAACTCTTACAACGATTTTCGCGATAGTGTTTACGAAAATAGTTGCAGAACTCTACTATAATTTTCGCAGTAGTGCTTCACGAAAATTATAGCGGTGGAACTTTTATACGATTTACGCGATTGTTTAAGACATTTCGAGTTATTGGGATTAAAGTAATCAAAGTGGAACTGTATCACGTTATTTATTAAAATAGTGCGTGTGAATGTCAAAAGGTCACCGTCGGAGTGAAAGATTGCAAAACATTTCTGGAATCGAAGAGTCTGTCTGTCCACCGGTAGTTGAGACAGTAAATATGGATAACGACAATGCACCCGTGGTTCAAATGACTGCGCAACAATTACAGCAACTACTTGCTGGCGTACAAATGCAAGTAAACGAGCAAATACGGCAAATACAGCTTGATTTCCAGCAATCACGATCCACATCTACAACCCCGGAAGTACCGACAATTACAGCAAAAGGAAGTTTCGCAAAATGTACTTCACGGTTCTCGGGAGCGACCGATGAAGACGTTTCCGCATTTTTAGATGCGATAAACACGTATAAAGAATGCACGAACATTTCTGAGGAAAACGCGTTACGCGGATTGACTCTGCTTTTGACAAGGGATGCGGCTACCTGGTGGCAAGGAGTCAAATCATCCATCTTAAGCTGGAATGCAGCTACGGAAGCGTTAGAAAATTCGTACGGTCCGCGAAAACCTGCTTATCAAATATATCGCGACTTATTTGCAGACGAACAAGATGATAAAACGTCGACAGATATTTTCGTGAGCCACGCAAGAGCAATGCTGTCAAAACTAAAAGAAGCTCCTACCGAAAATATACAAATTGATATGATTTACGGCTTACTTCATCGACGAGTCCGAAAACGAGTAAAACGCGACGACGCGAAAACGTTCGACGATCTTCTTACGTTAGCACGCGAAGCGGAGCGGTCTATGCACGAAGCGGATGCCTGGAAACCCCACAAGCAAGCGGATCCCTCTCGCCAGACAGAAGAGCGACCGCGTTGTGTATATTGTCGGAATTTTGGGCACACCGTCGAAGAGTGCCAGAAGAAAGTAGGGAAAGACGCAAAGCAATCGCCATCTGTCAAGGCCACCGTACCAAATTCACCCGGGATTAAATGTTACGGTTGTGGATCACCAGGAATGGTACGCTCAAATTGTACCACTTGTAACAGCGGTTTGTCCTCGAAGAAGTCAATAAACCTTGCTACAACAGCCTTAAATTACATCACGGTAATGGAAACAACCACGACAAATGGATGTCCAAGGCCGCTATTACCGCTAGAAATTTTTGGGCACACGGGTGTGGCTTACGCAGACTCCGGAGCTCAAGCTAGCATGGCAGGCCGTCGTGTGTTAGATTACTTGCGGTCAATAGATTACCCCGTTTCGAGTACAAGTATGACGCTTGCGTTTGCCGACGGGATATCTCGTCAGGAAGATGTGCTGGTGGCCCAGGTCCCAATTACCATCAAAGACCGCTCGATACAAACAACGCTGATTATGTTGCCCCGTGTGGAAAATAACCGCACATTTTTAGGCATTGATTTTCTTCAAGCGGCGGGCATAGTAATCGATCACGGGCAACAAAGATGGTACTTTGCTGACAAACCGGATCATATATACGATTATGCAGAAGACTTGATGGGTTCCCAAGAGGAAAAGGTTTCTATACAGGAAATTTCTGTGAAACACTTACAACTGCGCGAGGATGAAGGTACGCAATTAAACAACGAAGAAAGGAACCTGTTTAATAAGTTATTCGAAGTATATGAAAACGTCTTTCGTCCAGGGGGAGATCCCACTCCCTTTGCAGAACATGAAATCAAGACAGGCGATCACCCTCCTATAGCAGTGCCTCCTTACAGTATTAATGCAATAAAGAAGGAATTGCTCAAGAAAGAAATCGCCCCTTATCTGAAGCGATTCACCACGCTTTTACGTCAAAGCCGCGAACGTTTGAAGAGGAAGCAGGATCGACGTAAAGAAGAGGCAGATGCAAAACGCCGATGTGCAGAGGGTTATCAACCTTCCGATAAAGTATTGGTAGAAAGCCATGTCCTAAGCAGTGGAAAGAAGGGAATAACCTCCAAGTTTGTTCCCAAACGAGATGGTCCCTATCAAATACGCCGTCAGATAACCCCAACGTCTTTTGAAATAGAAGATCTTGAAGGAAACCCCATTGGTAAGTTCCATGTATCGGACTTGCGACCTTACGTTTCTTCCGCAGAAGGACCTAGCAGTTCCGCTATCATTCCGAAGAGGAAGCGAGGTCGCGCACGGAAGCACCCCAAGGAGTAATCAACCTGACGTACCACGAGACGTTTTGATACGTCAGGAGGGGGAGACTATAACGAAACGTTTCGTGTTAATATTATTGTATTAGTCAGTATTGCCATGATTTGCGGGTATATTGTTTTTTTGTTTAGATAATAAAGAGCGATTCGGTGTAATTTGTTTTGTACAGATGACAGTTTTCCTAAAATATTAAAAAAAACCTAAAATTCTTAAAGAGAGTCTCATTAAATTGCTAAAAAATTAATATAACCTGATTTTAGAGTCTATATTCTAAATAGATTAAACCAGTACTAGAATATTTTTCAGTTTTGAAAGATAAAGATAGTTTACTCTTATTAATTTAAATTTTACGAATTTTTTAAATTTCAAAGGATACACAAACTTCTTATCAATCAAGCTGCTTGAAAATTAAATAAAAAATATATACATAGAAGTTACAGGTAAAGATGGTTTTAAGTATGATTTCATTATGCTTCTTGATGCAAGGTAACTATCCCTGATTACTATTTTTTTTTTAAACCAAATGGTAAATATCAGTATAAAAGTTTCCAGCGCCTAAAGGTTCGGCGTCTAAAGTGTTCGCGTCTAAACGTCCCTGCGGCCAATGACGTCCGCGCCTAATGGTGCAGCGCCTAAAAACTCGCGTCTAAAAATGCGCGCCTAAAGGTGCGCGCCTAACTGTCCCTTTCCGTGTCGGATAATACTCTCTCGTGAAATATTAGCACCGATTCCTTTACCATTACCAATAAAAATGACATTACAAATTGTGTCCAGGGAACCTGTACAAACTGCTGTAGTAAAAAATGCTCCAAATACATCAACAGCCAGAACGATTCCACAAACGGAAAAGCAGTTTGGGTCTTTTTTTAACTTCTCTGCTGAACCATTAAGCAATGTACTTAAAGAGTCCAAGGAAAATATTTCTGAAAGTGTCGTAGAATTGTTAGATGATGATGGGGATGACGAAGAAGAAGCCATTCCTGATAATCCCCTTGTTTATTCACTTATGGAAATGTTTCCCGAAGCTTGTCCTCAATTTTTAGGTAGAATCTGTCAAGGGAAATCAAATACGCCAGGGATTTTAGACGAACTTATTTCACGTATTTTAGAAGGTACATTTTCTTATTAGTAATCCCATGTAGAAAAATGTTATCGTATTTGTTTTTGTAGAGGGTGATAATGCGAGACGGCAGAAAGCGCAAAGTCCACAACATCGTCTTGCCCTAGACGAGCAATTAGAATTACTCAAACAAGTTTTACCTGATGCTGATCCTAGTTATTTACAAATACACTGTGAAAGACTGATCGATAAACCTGAAGAACTGAAAATGTTCATTGCACAGGCCGTAGAACATCGAAATTATCCTACGTTCAAAGATTACTTACGGTGAGTTGTTTGATGCTTAATGAATGTTACAAAATACCCTTTTACTTTTTAGCAAGCAACAACTCTCTGCTCAACAAAAACAGTACATATCCGAGTTTAGTGTCGAAAAGTTCCTGGAAGTAATACCCGACCCGGTAGAATATTTCAAGGATGGTAAAAGAAGGCCGGCATATATTGATTTAGACAGTCATCATTATGCGATGTGTTACCTTCAGAATCATTTTAACAAAGTTCAGGTCTCCGTTATTCGGTATACGTTTAAGCAATCGTCAAAAAATTTCTTAGAAACTTGTAAAACGTTAGAGCAGTCACCAGCAAATTTATTGATCAAAAAGGAGCGAGCAGTATGCGAAATGCCATCAGTTATTCAAAACATCCCGCTGCTACAGGAAGTACGCTAATTTCTTTTTAATTACTTATGTAAATAAATTACATTAAACCTTTATAGATTTCCTTCCATGAACATCGTAACGAAATCGAACGGTATATAGAAATGAAAAAGGCTCAGGAGTTGGCGGAACATCAAGAAGCAAAAAAAGCGGGTCTTTTACAAACATGTAATTGTTGTTACGATGAAGAAGTAATGCTTAAAGACATATATATGTGTGAGAAAGGTTGTGTATTCTGTAAGGAATGTGTCCGAAGAGGCGCAGAAGTCGCTTATGGCGATGGGAAATTATATTTTGCTTGCTTAAACACCTGCGAATCACACTTCAGCCTACAAACCCTACAGGTAAGGACGTTTTAGAATTAAGTGCTTTGTTTTGAAAAAAATTAAACGAGAACCAAACATGCGAACAAATGACGTCTCAGCATATTCAGGGTTTGGTAATAGTATAATAATTTCTTTAGTTATTTATGATTGGTTTTGAACCATGTAAAAAGTACATCAATAGCGGCCTTTACACGGGAAGTTTTAACCGCGCGAATTTAGAAAAGTCCGTTCAATCGCGCGCGCATAACCCTTCGTATAATTATGATTTTTAAGACAGGTTTGAACGAGTGATCAGTGGCGCGATTGCAGCGAAGAAAGCGCGTGAAGTTAATTTTTCTAGCGAATTTTCGTTTCGCGTGCGCAATTTTGGTAAGTATAAATAAATATAATTTTATTTTTTTTATATGTATAGGCATAACATTTCTTAGTGAAGCTCTCTACTCTAATATGAATCGCTATACGAACGCCGAGATGACTGATATGCATTTTATAAATGGACTTGCCAATTGGAATTCGTTAGAGGCTAGTAACAACGGTAGAATTGGAAGAAAATGTGCTAAACGTGGTAAAGGATGATCCCAGGTACTTCTACCAGAAAAATGGCAAATGCGTTCAATGTGTCAGTAATAGGACTGTGTGGAAAATTTTGAAGCAGTAGTGCTTGTATCCATACCATATTCAGAGCGTTCAGGCACTTAATCCTGCTGATTTTCCTCCACGTATTGCATTTTGTCAATGGCTTCTGCATATCTGCATACATTGGTTCAAATCCCTCAACTACTGGCGCTGATTCTTTTTACCGATGATGCAAATTTCTCCAGAAATGCAATTAGGAACTTCCATAATAACCTTGTGTGGGCTGATGAAAACCCACATGCGGTAGGTACTTGAAGATCGTTTCCAACATCAATTTTCATTAAACATTTTGGTTGGAATTGTAGGTGACTGGCTAATTGGACCGGTATTTCTACCGGGAATACTTACCGCTGAGGTGTATCGAAATTTTTTGGAATAATCACTACCTGGGTTTCTAGAGGATGTACCTACCAATGACAACGAGAAATGTAATGTGGTTCATGCACGATAGCGCACCAACACATTTTAGTGTGGTTGCTCGTGAGTTTTTAAACGCAAAATATGAAGATCGTCGGATTGGACGAGGTGGACCTCACTTATGGCCAGCCTTGAATCCCTTGGATTTTTTCCTATGGAGCCATTTGAAGACATTAGTTTACACTATTCCAGTGGAAAATGAAAAACATTTGAGAAATAGGATAATTGATAGGTGTGATGCAATAAGAAACAACCCTGGTGTTCGGCAGTCAATGAGGAGAAGATTGGATGCATGCATCCTAGCTGGTGGTAGTCATTTTCAGCAGTTTTTGTAATTAAGAATCTTGAAAGTAATAAAGTACTGTTTCTTTTCGAAAAGCTTTTATCGCCCTGTATCTTCGCAACAAAGCGTCTTTCCGAAAATCATTCAATGGCACAAAAATCTTAAAATAGCCCAAGCAATAACCCCCTTAATTTTTGCTGCGTGTTTAGTAAACACCCTATATATTATTTATTTAAAAACTAACCGATAGTTTTTTTTTTGGCATCGTTAAACCTGCTGCAATTATTGCAAGAACATAACGATTTTGTAAAAAAATCTAACATTTTATTTAATCTTGATGTTTCTTGATAAGTAAAAGTGTGTAAATTTCACAAATTCTACGCGCCAAGCCGATCACGAGCGATTGAATACAGTTTTGCATTTACACGGGCACTTTTGCTGGCGCGATAAATTTTTACACATTCTTAACCGCACGACCGAGCAAGACGTAAATTTTCAAGTTTTTCGGCGCGGCGGTTTTACGCGTCCAAATTTGCGCGCGTTCATTCGCACGCATTATCGCGGGTCCCTAATAACGCGGGTAATCTCTCCCGTGTAAAGGCCGCTAATATCCCGAAACTAGTCAGAGGCTGTTCTGTCCCATCTTTAACCATCATTCCTATATTTGTAACCCATATGACATACTTAAACCTATGTTTGAAAATAGATTTAATTGCAAATTTATCTTCAGAACTAGCGTTCATTACCTATTTATATTAAAATTTATCGTAATTACTTTAATTTAAAAATCATTCAAAAAATTATTTAGTTGACCAATTTTTGAAGTTGTGACAGTGATAAACAGATTCACAACCGGCAGTGACCATCGGATGATGAGAGCTAGAATCCGTGTAGATCAAAAAACTGAAATAAAAAGTATGTTTAAAAATAAAACACAAATAGATGCTCAGAAGTTAAGGTTACATGACAAAGAATTCAGGAGAACACTAAGAAGAAGTATAAATCTACATCAAGAAAGCAACCAAACTAATACGCAAAGTTGGCTTTTTAAGCCTTTAATTATTTTATTAATGACCAGTGAAAATTTTACAATTTGACTACTTGCTATTTTTATCAACCACCCGTTTCCTAGTTGCTCTTGTAACCTAGTTACACATCAGTTTCATTCTTTGAATATAAAGCTACAGGAAGGAGGGTATCGTTTTAGTAGTCATACAAAAAGTGCGACGGAAGTCGCCATTTTGATAATCTATTTGTAGTCATAGTTTTGAGACTGACAGCTGACAAATAATAGGTTAGTTGTGCTGTTTGTGGTTTTTCTCCAACAAGGACAAATAAAAATTTAGGAATAACTTTCCATAAGTAAGTATTTACCTTCATTTAATGTAACTACGTTCATTACGAATAATATTTAAGAACAATTCGATGTTATAATTTCAATGTCAAAGAAAGGCCACGAGTGAATATCATAGGCGTCACATATGTACGTATTTTATATAAATTAGCACTTTGCAAAATATATATTTAAAAAACTGTTTTAACCGTCAGTATTATAATATTTTATTTCTTGCAGCTTCTAATTTTTGTTCATTCATACTTTTACTACATTTTTTTGTCAGTTTACGTCTTTGAATATTTTATATTCAAAGGTTTACGTATCCCGTATTCATTCTAAAAAGTACTACGCCACTGACATACCGGAAACATTCAGCCGCCATTTGCATCATCTATCTTGGTCTCACGTATATTTTGTATATCCTCATTCCTGTTAGCTTTATATTCAAAGGTTTCATTGATTTTTTAACAACACTCCTACTCAATGAAATAATTATTCATTCGACAATATTTTTAACAATATTTAGACCTATATCGGACTTAATTCTATCGAATTGAGTGCGATTTACAAACTTTGTAAATATATCAGCTAATTGCATCTTACTGGATACATACACACATCACAAAAGTCTAGGGATATATTTTTTTTTATGCAAAACTGTCAAGTATTTTGATTTTTTTTAGGTGGTCTGCATATAATAAATTAACACAATACTTTTACAACATTCTAAATTAGAAATTTAATTTAAAACAAAAGAAGACAAGTTGAAAAAGCTTTAATGAAACTTATTAGCAAAAAGTTGATTTTATACAATCATAAGAAATTGAAGTGTCAGCACTTAAAGTATTAATTAATTAAATTTAGTAGAGAGTATTTCCTCCTCTTTGGTTCAAAAACAGAAATGTTTTCGTCTTCAAGCCACTCGGTAACAGTGCCTGCAACGTGTGGGGTGGCATTATCATGCATTAGAATGAACTCAGGTCCAACAGCACCTGCGAATGGAAGCACTATAGGCCGCAGTACCCTATTTAGATACCCATCGGCATTTAAAAACCTCTCAAGAAAACAGAGATCTGTTTTTCCGCCAATGCAGATACCACCCCACATCATTACGGTACCTCCTTTATAAGAATGGACATCTTGAACACATCTGAGCCTTTCCAAGTTACCAGGTCGTCTCCACACTCTAACTCTTCGGCTGTCAGGGTGTATTCCAAAACGAGATTCATCTGTGAACAAAACCCTAGACCATTGCTCTTCTGTCCACAGAATATGCTCTTCAGCCCATTCTACTCTACGTGCTCGATTACCATGTCGAATTGGTGGGGCTCTTATTGGACGTCGGGCGTGGAGATTGGCTTCATGCAATCGATTTCTGATTGTTTGAGAACGTACAGTTACATTATGAGTAGTCTGAAGCTGTGAAAGCAATTGTTTAGCCGTAATTATTGGTCGTCGTCTAGCTTCAAATGTTAAGTAGCGATCTTGAACTGCGGTAGTAATGCGTACACGACCTGGATGTTGTTCGCTAGGATCTCCGGATGTCCTATATCTACGCCACAGTCTGCTGATAACACTTTGAGAGGTGTTTAAAGCTGCTGCAACGTCAACTTGTCTTCGACCAGCTTCTAGCATACCTACAGCTCTGTTCATTTCAGCTAAACTTAAATGTTGTCGTTGTTGATTACCTTCCATAATAACAGCACCAATAAAACTTAAATCACCCCAATATAAACGTAAATTAACTGTAAATGATGATTAAATTATTCCCTAACAACACTGAAATTGCTTTACTTTTAGTTGAATTGACAATTAAGCATTTGCATTTGTTTGTTTATTATTGAAACAATTGCTATCGCTAGCCCAAAGACTAGCACTAGCATACTTGATCAATGGTAGAGATATTTAATAACAAAATTGATTTATATCGATAAAAAAATATATATCCCTAGACTTTTGTGATGTGTGTATTTCAAATTTATGATTTTTTGTCTTACTAATTTCCGAACAAAATGGAACCGTATATCTATGTGTTTAATTCTCTTATGGTGCTCAGGATTTTGAGCTACCCTTATACATGACTGATTGTCCTCGAATATAGTGATTGAATTCGTATTCTCTCCCACTACATCCAAATCGACCAAAATCTTCCTTATCCAGCAAGCTTCGCTGACTGCTACCGACAGGGCAATGATTCAGCCTCTGTTGTTGACAGGGCTACTGCTGCTTGCTTGGTAGAATTCCAGGAGATGGTGCATCCATGCAACTTGAACATGTAACCCGAAGTCGATTTACGTTCGAAGCAATCTCCAACCCAATCCGCGTCCGCGTAACCGCACAACACTTCGGCACTTTCGCACTTCTCGTACACTAAGTTTAATTCAACCGTAGAACTCGTTTTAACAGATTCCACAAATTGATGCTTGCACATTTCTGAAAACGACTTAGTATGCTTATACTTGCACACAGATCTGGCCTCGTATCCAGCATGGCATACATTAAGCTTCCTATGAGTTGGCGGCACTGTGTTTCGATGTAAGCATTTTCCGGTCCTTCTCTCCTCAGAATTTCCAACTTATAATTCGCATCCACAGGAGTAGAAATTGGATTACAATTATCCATACCAAATCTTTTTAGGATGTACTTCAGGTAAGCGGTTTGATTCAATCTTGTAATAACATTTTTCTACTCCTACTATTGAAAGTTGATCTTTCCACATGATTTTTAATGCTGAAAGCAATTGTTTGTCGAAACTGTGCGACAAAATCCAAAAGTGTGTTGCAAAGTACTTTTTCTACAACCACCATGGAAAGTGGGATTTTCAGACTTCGTCTCCATAGATACGAGTATTGAAAATGAGTGTTTGCCGAACAAGTGAAAATTAGCGTGCGGAAAGTTTACTTTCCGCACGCAAATCTGGATTAATCTGGATTTGCGTGCGGAAAGTAAACTTTCCACACTCAAATTTTGATTTGCGTGCGGAAAGTAAACTTTCCACACGCTAATTTGTTTACTTTCCGCACGCAAATCAAAATGTCATAAATGACATTTGATGAATGTCAGATTTGATTTTGCAGAAATATTTAAATTTTTTGTGGTTGTAGAAAAAATAGTGTGTAATACATGTGTTGAAAGCTTGTATTTGCCACACTCATGTGACTGCAGCACTCACTAGCGTTCGTGCTGCAAACTTCACATTCGTGTGGCAAACGCAAGCTTTCAACACTTTCGTCTCCATAGATACGAGTATTGAAAATGAGTGTTTGCCGAACAAGTGAAATTAGCGTGGGGAAAATTTACTTTCCGCACGCACATGCATGATTTTCGGTGCGGCAAAGTATAATTTTGCCGCACCGAAATAAAAATGTCATAAATGACATTTGATGAATGTCAGATTTGATTTTGCAGAAATATTTAAATTTTTTTATGGAAATGTGGTTGTAGAAAAAATAGTGTGTAATACATGTGTTAAAAGCTTGTATTTGCCACTCTCATGTGACTGCAGCACTCACTATCGTTCGTGCTGCAAACTTCACATTCGTGTGGCAAACGCAAGCTTTCAACACTTGTATTACAAATTACTATTTCAATATCCTGCCTGATGTGAATTCCTAGATAATTTGTAGCAAGTCCCATGTCTTTCATTTTGAAATTGTTGGACAACACTTGCTTCAGACTTGCTATCTCGTCTTCATCTGTCCCTAGAATTAACAGATCGTCTACGTAAATTAATACATACAGTTTACTACTCTTCGTTAAATGGGTGTACAGACAGTAATCGCTTTCTGATCTTTTAAATGCTTGTTTCTTTATTACTTCATCGAATTTATCATTCCAGCATCTAGGTGACCTTTTCAGTCCATAAATCGATTTAAGTAATTTGTACACTTTATTTCCCATTATTTCTAGCCCTTCAGGAGGCTTCATGTACACTTCCTCTCGTATATCTCCATACAGAAAAGCTCCTCGTACATCCATTTGGTAGATTGGTTTACCCATTTGCACTGCTAAAGCAATTAAGATTCTTGCCGTTGCCAACTTTGCCACAGGAGCATAAATTTCTCCATAATCAAAATTGTCCTTTTGCTGAAAACCCCTTGCCACCAGACGGGCTATGTACTGAGTGATATTTCCATCTTGATCTTTCTTAATTTTGTAAATCCATTTGCTTTCTATCACTTTACAACCATTTGGCTTTACAACTGCCGTCCAAGTATTGTTTTCTTTAAGAGTTTTTAGCTCTTCTTGCATGGCATTTTTCCAATTTTCTGAATCTTCATTTTCAATTGCTTCAATGTACGTTTGTGGTACATTTTCTTCACTTGTGATTAGTAAACAGACCTCGTAATCTTGAAAGTTACTTGGCAATTTCACAGTCCTTCGTTCTCTTGAACTTCCTGCTTCTTTATACTCTGTGTTTACGGCTTTCATTTGAATCCTTACTTTCAGTTACTTCTTCTTCCACATTAATCATTTCTGATTCTTCTGCAGATGCCGAAGTTTCCTCGGTGTGAGTTGTTACTTCGTTCGAATCACATCTTCTTTCAGAAGCCCTTTTACCGATCACGACAAAGTCATCGTTTTCTCGATCGTGATTTTCGTAACTCAGATTCACGCAACGTGAAAGGTTCTCGTTCACGAATATTATGTCTCGACTGGATATTATCTTATTCTTGTGAGGTGTCCACACCCTATATGGCCTATATCCATCTTTATTTCCGCAATATCCAACGAACCGACCGTGTTCACTCTTCTTGTCTAGCTTCTGTGTTTTCTGTTTAGGCACTTGCACATAACAGTTTGCTCCAAAGACCTGCAGGTTATCAATATTCACTTTTTCCCTTTTAAACCATATTTGATAGGGCGATTTTCCTTCTACTGACGTTTGACCTGTTTTGTTCATTACATAAGCAGCCGTATTTACAGCCTCTGCCCACAGATATTTGGGAAGATTCTTCATATAAATCACAGAACGCACGCTTTCCATTAGGGTCCTGTTTTCTCTCTCGGCTCCGCCATTTTGCTCAGGCGTGTAAGGCATTGTTGTTCTAAAGTTAATTCCCTTTGTTTGCAAAAACGTTCTAACCTGAACATTGTCAAACTCTTTTCCTCCGTCAGTTAGGAATTCTGTTATTTGATTTCCTGCCACTAAAGCTTCTTGAGTAAAAGTTTTTATGCACATTTCTACTTCTGATTTCTGTTTTAAAAAGAAAACTCTCCTGAATTTTGAGAAGTCGTCCTTGATACATACAAAATATCTTGAACCCTAACATTACTCGACTCATTAACAATAACTCGGGCAATTCTGTATTCACTAACCTTTTTAATTCGTCATGTTCGATGTTCGACCGCCGAGAGTAGAGCACGCGTACGCTTTCACTGCCGAAAATATATTTAAGTGAACTTAATACGTTTTTAAGATGGCCATGAGACTTCGTAAACGTAATACTCTTGAAGATAGCGAAGATAGTGATGATATCCTAGCGCAGAAGATAGTCGACAAATTACTAGGAAGTGATCTTTTCTCTGAAAAATTAAAAACAATGATAGATTCGGCGATAAAAACTCAGTTTGAGGAAACCCTGAAGAAAATGGAGGATAAAGTAACTCGGTTGGAAAAACAACTAGAAAAAGCCACCGCAGACACAGATGAAATACTAGATTTGCACGAGCAGTATACCAGAAAAAACAGCTTAAGAATTTTCGGAGTACCGGAGCAGAAAAACGAAAATACAGACAACGTAGTCATTGAAATGTGCAAAAGTAAACTAGGAATCGAATTGCCTAATAATGTTATAGATATAAGCCACCGCTTGAAAGGCAGAGAGGGATTGCACAGGCCGATAATCGTTAAATTCGTGCAGCGGAACTTTAAAAAGCAGGTATTTAATAACAAACGTAAACTTAAAGGCACGAAAATTATCATTAGGGAAGATCTAACTTGGAGAAGAATGGATATTTTAAAAGAAGCTGCAAAGAAGTTTGGCCACAAATCAGTTTGGACAAATGATTGCAATATATTTGTAAAAGTAGGTGATCATGTGCATAAAATTAATAATTATGATGATATAAATTCTCTCGTTAATTAGATATGGCAGTAGGCGTTCTAATGTTAATTGAAAAATTAAGAATAACTTTATTTCTTGTTTTAGTTCCTTGTCGGTTTGAATACTTTTAAGTTAGAAATTGTTGTGAGTGCATGAACATTTCTGATACCCACAGTAATCTAAAGGTCGCACATTTGAATATTTGGTCGCTGTTGCCGAAAATAAACTATATTAGAAATATTATATTACAATATGATATTTTAACGCTTTCGGAGACTTGGCTTTCCTCTAATGTAAGTAATACTAGTATTTCTATATCAAACTATAATCTAATTCGCAAAGATAGGGATAACCGCGGTGGGGGTGTTGCGGCTTATGTACATAAATCTCTGAATTTTAAATTAATTAATTCAAATGCCCTCATAGAACAACTATGGTTTTCACTGAAACTTAAATCTAGTACATATGTATTTGGGGTAATTTACAGATCACCATCCTTAAATTATAAAACATTTATAGATGAACTTGAGATTTCATTTACATTGTGTACATCTGTATCTGATAAAATTATATGCTTAGGAGACGTAAACATTAACATGTTGTTTCCTTCAAACCCGCCGACTAAGTACTTTATAGAATTTCTAAAATGTTTTAATCTGACTCAGCATATTTCGGAACCGACTAGAACTGCACAGGGCTCGGTATCACTTATAGATATTATATTGTCTTCGGATTCTGCTCTAGTGAAATCTTCAGGAGTTGAGGTGAATCACGAATCTGATCACGATTTGGTTTATTGTATTGTCAACGTAAAGTCCGTTAAACAAACCCCTACAATAGTAACTTACAGGGATTTTAAACATCTCAATAACGAAGAGTTTGAAAAGGATTTGAATTTGTTACCTTTGCAGCAAATTTATTTTACTGATAATATTAATCATAAACTCCGTATATTGAATAACAATATTGTATATTTATTTGACAAGCACGCGCCTTTTAAAACAGTTAAAATTACAAAGAAACCTGCTCCTTGGTTAACAGATACTATTAAACTCATGATGAAATTGAGAGATAAGGCCAAATTTAAGTTTAAAATGTCTAGAAGTGTTGCTCATTGGGATTATTATAAAACACTAAGGAATTTGACGACTGCTAGTATAAAAAGGGAAAAAAAGGCATATTTTACGTATAAACTGAAACAGTGTAATACCAAGGATTTTTGGAGAGAACTTTCTTATTTGAATATTCAAAAATGTCGCGATCGTCAAATCCCCGAAAACTTGTGTAATCCTAATGAAATAAATAATTACTTTGTAGACAGTATACCCACTCTATTAGCTGATAAGGAAACTGAAAATTTTTATTTGAATAGCTCCACTCAAAACGTAAAATTCAAATTTAGTACAGTAACAGAACATGAAGTATTGTCTCTGGTTAATGGTGTTAAGAGTAACGCTGTCGGTTCAGATGGAATAAATATAAAAATGTTAAAATTATGCTGCCCTGTGATTATTAAATATATAACGCATATTATCAATTCCTGTATAACAAAACATGTTTTTCCAGATAGCTGGAAAGCAGCTATTGTTATACCGTTGCCTAAAGTAAATGAACCAAAAACTTATTCTGACTTGAGACCTATTAGTATTTTACCAACTTTATCAAAAATACTGGAAAAGTTAATGAATAAACAAATTACATATTATTTAAATTCTAGGAACTTATTACCTGAAACTCAATCAGGATTTCGTCAATTTCACAGCTGCACGACAGCATTAATTAATATAACGGATGACATACTTCAGGCATACGATGATGGAAAAATAACTGTACTTGTACTTTTGGACTACAGCAAAGCTTTTGATACCATTGATCGCGACTTACTTTTTTCAATACTACAATACATAGGATTTTCTACTGATGCAATAGGTTTGATTAAGAGTTATTTTGATAAAAGACTGCAAACTATAAAAATTGACAATAAAATATCTTCAGCACGTCAGTCGCTAAGGGGGGTACCGCAGGGATCAATTTTGGGTCCTCTGTTTTATACTATATATACCTTTAATTTCTCTAGATATATTGAATTTAGTAAGATACATATGTATGCGGACGACACGCAGATTTATCATTCTTTTCAACTTTCGGAATTCAATGAATCGATTGAGGAATTAACTAAAGATTTAAATAAATTATACCAGGTTTCAACAAAACATGCACTAAAATTAAATCCGTCTAAGTCCTGTGTAGTTCTAGTTGGCCGAAATAGTGATTGTGAAAAAATCAAGGATGCTGTACATATCACGATAAACAACGCCGAGATTGCTGTAAAGGACGAGGCTAAAAATTTGGGTCTTATATTAGACAGTAGTTTTAGATACAAGAGTTATATTAATTCGTGTATACAAAAAGCTTATTTGAATCTAAAGGCCAACACGCACTTAACCACGCCACGGCGCGCCACGCCGGACGGCAATTTTTAAATTACATTGGTTGTTATGGAATAACGCGCTGTGGCGTGGCGTGGATAAGTGCGCGTTATTCCATAACAACCAATGTAATTTAAAATTGCCGTCCGGCGTGGCGCGCCGTGGCGTGGTTAAGTGCGCGTTGGCCTTAAAGCTACTGTTTCCTCACAGAGCCTATCTGGATCAGACTCAGAAGAAGATACTTTGCGAAACTCTTGTGCTATCGCATTTTACTTATTGCTGTGAAATATATTCAAATTGCATAGACTATGACACATCAATGAGAATTCAAAGAGTTCAAAATTCATGTTTAAGATATATTTATGGTATACGTAAGTATGACCATATTTCTAGCGCATTAAAAAATAGTAATTGGCTTAACATGAAAAATAGACGACTGCTACAAACTGCATCCTTATATCACAAAATAATCTTAAATAAAAAACCACCGTATTTGTATAATAAAATAACTTTTAGAACGGATGTGCATAATTTAAACTTGAGGTTCAGAGGTTTGATTACAGCCCCGCAACACCGAACTGCTATATTTGAAAGATCATTTCAATATAATATAAGTAAAATTTATAACAACATTCCTTCATATTTAAAATCTTTATCAATTAAGTCATTTAGAAAACAATACTCTAACAAACTTTTACAGTTACAAATCGGCAATAGTGTTTATAAGGTATAAAATGTGCGCAGGTTGATTATTATTATTGGTTATATTATTAGTGTTCATGTCTTTAATAAATTGTTTTAGTTAAAAGTTTTTTAGTAGATTTAGGCATTAAATTAATAAGAATTTTGAGCTATATAATGTCAAGGGCTGATTGAAAAGCAGTTTTCTAACTGAATATTAGCTCCTTGAGATTTTAATGTGAATTTTACTTTAGTTATTTACCTAAACATGTATATGTTTTTTTTTCGCATTAAATAAAACCATTTATTATTATTATTATTATTTAATTCATAGAAGTTCTTTTGTAGATGTGCTATATGGGTAATAATATCCTCAGTTGAGTTCTTTTCACTTGTGAAGAACTTTTCTAAGAGCCTATCTAATCGCTGACTCGAGCTTTGCTCGTACACTGATATTATTTTATCCCATATTTCTTTTGCCAAAGTGCATGTTGAGGTCAATTCTACGTTTGCATCATTCATATTACCGATCAGGATCAGCTGAGCTAAAGCATCATCTTTTTGAAAAGCTTTCAAATACGTTTCGGAGCTTCTGGTCTCTGGGCTTGCGGTGGTAGCCTTGTGCCATTTGCAATATCTAAAACATCATGATGACGTAATAATAGTTCTACCTGCTTACGCCATTTAGACCAGTTTTCTGCTCCTACTAATTTCTCAACGCGTACTTTGAAATCCATTTTCACAATCGTTTTCGCTTTGACGCACGGTGCTTTAATCCACAAAAAATGACGGTTAAGAATTCACCGGCTTTAATCTATTTCATTATCCCACTTAATCGGGCACGAAACACGTTTCTGGGCCAATAACCTAATACGCAAAGTTGGTTTTTTAAGCCTTTAATTATTTTATTAATGACCAGTGAAAATTTTACAATTTGACTAGGTACTTGCTATTTTTATCAACCACCCGTTTCCTAGTTTCTCTTGTAACCTAGTTACACACCAGTTTCATTGATTTTTTAACAACACAAACTAATATAGACGAAACCAACAAAAAGTTAAATAAACAGCGCCTTGAGGTGGGAATGAAAGTAGCTAAAAGGACTAAAACGAAAGAAAACAAGACAAGCCAAGAAATAAGAGAGCTGATGAACCAAATAATGCTTGTAGCTTGTAGGAGAAGGAAAAATTAATAATGTGGAATATAAAGAGCTGAACAAGATAATAAAAAAAAGATACAAGAAGATCTATGAAGCAACAATAAAATACTAATCGAAAAAGTTATGGAGAAAAAACTAGAGGTATGAAATGCTTGAGGCGAATGCTCGGTAGTCACAAAATAACATCTGTGAAAGATCCACATGGAAAGGAGAAACGAGACAAAAATAATATCGCTTCAATGGTAGAAGATTTCTATAAAGATCTATACAGGGTGATTCAAATTCGCGTGTATGCATGGGGATCTTGGAAACGGATAGAGAATCGGTTAAATGGGGGCAAAGTTGCGTAATCAAAGGACCAACAATGTCCATTTAAAAAATCAAGGCTAACTTATTCAATTTTTTAAATATTTGAAAAAAACTAAAATTTTGGAGAATCGTTTTTATTTAATTTTGACCTTATTTGAGGAGATATTGAAAAACGGAAAACACTTTCTCATGACCACTTTTTGTCCTCTATCGAATAGATAGATAGATATCTGTTTTCGCATGACATCATGACTCTTGAACTGTTTGTTTCCCGTGTATAACGCACAGTGCCGTATATATTCCCTATAAGCACAATACGGCTCTCTAGTTCAATTGAACGAATCGTATGCTGTGTGAGTGGTATGTGTAACGCACAGTGCCGTTTGTATTTCTTAAAAGCACAATACGACTCCGACGACTCGCCCGGCTCACATGACTCCTACAACTCTCTATACTGCATTTACCGAATCGAGTCAGTAAAATCTGCAACCCACATTGCATATTTCATCAGTGACTAGATCGCTAACGTAACCTTATAATAAAATTAGATCAAAGAACTATCCAGATCCACAGAGTCGAGTCAGTGGAAGTAAACAGAACCTTGTTTGAGTTGAATTACCTGGCGATTTGTGTAAAGCCGCATTTGTATTTAAACTTTTTTATTGCTATTTACCTCCAAAAGTCAAAGCAAGCGCCACAAATAACATTCAGAGAATATTTAAATGTAATAACAGCGATGTAACTAAAATTTATGTAACATAACCTTTACATTATGACAGGAAAAAAGCAAACTAATGGTCACGTTGATTTATACTTTAGAAAAAATCATATTAAGGGTGGGTTTTAGTTAAAATATTTTTCGTTTTTAAGTAGTTTGGGTTGCCTGACTTAAAACCAGCCAAGAAAGGATTGGATCTTCTAGTATTGCTTCTACCGGCTTCTACCTAACAAAACTTCAAAATTCAGTATAAGTATTTGCGAATACCGATTTTTAATCTCTTAAACCTCTTTGTAAACATTGACAGTGACATTGACAGAGTCGGTGAATGTTGGCTTACATATCTTTAATCAGTTTTTAAAAATTTATACGCAATTTTTTCTAAAGTTAAATAAAGATCACGCCAAAATTATACAAATTTGCAAAAGGGTCGATACATGCATAGGAAGGTAATATTGAAACCTACCCCGCTACATGCGAAAATCAATACATTGTTGATCGATGTCTTGTGAAAGTCCCTGTTCGTAAGTTTTTCATAATAGGCCATAATTTAATTACTATATTAAAATTGGTCGTTCTGGCCTTGTAGCGTATGAAGGAAAGGTCTACAAATTTTAATTCATACTCGTCCTTCTTTTCAATTGTCATTATTTAACCGTACCGTTATTTTAAAATTACACAATTTTCAGGGCGTAAACATGCTACTAAAACCCCCCCTTAAGAATCTATTTGTCTAGGAAATATGTAATATGGGTTGCAGCTTTTACTGACTCGACTCGGTAAATACGGTATAGTTCAATTGAACGAGTCGCTCTGAACGACTCACCAAAGTGTGCTGAACGATATGTGCGCGCACATTAAAATTGAACGACTTATCCATCACTAGTGTAAAGGTTATGTTTGTAAATAAATCAAAATTAGTAGAATATCAAAATAATTTCAATTCAACGATTATCTTCAAACATAAAATATCAACAACACAAACCAGAAATGAAAATAAAAACGGCAACAGTTAAAGACTAATTTTTTGACATTAAGGTCGGCATTTACACCATGAAATATACCTCATTTTAAGCACATTTTGTTCCTTTTTTAGACTCATTTTTTAAACAGGAACGGCAGAGCATTTGTAATTATCCATGTCTTTTCTGTCTATTGATAGAAAGATTTTTTTTAATTTCTAAAAACCAACTTTACAGTATTAAAAAATCTAAAGCTCTATTTTGCTTCAAAATTTTCAAATAGTTTTTACAAAAATATTAATACCGAAAAAATCTCTCAATCAGTAGATAGATACAACCACTCTCTTTCAAACGCCACAAGAAAATTTTTTTCAAAATGCAAATTATTCCAGAATGATTGGAAATAAAGTTCTATAAAAATCGGTTTAAATTTCCAATTTATAAATTGGCGTGTAGGCAACACATAATATAGCACAGTACTTATCGGCTTTAAATCCGAACTTTACGGAAACTTGACAGGGAGATTACAATAAATTTAAATACACAGAAAATCGTAATTTTGTTTTTGCCATATCTTTTACAGTAATAACACAAATAACTACGTAAATATGCAAATTTTCAAATATGAATCTTACGCAATTCCTGACCTCTAACCTCAACTCGTTTTTGACGTTTTGCTAAACGAGCCCGCTTTAATTGTTTATTATGACTTTTTGGTTTTGACAAATACGTACCATGTTATGCAACTTTAGATACGTCAAATAGAAATTGACTGTATGTAAATGCCAGCCTTAAGTTAATTTAATTATTTTTGCCTCAGGATGCTATTTTTTCTTAAAAAATTAAAATTTAAAGATTGGTGCATAGTTGGTTGCCCACACGTAGGGTAAAATAATGCGTTTGACACGTTTATTTTAAAACTATACATAGGGGATATAAGGGCCAGGGTGGCGTTGCGCTAGTCCCCGGTTCGAATATCGCTGGATGCAAGATTTCCCGGAGATCGGTATCGAGCCCTAGTGACCATTCGTAGTTGGACAGCTAATTAACGACGCTCTCCTCCGAATACAGGCCTACGAGGTAGAGTAAAAGGTAAGCGCACATTTGTGCGGATCGGACGCATCGGACGTATCGGACGAATCGTAATATTTTTGTTCACATCGCACACTACTTCGGATTTGCTTTGCGTATTTTCGCAGTGTAAACAAATCGGGCGTTAGTTGACAGCATCACTCTATTTTCTTTTGTGTAAAAAATGAGCAGTTCAAAAGAAGAGTTATTTGCAATTGCATGTATCTTGAAAGATGAAGAACCAAGGGAAAAGCGAAGAAAAAGACGAAGATTTTGGTTTCACAATATAAATTTGAAGAGGAAACTATATGGAGAATTTCATATTTAAAAGCAGAGACGGCAGAATATTTGGGAAGAAATTGGGGAGAAAATTAAACAATCACGTTAGAAACTATTATTATTACTCTTAGGTCCCTACAGGACGACAAAAAATAGTACATCATAATATCAAACTTCCTAGTATTATGTTCTATCTCTTATACTAAAATCTTCTTCTTTCTCCCCTTCCATATTACCCTCTCGGGTGTCGGACTTGGGTTAGTTTTCTTTGGTCTCCTTTACCCATTTTTTCCATTCCTTCCTGGATTGTGCTAGTTGCTTCATTTCTTCCATGCTTTTTCCCCTTTATTTTCCCAACTCTTCTATTTGAGCTATCCACTTCTTCCTGGGTCTTCCTCTTCTTTTCTCCCTGTGATTTCTTGCCCCCATATCTTCTTCACTATTTGGTTGTTATCCATCCTTACCGTGTTATACTAAAATAAAACTGACAAAAATACTAACTTGAAGAATTCATCATTTATTTATAAATGGCCATATTTTGTAGTTTTATTTTAGTATAAGAGATAGAACAGAATAATAGGAAGTTTGATATAATGATGTACTATTTTTTGTCGTCCCGTAGGGACCTAAGAGTAATAATAATAATTGCTAACCTGATTGTTTAATTTTCTCTCTAATTTCCCCCCAAATATTCTGCCGTCTCTGCTGGTTGCTGTAATGTTTATGCTTTAAGTTGAAAACTTTTTCATAATGTTGCACCAAAGTTATCAATAACCCATCATCCAGTATTGTAAATTGGTTAGATTACAAAAGTGCATATATTTATGACAGGGAGTTTTTAGTAATGACAATTTAATTCATGTATAAAAAATCGCATAAGCCGCTGTGGTTTTAACCAAATTTGTATTTCTTGGCGTTAAATAACCAAAATAGAAAAAATATTATAAAATACACGTTTCATAAGACATTTAAGCGCACTTGTCCATTAGAAAACTCGCCGCTGTGCGGCTCGTTTTCTAAACTTGGACGCGTGCTCTAAAATCGTGTCTTATGAAACTAGTTTTTTAATAGTAGTTTATTCTACAAGTAAAGTGGTTGTTTACTAGCGAGTGGAAAATGTTTGATTCCACGAGCTAGTAAACCACTTTACTTACGCGTTGAATACGCTATTTTTTTGTGTACTTAATGGAAAAGTTCGAAAATCAAATTTCTCGAGGTTATGTCTGTACTGGAGCAACGCCTTAAAACACCGCCCACATGCGCAGTGGGCGCGTTTGTGTTGCTGCGCACTTTACTTCACTACTAAAGTAAAATGCCACTTTACTTTACTGTTTTCTACATAGTAAAATGGCCGTTTACCGTTGAGTACACAAAAAATTACTATTATTTCGAGAAACATTCAATGTTATCTCTATTTTACGTGGTTTTTTTTTTCAGTTAACTTAGAAGATTGTAACACAACCCCATTATTGTGCCATTTTACTTTTTAACACGTAATACTAAATGGCTGGCAATCAAAACCTCTTCTCCTGAAGTAATCCTATATTTAATCGGCATTACGGTTTTGTTAGAACGCCCCCTACATTTCAAAATTGCATCGAATCATTCAAATTATAATATTTGGTAAATTATTTTCTTTCTACAGGCTGTGCTAACACCAAAGATGTTTTCAAAAGTGGCATTAAAAAAGCAAGTAGAAGAGGTTAAGGCTGCCGGAATCGAAGATTTAGAAACGTGTCCTTTCTGTGATTTCGCAACGATACCGGCCAAGGAGGACAAGTTATTCCGTTGTTTAAATCCGGATTGTATGAAAGAATCTTGCCGTCTGTGTAAGGAGCCGTCACATGTGCCTTTGCGTTGTGAAGAGATTGAAAAAGACGACGACGTGAGAAAGCGAACATTCATTGAAAATAAAATGACAGAAGCACTCTTAAGGTACTTAATAAAATCTACTGACGATTCGTAGTTTTTGTTAAATATTCTATTTTCAGAACATGTTATAAATGCCAGAAAAAATTCATAAAATCTGACGGTTGTAACAAAATGACTTGTTCATGCGGTGCCCACATGTGTTATGTTTGTGGGGAACCTGTTGAAGATTATAAGCATTTTAATTGTGAAGGACGAAATCAAACACATTTGTAAATATAGAATGCTTCTTAATTTGTCATTTTTATCAATTTTTACCAATCATTTCTATTTTATAGATGTCCCTTGCACAGTAACACAACTGAATTACACCGACAAGCAGTTTTAAAGGGAGCCGAAACAGGTAAACGGGAAATCGGTATAACTGATTCTAAACAACTAAAGATTGATCCTACCGCCGATATACAAAACTACTATAAACAAAGGGCAAAGAGGAATCCTCCTCCTCCTAATCCTAATCAGGCGCTGGGAGCCGAGGAAGTTAGGAGACAGGTATATTAATTTCAGTGGCATAGAAAATAGAAACAATATTCATAGTATATTTAGTTTTAAAAGTGTAGTATTTTTTAACATTTTTCTAGTACTCAGGGGTGTCCCTGAATATTCTGGAATAGCGTTGTTTCGCTATTTTTTAAGCACCCTGTATTTTAATGCTTCGGGTGAGATGTCGTCACTACCAGGACTTTTGTTATTCTTAGATGTTGTATAATTTTTATTACTTTTATTAAGGTTGGTAAATACTGATCTTCATTATTCTTACCTAGTTGTTTTGTTTGTTTGAGGGGGTAGCTACCTTCTTCTTGCGTTAGTAGGTCTTTATAATGCTATGTCTAGATTTTTAATACTTTCTGTTCTTATCTATTTTTAATTAACGATGGTTTTGGCTTACTCCTTTTTGAAATCCTGTTTTAAGTTTCTACATAACTTTCATCTCATTTCGTCTGTGATTCTATTCTATTTCTGCGATAAGTCTTTCGTTCATTTCCCTCTTTTTCCTTCTGCAAATTTGTTTAGATTTGTCACAGACATTTTTGTATCTTTGATTGTTTTCCTCGGGGTTATCTTTTAGCATGGTTAACAGGTTAACCTTATTTTTCTTTCTTCTTCGATTATCTTCCAACATGTCTCGTCGAAGCATTACGTGTTGTGTTCTTCTCGTTTCAGGGCTCAATCCTTCTATGGCATTTTTTAATGACTCCTTAATATTTTTCTATTCTGCTTCTATACTGCTTTCTGAGTTGTAGTTGCGTAATAACAAGGCGACAGCCCTACCATAACATTTCCTTTGTTCTTCGTTTTCATCTAGAAGTGCTTTGCGTTGCGTTTACCGTGATTTCTTTTACCCAGTGAGTTAAAGGATTGTTTTCTCATTTCCTCCTTGAATAGGAAGTGGTCACTTCCTATCTCTGAGCCTCTGTATGGTTTTATGTCATTGATCAGTTAGGCGTGTTTTTGTTCTATTAATAAGTGGTCTATCTGGTTTATGAATTTACCGTTTGGGCTCCTCCAGGTTCCTTTATGTGTCTGCTTGTGTTTTAGGTACCTACGTAGCTTTGACTAAAAGTTTTCTTTAAGCAACAACATTAATTAGTAGTTTTCCATTTTCGTTTGTCGTAAAAAATAAGGTCGAGCAGAGAAGTCCCTGATGCTCAATCTAAATAGTCGTAAAGGGACAAATGTTGAATAAAATTTTAAATTTTATTACAGCGGAGAGATTTGCGGAGAATAGAACAACTTCGAAATCAAAGAAATCCAGGAGGAAGGCAACATAATAGAAATCGACGTCACCAAAATAATCGCAGAGTAAGAACAATTAAAGAATTAGAATGAATTATTCGAAAATAAATAAATATTTTATAGGATTTACAACGCCATCAGCCTTAACCGATTTGATAGATCGAAAAAAGTGTTACAGTAATAATTAAGAATGCATGTACATTGATAAAATAAGTATAATAATCAGCATCAACAGTATTTAAGTAATTTCTGGTTTGATCTGGAAGATATGTAATTTGTATGCTGGAATAAAATTATTAAAACTATTGTCTGCCGTCACTCAGGACTGATTTTATAACTAAGTCTTTTGCTCCATCGCACCCCATACACTAACTTTCAAATTATAAAAAAAATTAACGAAGCAATATTTGCTTGTAGACAATGTAGTACCTACTAATGATAATTAACTTCCATAACACATTAATGCCATTAAAAAGTAAAAATGTTTAAACCAATTTATTCATCAGAAGTCGAGGTCTGGTCAAAAAATATCCAGAATGGTTATACAGGGTGAGTCAACGGGAGCGCGGTGGTTGATATCTCCTTTGCTGTTTAAAATACATAAAAAGTTTTCAAATAAAAGTTTTTGAGGACCACAAGGACCATATTGCAAAATTATTTTGAATTATACAGGGGGTTGCATAAAAGAGTGGCATATAAAACTTTTGTTTTTTTAAATGGAACATCCTGTATATTTTTGCACAATCTTATTCGACTTTTTATTACCTTTCTGGATATGCTTTTGTTTTTAAATTCCGTTGCGGCGTTGCCGAGTTATTCAACTTTTTTAGAAAAAAATGACATTTGCAGACCTCGCTTATAAAATTTGCACAAATCGTAGTTTTACAGATTAAACAATTTTTTTCTGGAAAATGATAATCAAGACCATGTACCATCCTCCAGGCTTTTGAAAGTTGAATTTGAGTATACAGGGTGTTGGTTACAGTAAAGCAAAAAATTTAAACTATAATGTGTCATAACTCGATTTTTTTAAATAGAACACCCTGTATATTTTTGCATAATTAAACAGAACCTTTTAGGCTCTACAGATTTTATTAACCAATGGTTCTACCTAAAACCAATACTTTTCGAGAAAATTAGGTACAAACGGAAAATCAGGTAATTGCTAGCAATCCGTATGTCTCAGGAGGCATTGATACTAACTTGTTTATTGCGAAGAAACACTAAGAAACTACGAACCCGTAAGAAATCTATTTAATATCAAATAACAATAAATAATAAAAACAACAAACAAAAGTTTTTCACTAGACATTAGTTTATAAGATGCTCAATATGTCTGCCATTTTCTTGAACACACAGTCTTAGACGGTTCAGAAAAGACTGGCTAACGTTTCTTAACAATATGTGGTCATTAATTTCTTGAAAGGTATTTTTTAATTCTCCCCTTCATATCTTCAGGTGTAGTTGGCGGAGTTTGATAAACCCTTTCCTTTACGTAACCCCTCAAAAAGAAATCAAGTTTTGTTAGGTCGGGAGACCTAGGTGGCCAACAAATTGGTCCACCTCTACCCACTACCAATCCACTTATCTGAAAATGCATGACTTAAATGGTGACATACTTGTGCATTGTAATGGGGTGGTGCTCCATCGTGTTGCAGCCATAATCTGCCTCTTGTTGCTAAAGGTACATTTCCCAACAAATCTGACAAACTATTTATTAAAAAATCGAGATAAATATTTACTCTGCCTTCAAAAAAGTGCGGGCCAATTACATACCTTCCTACAATTCCTCCCCAAACGTCCAAAGGCCATCTGTGTTGGTTGTCAACAGACCTTGTGAAATGCGGATTTTCTGTAGCATAAAATAGTGTAGATTATACTTATTAACATTTTCGTTTTTGTGGAATGTAGCCTCGTCGGAGAACAGCACATATTCAAAAAAGTCTCTGTTCTTGCACTTTATTAATTGTCCATTCACAAAATTCCCTTCTTCTATTAAAATCATTGGCTTCTAATTCTTGCAATAGTTAGATATGGTAAGGATGATATTTATTATTTTTTATAATTCTTGAAAAACTGGATTGACTGATATCCAATACCATACTTAAATTTCTTGCACTTACATGTGGATTGTCCATCAGACTTAGCACAACAGAAAATGCATTTTTTTCATTTAAGACTGGATTCACTCGTTCCTGCTTCTCGTACATAACGTTTCCGTTTTCCTCGAAACTAGTTTTTAATTTAGTAAAAGCACGGTTGTCTGGATGTCTTTGGTCAGGATATTTTTGTGCATAAATTCGGGATGCCAATAAACAGTTGCCACCACTCTCCCCGATGCAATAAATCATGTTAATTCTTTCTTGCTTAGAAAATTTCATTTTAAATACTTATTCAAAAAGAAACGAACGTTACAATGACGTTTACGAATTAAAAATGTTTGACATTTGCTTCAAATATTATTTGAAACAAATGCAAAATAGGTATGTTAATTTCTATTATTTATTATAATCTGCTAGCAATTACCTGATTTTCTGTTTGTACCTAATTTTCTCGAAAAGTATTGGTTTTAGGTAGAACCATTGGTTAATAAAATCTGTAGAGCCTAAAAGGTTGTGTTTAATTATGCAAAAATATACAGGGTGTTCTATTTAAAAAAATCGAGTTATGTCACATTATAATTTAAATTTTTTGCATTACTCTAACCAACACCCTGTATACTCAAATTCAACTTTCAGAAGCCTGGAGGATAGTACATGGTCTTGATTATCATTTTCCAGAAGAAAATTGTTTAATCTGTAAAACTACGATTTCTGCAAATTTTATAAGCGAGGTCTGCAAATGTCAATTTTTTCTAAAAAAGTTGAATAACTTGGCAACGCCACAACGGAATTTAAAAACAAAAGCATGTCCAGAAAGGTAATAAAAAGTCGAATAAGATTGTGTAAAAATATACAGGATGTTCCATTTAAAAAAACAAAAGTTTTATATGCCACTCTTTTATGCAACCCCCTGTATAATTCAAAATAATTTTACAATATGGTCCTCGTGGTCCTCAAAAACTTTTATTTGAAAACTTTTTATGTATTTTAAACAGTAAAGGAGATATCAACCACCGCGCTCCCGTTGACTCACCCTGTACATATAACTCTGTAATGACTGGACACAAAGGCAGGGGCGTATGAACCGTTATATCTGCTGTATCAATGATACAGGGCCCACCGGTTAGGAGGGCCCACCAGCCTCTACTCCCAGCAGCACATAAATTCTGCTGTAACTTATAACAACTGGTTTAAAAAAACACTATTGATGTTCATTTAAACAGTGAAATTATTAATCAAATTATTTTCTGGCGAAATGTATTACACCGAATAATTAATATTATAATTACTAGAGCGCCCGCAATATGAAAAATACATACCTACGTCACGTGGTAAATGACGTCACAACATCACGCATAGGCGTTTCAAAGGGGTTTGGTATTATACGCATGACGTCATGTCGTAGGTAGGTACGCATTTTTCATATTGCGGACGCTCTACTTATTACATTAAAATTACCAAATACTAAAATTTTGTTCAAGTATTTATAAAAATATATCCTTATTTATATGTTTATAATAATATTCTGCATTTCTATCTGCGATTGCTATTTATTATCGGGGGAGGGGGGCCTCCTTGGCAATCCTTGATACAGAGCCCACCCAGTGCTAGCTACGCCACTACACAAAGGGCGTGGTTTTGCACAAAGTGTGCTTAATATTTGTTATACAGGGTGTATCAGAAATTCTTCTTGTTAGAGTGGCTACCCTTTACAGGGCGTTGCCGATCCTCTCTCCATATGCCTGTGGTGTGCGTATCAAGTAGCCTACAGAGTACAGACATAGGGGACCTACAGCTTAACGTGGGCTCCGAACCACGGAAGTACTTGCACTTCTACTCCAGAGAGGACTTTATTAGGCAGAATACACCTCGGTGGTTTGCCATTGCCTTCCGAGGTATCAGAAATAAGTACATTAAATTCCCTCAGTAATAGAACTCGTCCAGAACTACAACATTTCTTAATAACTTTTATTTGTATACTTTTTAGATTTTGTGATCAAATTAGTTAAAGATTTATCACAAATTTCATTACCCGCCAATGGAAATCATTGGTTACCATAGTAAATCAACTTACTTAAAAATTAAGCTTAGCAGTATTTAATTATTTTGATTATACAATTCATAATATAATTAACCAATCAGCATTAAGCATTTTGCTTGGTTACTACGTATTGATAAGCGAATATACCCTTGACGACGTGGTATAATCACTTTGGTGTTTCGGCTGGTCCCAAACAATAGAAAACTCGAATCTAGTATGAGTATTTTTTCAATTTTTTCGTAGCAACCATATTTACATTGTTTATCAACAAACGTCACTTGCACATAAAATTCAGTTTTGTTATTTATTCATTATATAATCTAATTATATACCACTCGAGCAGTCGCAAATAATCAAATACTTTGCCTCCTTGCTCGACGTATTGTCAAGAAACACCACTTCAAGAAACACACAATACGTCTCGTAACTCGTCAAAGTATTTTCGATTATTTTCTATGCTCTCGTGATATAAATAGTGATTATATAATTCATAATATAATTAACCAATCAACATCAAGCGTTTTGCTTGGTTACTACGTATTGATAAGTAGATAAGTGAATATACCCTTGACGACGTGGTATAATCACTTTGGTGTTTCGGCTGGTCCTAAACAATGTAAAACTCGAATCTACCATGAGTATTTTTTCAATTTTTACCGTAGCAACCATATTTACATTGTTTATCAACAAACGTCACTTGCACAAAAAATTCAGTTTTGTTATTTATTCATTATATAATCTAATTGTATACCACTCGAGCAGTCGCAAATAATCAAATACTTTGCCTCCTTGCTCGACGTATCATTGCAAAACGCCACTCGTCGCTATGCGACTCGTGGTGTTTCTTGACAATACGTTTCGTAACTCGTCAAAGTATTTTCGATTATTTTCTATGCTCTCGTGATATAAATAGTGAAAATACATAAACAACTCGTTATTTTAAGGGGGGTTAAAAATGCAAAATAAATGTGAGTTAAAAACAAAATTAATAAGAAATGTTGTAGTCCTTGACGAGTTCCACCACAGAAAAAATGTAATGTAGGTACTTATTTCTGATACACCCTGTATATAGAGAACAGCATACATGCAACCTGCATATTCTATAATTTACGCATACCTATATTAGGATATGATTAAAAATCTACACGCATTGAAATTTTTTCAGTTAATTGGCACTAATTAATTAATGCATACAGGGTGCTTAAAATGGCGAAACGACGCTATACCAGACTATTCAGGAACACCCCCTGAGTACTAGAAAAATGTTAAAAAAATTCTATCTCGTTTTTCCTTAAAGATATTATGGAGGTTATAAGATCGGAATTTGAAATTTTTATTATTAACCAATTCTGAATATTTCAACAACTTTTGTAGTGAAAGACATATTTAAAATGATGTTCAACAATAATTTTTATTTAAAATCAATAAATAGTACCTTTATATGAAGTTTTATTTTTCATGTTTTGCACAAAAATCATCTAAAAATGATCTGGCAACCAAGCTGTTAATTTGGTAAGTAATTGCATTTAGTTACCTATGAATTTATTTTGACTTATTGTTTAATGTCAGTTGACAGAAACATAAATTCAAACTGTCACTAAAAACTTAGTACTTTCTTTGTACGTCAAGCAATAAACATAATGTTTTCAGCTCGAGAATACAGAGACATATTGTATTTGGCATTTGGTAGATGTAACGAAAACGCACATGCTGCTGTTAGGCTCTACGCCGAAAGATTTTCACAAAGGACACATCCTCGTCCCAATGTTTTTAGAAGACTGGACCAGCGGGTACTGGAAACCGGAAGCTTTGTTAGTACCGGATTTGCCGATCGTGGACGTCCAAGATTTGTGTGAACTCCTGACATGGAAGATGCTGTTCTTGCAAGAATTGAAGAAGCGCCTGCAAGGAGTACCAGGAGTATCGCAGAAGAGCGACGTCTACCAACAATAGGGAAGAACTTGTTCAACGAATTCAAGAGGCTTTCCCGTTGGTAACATCTACTTTAATGCTAAAATATCCGAAAATCTGCTTTGTTGATAAAATTAATATAAATAAAATGTTGATTTCCTGAAGCACCGTTTATGTATCGTAAATAAATTAATAATAAAGCACACATGGTTGCCACATCTACCGTAAATTAAAACCTCCATATCTTTAAGGAATCACGAGATAGAATTTTTTTAACATTTTTCTAGTACTCAGGGGGTGTCCCTGAATAGTCTGGTATAGCGTTGTTCCGCCATTTTTTAAGCATCCTATATTTTCTATATTTAAGCATTTTTTTCATATTGTAACAATTACCTGCATATTACAGCATAATTTCGTAATTTTTTGGCGAAAATTATATAGCATTCCTTTCAGACGTTCTAAATGTAAAAAATAACCTGAAAGTAGTATTTTCTTCGAACTTCCAACACATCAATAATTATTTTCGCAGAAAACATTACCAAATCTTTATCCAATATAAATGACAGGCTTGCTTTTGTAAGTAAAGTAGGACTATACAAAGCCATAAACTTCAAAATGAGTGATTATGATTAGTCTTTCGTTTGACAAGGGATTACTGTAAAAAGAAATTACTTAAGTTGAATTTTCTTAGTAATGCTCACAATTCAGGTCAGGTTAAATTATGTGATATACAAAAATTGAATTTTGGAGACTTCCAATTAATGGAATATTTTCAAACTTTAATCTTTAATACACGTTTTATTCATTTTAAGAAACAAATTACAAAAATATACCTAACCAAATATTTATCCTAATATTAATATTAATATTAATATTTAAACTAAGTTGGTACTTGTTCGGATTTGGTTGTCTTCTTCAGTTTGTTGTTAGTAATATAGATTGTTTTATTATTATTTGCAATTCTCTATAGTACGTATTATGTTTATTTATTATATTATATCTATATGTAGGAATAATGGCATTTGTAATTGGGCCTGTGCCCGTTTATGCCAGTACATTAAATTAAATTTAAATTAGTGTCAGTTGTGGTTTGATAAAAACAGATAGAATACCCCTTTTCGATTTCGTTTCGCCCACGTATCCACCATTCCGGTAACAAATCATTAGAACGAATTCAACAATTTTAACGTGATTTTATGGTTTTAGTACTTGTTTTATATTCAGGGGTCCAGGCACTTCTGGTAAATTGCAAAATGAATTTTTAAAATCTTTCGTTTCAACGGTGTGGTTTTACATTCTGGGTTATATAATATTATTCTGCGTAGGTAATTCTAAAATGTTCCTTCTTTGCTGAAAAATTGTTGTTCAATAGTATGGAAGAGAATTCTTGGGTTAACGCCTACTTACTAACATGGACAGTATTTTGTCAGCAAGGTAAAGAATCTCCATTTAAACCCTCAGGTTTTAATTATTAACCACCACAGGTGCTACGTTTATACCTAAGCCAACCTCCGGACGATGCATTGTATTAAGCTTATTAACGATGTCTTTACTTTTATATAATTACTATACTTCAAGCATTGTTTCTTTACTCTTGAGTGGCTTACCTCGTCCTTTTAAAATAATTGAAGAATTAACAGAGAGTAACTTCGAAGTAGGGATCGAAGATGTTGTTCATATGAGAACTCTTTTTGAGGTTGTTATTATTACAAATAAGTTTTCAGATCAGATGCTGTAACTATTTTTGTACAGGTATCAAATGACTCATGAATCAAACGTCTTTACAAACATAAAGTGTTAGGGAGTAATGATCAACCGCCATATGCAATTTAGATGAAGGTATACACAATGTTAAAACCGGAGCTACGCTTATCACACCGAACCAACAAACCTATCAAATTATAGAAGGAACCTTTGAGGTTTATGAAATTGTGAGTTGGCGGAACTTAACGTTTTTCACCCTTTGTGGATTTATTCTCAAAAACATGGTCAATATACAAAGTTATTTGCAGTAGGGTATGAAAGTTTAAAATCTCGTTAGCGAACAGACTTAAAGTTAGATTTCAGGTAGGTACTACTTGAAAATGTTGGAGTCTGGTATTGTCCCTCGCCAACAGAAAATATGGGTTACAACAAAACCAGCATGCTTAGCTTCTAACACACATTTGGTAGAAGTGGGAATACAACATCTTCTGCCTGCGTTTGTGATTTTGTTAGTGGGTTTTATTATAAGCGTAATTTTACTCATTTTGGAAATAATATTGCAAAAACGTACTATCCCAAATTTGTACACTTTTACAAAACACAAAAAATAATTCTATGAATCTTAAAATATAGTGTAACAAAAGGCACATACTATGTGGAGTAGAGTTCAGAATACCCAAGCACTTTACATTTTCAACAGCTTTCACATAAAGCGTTAACTTAACCCTTAAGGGATAAAAACAATGTTTTTACAAGTTGATATTTTCTGGAAAAATAAATTAATTAAATTATGATTCTGGTGTGTTTGAAGTAAAATCCTAATCTGATTTGACGGATTGAGTATGGTCCGTTTCTTGTTTACACTGTGACTAAAAAAATTTAAGACTGAGCTCATAAACAAAACAAAAAGTATGGTAAAAAAAATTATTACTAATTATTCTAACCGTTCAACGTACGACCCTTGTAAAGCTATACATCTTTCGGTGTGCTACGCCAGCCACTCCAGAGCATACTGGAAATCCGCTGCTGAAATGCTTCTTGCATTACGCTTTAGAAATAAATACTAACTTGCTGGTGCCAAGTCTGTAAGTATGGTGGATGGTGCAGGGTGTAGCACAGTAACACTTTGTTTTGCTAAAACTGACCAATTACTGCTACATTGTAAGACAGCGCCTTATCGTACAGCAAGAAGCATTTTTGTTTGCATACAAATCCAGATGTACACGCGTGATGTGTTTCAATAGCGGATCCAATACACCCGCATAGAATGTGGCATTCACTGTTTGCCCTATAGAACGAATTCCTTGTGAATGATTCCCTTAGAATCAACAAATCCCACCAACATTGTGTTCACTCGTGAATTTTGGAAACACATTTTCTTCGCCCTCGTCGAGTTTGAGCCAACCTACTCCGCATTCTGGCTCTTCGTTTCACGATCGAGGGTGATGTACCAAGATTTATCATAGGTGAGAATTTTCTTAAGAAACTCTGAATTGTTTTCTCACATTTGGAGAAGATCCTGACAAACAGCTACACACATTTCATAAAAAATTACAGCTGGTGTGCTTTACCTTCAACTTGGTCTATACATCTTGATTTCGGTCTTCCTCTCTGTGTACTGGTTTCCACTCTGTTAACACCAGAGACTGGGAATATGCAAAGTGCATACCTCTATTATATAGCATATCTTCTGGAATCTTTGTTCTCATGTGTTTCTCATCATATTAATGTGATTTTTAGTTAGTTTTTTTAGTGCTTAGTTGCATATATTACCATTATATTGCATAATGCATATGCAAAACGGTGTAGTGCATATTTCAGCTCTTTTCGGTCAACATGATGCATATTTGTTTTGTACAAGTGCTAGCATAAAATCATACTAAACACTTTATCAAGTATTGAATAAAATTTATGGGGTTTCTTACTTCTTAGTAAACTTTCCAAAGCAGATTCTTTGCTTCATGAAATTTTCCTAGAATGTTATTTAAAAGATTAAGATTATAACTGTGTATTTATTTGTCAACTAAAGGGTATTTCCCATACTTGCAATAATAAAGTGCTCCTTCTTGGAAGTAACCTAACAAAGTACCCACGCTGGGGACAAATTGTCAAACTCCTTTCTCGCAAATTAAAGACAAAATTCAATAGTAGTTAAATAGTATTTGTGTTCTATGGTTCCTTTTTCATCACGATGTCTAAAGAAGCAACTGGAAGAAGCGTTCTTCTTAAAGAGTGTATCAACAATAAAAACGATTTGAAAATTATTGATCAAACCCATGTGTTCTGTGTAGTTTGCAAAAAGCGAATAAGTTGAATAAATTTTATTAGTTTTTAAGCAGTAAAAACGAAACTTAAATTAATATGAACTTTTTTCTGTTTCGGCATTAGAATTACATTATTCTATTACTGTATTAAATAATACACACAATACCTAGGCAACAAGAACGTTAAATGTCAAACTTCTGTCAACTGTCAATCAAAAATCGGTATTACCAACCACTATTTTACCAAAATTTCCCCAACTGGAAATTGTGAAATATTTTTATAAAAAGAAACATAAACAAATAATGTACATGAAAGCCGAAACAGAGAGTATAAAATACTCGTTACAGAAGGCAATTCGGGCACTCGTCTGTTCGGCCACTCGCCGCTACGCGGCTCGTGTCCAAAAATGTTGTGGTTTTTTTTTAAATAGATGTCAACAATATCTTTGGTCTAAAAATACTTATTGAATCATTTTAATTTTACGAATTTACCTTGTCTGGCAATAATAAGTTTTCATGTATTACAGATTGCCTGCGATCAGTGAAATATTATACTAACGCTTAGTATATATTTCACTGCCTGCCATAAAAAGTTGGACCAACATTTAGCAACTGCAAGGCCTGTACAAACACATGTTTAATGACCGCAGAAATAATTTAACGCTGAAAAATATTTGGTTATTTATTCATGTAATTCTCTTGATGTAATTTAATGATTAAGTAGTAATTAGGTACGAGGGGCGTTCAAAGTGTGTTACAATTTAGGGGTATCTAGCAAAGTTTAGATTTTCGTACAAATTTTATTTGATACATTAGATCTAGTTACCCTTGCTTGCAAAAATTGGTTGTCCTATCTGCTTTTGTTTTCCTTCTGTAAGTTGTGAAATATGGCTGAGAGTAGTTAGTTTAAAGAAGTTCGAGTATCGAAGCATCATCAAGTTTTTCTGTAAAGAGGGCGTAAATAATAATAATAATAAACTTTATTAGTTAGCAAATGCTAATTTACATATACATTACATTTACATTATTCCTTAATACTTATTTTTTATAATACAACTTAAAGATTTTTTAAAAGCTCTAATATTATTTTCATCCTTTACATTTTGTGGAAGATCGTTATATATTTTCAACCCTTTATAGAAAATAGTAATTTGTAATACAAGTGTTGAAAGCTTGCGTTTGCCACACGAATGTGAAGTTTGCAGCACGAACGATAGTGAGTGCTGCAGTCACATGAGAGTGGCAAATACAAGCTTTCAACACATGTATTACACACTATTTTTTCTACAACCACATTTCCATAAAAAAATTTAAATATTTCTGCAAAATCAAATCTGACATTCATCAAATGTCATTATGACATTTTGATTTGCGTGCGGCAAAATTATACTTTGCCGCACCGAAAATCATGCATGTGCGTGCGGAAAGTAAATTTTCCGCACGCTAATTTCACTTGTTCGGCAAACACTCATTTTCAATACTCGTATCTATGGAGACGAAGTCTGAAAATCCCACTTTCCATGGTGGTTGTAGAAATAGTTATTTGCGCTCCAAGTTATGGTAAGTGAACTTTTTTATCCGAGGTGGTAATTTGTGGACCGAAGCGCAGCTGAGGTCCATAAAGCCACCGAGGATAAAAAAGAAACTTACCTACGCGTTGCGCATTACGTTTTTCTCACTACCACAAAATAAAATTCATTAATAATTTAACAAAAATTGTGACGTTTATATTTATGACAGTTTAACGGCGCTGTTGCTATGGTACAAACAAACACATAAACGCAATTTCTGTTTTCAGTAACGAAAAGAATGAAATCAAACATTTTGTAAATACACCTTCATTTAACATTCAACGTTGTTCCAATTGTAAAATTAGTTTTCATATTAATAAATATGCACGTATTCTCCATTATAACTATTTATTTTTTTTATATCCGTTATGGTGTAGCGTTATGGGGTACCATGCGCGGAAAGTGACCTGGCGCGGTAAATCGTCTTTTTTGCCCTTAGATACAGTCTGTTTTTGTTCAACTAAATGTTTTAGTTTCCATTATTGTCGACTTTTTGACAATGAAATGTCAATTTACCAAGGTGGTAGTGAGAAAAAAGAATTTTTCTCACTACCACCTTGGTAAATTGACATTTCATTGTCAAAAAGTCGACACTAATGGAAACTAAAACATTTAGTTGAACAAAAACAGACTGTATCTAAGGGCAAAAAAGACGATTTACCGCGCCAGGTCATTTTCCGCGCATGGTACCCCATAACGCTACACCATAATGGATATAAAAAAAATAAATAGTTATAATGGAGAATACGTGCTTATTTATTAATATTAAAACTAATTTTACAATTGGAACAACGTTGAATGTTAAATGAAGGTGTATTTACAAAATGTTTGATTTCATTCTTTTCGTTACTGAAAACAGAAATTGTGTTTATGTGTTTGTTTGTACCATAGCAACAGCGCCGTTAAACTGTCATAAATATAAACGTCACAATTTCTGTTAAATTATTAATGAATTTTATTTTGTGGTAGTGAGAAAAACGTAATGCGCAACGCGTAGGTAAGTTTCTTTTTTATCCTCGGTGGCTTTATGGACCTCAGCTGCGCTTCGGTCCACAAATTACCACCTCGGATAAAAAAGTTCACTTACCATAACTTGGAGCGCAAATAACTATTGTGTACTTGATTTTTTGCATTTAGGTAGCCTGAAGTTTCGACAATATCGGGTATTATATTCATGAAAATCGGAATTATAACTTAAGCCCTGTGACATATAATTTGGAAGTAAGTTTTTTATTGCTTTAAACATAAATACCAGGGTATTGAAGTAAATTCTTTGTTTGGCACTAAACCATTGAAGAATGTCTAGCATCAGCGTTCTTTGTAAGCTTAGAGCATTCGAGGATCACTCTCATTGCTCTATTTTGTTGTATTTGTAGTCTTCTTAAATCTATTTCTTGACATATAAATAAAATGCTCGAACAATAATCGAAATGCGGAGCGATAATTGTTTTGTAAACTAAAATTCTTGCTTGCATGCTCAGCTTTTTAGATATTCTACTAACAAGCTAATTTTACTTCCTACTTTTTTTACAATGTAATCTACGTAACTTTTAAAATTTAGTTTATTATCTATTATAACACCTAAATATTTAATCTGCGGCACCGATTCGAGTTCAGCACCTTTAATCTTGATTTTAGCTACATGACTTTTCCCTTGCGATATAATCATCGCCTTACTCTTATCTACGTTCAACTTAAGCTTGTTTACTTGTAACCAATTTGATATAATTTCTAGATCAATATTAATTTTACAAATAGCTTCGTCAGCATTTAAATTCGTTATTGACACCAGTGTATCATCAGCGAACAAGTTTATAGCTGAATGTTTAATATTAAGCTCTAGGTCATTTATGTAAAGTAAAAATAACAAAGGGCCTAACACAGATCCTTGAGGGACGCCTAAATTATTTTGGATACTTTTTGACTCCATATCTCCAAATGCTGTATATTGAAATCTGTCAGTGAGATAACTCTGAAACCATTTGTTTTCATATCCACGTATACCATATTTTTCTAATTTTTTAACTAATCTGTTCCTATCAATGGTTGTTGGAGCTGTTGCTCTATATTTTTTAGTGATGTTCCAATACAAAGACACACAAGCGATTTTAAATATCTTTATTCTGTATTAAACATTCAGCGTATTCGTGAGCGATGCTAACTGACTGGTACACTAGCACCTACTGCCACACAACTCGTTTCAACCCTAAAAGTACCTCGTCAGCCAGGGGTTCTAAACATGCCGCCCACCTTGAAAGATTAAGTTTCAAAACAAAACTTAAAATACATTACTAATTATAAATATACATAAGTGATTAAAATATAACTACAATTAAACTAACATTAATAGGATTATGACGATCTTAACCATGAATTATTGATAGTCTATAGGCAAGATACATAGTTTTTTAACAGGTCTTTTCACCGTACCACTTGCTGTTCTAATGTCAGCCACTCTCACTACACCATCATCTCCTGGATATATTTTGACAGTTCTGCCCATTACCCATTTGAGTGGAGGAAGGTTGTCGTCCTTGATAACCACCAGCATTCCCTCTTGTAATGACAAGGTTTGTGGTTGCACCTTTGTTTTTTGCTGCAACTGGCCTAGATATTCCTTTGACCATCTGGCCCAAAAGTGCTGCACAAGCTGCTGTTGCCTTTGGTAGGTTGACAGGCGTGAGATTGGAACCTCTCTTATATCCTCATCGGGAACGGCAGTAAGAGAGTCTCCCAGAATAAAATGGCCAGGAGTAAGGGATGTGAGGTCATTTGGATCTTCAGAAAGGGGAGTGATTGGACGGGAATTCATACAAGCTTCTACCTGTGTCAAAACCGTGTATAGCCCTTCAAACGTAAGATGGGCGTTTCCTAAAATTCGTTTCAAATGATATTTAGCTGACTTAATTGCAGCTTCCCATAAGCCACCAAAATGAGGCGCCTTAGGGGGTATGAAACTCCATTTTATAAAATCTTTGTTTAAAAAATGAATGACGGAGGTATTGTTATCTTCATTCAGTAATAAACTAGCCAACTCTTTTAGTTTATTATTCGCTCCACAAAATGTAGTAGCGTTGTCAGAGAAAATATCGCTACATTTACCACGTCTTGCAATAAATCGTTTTAAGGCATTTATGAAACAGTCGGTTGTCAGATCACTGACCAGTTCTAAATGAACAGCTTTAGTACTTAAACATACAAATAAACATAAATAAACCTTGATTAATTTGCGTCCGCGATATCTGCTTTCCTTTATATAAAAGGGACCGGCATAATCTAATCCGCTTTGCATAAATGGTCTTGACGGTGTTAAGCGATTCTTGGGTAAGTTACCCATCGGATAGGTTGTACCTTTCGGTTTTACTCTAAAACAGCGAACACATTTATGCAAAATGGACTTAACTACACTTCGCGCTGCTAATGACCAAAAGTTTTTACGCAAAGAAGCCAAAGTTGCTTGAGGACCAGCGTGTAACAGGGAAATGTGTTCTTGCCAAATAATAAGAGTAGTTAGTGGATGTTTTTTAGGTAGCAGAATGGGGTGTTTTTGATTAAATGATATTGATGCATTTTGTAACCTACCACCCACCCTAATCAATCCATTTGTGTCTAAAAAGGGCGATAACAATGTTAATTTACTTGAAAATGAAACCGGTTCCCCTTTCTTTAACAATTTGATTTCTAAATTGAATTCTTGAGATTGGGCAACCTTAATCAAATATTGAAAAGCTATACGCAATTCTGGTACAGTTAAAGGACCAGTATTCTTAATGTTATTTTTTGAACATTTATTGTAGAATCTTAGAATGTAAGCTGTCACACGTTGTAAGCGAATCAACGATGAGTACCTTTCGAAAATATCAAAGGACCGAGCATCTTTTGTTACCGTTAAATTTACAATTTTCCTCTCAGAATCTACAGAAACCTTTGTTTCTTTCTGAGTAGTAATTACCTTTGGCCAAAATTTAGAGTTTAGGGATAACCAGTCAGGCCCATGCCACCATAGTTGATTGTTTATTAGTTGACCTGGTAAACTACCGCGAGATATAATGTCGGCAGGATTATCTTTGGTATTGACATAGTACCAATCCACTGTATTCGTGAGTTCTTGAATTTCAGCTACTCGATTGGCAACAAAAGTTTTCCATTTACTGGGCGATGCCGCAATCCACGCCAAGGTAATTGTAGAATCGCACCAATAAAACAGTCTATCTATCTTGATATTAAATGACTTCAATACCTTTCTACATAGTTGTGCCAAAAGTAGAGCTCCCGAAAGTTCAAGTCTTGGTAAGCAAATTGTTTTTAGTGGGGCTACTCTGGATTTAGAACAAAGCAGGTTAACATGCTGATTACCTTTATTGTCAATCGATTTTAAATAGACACACGCACCAAATGCCATTTCAGAGGCATCGCTAAACCCGTGTAATTGAATTTCTCGCAAGTCTTTACAAATCACCTGCCTGGGAATATGTATTTTTTCTATAAAAGCTAAATCATTTTGGTAATGCGCCCATTTGTGATATAAGTCAAGTGGTACTGATTCATCCCAGCCTATATTCAACTGCCAGAGTCGTTGCAAAATTAATTTAGCGTTTAGCGTAATGGGACCGATTAATCCTAGAGGATCGAATGTTTTGGCGGTTTCTGAAAGTATAATGCGCTTAGTAACTTTCTTACAGGTTTCTTGTTGATATTTATACCAAAACGTATCATGACCAGGATTCCACAATAATCCTAGCGTTTTGACTTCGAGTTCGTAATGACTGCTTGTTAATTGTAAACTAGGATTATCATTGGTATCTAGCAGGGCTTCGTGATTTGACATAAATTTTCTTAGTTCGAACCCGCCCGTCTTGAGTAGTTCTATCAAATTGAGTTTTAGCGACATGACTTCATCAAGCGTATTACCTCCACTTATTAAATCGTCTACGTAGAAGTCCCGAAGAAGTACTTTACTGGCGGCAGGATACTTTAGTTCATTGTCACGAGCTAATTGATGTAAGCAACGAATTGCTAAAAATGGTGCTGACGCGGTACCATACGTGACGGTATTTAGTTCGTAGCATTTAATAGCTTCGGTAGGGTTGGTACGCCATAGAATTCTTTGAAAACGTCTATCGTCTTCGCGAATTAATATCTGCCGATACATCTTCGCAATGTCTCCAATTAACACGTAATTGTGCAATCTAAATCGCGTAATTATTGAGAATAGATCTTCTTGAATAGTCGGCCCTACCATTAGCGTGTCATTTAGCGAGATACCGGATGTAGTGTTTGCTGACCCGTCAAACACTACCCTTACCTTGGTGGTTGTACTGGAGGGTTTGACTATCGCGTGATGCGGAAGATAATACGCTGCTGGGCTTTCGGTTTCGTTTATTAGCGACATATGCCCTAGTTCTTCGTAGTCGCGCATGAATTTCTCGTATTCGAGCTTTAGCGATGGTTGACGCTGTAATTTGCGTTCCATACCATGTAATCGTTTTACAGCCAAGTGTCTAGACTCACCCAATCTGTGGACCTCGTCGCGAAAAGGCAACGCTAGAACAAAACGACCGGTTTCGTTTCTTATAACGTACTCTTGATAGTGCCTTTCGCAATTTAGTTCCTCGTTTGTAAAGGGTGACGCGTCTTTTATATCTTCTAGCTGCCAAAACCGTGTTAAATGGTTTTCTAACCGTTGATTAATCGTTAAAAAACATTGCTGATTACAGCGTTTATAAAAATTTAAGCTTTTTCCAGAAACAATCCATCCAAAATGGGTTTTTTGGAGGATAGGACGATTGTTCCCCAGTTTAATCTGCCCGACACACAACAAATCCCAGAATACATCCGCGCCTAATAACATATCGATGTATCCCGAGCTATTGAATTTAGGATCCGCTAATTTTATGTTGTGGGGAATATTGACATCTTGCGCGTCGAAGCTAACTGATGGGAGAGCGTCCGTGATTTTGGAGATTACATGACAATTAACCAACTTGTTAAAATTATTATATTGGGATTTGATCTGCACCTCGGTTTTATGTGTTACCGCCGTACTTGATTGGCTTATACCCCTTATTGATAAATCAAATAAGGTTAGATGGAGTTTTAGTTTTTCACAAAATTCAGTAGCAATAAAATTGGCTTGGGAACCACTGTCCAATAACACTCGACATTCATGAGCACCTCCATTTTTATCATACGCATACACAATTGCTGTTGGCAACAATGTAAACGCCGTGCTTTTATTAACACAGTGACTTACGATAGCATTACGTATTTCGTTAGAAGATTCTGCCAATCGGTTATCAGTGTGCACCAGAGTATTGTGTTTACTACCGCAAAGACGACACGGTTGCGCTTTGCATTCTGATAACTCATGATTTGAGCGTAAGCAATTAATGCAACAGTTTCGGGTTTGAATTTCTTCTAATCTAGTTTTTACGGGAAGTTTGAGAAAAGCATTGCATTTATACAGTGTGGTACAAAAGTATGGAACAAATTCAATATCTACTGAAATAATTGTTTTTTGGAAAAACGCTCGGACAGGTATAGCGATTTAAATTACGGTGCATATTTTAAGAGGAATCGAATTTTTTTTGCGACAGTCATTTTTCTACGGTGACGTTATCGCCCTTTTTTTTAAATAGGAACTTGCATATTTGACAATTGCAGTAGATAGTCCTTTTTTTTCTCCTTCTAATCGTGCAAAAGTTTTATACCCTCACATAAGATTTTTTTTGAGATATGGTCCTTCGAAAATGCCAAAATCGACTTTTTCGTAGAAGGTTGAAATTCGGATTAGGGGGTAATGAGACCCTCATAATGACGTTTCCGTGGTCGGTTGTCCCTTAGCGTGCGTAATTTCGAAGATACGGCCGTTCCCACCTATCAAAAGTGGTGGGAGAATTTTTTTAAAACCCGTTTTTTCGTGTCCGGCGGGGTCGCTTTGGGGTACTAGACCCATCTCACGTTCCGCATGGGTGGGATAACAATAGACACGTATACGAAAAATCGACCCTGCCATTCGGGCATTTCGAATCCAAAATGTTTCGGATAAAAAATTGTTCTCTCCTAAATCGACCCCTCTCTTTCCGAATCCCCAAAGCGACCCCGCTAGCAAAGAAAGGTTTATTTATTATTTACAGCATTAAACGTTATATCACAATTGTTAAATACCATTTTGGGAGAATTATTAGTGGATTCTTTTTCGATTGAACAATTTTCCAAATTGTCAAAATTTTCTGTTTTTGATGTCGACGCAACATTTTCAGTAGTTTCAATGGAATTAAAAATTTTGTTCGCTACGTCATATTTGTGCTTCATTGATTCCTCAATGTAACCTTCAGCCACTACAGAAGATTTTCATCCGCCGCGCCGTGTCTTTTTAAAGAAGTAATATCTTCTCCAGCATCAACTAATATCGTGGCAGATATTCTACGAAAGCAGTCGCGGATATATAAATTTGGATTCGGTAGCTTCAAGTACTGGGCAATTTGTTTTCCAGTGTTACCTATTTTATTTATACCCACTTTCTGAGCAGTACATTTACCTTTTTGATAGTTATACAAGAAACAAGGCTCTGCTACATTTTTTGGGCGAAGACTTTTATATTTTTTGAAAATGTCATAGAAGTGCTTCGTGATAGTAAATCTTCTAGCGATCTTTGTTTTTGTTTTAGGCACTCGAACAATAACTGCTCATAAAAATCAGTAATTTTCATGTTGTAAATCTCATCTCTACGGCACCCATAATTCCCATTATAGTCCAGTCAAAATAGACATAACAGTTCGGAATAATTCGCATGGAGCTGAATTTTTGTGTGAGCCTTCATGTTATAGTTCTAAATGAAATGTCAAGAGTCCCCATCGATCCGAATGCTGCTAAAAATTTTACGCGGGGTCAAAGTCATAAGAAACGGTATTTTGTGAATATCTCAAATAGTTATTACCGAATTTATAGCTTATACAATTTTCCACAAGCAAGGTGTAATTGCTGTGGAAATACAGAAGCTAGAGGAAGAAGAAGAATAAGAATATGTAACTTTAGAAATGGAGTATGAACATGACTAATTTTTTGTTTTTTTAAGAAAATCGTAGATTAGGCCTACTAGGAATACCACATTACAAAAAGAACGCGCCGAATACTCTACCTCGAAGGTGGTGTGGAAAGGAATACATTTCTTCAAAAAGATGCCAGTTTCAATTCTTGATATCGCAATATCTCGATAATGGTCACTCTCATGAAAAAAAGTAATTGAACATTTTTTTGTGGAAAATTGTATGAGCTACAAATTCGCTAATAAATATTTTTATCTACAACTATGAAATAATAGACGTATTATGTATTTACTTCCAAGTATATAAAGCTGCTCATATAATACTTCTCATAAGACACTAGTGGAATATGAACCATATTCCACGGCGGCAATATTTTTTATTAAGTAGGTCGGGTATGTTGACAAATGACATTAACGTCAAATTAATAAAAGTGATTTGTGCAGTTATGAAGTGCAAGTCTGCAATTATGGATACTGAAAATGACATACGCTATGGGATTATCAAATTTAGAAAAACTGAAAATGACATACGTTATGGGATTATCAAATTTAGAAAAATACACCGGACATTGTTTGTGAAGATTCTCAGCTACATTGTGTGCTGATGGAGGAGTAACCATGACAACTTTGAAATGCCACTACTAAACCTGTAAATTTTACTAAAATCATAATTTCAATAAATTAGTTACCTACCTTTATTATCAAAAATTATAAATAAATATCTCGTAGTTGTAGATAAAGTATTGTATTTGACTCGCATATAATGGTTACATTACACTCGGATGATTACAATACTCACCTGTCGGCTCGTATTGTAAACTTCATCCTCGTGTAATATAGCCTACATTATATGCTCGTTAAATAAAATCTGTCATGGTAACATCATTGTCTATGGTGTATAATGAAGGAAATAGGTTATGTTTCTAATCCTAATTGACAGATTATAGGTTATGTTTCTAATCCTAATTGACAGATTATTGACAAGTCGTCGATAAATTTTAATTAAAAATTCTTCGTATTTGTGTTCGTGGGTAAAGTATAGTATACGACTCGCTATAATGGCTATTATTACCTCGGATAATTGCAAAACTCGCTCGCAAACTCGCTCGTGTTGCAAACATTATCCTCGGTAATAATAGCCTACATTATAGCGTCGTGTATAATATACTATTACAATAAAACTAACCGTTAACGAGATATTCTCAAAATACCGTTTTTTATGACGTTTGACCCCGTGTAAAATTTTTAACAGCACTCGTATCGATGGGGACTTTTGACATTTCATTTAGAACTATGATATGAAGGTCCACACTAAAATTAAGCTCCATACGAATTATTCCGAACTTTGTGCATTTTTGTGTCTATTTTGACTGGACTATTATTAATATTACCTGAAACAACTAAATCTTACTACATCGCATTGCTTTGAAATTGTTTTTTTTTTTTAATTATGACAAATGTAACTACGAGTACCGTTACTTTTTTCAGGCAATTTTAGATTTTAAATTAAATATTTTTAAATATGCTACCTTTGACATGAGATATTCATTATCTGGTGCTTCTTGTAAGAATATGTTGATTTCTTCAGGTGCAAAAATTTTTGATTTCTTCGGCATGTAGGCATCCGATCTTCGTTTTGAAAATGCTCTTAATTTATTATGCTTTCCTGTATCAACACTGTCGTTTATGTTATGCATCGTTCTAAAATCATTGAATACTGACTCCATAAAGTTGTGGGTTTGAATTTTTTTGATGGTTCACCAAAATAAGCAAGGAGAACATTTTCAGAGTAAGAACTGGCTTTGTTCTTATTGCGCCAATCTATAAACGCATTATAGGCAATTGTATACTTTTCCTTGGATATTTCAGGTATTAAATTCGAAGTGGTTATCTTTGCAGACTCCAAAATATTAGGGGGGTGTTAATTCCAATTTACTATCACTAAAGATAACCATGTTAAAAATACCACAAACCGTAAAATCACGCTTAAAATTATTCGACCGGCCGTGTTTGTATTTGTTTGTTTTTAAATTTGACGTAACTAAGTTGCGTATAATGATTTTTTAACCTGTACGGAAATGTTCACATTGTAGTTTTGTTTGTGTTTTATTTCCTACGGGTCGTATGCAACAAGCTACATTTATTAATTGATAATTAATATACAATAAAACTATTCCTTAATAGTCGTAGAAAATAGTATATTTCATTACGAGGCGAGAAACAAGGCTTTTCCCGTTCGAGGGTGGCAATTCTCGTGTGAGGCGAAGCCGAACACGGGAAGTCATGCGAGAACGGGAAAAGCAGTTTCTGCTGTGTAATGAACGATATTTTTCATTATACCTCTCTGAAAAACGGTGATAGAACACGTAAATTAAAATATGCGTTGTTACTCGTAGCAAACGCCATTTAGAGTGCTTTTGAGATATCCTTAGCAACGCTTGTTTGGAATTGTTTATCGAGTGTATATTTGACAGATGGAGGTGGAATAAAGGCCAACGCGTATTTAACCACGCCACGGCGCGCCACGCCGGACGGCAATTTTTAAATTACATTGGTTGTTATGGAACAACGCGCCGTGGCGTGGTGTGGATAAGTGGGCGTTATTCCATAACAACGAATGTATTTAAAAATTGCCGTCCGGCGTGGCGCGCCGTGGCGTGGTTAAATGCGCGTTGGCCTTAAGCCGGGAAAAGTTTTTCCCGTGCAGCGCACGGGAAAGATGCCCTTTCGCAACCCATAAACCGTCCGGAAAGCAACTGTTTTCGGAGAGGTATACTGAAAACATTTTATCCGCACTTTCCTTGACAACGTGAATTTTAGAATAAAAAATGATGGTGCCTTTAAATTTAAGTTGCTGGGTATTGTTTACAATCAACTGTAGTATTAATATTTATGTAAATAAGCAATAAATTGATAATTACTAACTGTTTTTTAGAAATTTTAATGTAGGAATTAGAAAAAAATATTGTATGCTACACTTGAATAATGAAATTTCTCTTTATTCACTTGTACCATAAATAGCTATTATTCACGTCGTCAAGGAAAGTGTGAATAAAATGTTTATAGCAACAGTTTATTCGCCCTTCAAGTTATACCTAACGTTGCTTTGATAACTAGATTTGACCCATTAAAATGACAATTTATGTGTAGGAATTCGAAAAAACGTTTTTCTATTTCGGTTCTTTAATGACTACTTTATGAAATTCGTTTGAGTTTTATAAAGTAACACTTTAAAGAATCCGAACTTTTGTTTTGTTACGCGTTTTCCGTGCGCGCTAGCGTGCGGATTTTGACGGATTCTGAAAGAGCGTAGTCGATTTTTTATTAGGGGGAAATGACTGTTTTGTGCAGTAAAAACCGGACATGTTGCCAACAGCGGCAAGCCAACACAAAATGTTCCTAGTAACTACTGTATTTTTAAAAAATAACGAAAGATGTATTTGTTGACCTTAAATAACCAAAATAGAAAAAATATTATAAAATACACGTTTAATAAGACATTTAAGCACACTTGTGCATTACAAAACTCGCCGCTGAGCGGCTTGTTTTCTAAACTTGGACGCGTGCTCTAAAATCGTGTCTTATGAAACCAATTTTTTAAATTACTATTATTGTGTACTTAATGGAAAACGACCATTTTAATATGTAGAAAATATTAGATTAAAGTGGCATTTTAATCGTTAGCAACACTTTAATCAATAACAACCAACACTTTACTCCTTAGCAATACAGTAACACACACCCATTTGTTCTTGGCAATTATTTTGTTTGTTTGTCTTGTTACTATGCTTGATAAATTTAACAAATTTGTCTAGAAAATTAGTTTCATTCGAACTTTTCCATTAAGTAGGTACACAAAAAAATAGCGTAGGTATTCAACGCGTAAGAAAAGTGGTTTTCTTTACTTGTAGAATAATCTACTATTATTTTATGTAATTAAATTTTCGTACGGTAAACCTTTTACAAATATGAATGAATATTCTCACGTAAAGCTGTGGTTATGTTTGTTTATTTATTTATTATTGAGCGAAATCTAGGCGCACTACTATTATAGCCACTGGCACTACCCGACTAGAATTTTTTCGAACCCAAGGTATTTCCACCCCTGGAAGGGATCTTTATCGTGACAATACGACGTTTGGCACAAACATCGTATTCTCACGGGACCTACGATTTTACGTCGTATCCGAAGGACGATATACTTTTAGATATTTTTCCGCATTAAAAATCTCACTGACCTGGACCGGCGAGATCTCTGGTTTACAAAGCAGGTATGCTAACCTTGACGCCATCCAGACCGGTAAAAATCTATATTTAACGTAAATATAAATCAACATAGCTTTATACTGTTTTATCAGTAGAACAGAAATGCAAAATATTGCCATGGCAATTAAACGTGACGTTAAATTTAAATATGAGGTGAGAACACTGACCAATGTCTTTGACGTTCTTCTTATCAACAAAAATACTATAAACACTATAGCCCAGTCAAATTAGCCAAATTAGCCGAAAAAATTCACGTAATTTTGAAAGTTTATACAGCTGTTTCTTGAGGTGTCCTCACGAACATACTAAGAGTCCCCGGGGGTGGGAGGTGAGCTAAGGGTGGGGAAGCTGTTTAAAGGTCCCTTTCTTCAATTTTTCGCTAATAGTTCGAAAATCGTAAGGTTTTGCGTTACGACCATTCTACACGAAAATGGAGTAGAAGTAGGAGGAATGTAAAAAAAAGTTGAAAATTATTAAGTAAAATGTCATCTTCTTCGTCCTCTTATAACAAATCTGCGGGCGCACCGTTGGTACACGCCCCCTGGCAGCCTCAAAGTGAGCTGCTCCTCATTCTCATCTTCACACTTTGATATGTACCACGCATCGTTGAGGATTTTGCGACCTGTATTACGAAAGCATACGACGGTTTTACGTGTCAGTGACTGATCAGTGATCAGTATTCTGTCACCATATGTATATCTCCTTCAGTTTTGCGTTAATCGTATCCACTGTTGGCTTTCCCTTTTTGCAGTTGCTACATCAGCACTAGGCGTAGTATATCTATCAGTAGTTATCCGGAGGTGATAACTCTAAATAAACCCGCTACTTTGTTGCGTGGGCGTGATGTTCCTAAAAGAAAGTAGTGCTCAATAAATAATCTAAACTAACGATGTTCCTTGGGCGCCAGATTCTAATAAATTAAACTGTCTTCAGTCGGATCTCCTGAAGAATAGACCTCCAAAGTTAATTGTCCTGATAATAAAACGCAAGGCTTTGTAATTAACGAAATATGATATATTAACTTGTAAGCAAAATTACACATATACACAATTGAAAATAATTAAGTTATCTTTCAAAGAAAAAGAATAAATTACTAAGATCGTAATCAAACGTAAATCTAAATGTAAGGTTCCAAACAACAAGATCTAATTAAACGAAAATCTATACAGGGTGTAGAATTGGTTCACGCACCATAGGGATTTCAATGTTAAATTCTTAATTTTTAAATATTGGCTCCCCAAATCATTTTAGAGAAAAAGTGTAAATATGTTTCTTATAGAGAAGAAAATACTGTATACAACCATATCATTACTTATTTTTTTACTTTCCATACAAGAGTTAAAATTAAGGAAACTAAAACTGGTACTTTAGCAAAAATAGGTAGTGCCTTGGAATCGTTGAAACAAAAAACAATTGTTAGTTAGCTGTCATGTTAGCATCTTAATAATAAATTTAGAAGTATTTTAAGTAATTCTGAGTTAATATTATGTATTCGTTGAATGAAAAGATCCTAATGATAAAATGGTACTATTCTGGTAATAGCGCACGTGCAGTAAGTGATATGTTTGCTGCAGAATATTCGAATCGACCAATTCCAAACCACACTACTGTTGAAAGAATGATCCGCAAATTTGAAGCAACTGGTACTGTAAATAATAAGTGCAAATGTAATGAAAACGCCCTACAGAATGTAAGACATCAAGAAAATGCAAACGCTGTCGATGTATTACTTTCAGTAACTGAAAATCCTAATGTAAGTGTACGCCAACTAGCAGAAAATATTGGGATACACCACACTACAGTACACAAAATTTTGAAAAAGCACCATTACCGTTCCTATAAATATCAGTGCCATCAAGAATTGCTTCCAGGTGATATGGAGAGAAGGGCTGAGTTTTGCTACACCATTATGGAAAAAGCAAACGAAGATAGAAATTTTTAAGGAATGTGTGTTTTACAGATGAGTGCACGTTTACGCTTAACAATGAGCCAAACGCGCAAAACTGTAGGATTTGGGCTACACAAAATCCTCATAATTATTTAGAAACGAGGACCCAATATCCTCAAAAATTAAATGTTTGGGCCGGTATCTTGGGGCATCATATTATTGGACCGTTTTTCCTTGGCGGAAATTTAACGTCTGAACGTTTTTTACAAATATTGTCCGAAGAAATAACACCAGCTATAAATGAGGTTGCACCGGAAAATGAAGAAGTTTGGTTTCAAATGGATGGATGTCCTGCACATAACAGTCGTGTCGTCCGCGAATATTTAAATCAAAGCTTTAATGGCAAAGTTATTGGTAGAGGATACGAAATTTGTTGGCCTGCTCGGAGTCCTGACCTTTCTCCTAATGATTTCTTTCTATGGGGAAATTTGAAATCAAAGATTTACAGTGGTAACCGTTTTGAAGATTTGGAACAATTGCAAACTAGTATTCAAGATCACTGCGTAAGAATTTCGCCATATCAGTTAGCAAATGTCAGACGAGAATTTTCTGATAGACTGGGTTATTGTTTAATGGTAGCCATACACGTACCGGCTTGCCTGTCAGTTACGCCTGAACAGTCCGCCGGGAGACCGGCGGCCTGTTGAACTGAAAACCCCATACACCTTCAGTTGAAACCAGGCCGGCGAGCACTTGACATCCTGTGATCATGTTCCCCAGTGATGAAGATGCCCGAGCGATTCTCGCTTTAATAGCTGTACAGGGTGGGTATAATCATCTGTGATCCCGGCAGCTATGGAATTAGCTATATAGAAATGATGACTAGCACTATACAGGGTGTCCAGGATAAGGATGAAATGCATGGGGATCTTGAAAACGGTAAAAGATACAGGGTGGCTTAAATTATAAAAAAGTTGCGTAATTTGGAGCTCAATAAGATGCCGCCTCAAAATTCGAAAAATTCCGAAGATATCCGGAAAAAAACATTAAATACGACAGCTATAAAATGCGCATGCATACGCAATGTTGGGTAGACATGTCGAGAAAAATCTAGCAAGCGACATCTGGTTTATGTGTCATAAATTAAAAACAACGCTACATTTAATAGGGCACTGTTAGTGCACGCTGTCGGATCGCGGACTTGACGAATCGCGAGCAGCGTGTAAACATTATATTTTGTACGAAATTCGGCAAAACATTGACTGAGACTTTGAGTGGTACAAGCGCTTCAAAGAAGGACATGAATCAATGGATGATAATCCCCATCCAGGTAGACCCGCTACCGCGAGAAATGCACAAAAAATGGTCAATCGAGTACGGGAAGAGATCAGACGAGACCGCCGGCAAACGATAGATGACCTGGTTAACATGTTGGGAATCTCTCATGGTTCTGTACATGCAATTCTTCATAAAAGTTCGGTTTATTTTGGACTCTACCTCGTCTATACCTGAAACCTGTGAAACAATTTATAAGGTTCTACATAGGGATCGTGGTAATCAGGTGATTTCACTTTCCAAAGACACGTTCACTCCGGTACAAACTGATGAATTCCTCCAAACACTGGTTTTCTTTTTCACGTGACATTTTTTAACTATGAACAGTTGAGGTTAAACAGGACGTGCAATATATTCTGAGTATATAGGTACTATCTGACAATTTGACTGACTGACGACCTGTCGCCTCACCCCACTCACGAACCGGTGCGCCTGCACTCCCATCAGTTCAGCCGGATGGACGAACGTGTTTTCGTTCGTTCTCTGGCCTCCGGTTCAGTCGGATCTGACAGGCCAGCCGGAACCCACTCACATTCCGACCGCCGGTCTCCCGGCGGACTGTTCAGGCGTAACCGACAGGCAAGCCTGTACGTGTATGGCTGCCATAACAGTGGATGGAGGCTTATTTGAACATTTATTATAGTAATTGTTTTTTTTTGTGTTACCTACTTAATTCGTTAAATAAAATTTGCTTCTTGTTCTATTGCAGAGTATTATTCCCATTATTTTAAAAATTTCTATTATGTAAGAAAAACAAGATTCCACTTGTCAGAATGACAGCGGCCTTGTTTCAACAGTTTATCAAAGCATAGCTGGTTTTTGTTAAGGTGGCAGTTTTAGTTTCCCTGTTTTTAAAACTTGTAAGAAAAGAATAGTTATTTGAATAGTTGTACACTAGCTATTTATGCAACGAGTTGCAAAATGATGGACTTTTTATCACCAGGCGTGAAATTGTTCGTCGAGGCGAAGCCGAGATGTACAACACGCCATGTGATAAAAAGACATGTTTTGCAACGTGTTTCATACAAGATTTTATCCAATTCAGATAACAAAATGTAAATGCCACATCTTCTTAAAAAAGGAGTTGGGTCATCGTGATAAAATGGGAGTGATAAAATGGGAGCATATTTTGTAACTAGTTACAAAATGAACCACTTTTCGCAACTCAAATCATCTTTTTGTAACTAGTTACAAAATGGGAGCATATTTTTTAACTAGTTACAAAATGAACCACTTTTCACAACTAAAATCAATGTCGAAATGTTGACATTTCGTAACTGAATTGGGTAAAATATTTTTTTGCATTTTGACATCTTAAATCCCTCAAAACAGGATAAAAAGGAATTGAGAATTTACAGTTGTCAAACTGACAATTTACAATATTTTATTTAAAGCACACTTACTTAATGCAAAATGTAAAATTAAATAGTTAAAAAAAGTGTTGCTTTCTTTACGATTTTTTAATAAAAAAAAGTCCACTTTTATTTATATTTTTTTTGACTTTCCTACCAAAAATTTTCTATTCATTTTTGCCGTAAGATCAATATCTTAGGAGTAGAAGTGGGGTGAAAGTAAACAAAGTTGGTAAATGGCGTTCTCGTGAAACTTCCTAAATGTGTAAAGTTTTTGTCTGATTGGCAAATTTTATAATCCCACTGGGGTGCTGGGCGACATTTCTAATAATTTGCGAGTTACTGTATGCTTTGAAACACGGTGGGTGTGCGTGGCGTCGTTCAGGGTGTTGGCCGATATGGAGCTATAATGGGCCGCTACAACGTTCTGGTGACTGGGAGGCTGACCTTTGCTGTGTACAGAAGATGATTCCATTCATGCCAGTGGTCACTTTCAGCATGCCAGAGGTGCCCAACTTTATCTGCAGGACATGCTTCACCTTGAGACAAGAATGAACCCCAATGAGTTCGGATCATTTGCCCATCAACGATACTTTACTGTAAGAAGAAGTGATTCTTTCTGGACGGGAGTTTGGTCTAACATGATAATTGAACAGACACTGATGCGCGGCATGAATATCTGTGGAGGACTGACTCGTGGAAGAGGGATCTTTGATTCGACACTAGCAAAATGGTTAAGGGTGGCGGAAACAAGCAATGCCATCTGCTCCTCACTCGAAGAATTCAGCGGAGCGTTTTTTTCTTCAGAAGAACAGCATGTCGATTTACGAGAGTCACGTGAACGCAGGGATGAAGAGGACAGGAAGAAGCTGCGTAATTGGTTCAACGATCGCCATCCTTTTCCAAAGACATACGAACTTATGTGCTTATCAACGGGGATTGAAACTCTGACATAAATTTCCACCAAGCAGAGGAGGTTGGTAGACAACTTATGGCAAAAATTGTGGGAAACAACTTCGCTGATATGAAGATATCGCGCAAAGACAAGGTTCTACCCTTGGCGGCCATGACCGCGCTATTAAGGTGAATGATGAGACTGCAGTCGTCGACCCATTGCTTTTGTTCCATTTGGCGTCACTTTTGGAATATGATTTGACTCCGTTTTCTTTGGCTCTTTTTAATGAAGGCTCCATGAGGAAAACTAACAAGGCAGCTCTGTATGACGTTCTCTCCGGTACCAACACAATTATCAATTTTAATACGAGTGTCATTATCACTGATGGTGGGTTCCTTTTGCATCGCATGAAGTGGCAAGTAGGATCCACTTTTTGCAACATTTGTGAACAATATATTAATTATGTCAAGTTACATTATGGCCTTTTCTGTACTGTCATGTGTGATGGCTACAGTGATACAATCAACAGTACTAAGACGTCAGAACAAAAAAGAGGAGCGATAAAAACGTCTGTTGAGATAAATTTCGATCTGAATATGAACATTACTGTTCAACAAGAGCACTTCCTAGCCAATAAGAAGAACAAGTCCCGACTGATTCAACTCCTGTCACAAAAAATGGAGAATGAAGGAATTGAAACACGGGTGGCTGCTAGTGACGCTGACTACACCATTATACAAAGTGCAATTAAAACATGTTCTGTACGACTCGGTCTGTCCCATCAAACTGCGTCCAGTATACTGCACGTTACTTTACATTAATTCTCGATTGTTTCTGCGTACATGCGGTCTGTGCAGCCAACTTAGCAGTTTTCAGTTGGTCTAGGAGAACATTTCCATATAACTGTTTTTTTTTAGTTTATCGATTTTTTAACAGATGGCATTGGAGATTTGGCACCAAGCGTAAACACCGCATATCTGCATTTGGTTCAAGGTGATAGCTTAGGTTTGAGGCTGCGGCACTTAACGTGTTAACAAAGCCGCAACAAATTCTATGGTTGCTGTTGTTGGAGAAGATGTCGATCTCGCGGTGGTTCTAATGGCATTAACACCACCAGAGAAAGAAATATTCTTTGTCAAGGCGGGAAGAAGGAAAGTCGAAACAAAAATATTTTCTTCCCAACAACTCCAAAAACTTCCTTTCTAAAGTCCAGCACCAAGCTGAAACCTGACCTTTCTTCTCTCCCCCCTACTAAAGGCTCAGCGAAACATCACGTCTTCAGAGCCTACCACCAGGTACAAGAGAGGCTGGGGAACCAACTACCCCCTGAAATGTGGGGTTGGGAGCGAGGAGCCGCAGGAAACCTCGAGCCAATCACTACCTTGGACCCTTCGGCTCCTGAAACTGTGCTCAACACCATTTTTTGCCGGTGCACGAAAAGATGTGAGGGGAAGTGCGGGTGCCGAAAAACCGGCATTAAATGCAGCCTAGTTTGCGGCTGCCAGGGGGCGTGTACCAACGGTACGCCCGCAGATTTATTAGAAGACGACCAAGAAGATGAAGTAAATAGATGACATTTGATTTAATTATAATTATAACTGTCATAGCATTTTGAGTTTTCTTCTTGTAAATAAAATTAGCAAAATCGAAATTTTACCAACTTTTATTTACATTCACCCCACTTCTACTTCTAAGGTATTGAGCTTACGGCAAAAATACATAGAACCTTTTTGGTAGAAAATTTTATCTACTTCATTTTCGTATAGAATAATCGTAACGCTAAACTTCACGGTCTTCGAGCTATTAGCGCCAAACTGAAAAAAGGGAACTTTAAACAGCTACCTCGCCCCCGGCTCACCCCCACCCTCGGGGACTTTTGGTATATTCACCAGGACACCTCAAGAGACAACTGTTCCAATTTTCTAAACTACGTGATTTTTTTCGGCTATTTGCCGTTATTTTGGCTAATTTGACTGGGCTACTAAAAATGCATAGAATATACATTTTGTATATAATCAAAAAGTTTTTATTTCCATTTTTAACTTAAAACAAGCCAGTGAATGTTACATTTCCACTAAAAAAAAAAGTGTCCTCCAGTAAACCTAAACGGAAACCAGATTCTCCAATAAGATAACGTTAAATACCTGGGAATGCATGTTGATAAGCGACTTTCATGGAAAACCTACAGCTAAAAAAAACGAATACCACTAGGGCTAAAATTCCGACAGCTGCATTGGTTAATAGGGAGAAACTCTCAGTCGTCGCCTGCGTTGATTAAAAATGAATATAAACTCCGTCTTTAATCAACGCAGGCGACGCTCTCAGTTAACAATAGATAATAAGCTACTCATATACAAAACAATAATAAAACCAATCTGAACGTAAAGTAAAGTTTAAGTTAAATATTCCTCTTTCGGATTAAAATTTGACACCACCTCCGTAAGAAATCTATTTCGTTAATATCCGCCTATTTTTCTTTACGTCACCCAGATAACGATAGATGGTTTTATATACAGGGTGAGTCATAATTAGGTGTACATTTTTTTACCAAGGCTTATTTAGGCCAAAACAAAGCAATTAACCTAATACACCTTAGTACCAAAATGCTCCCTTAAAAGATACAGGGTGTTAATGAAAACATTTTTATTTCTATTTGTGACTATAACTTGAAAGGTAATTATCCGATTAATTTGAAAATACATACATTATAATAAACACAAAAGTAACAAGAAAATTAACAAAATAATGATTTAAAAATAAAAAACTATAGCAAATGTTAAAAATACTCCCCTCCAGCCTCAATACAAGCACGGCACCGTCGTACTAGCGATTCATACACTTGCTGAATATTATAGTTTTCTCGAATTTCACTAGCAGCCTCGAAAATTCTTTGCTTCAACTGCAACTGATTTTAAAAATCCAAATGGTTTCTGTTGTGTATAGGTATAAGAACCACTACCGGTGGGAGTGGAGACACTATCGTTACACGAGGTGTGGAATGTAATGGCGGTAAATAAAGTGTAGTAGAATAAAATGTGTATCTTTATGTAAAATATACAACAAGTGGCGACGAGTACGGGATATTAAATTCGACCTAAATGATTAAATTCGGTAAAGCGGTTAAATTCAGAACAGTGATTAAATTCGAAGATAGGAAGATGGAAAAAGACATCGAGCGGTTCGACGTGAACTTGGATCCAACAGCATTAGGACCCCGATGGAAGAGATGGATGAGGAGCTTCGAACTATATGTGGAAAGCCAAGGTATCAACGACAGCAAAAGGAAAACAGCAATGTTGCTACATAGAGCAGGACCAGATGTTCAAGAAATTTTCGATACATTGTCACCAGCAGAAGAGGGTGATGTTTACGAAGCAGCAAAAACAGTTTTAAACGCACATTTTGCTCCAAAGGTAAATTTTACTTATGAAAGGCATGTTTTTAGATCCATAACACAAGAACAAGGAGAATCGTATGGAAGATTCCTAGTCAGATTAAAACAGCAAGCAAAAAACTGCAATTTCAAAGATAACGAAGACGAGCAGATTATTGACCAAGTTATAGAAAAGTGTGTATCAGGGAAGTTACGGCGACAATTGCTAGTGAAGGAAGACCTAACGCTGGGAAAAGTAGGTGAGGCCGCAAGATTGTTTGAAGCTGCAGAAAGGCAAGCAAGTGCAATAGAAACCAAAAGTGAGGGAACATCTAACGTAAACAGACTGCAAATAAAAGGAAATACAAGAAAGAAAACAAAGGCAGGCCCAGGAAAGAAAGACGTGTGCTATAGGTGTGGAAACACTGACCACTATGCAAAAAGCAAGGACTGTCCAGCCTGGGGTAAACAGTGTGACTTATGTAAAGGACTGAACCATTTTGCTAAAATGTGTAACTCTAGACAAGGAACAGTTACAAAGGGAAAGGGAAGGGTTCGCAACATTGAAGAAGAAATGTCAGACAGCTACGAAGATGAAGCAGATTTACACGCATTTGTGTTAAGTAATGCTCCGACAGGGATAGCAGCGATAAGCACTAATGAAAAAAGTGGTATGGTATTAGTTGACATAGGAGGTGTACAGATACAGATGATGATAGATTCCGGGTCAAGATGTAACATCATAGGAAAAAAAGACTGGGAGCGCTTGAAGAGAGAAAAGGTAAAATGTACATCGGAGAAAACAACCACAAGATTGTATCCTTATGGGCAGAGGGAACCGTTATCCATGTTAGGCAAGTTCACAGCGTCGATAAAGGTAGCAAAGAATAAACACATGAACGATGCGGAGTTCTATGTCTTCGATGGCAATGGTGTTCCGTTGTTGGGTAAAGACACTGCAGAGAAACTAGAACTGCTGAAGATGGGAATAGCTGTGAATAGTGTGAAGGATGTACCAGAGGTATGTAAGCCCTACGAGAAGATATTTGAAGGATTGGGTAAGCTAAAAAATTTCAAACTAGTTATCCCCATTGACAATAGTGTAAGACCGGTAGTACAACCAGCTAGGCGTATCCCCTATAATTTAAGAAAACCAGTAGAAGCTAAAATAGATTATCTTTTGAGAAACGATATAATTGAATCTGTTAAAGGCCCAACTCTGTGGTGTTCGCCTGTAGTTGTTACACCAAAGAAAGGGGCAGAAATTAGGTTATGTATTGACATGAGACGGGCAAATACTGCAGTAATTAGGGATTACCATTGCCTACAATTGAAGAAGTTTTATTCGAATTGAACGGTAGCATAAAATTTAGCCAAATTGACATTCGCGATGCTTTTCATCAGATTGAATTAGATGAAAATTCAAGAGCTATTACTACTTTTGCAACACACAAAGGGCTGTATCGATATAAGAGATTACTTTTTGGTGTAAGCTGTGCACCAGAAATGTACCACAGGGTGCTGTCCCAAATATTGGCAGGATTAAAAGGTTGTTGTCGTTTTATGGATGATATCGTGATACATGGGAAAACGCAATTAGAACATGACGAAAATTTAAAAATGGTACTTCAGGTTCTGCTAAGAAAAGGGTTGACATTAAAGAAAGAAAAATGTCAATTTGGGTTATCGGAGATAGTCTTCCTTGGACATAAAATTTCCAAAGAAGGTATTCAACCTACAGAGACCAGTGTAGAGGCAGTAGAGGAGTTTAGGCGACCCCAAACTGTCGAAGAAACACGAAGTTTTCTGGGTTTAATAAATTTCTCAGCACGATTTGTTCCAAATTATTCGACGATAAGTGAACCGCTGAGACGCTTACTGCAGAAGAACTGTACCTTCCAGTGGGATCATGAACAGGCAGAATCCTTTAAAAAATTAAAAAGAATTATAGGCAAAGCCAGCGTGTTAGGATTTTATGTCCCAAATGCAAAAACCAGCTTAATTGCAGATGCGAGTCCAGTTGGACTAGGGGTGGTTCTAATACAAACACAGCAAAGTGAACCAAAAGTCATTAGGTACGCAAGTCGTAGCTTGTCAGAAACAGAGCAAAAATATTCACAAACAGAGAAAGAAGCATTAGCGATTGTATGGGCTTGCGAGAAACTAGCTCCATACCTTTTGGGAAAAGATTTTGGCTTAATTACGGACCATAAACCTCTGGAAATAATGTTCTCGCCAACATCGAAGCCGTGTGCCCGTATAGAGAGATGGATCTTGCGATTACAGTCATTTAAATTTAATGTGAAATACAAACCACGAAAGACCAATATAGCAGACCCCTTGTCAAGACTTCTAAACACCAGTAAGCAATGTGCCGATCGAAGAGAGGACGACTTGTACATAAAATTTGTTGTAGAAGACGCAACTCCTTTAGCGCTCACAGTGGATGAAATTCAACAGGTATCAGCAGAAGACGAAGAAATACAGGAGATAATGGAGTGCATGAATACAGGACAATGGACTAAAAGTCTTCAACGTTATGAGTTGATAAAAGAAGAACTTTGCAAAGAAGGCAACATCATTCTTCGGGGCACTAGAATAATCATACCTAAAAGTCTGCGGACCAGAGTATTAGAACTAGGGCATGAGGGCCATTTGGGCATAGTAAGCATGAAACAGAGACTACGTACAAAAGTTTGGTGGGTAGAGATGTACAAGGAAATAGAAAATTGGTGCAAGACATGCCATGGGTGCCAATTGGTAGGCAAACCTGATTCACCAGAACCACTGTCACCCACTCAAATGCCAGAAAAATGTTGGGAGTATTTAGCTTTGGATTTTCTAGGTCCGTTACCATCTAATGACTATATTTTGGTAATTATTGATTACTACAGTCGTTATTATGAAATAGAGATTATGAAATCTTGTACCAGTTCAAATTTAATCGAAAGACTGAAACCTATTTTCGGGAGATTTGGAAACCCCGAACATATAATAACTGACAATGGAACCCCATTTATCAGCAAAGAATTCAACCATTTTCTGAAAGAACTTGGGATAACGCACCATTGTTCTACACCACTATGGCCTCAAGCGAATGGGGAAGTCGAAAGACAAAATAGGTCTATTTTGAAAAGGTTAAAGATCGCACAAACAGAATCGAAAGACTGGAAGGACGAGTTACTAAAATATTTGATAAGCTATCGTAACACACCACACAGCACAACAGGCGTGGCTCCCTCGATATTAATGTTTGGAAGATCAATAAGAACGAAAATACCAGCATTCAGTAAGAAAGAGTCGGATGGAGTAATAAAAGAAGAGGTGAGAGATAACGAGCGATGGAAGAAACAAAAAAGTAAAGAATACACTGATCAGAAACGTAATGCGAGGGAAAGTGATATCAAACCAGGAGATCTGGTATTAATCAGGCAATCCAGAGAAAATAAGTTAACCACAACTTTCAACAAAACACCGGTGGAAGTAATGAGAAAAGAAGGGAATTCGGTGGTAGTACAGTCACCAGAAGGTAAACCGATACGAAGAAATTCTACACATTTTAAGAAATATCACCAGAGAAAAGAACCGAGTGAAGAAAGAGAACAAGACGAAGCAGAAGATAGAAAAGAGAAGGAAGTGATGCGTGAACGAGAGTGCAGTGGTATGAAGGGCAATAATAAACCGCAAATACCGGATGTGGCAAATAAAAATAAAAGTGAGAGTGAAAACGAACTCGCTCAGGGCGTACAACAAAATTACCAAACCATTTAAAAGACTTTATTTTAGATATGTAAGAATGTTTAATTTGTTGAAGGGGAGGAGATGTTGTGTATAGGTATAAGAACCACTACCGGTGGGAGTGGAGACACTATCGTTACACGAGGTGTGGAATGTAATGGCGGTAAATAAAGTGTAGTAGAATAAAATGTGTATCTTTATGTAGAATATACAACAGTTACTTTCCAAATATAGAAATAAAAATGTTTTTATTAACACCCTGTATCTTTTTAAGGGAGCATTTTGGTACTAAGATGTATTAGGTTAATTGCTTTGTTTTGGCCTAAAGAAGCTTTGGTAAAAATTTTTACACCTGATTATGACTCACCCTGTATAAGATAACGATAATAAGCGCTGTGTTTACAGGTAAAACGTAAATGAAGAAGGAATAGTCCTTGACAAAGCAGTATACTAATGGACCTTGCTGTAAAGACCAATATCGCATGTCTCGATTTCAATAGGATTAAATGGCTACTTAACTAAAGGTGCATTCAGACTCAGAAATTTTGTCCGGAAAGTTGACGGAGAAATTTAAACGAACCAATCAGGAGGTGTGTAGAATTTGAATCGTAAGAAGCGGTAAAAGTTAATCTCTGAATTCTCCGATCTAGCCGACAAGTAGTAAGGAAAGCAAACGATCCGTGGTGTGCGCATGAGTAGATTGAATAAACACGTGATGTTTGTTTCTTTTAACCACACTTTAACATACATTATTTTCAGAAAAGCTATTGTTTTGTGATTTTCAGTTTTCGTTTGTCTGCTTTGCATAATTATCGTAGGTTATTTTGTCAATTTTACAACCAAAGATGATAAACGAAGGTTAGAACTAACAGCTGTTCGCATCGCACCTGCGCAATTAAAGCAAATCGTTAGCTACAACCACTTTATTTTTGTATTAATACCTATTTTCGTTTGTTTTTACATTATCTTAATAAATATTTCGTTATTTGAACTTATTTATTTATTTGTAAATTGTAATATTGTTTGCAAGTATAACTAATCAATTTAAATTTAAAATTTTAGCGCCCTATTTTGCACATACTTCGCCTGCGCGAATAGTTTTTTTTTACATCCAAGAGTATGGCGATCGCTTCGAGGTCATTCGATTTCAATTTTTGACATCAAAGGAGCCGACACGGAGTAACCCTACTGTTCTTTCTTATACTGTGGCTACAACAAACTTGCGAAACCTCCGGCGAGTCTGAATTGCCAAATTTTGTCCGGCAGAAAACATCCGTTTTGTCCGTCAACTTTCCGGACAAAATTTCTGAGTCTGAATGCACCTTAACATCGTGGACATTGCAGCGGTTCTCAACAGTAACTACTGCTATTTTTTTGTAGTTTCTACATTTGTGTATTTATCAAATGCAGTTGCTTTTTGTAAACGCCAAAATAATGGTTAGGTACACTAGCTTACTTTATTATTAAAATACTACAGCTACTTCATTTTAGCGATTCAACAGGTGTCAATGAACCGCTCGCAGGTGGTGATAACGTTGAGAACCGCTGCAATGAAAAATAGGCGTGTATTAACGAAAGAGATTTCCTACGGAGGTGTGTCAAATTTTAATCCGAAAGAGGAATATTTAACTTAAACTTTACTTTATTCGAGATTCTGCAAAGATTTCAAAATGAATCGATCCGCTAGACTTCCCAAACAGATTTGCCTAGTTTTTATTCATAATTCTAATTTTCCATTACCTATAATACCTATTTATTATTATTAAACATAAGGTATCTTAGGAAAGAGAGCTTTCGCTGGAAAGACCTCTTGCCTGTTGTGATCTATTTCCATTCTATTTACTGAATTTTTTTTTTTTTGCAAAGCAGATTGTGAATTTTCTTGGACGTTAATAAAAATGAAAAATTCTAACTTTGCCGCTAATCAAGTAGGAAGCAGCAATAATGTATAACAAAAGAGTGATGCATAGTAAATTATAATCCCACATTTCAAATTCGTAGTGTGAATACTTTGATTGTGAAATTGTACAAGTGATGTTAATCAACAGAAATGTTTAATTTGTGTAATTAAACTCTCCTACCTTTAAATTTATTAAAGATTGACTTTTACAAATATGGACGAACATTCTCATGTAAGTTGAGGTTATCTTTATTATTATAGCTGAATTTTTATACTTCGCTATTGTGAGTTCGTTAATCAACAATAATTATATAAATCTTCTGATTTTCTTGATATAAATCGAAGATTTTTGTATGACATTGCTTTAAGAATGATACTGTCAAATGTCAAAACATGTTCTGAACCTATGTGTTCACCTCACTTTGTTTATTATTCAAAATATCCGCAATAAACTTATATTAAACAAAATCGAGTAATTACATATTTGGGAGTGTAATTATTAATCGTTAATAATGTCGTTATTTATTAAGGGACGTTATTCCGAACTGTCAGATTATTGGCATGTTTCACAGAAACCTCTGCTAGAATCTGAATGTGAATTGTTTTCCCTAATTCACCTAAATAATTCATAAATTTACTAACTCAGTTATTGCTAACTAACAAATAAGTGAACAAGTATTATATGTATTAAGATTCTACAAATACAAAATAAATCTCAACTTAAAACCAGATAAAAGCAAAAGAAATTCAGAAAATACATATTTTACTAACGAATATTTTACTTGGTTAGTTGCAATTTCCATTATCTTCTTCTTGTCTTTATCCTTTTTACCCTCGTTAGGTCTCAAATGTTACTTCGTATTTAACTATCCAAACATTTCTTCCACTTCTAACGGTTCTTGGACATTGCTGTTGCAGTTTTCCTGCAGCCCCCTTTCTCTCGTTTCTTCGTCCATGTATCAAATAAAAAGACAAAAGGATACACTGGTGGACGGATAGAGTGAAAACAGCAGTAAAGAGGAAAAATAAAGATGGAAAAGATACATTCTTCTTCTTTCTACCACCATTACCCATTTGGGTTTGTTGTTCTTTGTTTCCAAAATTTCTTATAATCCCAGTCTCCTTCTCTGAGGTTGCTTTCTGCCATTGCACTTTTTATGTATGTTTCCCAAGCTAATGCTGGTCTTCCTCTTTTTCTTCTACCCTCCGGAGACCACTACGTTATTATCTTCGGCCATTTATTTTCTGGCATGTGTATAACGTGTCCATACCATTGGGGGAGCCTATTTTCCAACGTTTTAGATATTGAGCAAAAAAGATACCTAAATATAGAAAATCCACACGACTGTGAAGAATATAGTAAGCAGTAATTAAAAAAATTATACAGGAAGAAAAACGAAAGGCATGGATGGAATTTGGAAAAAAATGGAAAATGCACATAAGGAGAATCAGAAATTATACTACGGCACTTAGAGAGAAATACGAGGAAGACAAAAATTGATGCAATTAATGTTTTTCAATTGAAAAACCTCAAGCTTAGTAAAGGTATCAGCACCTACACTCCAGGAGGAAGTACAGCCTAAGTCGCTTTCATACCCACTTATCTCGCACGCTATGCATACGGATTTGGTAGGCACCTCGCCTTCGAAAACTGCCTACCTCCGCTACTTCACTACTGTGTTTCGGTTTTAAAATGACCGGGTAGGCCACCGCCGAGCATCCGACTTGGGTTTGACCCCGAGATCATCGTCCATGCTCAGCCACTCTGGCGATAAAAAAATCAAGCTACCGACATTATAAACAAACAAGAAGAATTACTTAAGAAATAGCATAGTAGTATAAACGAAGAGCAACAAAGAGTTTTCACAAACCAGAAGGATTAATTATTGACGCTTTGTGCTATGAATATAACTTACTTTTATACGTTATATAAATGTTTAAACTTAAAACTGCCAAGGTGGGCAAAGGAAATGAACTATGGCCAGATACCATAGGACGATACGGAATCGGAAACATGAACCAAAATGTAGGAATCCTGTTAACAGTTTGTACACAACATGGTTTAAGCATAACTATTTAATACAGCTTTTCGATTGAAAGATACTGGCATCAGCTTGATCATATTATATTTCGTAGAAAGGCGTACAAGCTACTAAAGCCAGAATAGGTGCAGAGTATTGGACCGATCATAGGCGACTTATTTCTAAAATGAAAATCAGTTTCAAACCGCAGCCTCGCGGCCGACAACATGAACCAAAGTCCCGCGTTTGTATACATCGCTTAGAAAATGCGGAAACACTTAAACAACTACAAAATGGAATCCGTGAGAGTCTTAATGCAGTTTGATGGATATAAATTAGAAGACATCAATTAATACTGGGTCGCAGTTACAGATCCCATCTGAAAAGTTAGTGAATCTGTAATAGGCATCGAAAGCAGAATAAGACAGGAAGACTGGTTCAAAACCTCTTGGACCAGAAGCATAAAGCCCTAGAAGCCCACCTCAGCGACCTTAGTGGTAAAGCAAAACAAGATCACTTAAATTCAATCAAACAGATAATAAAGTGGGAGTTGAGGAATATTTAAAATAAATGGTGGACCGGAAAAGCAAACGTAATACAGAATTATGCTGACCACTATGACTACAAACATTTCTTCCAAGCCGTAAAAGCGGTATACGGTCCTAGATTCAATAACCAACGCCCTATCCGAGATGCGAACGGCATACTAACTACTCAAGGAAGAATACCGAATCCGTGCACGCTGGAAGGAATACTATTAAAATCTACTTAATCAAAACAACATAGTTGATCTCAACGTAATTAACTTAATTCCGCAATATGAAGCCCATGATAGTCCCCTAACGTTAGAAGACGTTACTAAAACGTTTAGCCAAGCTAAAATCAATACAGCAGCAGGTGGCGACGGAATACCGTGCGAAATCCTAAAGGCCATTAACACGGAAATAATTCCTCATTTCAAAGCCATTTACGACCTAATATGGGCCAAACAATCTGTACCGCAGGACTTCAGGGACTCATTAATAGTAAATATCTTTAAAAAGAAAGGCGTTGCTGCTGTCTGTGACAATTACAGAGGGATTTCCTTGCTAGCAGTCACAGGTATATTTCTCACCAGAGCTATATCCAACAGACTACTCCCTGTAATTGAGAATCCAGAATCTCAAAAACGGCTTTCGTCCCAACCGGGCCACAGCTAACTCGCTATTTTCACTTCGGCACTACAAGAGAAAGCCAAAGAACAGAATGTAAATGTTGTAGTAGCCTTTATAGATTTATCCAAGGCATTTATTTGACTCTGTCAACAGAGATGTCCTACGGAGCACCATGAGTCGCTTTGATATACCAAACAAGCTGGTGCGTATATGTAAAAGCCTACACACCAATAAACCAAGCGCGAGTCATACACAACGGAGAACTCGCAGAACCATTTTTGACATGTACTTGTGTGAGGCAAGGGTGTGTACTTGCACCAATCCTCTTTAATATGTTTATGGCAGCGATAAGCATTATTGTAGACAACAAACATACGGAAAGAGGTATCGGTATAGGATACAGAACTGACGGAGAACTTTTCAATCTACGACGACTATACAGGGTTACTGGTAATTCGATACATTCCTTTGGAGATGTGATAGGGCAGGAGCTAAGAAACAAATTTAACCCTAATATACATTATACAAAACTCAATAGTTTTTGAGATATTTCAATTTTTGTGTTTTTCTCAAAAAAGTAGATCTTAATGCCTTTAAAGTTAATTTTTAAAAAATCTGCTTTACATTTTTTGAACTTTTTTACTGGATTACTTGTCCCACTCTATGGTCATCCGTTTGGAATGGAAAATATCCGGAAACATTTCGATCATGTGAACATTTTAAATAAAAACTTATAAAAAATAATTTTTAAAAATCAGCTATGAAAATTACCAATTCGTTTTTCTCAAAAATTATCAACATAACATGCGTACAAATTATTTTAAAAACTTCTTAATTTAAACAGCTATCTATCAAGGTACAAATGTTCAACTTTCCCTTGATAGTTCTAATAAAAAATAGTAAAAGTGATGCAAGTAGTATGGTTCTTATTTTTGGATAAACAGTAAAATCCGAATTGTAAAGGTAATCGTTTAATTCTTAATTTCAAATTTGTACTACATTTCTTGCCCAAAATGGGAGCCCCTACTCCGTATACAAGCACGGCAGCGTCTTCTTATTTCCGTCTTTGTTACTCTGGTTGTGAGGATATGCCGTATGTGTTGGGCAACATCGACTATCCTTTGTCTAAGGTATTCTCCGTATCGACTGGTGTTTCATAGACCATCTCTTTCATATGGCTCCAGACGTAGAAATCTAGAGGTGTTAAATCTGAACTTCGCGCTGGGCAAGGCCTACCCTTCCAATCCAACGGTTAGAAAAACGTTGACCGAGTAAGTGTCGTACTGTCAGCCGATAATGAGCTGGACAACCGTCGTGCTGTCGTGCTGAAATATTATTCGCTGTCTCACGGTGAGAGGAACATCTTCATCCTTTCATAAAATGTTCAGTTAGAAATTTTCATTGTCTGCATCTGAATTTAACATAAAGCGGCAGAATTCCACTCTCCTTCCAAGATCACCTTCATGAAAGCCTTGGACAGGAGTATAGTGGTAAGGATGGCATCGAATACTGCATATCGTAGACCAAACTTTCCATTGTGACGTTCCGGTTAGTCTTGCGGCTTTATTAGTTGAAGTTCTTGGGTCTTCATCAGAATGTCGCAATATTTCTTCCTCATCACCTTGTCTACGTTTCACAGAGCCAATTTCAGCGACATTTCGATATGTCGTACCCAATACACGAACATTTGGTATACGACGGTAAGGGAAGCGACGTTCATATTCTCGGCGAGCATCGGCAGCTTTGCCGTCACAATATCCGTAGACAAACAAGATGTCAGCGTACTTCATTAGTGTAGGTGACCATGGCACTTAAAACACTTTTCTACGCACACTTTTACTTTTTACTGTTTATCCAAAAATAATAACCGTACTACTTGCATCACTTTTACTATTTTTTTATTAGAACTAGCAAGGGCACGTTGAACATTTGTACCTTGCTAGATAGCTGTTGCAATAAGGAAGTTTTTAAAATAATTTGTACGCATGTTATGTTGATAATTATTGAGAAAAACGAATTGGTAATTTTCGTAGCTGATTTTTAAAAATAATTTTTTATAAGTTTTTATTTAAAATTTTCACATGATCGAAATGTTTCCGGATATTTTCCATTCCAAACGGATGACCATAGAGTGGGACAAGTAATTCAGTAAAAAAGTTCAAAAAATGTCAAGCAGATTTTTTTAAAATTAACTTTAAAGACATTAAGATCTACTTTTTTGAGAAAAACACAAAAATTGAAATATCTCAAAAACTATTGAGTTTTGTATAATGTATATTAGGGTTAAATTTGTTTCTTAGCTCCTGCCCCATCACATCTCCAAAGGAATGTATCGAATTACCAGTAACCCTGTATAGAAGCACAATACAAGACAAAGTGCGCTACGTAACTGACCTGCAATATGCGGACGACTGCGTTCTGATAGCAAGCTCTCCCAACCAACTGCAAACAATATTTAACTGTTATTCTTGGGAATATGAAACCATGGTACTCAAAGTAAATACCAACAAAACTGAAATAATGTCCTTTCAAGAACACGATGATATAAGAATTAATGGTGTACGACTTGAATATGTACGAACCTCTTGTAACCTTGGCAGTATGGTAAATAATGGGACCGACCTATAGTATGACATACGCAATCGCATTAGTTCTTGTTCGAAAGCATTTTGGGCTTTCAAAGATCGGGTATTCTTCAATCACAACCTGACACTTACCACGAAACTAATTGTTGCTATGTTGCTAACAAAGCAGCTGTCATCCCCATACTTCTGTACGGCTGTGAAAATTGGACCACGTACAGCAAACACAGTAAAGCACTAGAAAGAACTTAGCAAACACAGCTAAGACTCATAATGAAAATTAGATGGTACCACCATATCTCCAACGAAGAAATCTTGCCCAGGGCCCTGTTGCACAATGAATTTACAAGTTACAAGTTATAGTTTGCTAGTACTTAAGTATTAGCAATTGTAAATTTTTTTGTTATTTTTAGTAGGTCTTAGCTAAATTATTACTAAAACTGTTGATATTTTACAAATATAAAAATATCAATTTATATTTGATAATATGTAAGTAGTAGTAAACTATAACTTGTAACTTGTAAATTCATTGTCCAACAGGGCCCAGGTTAAAGTGCACTGCCATAGAAATACTAGTATCTAAAGCACGATTAAGATGGGCAGGACATATCGCCCATATGGGCGAAAACCGCTTACCCAAGACGCTAATGTACGGTAAACTACGCGGGGGCAAAATAAACCAGGGGGGGCAACGGAAGCGATTCGAGGGCGTCCTACACGAAAACCTAAAGGGTTTGGGACTAGACAAAGTCTGGGAAGAACCAGCACAAGATCGGACGATTTGGAATAATGCAGTCTCTGAACATTCAGGACCAAGACAACTAAACAGAAGGCATACTAGAACAGTGGGTGACTACGTTTGTCCGGATTGTGACCGTCTTATCACACCCCAAATAGAACTTTATAGCCATCGCCGCAAACATATCTAATTAATTGTAACACATGTACTGTAACATACGAGTATGTATTGTTTATGGTATGTGGTTGTTAACTTTATACTCGCATATCGAGTTCTTGGCAATAATAATAATAATAACATAAATATAAATAAGTTTTCTTGTTTATATTTTTTTAAATTAGTTTATTTTAGCTGTTATGTCTGTACCGAACATTATTTTTCTTGCATGTGTATTGAGTTTTTATTCTTTCTTAAATGGACACTTCCTACAATCGGACATCGGAGCTCCTGATAAACTGACAAAAAATGTGGAACCGTCACTATTGGCTTATTAGAGTACTTGTTTTATTGTACAATAAGCCTGTTATCTATGTACCTTTGTTAGTCCGGAATACTTCTGTGATTATTGTAACGTTTTTACTACGTTTATTTAAAATAAACTCGGTTCGTGGTGTAAATTAATTTATTAAACAAACTAAAAGTACGAAATAATTATAAAGAACAACAATTAAACACTAACGTAAAACTAAACGGAACACTAATATTAAAACCGAACACTAAAGTAATTTATTTGTAACAGTTATTTATTTATACGTATTCACAATTCACGCGTGCTTATTAGTTCAAGACTGAAATCTCGTAAGCGGGCGCGCCTTTAATATAGGCAGGCTTTCATTCTCGTACGTTCCACAGTGCTGTAGAATGATTTCCTTCTAGAGAAGCTGACTCATGGGTGCGAGATGATTCACCGAACACCTGACACCTGCTGCTCGTTACATTATTTTTAGTAGTTCTGAATTTTGTGTTGACTTTCTAAGGGTGAAACCTCCGGAATTCAGTAGTTTAATAAATTAGTCTTGAATTTGAATAGCCTCTTCAGTAGTATTTGTTCCTGAGATCCACATAAAAATCTTTAATTTAAAAGAAAAAAATTTGGTTTTTGCAAATTATTAAAAAAAAAATATTAAAGAAAAATTGTGATTTTCAACTTTTTTAAACTTTACATAAGGGGTTAAAATTAAATTCTACGCAACTTTTTCAAATAATTTTCTTCGATATCGTATCATCTAACCCCACTTTTTGCGACTTCAGCGTAATTTCTGTAAATTTGCCACCACACAAGTGACCACGTGACATACATCAAATTCGATTATTCGGTTATCGGACACGCAAAATCGATCTCCCAGAAAACTGTTTTCGATACTCTAATAAGATAAATTTTTCACATAATATGTTGCGAACTTTTAGCTAATCACGGTGTACCGAGTGTTTGACTTAAGGGAAGAACATATGAAAATATGTAGCTACCAAAAATTTCGTTGCTAGATATAAAATCATATAAAACGGGTACTCCACTCCATTCCCTGGAAGTCAGTTATCAATGCTCTGAGCCCCATAGTTCATATAACTGCATTAAATTATAAATCTACAAAGCTTGTAAGGTTTAATAAGTTAAGCAGATACAAAACAAAACGTTTTTGTTTCTTATCAGATTGCTATATTATATTTTTTCCTTTTAGCAATTAAACGCATCTTCAACTGCCTTACAGAATGATGTGTTAATATTACACAAGATTTTTCCTGAGCATAGCATGCACTATATTCTTATGTTATTGCTGCAAATTGGCAACGAAGATAATCGTGTAAGAACCGTGATACAGATGCTTTTGAGTCAAAATGATAACGACTCTAATAATACTAATCAAGCGCTCAAACGTTCTTCACAATTTGATTTGAAAAATGACGTCGTTGCAGCCAAGAAGTCTAAGGTTGTTACATGTACGATTGTGTCAGGCGAAGAAGATGAAGGTTAGTTTGTTTCTTATTTGATATTTTATTTTTTTGCCCAACATACTTGTTAAAAGAGAGCGCTCAGAACTGCTTATTAGATACAGGGTGTGAGAGACACCTGGGGCGCCCTTATTTTATTAATTATATTTTAAGATATCAAAATGAAATTTGATATATGCAATATAGTCTTAAACTGCGTTATTTCATAGAGAACACAAGTTCCTATCACCAGAATTAACCTCAACTTTGCTATTTTAAATTGGACACCCCGAGTGTCGGGAAACCCTGGCTTTCATTTTACGCTGGTCATGGTATTCTAGATTAATAAATAAAATTTCCTGCAAAAGCTACTTTGTCCTCAAAATGAGCTTTCCCACTTATTTTGCCACTTATGAACTTTTTAATTTTCATTATATTTATTATTTCGCTTTTAGGAATTCTGCTATACTGCTATACACTATATCTTCTTCAGATTGTAGAGTAGCCTCATTTGCCAACTGATCCACTTTCTCATTACCTTCGTTACCGACATGGGCTTGAACCCACGCAAATTTTATCTCCCATTTGTCCTGCTTGAAATCATCGATTTTCATTTTTATATTTTTTATTACAATTATTTGTGTCTCGCCACAGTAACATTCTAGGCAACGATGAGGCCGACCACTTGGCCCAGGAGGGCTCCTTGGAACTGAACTGGGTCCCAGCTTACCCAAAGCAAGCATTCAGTAAACAATTCATCTCGCATTGGGCTTCGCGCCCTGAGCTGAGACAAGCGAAGCAACTTATCCACAAACGTTCAAAACCTGGGTCCAAACAGGTTCAGTAGGAATCACCTCATGATATAGTCACAGGCCTCCTTGCGGGCCATGGCCTCTTTGTGGGCTACTCTGAGTGCCCAAGTTGCAGATTATTCAACGAAGCAGATGAAACCTCCCTTCATTTCCTTTTGTGATGCTTCAGACTACTTCTTCTAAGGCATCGCCTATTTGGTGCAGATCTTCTAATAGAGCCCGATCATACACGGACCCCCTTTGTAGGCAAGATCTTGGCCTTTGGGATAGGTTCCGGTCTGTATAAAGGCATCCCTTAATTTGGGGCGGATGCACAATGGGCATAGGGCCTGAGTTCTGGTACTTCGCACCGCCGAAAGTTATTTAAGATACTTGGCCACCATACGGCATTAAAAGCACCTTTGAAATCCAAACTTCTTACTACACATCATTCTTTTAGCACAGACTGTTCTTAACAAATGTCTCCAATGTCATGAGTGCATCTATTGTGCCTATCTATGGTTTGAATCCAAATTGGTTGAGGTTCATTAATTTATTCGTGTAGGTATATGAAATGCATTATTCTGTCTATCAGTAATTTTTCTAAGATTTTGCCTCCAATATTTAATAAACTTATTAGACGGAATTTTGATGGGTCATTTGTGTTTCATCTTGTGCAAAGTAGGTACTTGTCATTTTCAGTATATATTTCCCCTTATTTCTTTGTGATAGTTGTTATACGTTGCAGAACTATCTGAAGGTATAAAATAATCCGTTATTGTCTTCATGGTTTCTTCAATATCTTAGGTTTCAGATCCAGCTGGTCTTGGAAGGGTACTAAGTGAAACGCAATTTTTTGACTTACTAGCTGCTATTTTGTATACTACATTCCAAGAATTTCATTCATCAGTTAAAGTTCCGCGAGCTTTTATTATCTATTGCTATTTTCATAAGATACTTTTTTCTTGCTCCTCTTAATTCTTCATTATTCTTTTGTTCTTTGATAATGATGTCTTAAGGCATTGACTTTTTAAATTTTGATAATTGCCGGTTCCACTAAGGCATTGTTTCAATAGTAAACTATATCAAATTATGATACACGCCACTTTCTTCTGCGTCGCAATCCTATTGTTTTATTGCCAAAACTAACTTGTAGCACGACTAATATTTTTTCTCTATTCACCACCTCCGTTCTTTCTCGTAAAGAAAGTACCCTTTTTTTCGATGCCACTTTTAGTTAACACGGATAGGTATTCTTACATCCTTGAGCAATGATTACAATAAAACTGGAAAAATAAAACAGAATATCTCTTAGACAAACAAAATGCATATACAGTGAGTGGTCAGTGAATTAGGAATTTTGTTCAAGGCACTGTGCGCAAACCACATTGTCTAGATGTGATAAACGTTAAAGGAATACCTCAAATGAAAGAGTGATTTCCTAATATTTATGGTATTTTATTACAAGATTGGGCCCCTTGCCACACTACTAAGGTTGTGACTAAACATCTTGCTGAACAAAATGTTCAGGTTCTCGATTGGCCGGGCAGTAGCTCAGATATGAATCCAATCAAGAATGTTTGGAAGAAAGTGAAGAATTTGATCAGTGGTGAGCTTGTTACTACCAGGTAGCCCTTATAGAACAAATCAATGAAGTGTGGAAGTTTAACAGCGAAATTCAGGAATGAATAGGTAGACTACATAAAGAGCACGCCTAGGCGTATCGCCGCAGTTATTGCCTTTAAAGGCAGTTGGGCTAAATACTAAAATGTTCATATTATTACCTAAATGTTAAAATAACTATTTAATAACCATATACCGGTTCTGCGTTATTTGGTTTGGTGTTAAAATGCATGGACTGTTATAAATTAAAAAGTTCCTAATTCAGTGACCACCCACTGTACAGGGTGGTCCAAATTGGACACTTTTAATAGGAAACACCAATTTCTAGAGGAGCTAGAAAAAAACTAACCTACATGTTACGAGCTCGATTTTTGTGAGAAAGTGAATGCCGAAAACCGCACATCGATATCTTGAACTGTTTAGAAGATATAGGGTGGTTTTCAATTTTGTACATTTTTGACCCACCCCCATAACTTATTTATTTATGAATATTTTTTGTTTCTGTAAAAACATTCTTAAGGCACTTTTTTTAAAGGAATCCAATGGTGTCCCAAGTTTTTTTGTAAAAAGAATGGTTTTGAAGCTATGACATAAACTTGTATTTTTTCTTATTGCTGTTTCTAAAATAGTATAAGATGAATTTTGTTAATCTGGAGTGCCATGTTGAACAATAAAACGAAATAAACTTACAGCTGTTATAAAATAAATGTTTAAAAAGGAAAGTAGCAAGTATTTTATATATTTAGAAAAAGAATATGCAAAAATATATACGGTAGTCCATAAGAAAAAATACAAGTTAATGTCATATCTTCAAAACCATTCTTTTTACAAAAAAACTTGGGACACCATTGGATTTCTTTTAAAAAAGTGCCTTAAGAATGTTTTTACAGAAACAAAAAATATTCATAAATAAATAAGTTACAGGGGTGGGTCAAAAATGCACAAAATTGAAAACCACCCTATATCTCCTAAACAGTTCAAGATATCGATGTGCGGTTTTCGGCATTCACTTTCTCACAAAAATCGAGCTCGTAACATGCAGGTTAGTTTTTTTCTAGCTCCTCTAGAAATTGGTGTTTCCTATCAAAAGTGTCCAATTTGGACCACCTTGTACAACAGGAAACCGATCTTCACTTAATTTATTTGTAATATCTAGTCTAGTCAAAAAATGGACATAAAAATGTTCAAAGTTCGGAATAATTCCTATGGAACTGACTTTTTGTGTGGACCTTCATTTTAGTTCTAAATGAAATATCAAAAGTCGCCATTGATCGGTGTACTGATAAAAATTTTACGAGGAGTCAAACGTCGTAAAAAAAGAATTTTTTGCGAATATCTCGATAATAGTTAGTTTTATTGTAAAAATAGTTATTATCGAATTTATAGCTTATGCAATTTTACATAAACAAGGTTCAATTACTTTTTTTCAAAGGAGTCCCATTATCGAGATATTGCCATATCAAGAATTGAAACTATGCATCATATTTTTGAAGAAATGTACTCCTTTCCACACCACCTTCGAGATAGAGTACTCGGCGCCGTTTTTTTAATAATGTGGTATCCCCAATAGGCCTAACCCACAATTTTCCTGAAGAAACAAGAAGGGTTCCCATCAACTATAAGGACAGCTGTGATTTCTTGTAATGAATACCTTTGTTTTTAGGGAAATTATCTAGACTTTCCAATTATTACTATACTATGTAGACGAATATCGCATCCTCAGTGATTTGCCTCCTCAATGGTATAGCATTGGCGAGTGTAGCCGAAGGTCAGTGGTTCGAATCCCTGCGGAGGTGATATTTTTCTATTTATAGACTCGTTACAAAAGGTTATTCGACCACTTGTCTCCTGGTCTGTTCGACTCATGTCCAAATTTCGGACTCGTCCACAAAAACATAACAAGTATTTAGTATAAATATAGATGAACCTTGATGCTCGGTGATAAGAACAAAATAAAATAATTTATTTTTAAAGAAATTGTAAGTGCTTGTACTTATACAAAAATAAATTCTTCCAGCTGATTCAGCCTTAGACATCCCCTCTACAGCTACACTTACACCTGATGACTTGGGGGGACAAATGACAGGGTGAGAATAATATTGTTTTAGTTTAGATTTTGTTAAGTTTTGTTTATCTTAACATTAGTTGTGTAAATCAGTTGAATTTATCTTACCACAAAAATATCCGTTTTCGTTCTTTGTAACTAAAAATGCAACATGGGGAGTTGAGGCCTCCTAAGTCGTTTTTCGTATCTCATACGGGGTGCTGTGGTAAGCACCGTGCCTTTGACAACCGCCTACATTCTCTACTCTTCCGCTGTGTTTCGGTTCTCAATTATTTTCAGCGACCGAGTAGGCCACCTGCCGAGCATCCTTCTCAGGTTTGACCCCGCGATCATCCACACCAATCTGGCTTTCTTTGTAACTACTGGACAATAAGTTGATTGTTAGAATTAAAATGTACCTTCTTTGTAAATTAAAGCGTAAAATATTTTGTAAAATTCGATAAGGAATTCTTGGACTTTTTAATACTCATTTGAGTTAGGAAAAGTGCAATTTTTTCTATCTAGAATGGAAAAATAAAACAAAAGAGGAAATCAGACCAAAACACTTCACAAATTGAAAAATTTTACTTTGTTTACTTTTGTTTTCCATACCAATGAAACATTTCACTACATCAAAAGGAACTTGATTATATAGTATTTGACATAAAAAATTAAATATTCGGTTAAAATGATAAGGAATTCTTTACCGAATTTTACAATATTTTGTGTACAATTCGTTCGGAATAGTTATTTGTATCACAAGGCTAGAAACTGTCACTTTGCAAGTACGAGTACTTGCAAAGCAGTTTCTAGGCGTGTGATACACAATATTTTTTCGGCCGATAAAAATACGTTAATTATAAAAAATCATTTTTTATTCAAATATTTGACGTTAGAGAATTTATTTTTCCAGGGAATTTATTTTTCTGGGCGTGACAATGGGCGTAGCAATGAGAGGGCGGAGTCAGTTCGGTTCAGCGCCACCAATCAAAACTCCTAATTTTACTTTCAGGTCTAGGCCTGAAAATAGCATTTTCCAGACGATTTATACGCCTGAAAATTGAGTGTTTCTATCCCGAGGGCGAAAAAAGTGTTTTTTCCATTTTCCTATCTCATTGTACCGGGTGGGTACAAATATCCGTAATCGCATTACCTTTGAAATTATCACCGTTTAATAAAATTGAGGAATTCAATTACGTAACCTAACCTACTAAAGTCATTTGTATTGTCACAACTGCCATTGCTATATTGAAATATAGTGCTAGTCATCATTTCTATGTAGCTAATTCCATGACTACCGGGATCACAGGATGATTATACCCACCCTGTACAAATAGCTATTCCCGTTATTTTAGTAAAAAACAGTAGTATGTAGTAGTAGACTTACGTATGGAGTGTAGCACTGTATGGATGCGAGACATGAACCATTGATCTTCTGCGGAAAGGAAACAATTGGAAGCGTTCGAAGTATGTGGCTATAGAATAATGTTAAAGATCAGGTGGGTGGATAGAATCACAAACGACGAAGTTTTTTGAAGAACAGAAGAAGAACGACGTCCGTGGAAACACATAAAGAAGCGATTAACAATCTAGTGGGTCACATACTAAGACGGGATGGCCTACTTAAAATTGTAATAGAGGGCCGAAATGCGCAAGACTAAGGGCGCGTTGCATAAACATGATTTAACGGCTTCGTCAAATTAATTATTTGTTAAAGTGAACAGAATCTAATCAAAACTCGAATGCATATGGCAAATAACGTATTAGCAAAAACAAATTATGCTATTTTGTCAACTTTGATCATTCGTTAATTTAACAAAAGCTTTATGCAACTGGCCCTCGGACTACAATACACAAAACAAATAATGGAAGACATAGGATGGTTTATTTATTAATTGGACGAAAACTAGACCTGCGGATGTCAGGACTTTCTATGTGCTTCGACCATAATGGCCAGTGGTACTACGCAACTACAATCTTACCGAACCCAAAGCTTTCTACTGCTATTATTGACACACCTAAATTCGAATTGTTGCTTTAACGTTCAAATATTTGAACATTATAGCTCGAATTTTCCATTCTCATGTCAACTCTGCCGGTTTTTCTTCCATTTGTTCGGTAAAACATTAAAGTTTTTCCTTGTTGCGAGTAAGCAACGGCTAAATAACTAAATGGAGACTGTTTCGATTATTGAAATCGTTTGAGAATGCTTGTCACTGATATCGCCTGAATGCATGAATGGTCTCGGGTTCAAATTCAAATCCTACCTTGTAGGTAACCCATCTACACTGCAAAAAATTGAAAACAAAGGTAGCCGGTATGAAAGCGACTTAACCCCCCATGTTGTCGGATAATACTCTCTCGTGAAATATTAGCACCGATTCCTTTACCATTACCAATAAAAATGACATTACAAATTGTGTCCAGGGAATCTGTACAAACTGCTGTAGTAAAAAATGCTCCAAATACATCAACAGCCAGAACGATTCCACAAACGGAAAAGCAGTTTGGGTCTTTTTTTAACTTCTCTGCTGAACCATTAAGCAATGTACTTAAAGAGTCCAAGGAAAATATTTCTGAAAGTGTCGTAGAATTGTTAGATGATGATGCGGATGACGAAGAAGAAGCCATTCCTGATAATCCCCTTGTTTATTCACTTATGGAAATGTTTCCCGAAGCTTGTCCTCAGTTTTTAGGTAGAATCTGTCAAGGGAAATCAAATACGCCAGGGATTTTAGACGCTCTTATTTCACGTATTTTAGAAGGTACATTTTCTTATTAGTAATCCCATGTAGAAAAATGTTATCGTATTTGTTTTTGTAGAGGGTGATAATGCGAGACGGCAGAAAGCGCAAAGTCCACAACATCGTCTTGCCCTAGACGAGCAATTAGAATTACTCAAACAAGTTTTACCTGATGCTGATCCTAGTTATTTACAAATACACTGTGAAAGACTGATCGATAAACCTGAAGAACTGAAAATGTTCATTGCACAGGCCGTAGAACATCGAAATTATCCTACGTTCAAAGATTACTTACGGTGAGTTGTTCGATGCTTAATGAATGTTACAAAATACCATTTTACTTTTTAGCAAGCAACAACTCTCTGCTCAACAAAAACAGTACATATCCGAGTTTAGTGTCGAAAAGTTCCTAAAAGTAATACCCGACCCGGTAGAATATTTCAAGGATGGTAAAAGAAGGCCGGCATATATTGATTTAGACAGTCATCATTATGCGATGTGTTACCTTCAGAATCATTTTAACAAAGTTCAGGTCTCCGTTATTCGGAATACGTTTAGGCAATCGTCAAAAAATTTCTTAGAAACTTGTAAAACGTTAGAGCAGTCACCAAACAATTTATTGATGAAAAGGGGGCGAGCAGTATGCGAAATGCCATCAGTTATTCAAAACATCCCGCTTCTACAGGAAGTACGCTAATTTCTTTTTAATTACTTATGTAAATAAATTACATTAAACTTTTATAGATTTCCTTCCATGAACATCGTAACGAAATCGAACAATATATAGAAATGAAAAAGGCTCAGGAGTTGGCGGAACATCAAGAAGCAAAAAAAGCGGGTCTTTTACAAACATGTAATTGTTGTTACGATGAAGAAGTAATGCTTAAAGACATATATATGTGTGAGAAAGGTTGTGTATTCTGTAAGGAATGTGTTCGAAGAGGCGCAGAAGTCGCTTATGGCGATGGGAAATTAGATTTTGCTTGCTTAAACACCTGCGAATCACACTTCAGCTTACAAACCCTACAGGTAAGGACGTTTTAGAATTAAGTGCTTTGTTTTAAAAAAACATTTTTAAACGAGAACAAAACATGCGAACAAATGACGTCGCAGCATATTCAGGGTTTAGTAGTAGTATAATAATTTCTTTAGTTATTTATGATTTGAAGAAGCTAATAACAAACAACAGACAACACACAAGAACTTTTTATAAAAACGAAGGATTAGTCAAGAAAGAATACCAACAACGCAATTCCATTTTGTATTAAGGTATTTCGAAAAACTTCGTGTTGAAAACTTATAGGTACCCCTAATTTATAGAGAGTTATCGCAAGTACTACGTTACATTTCCGTTAACGCTAAAATCACGTGACGTTATACGATATTTTATTTTTACGGTATATGACATTTTAGAGTTATCGCACGCCGCTATTTTGCCGTACGTTAAAGTTTCTGAACCTAACCTCAACACATTAAATTACTTGTTTATAAATACGGCAACATAACCTCACCTCTCAAAATAACGTACGCAAAACCCTCCGCTATTTTATGAAAATAGCGGGCCGCGGTTATTTATTTAGCGTACGCTAAATCTAGGCGCATGCGCATTCTTCCGATTGTACGAAAATAACGTACGCTAAATTTAGCGTTGTACTTGCGATAACTCTCTATTGTAAAAATAGTTATTACCGAATTTATAGCCTATACAATTTTCCACAAGAAAGGTATAATTGATTTTTTTCATAGGAGTTACCATTATCGAGATATTGCGATATCAATAATTGAAACTGTCATCTTTTTGAAGAAATGCATTCCTTTCCACAACACCTTCGAGATAGAGTACTCGGCGCGTTTTTTTATAATGTGGCATCCCTAGTAGGCCTAATCCACGATTTTTCTAATAAAACAAGAAATCAGTCTTGTTCATACTTCGTTTCTACAGTTATATATTCTTCTTCTTCCTCTTCCTCTAGCTGCTGTATTTCCACAGGATGCGCCAAAAAACAAGATGGATCAAATAGTTACAATCTTCAACAATACTAACTTGTTCTTGCATGAGACTGCTCTATGGCGGTATCGAATATTATAACAACAGCGTCATTTTTTGCTCGTGTTACACAGATATTCAATCCTACTATGTATCCCAAATGTTAAGATAACATACATGTTACCAAACTCTGTTATGTTATGAAGCAGATTTCTTACTATGTATCTCATGATATGTTTACTAGCTAACGTAGTATGTTATGATGTTGCTTTTGTATGTAACATAACATACAAAATATAAAAGGCAACTTTAACATGCTGTTATAAATAACCAAACCTCTTACGCGAAATGTCAAAACGTCAAATTAAATAAAATAAACAAACAAACAAGTAAAATTATTTTAAACAAATGCGCCGATCTATCTATTCATAAAACACGCCCACTCATATAACGCTCTTTGTCTTGCATTTGTTATGCGTATAATGCTATTTCATGATACACGAGATATGGTCGAATTTTCGAGCCAGGTAATGCACGTCATCAATAAATTTTATGACATCATAACTTGGTACGTCTACATGAAGTTCCAAACGATTTACAAATTTTATAACCTAAAAAACGCCAAATGTCAAACAAACGTTAATGACACACAACACGATCTGTCAAAAATTTGCAAGTGAAATTGGAAATTGGAAATAAAAAGGTAAGCGCACATTTATTCCCATCGGACGGACGCATCGGACGGACGGAACGGACGGAAATTATTGTTTACATTATTTTCAATGGGATATAACGCACACTATAATTCGCATCGGACGCATCGCATAAACGGAATTCCGTCTAGGATTCTTTGAAAAGAATGAAATCCGTTCGTGCGATGCGTGCTGATGACGTAATTCGTAAATCCGGGCAAGTGTGCGTTAAGTCACAACAGGAATCGGCTCGGTAATTGTCATTAGTAAAAATTCCCTGTCATAACTATTTGCACTTTTGTGATCTAACCAATTTACAATGGATGATGGGTTATTGATAACTTTGGTGCAACAGTATGAGGAAATTTTCAACTTAAAGCATAAACATTACAGCAACCAGCAGAGACGGCAGAATATTTGGGAGGAAATTGGAGAGAAAATTAAACAACCAGGTTAGAAACTATTATTATTACTCTTATGGCCGATCTCACCGACAATACTTATCACTAAAGCTTTAGCTAAGTAGTTCTTAAAATAAAGTTGTTCTTAAATTTGTGTTTTGTCTCACCAAGCGAGTTAAGTCGCGACTTAGACAAAGTCTAGTTCGATTTCTGCCACTAAAGCGGCAAAAGGCTTTTACATTGGTTAGCACGTTCGAAATCGATAAACGGAAGTACCGCTTCATAGAAATGGGGATATGACCATTTTTTGACTTTTAATTGACAGAACGCAGTGACTTATAGGTTATAGGTTAAGTACCGTTTTAAGTCACCGAAATTGGTAACTTATATTTAAGACGTTTTTAGAGACATAAGTAAGACTTGCAGAAATAATAAATCGTTGTCCAAGTCCATTTTTTGAAGTTCCACTACTTTCTACTGACAGAACGCGGCAACTTATAGATTAAGTGGCGTTTTAAGTCACGGAAATTGATAACTTATATTTAGGACGTTTTTAGAGACATAAGTAAGACTTAAATTGACGGTGAGACCGCATAAGTATGTCTTAACAACTTAAGTCTTTCTTAAATTTTAAGAACGCTCGGTGAGATCGGCCATTAGGTCCCTACAGGGTGACAAAGAATAGTACATCATAATATCAAACTTCCTATTATTCCCTTATACTAAAATAAAACTACAAAATATGACCATTTATAAATAAATGATGAATTATTCAAGTATTTTTATCAGAAACTGCATGGTATATTCTTCGCTATATCTATTAATCAAATATTTTTCCTTCTCGAACTTTTGCAATTTGCCACTTTACGCTCCCTTCATGAGAATTAAAATAATTTTTAAATTTATCTCTGACTTCTAATGCATCTACGGCTGGATTACCACCAATCCCGTTTATATTTCTCAAGCCTTCCACATTATCAATGTTAATAGCCATATCGCTTTCATTCCAATAACATGTGTCATTTCTTAAATAATTGTGTAAACAACAACATGCAGAGACAACAATTTTTAAATGTTCGGGCGTCATACATAATTTTCTTTCAAAAATTCTAAATTTTCGTACTAAAATTCCAAAACAATTTGCTGAAACATTACGTGCTCTGCTTAGCCTATAATTAAATATCTTTTTTGTTTCATCTATCCTAGTTTGATCGACAGAATACGGTCTCATAAAATTTTTGCTCAATGGAAAAGCTTCGTCTCCAATCATAACATAAGGTAATACCTATTGGCTTCCTGGAAGTTGCTCATCATCTGGCAAATGCAGTTCTTTTCTTTTCATAGCTTTTCCTAACGCAGAAGACGAAAATATCCCACCGTCTGAATTATTTCCATACATCAACCGAAATAAATTTATAGTTGGCATCAACTAGGGCTAATAATACAATGCTGAATGTTTTTTTATAACAAAAATAATTTGAGCCACTGTTTGGAGGAGCTTGTATAATAACATGTTTGCCATCCATTGCCCCTACGAGATTCGGAAAATTCCATCTATTGTAGAAGCGTTTCGCTATCTCTTTCCACATATTTTCATCCGGAGTTGGCATAACTAAAGGTTGTAGTATTTCCCAAATTGCTTCGCAAGTTGAGTAAACTATTTTTCGCACTGTTGAATCACCCAACCGGTAACTAAAGTGTAGCGATTTGAAAGAGTTTCCAGTAGCCAGAAATCTGAAAAAAATAATCTTTTAGGTAATGCCTGTAGGGAAAGATGGGTCAGACTACGAGATAATCATCGAAAAGCACTTAAACTACGTCAAACAAAAAGCGGACAAAGTGCAACAAATATGAAGCCCCCAAAATTTCATAAGGAGCTGACATTTTTAATTCCATACTTATTCGAAGATGAAGACCGTATTACAAATATCCCATTACCAGAAAGATCTCCTAATTCCGAAGAACCAGTAATAATTATTGAAGGCGATGAAGAACTTTCAAAAGATTCGTTGTGTGAGCTGCAAGGTTCCAATAATGATGACTCTCAATTGAGAACCAGTACGCCTTCGTCTGTTTCAAGCCGAAACTTAAAAAGGAGAACTCCGTTTAAAGAATCTACTTCTGTTGCTTCTGTGTTTCAGGAGTATTTAAATAAAAAACCAAAAACAAATCCAATTTCAGAAGATCCACTTACTAGTTTTTTTATATCAATGGCTAAAAGTGTTAAAACATTTCCAGTGGCAGATCAAATACAAATAAAACAAAAACTTTTTGAAAATGTAACTAACGTTGAATTGAGGATTGCTTCAGCTGCTCCAGCATCTAGCACATGTCAATTTTATGAAAATGCTACTTCTACAGCATTATCACGAAGTGAACAATATTCTCAATATGGCGAAGGCACCTCAGCACAGTCTATATATTACCGACTTTAATGTACATACAAATACGACTTGTGACTTATCCTATGTATATTCAATTTATAGTTTTAGTAATAAGTATTTAGATTTGAATTAACCTAAATATCTGAGATTATTTAGTTTGGCGATGATTTTGAACGTTACCTATCAAATAAATGAAGGACTTTTTTCTTACCTTAAACAAAGTGCTAGTCTTTCGGTCGGTTCAATCGATTCCCGAAAAGTACTATTCTGTCTCTCTAGAGATGGACGTAATATATTTAAAAGTTTACACCATTTTTGATATGTCATCCGAAAGTATTGAAAGAATTTTGCCTCAGCCTGTACTAAATCGTCAAACAAAGTATGAAATTCTCCATATAGTTTCCTCTTCAAATTTATATTGTGAACCCAAAATCTTCGTCTTTTTCTTTGCTTTTCCCTTTGTTTTTCATCTTCCGAGATACATGCAACTGCAAATAACTCTTCTTCTGAACTGCTCATGTTGTACACAAAAAAAACAGATTTGATGCTGTCAACTAACGCCCGATTTGATTACACTGCGAAAATACGCAAAGCAAATCCGAACTAGTGTGCGATGTGAACAAAAATATTACGATTCGTCCGATACGTCCGATGCGTCCGATTCGCACAAAGGTAAGCGCACATTTATTCGCATCGGACGGACGCATCGGACGGACGGAACGGACGGAAATTACAAATTACATTATTTTCAATGGGATAACGCACACTAATTCGCATTGGACGCATCGCATAAACGGAATTCCGTCTAGGATTCTCTGAAAAGAATGAAATCCGTACATGCGATGCGTGCTGATGACGTAATTCGTAAATCTGCTCAAGTGTGCGTTAAGTCACAACAGGCGGAATAATTGTCATTACTAAAAACTCCCTGTCATAAATATATGCACTTTTGTAATCTAACCAATTTACAATAATGGATGATGGGTTATTGATAACTTTGGTGCAACATTTTGAAAAAAGTTTCAACTTAAAGCATAAACATTACAGCAACCAGCAGAGACGGCAGAATATTTGGGGGCAAATTGGAGAGAAAATTAAACAATCAGGTTAGAAATTATTATTATTACTCTTAGGTCCCTACAGGACGACAAAAAATAGTACATCATTATATCAAACTTCCTATTATTGTGTTCTATCTCTTATACTAAAATAAAACTACAAAATATGGCCATTTATAAATAAATGATGAATTCTTCAAGTTAGTATTTTTGTCAGTTTTATTTTAGTATAACATGGTAAAGATGGATAACAACCAAATAGTGAAGAAGATATGGGGGGCAAGAAATCACAGGAAAAAAAGAAGAGGAGGACCCAGGAAGAAGTGGATAGCTCAAATAGAAGAGTTGGGAAAAGAAAGGGGAAAAAGCATGGAAGAAATGAAGCAACTAGCACAATCCAGGAAGGAATGAAAAAAATGGGTAAAGGAGACCAAAGAAAACTAACCCAAATCCGACACCCGAGAGGGTAATATGGAAGGGGAGAAAGAAGAAGATTTTAGTATAAGAGATAGAACATAATAATAGGAAGTTTGATATTATGATGTACTATTTTTTGTCGTCCTGTAGGGACCTAAGAGTAATAATAATAGTTTCTAACGTGATTGTTTAATTTTCTCCCCAATTTCCTCCCAAATATTCTGCCGTCTCTGCTATTAAATATGAAATTCTCCATATAGTTTCCTCTTCAAATTTATATTGTGAACCCAAAATCTTCGTCTTTTTCTTTGCTTTTCCCTTGGTTCTTCATCTTTCAAGATACATGCAATTGCAAATAACTCTTCTTCTGAACTGCTCATTTTTTACACAAAAGAAAATAGAGTGATGCTATCAACTAACGTCCGATTTGATTACACTGCGAAAATACGCAAAGCAAATCCGAAGTAGTGTGCGATGTGAACAAAAATATTACGATTCGTCCGATACGTCCGATGCGTCCGATCCGCACAAATGTGCGCTTACCTCAAATGTGCGCTTACCTTAAACATGCCAAAAATAATACTAACTTTACAAAAAATAAATATGAGCTAAATTAGAAAATAAAAACCCGATTTCTTTCTTATTTTCAAAAATTTATAGACCTTGTGATTAAACACGGCTGCCTAACCTTAGAAAACTACAAAAATAATTTATATTTAGCAATTACATTTTGTATTTTTTTATCGCGCATTATTGGTAACGCCGACCGTTGATCATGTGATTGATGACGCGCATTACCTGGATCGCCAATTGGACTATATCACGAATGATTTCTGTTACTGAAATTATTTAACATACATTTTAACAGTGAATGTTATTAAGGGATACACGGTAGCGTATTTAAAACACTATGTTAACATGTATGTTATTTAAGCATGTTATTATAACATAACAGGTATATGTTAAAAATAACGTACAGGATACGTAGTAGGACTGATTATCAGCTATGAATGTTTCGCACAACATTGAAATAAATCGATTCTTGTTGAAGATTGGGGATGGGCATGGAAAAACAACGTTTTGGAGCCAATTCAAACTCTGCTCCCACCTGCTCCAGGCATACTGCTGAACACTATTTTTTTTGCAATTGTAGCAAGGGCTGTAATTATAACTGTGGTTGCAGAATAGTATGTTAAAATACTAGTTGCAGAAGGCATCTATTCAAGCACTAATTTGAAATTCCGAAACGAGCCGCATAGCGGCGATTAGAGGAACAAATGAGTGCTTGAAAGACCTTCTGCAACGAGTATTTTATACTATTTTTTCTATTTTGCCGCTTTATACCATTTTATAAATTAAAAAATTAAAATTTTAAATCTAGGGAATTTTGCGGTGGTTGGAGACGTTTATGTGGCGTAATTTTAGGCGGCTGTGAAAAAAATTAATTTGAAACGTCAGTTTTTTTTACTTTCGCGTTTAATGTTTGAAAATGAATGCAGAAGAAAGTTTATCACTAACACCACCGAAAATTAGGCAAATTGCACAAAAAACGTTAGAAAATTTATCGCCGGACAAGTCCAAATCCCAGTATGAAAAAGAATTTCAAAAATTTGAAGAGTGGCGCCAGCAAAATAACATACAAGGAATTTCCGAAAATATTTTACTTGGTTATTAAGTGGCACAAATGCTTGGGTGTGAGCAAGCTGATTCGGCCTTACCTGGATGTTCCACCATTTCACAACAACGGTCTGATTATGGCACAAATAGAAACATTTCTGTTATAGGCAACACTATACCTTTTCAACTTCAAGTTGAGACTAATCATCTTCAAATTGAGAATAAACACATTCAAATTGAGACAAAACAAGCTGAAGTCAACTAAACACATTCAAATTGAGAACTAACACAATCAAATTGAGAATAAACATATTCAAATTGAGAATAAACACATTCAAATTGAGACAAAACAAGCTGAAGTCAATTAAACACATTCAAATTGAGAATTAACATAATCAAATTGAGAATAAACATTTTCAAATTGAGAATAATCAATTTAAAATTGGGAAGCAATTCATTTTATTGTATCAAATACAAAAATTAGTAGAAACAAAGATGACTACATGTATATTAAGTTATTTTAAATAATATTTATACACTTATTGGCAATTTTGTCTCATCACCTATTATTAATTTCTCTCCAGTTCATGGTTTTGCTATATGTACATACGTTTTCCTATATAATGTTTTCTATATACATACACAGACACAGCTGACGAGGAGAAACTCAGTTTGGGGTAATTTCCGGCAACTGTACAACAGTTTAATTTATAAAAATTATTGTTGATATATTTTTTGATATAATATTGATGAGTTTTAATTTTCAGTTGTTATTTCCCAATTTGAAGTTATTTAGTCCCAATTTGAATGTGTTTATTTTCTATTTGAAAGTGTCTATTGTCTGTTCAATGCGTTTAATCAAATCGAAATTAATTATTCTCAATTTGATTATGTTTATTCTCAATTTGATTATGTTAATTCTCAACTTGAATGTGTTTAAGTGATTTCAGATTGCTCTGTCCCAATTTGAATGTGTTTATTCTCAATTTGAAGATGATTAGTCTCAACTTGAAGTTGAAAAGGTATAGAAAACATTATATAGGAAAACGTACATACACACACCGGCAAAAAAAACGGATCACTTACAATTTACTGATATTTTGTTAGAAATTCGCTATATGATGTAAAGATCAAGTCGCTACTGATACTTGAGAGTGTTAGCCGACCATTGTAAAAAACAAAAGTTTCAGTTGCTTGTCATCCGTCTCATTATTATTGCATTATTGATGCTTATCGTTCAAGCTACGTTTTTTTGTTGATTGTTTTCAATTGTTGTTTATCAATGTTGCAATTGCTAGTGGTTGATTTTTGATTAGACTGTTTACAATTAGACCAGTCAAATGGTCGAAATAAACAGGCAAACTTTGCATTTTGGGTAGGCAGCTAATTTTTTTTATCGGTGTGTAGAGGGGTCAGAGGTGAGTCTAAATCAGCGTTTTCGGGGTGGTAACCCCCTCCATTCGGCCGCCAGCTTGAAATAAAGGTTAGATGGGTTTTGGGCTATATCTCTGTGGTCGGGAATCTCATAAAAAATTAGTATAGAGCTTTTTTATGGAAAATCATATTATGCACAATTTTTATTCACAACTTTTTTGCATATCATTAATAATAAAAAAGTTATAAGCCGGCAAAGACAAAAATTTAAAGGCATTGTCAACTTATGCAACATATTTAGTAAATATCAAAATACGTTAGTTAAAATACTCGTAAAACTACCCGCAGTGGTAGAATTTCAATATCTTTGATAATAACCACAATAAACGGGTAGAGAGAATTCATTTCCCGATACGTGACGTCACGAGTGTCGTCCTACTGAGGCTCCTAAACAAACACAACACCCGCGTTGCTGGGTTACTAGTATTATTAGTCGACTCGGCATGCCGCTCTTACTCGCAAGCGACACTCTTGACGTCATATGTTAAACTTTTAGCTCCCATAACACGGTAACGAATTAAAATTCGGCCGTAAAATTTTGCACAGGTGCAATACTCACTTTACTCAATCAAATTATAAAATAAAAAAAAACGACTTTTCATAAGTTGACAATGCCTTTAAGGGCTTATATCTGCTTTATTATTAATGCTGCGTAAAAAAAGTTATTAATAGAAATTTTAGAGAATATGGTTCTCTACAAAAGAGTTTTACACAAACTTTTTGTAAGACTCACGACTACAGAGATATAGTCGAAACCCTAATCAACCCTTCTTTTCAAGATGGCGGCCGAATGGGGTGGTGGGGTCATATTAATAAAAGTTGTAGATAATGCGAATTTCTACAAAAAAGCCTTATATAAACTTTTTGTAAGATTCTCGACTACAGAGATATATCCAAAAAACGAATTAACCCTTCTTTTCAAGATGGCGGCCGAATGGAGGGGGTTACCACCCCGAAAATCCGGATTTAGACTCATCACTGACCCCCACATACACCGCAAAAAGAAAATCGCTGGCTACCCAAAATGCAAACTGAATTACCATTTGACTGAACTAATCCAATCAAATGGCTGAAATAGAAAGGCAAACTTTGCATTTTGGGTAGGCAGCGCTTCTTTGACGATGTGTAGGGGGGTCAGTGGTAAGTCTAAAACAGGATTTTCGAGGTGGTACCTCCCTCTCCATCTGGTCGCCATCTTGAAAAAAAGGGTTAATTAATTTTTCGACTATATCTCTGTATCCGTGAGTCTTACAAAAATTTTGTTCAAAACGTTTTTGTAGGAAATCGCATTCTCTATAAGTTTTATTAATAACTTTTTTACGTAGCATTAATTATAAAAAAGTTGTAACCTCTAAATTTTTTGTCTTTTCCGGATTATAACTTTTTTATTATTAATGCTATGTAAAAAAGTTATCAATAATAAATAATAGATAATACGATTCTCTACAAAAAAACTTTATACAAACTTTTTGTAAGATTCTCGACTACAGAGATATATCCAAAAAACGAATTAACCCGTCTTTTGAAGATGGCAGCCAAATGGAGGGGGTTACCACCCCGAAAACCCTGATTTAGATTCACCACTGACCCCTCTACACACCGATAAAAAAAAATCGCTGCCTACCCAAAATGCAAAGTTAAATTACCATTTGACTGGACTAAATATCATGTTTTACTAAGTGTGCATCGAATAATGCCGTTAAACAGTCAAGCTGTCGCTAAGGCTATAGCTCTAGTGGAAGACGGGCGTACCATTCAATTTGCTGCAAGGGCTGTTCGTGCAGCCTACGCAACTGTTCATTGAGCCATCCTTAGATGTCAAGAAACTCACACTTACACGAGGAGACCTGGATCAGGTCGACCAAGAGCAACAACGGTCCGCGATGACAGATTTTTAGTAAATATTGTCATGCGGAATCATCTTTCTACAGCTGTTATGGCACGAAATCGATTGGTGTGATTAATGTAAGCGAGAGAACGGTAAGAAGACACTTCAAGGAGGCTGGGTTAGGGTATTTGAAACCAGCGACAGGCCCGAAGTTGCTCGCACAACATCGAGTGGCTCGCTTACAGTTCGCAAGGCAACACTCAGATTGTACAGAACAGCAATGAGACAATGTTTTATTCTCAGATGAGTCCAGAGTTGGCTTGCGGTCTCCAGATGGTCAAGGGAAAGTATGGAGACGACCAGGAGAACGATATTTTGAATATACATTTGCTCCAAGGACACCGTTTCACAAAGACTCGGTAATGGTATGGGCTGGCATTTCTTACCAAGCCCGTACGGGACTCGTTTTCGTTGAAAATGGATCTTTGACGGCTCATAGGTACATAGAAGAGATCCTTTCAGAACATGTTGTGCCCTACGCCCCGTTTATTAGTAATGGGTTTGTGTTAATGAACGATAATGCCCGACTGCACACAGCGCGTATCGTTTCAGAATGTTTGCAACAAGTGCAAATTCATACAATTATATGGCCAGTGCGTGGCCCTGGTATTTGTGATTGGCCGAAATCATAATTCACTGCAGTGAATTATGAATCCATAATTCACTGCAGTAAATTATAGGTACTATTTTTCACAAAAAAATGCTAATAATTGCAATATAATTAAATAGGTGTAGAAAAACAAATTTAAACTACTTAAAATGTTGTAACGGGCTGCCAGTAACCCATTTTGGCAATACATTGGCGTAATACAATCAAACGAATAAATAAAATCCTTAAATTATAGGTGATCAGCTTTTTTTGTCGGTGTGTGTATAACAAAACTATGAACTGGAGAGAAATTAATAATAGGTGATGAGTGATAAGACAAAATTGCCAATAAGTGTATAAATATTATTTAAAATAACTTAACATAGGTACATGTAGTCATCTTTGTTTCTACTAATTTTTGTATTTGAATTGCTTCCCAATTTTAAATTGATTATTCTCAATTTGATTTTGTTAATTATCAATTTGGATGTGTTTAATTGATTTCAGATTGTTTTGTCTCAATTTGGATGTGTTTATTCTCAATTTGAATATGTTTATTCTCAATTTGATTGTGTGAGTTCTCAATTTGAATGTGTTTAATCGATTGCAAATTATTTTGTCTCAATTTGAATGTGTTTATTCTCAATTTGAAAATGATTAGTCTCAATTTGAAGTTGAAAAGGTATAGTCATCTTTGTTTCTACTAATTTTTGTATTTGATACAATAAAATGAATTGCTTCCCAATTTTAAATTGATTATTCTCAATTTGAAAATGTTTATTCTCAATTTGATTATGTTAATTCTCAATTTGAATGTGTTTAGTTGACTTCAGCTTGTTTTGTCTCAATTTGAATGTGTTTATTCTCAATTTGAATATGTTTATTCTCAATTTGATTGTGTGAGTTCTCAATTTGAATGTGTTTAATCGATTGCAAATTATTTTGTCTCAATTTGAATGTGTTTATTCTCAATTTGAAAATGATTAGTCTCAATTTGAAGTTGAAAAGGTATAGTCATCTTTGTTTCTACTAATTTTTGTATTTGATACAATAAAATGAATTGCTTCCCAATTTTAAATTGATTATTCTCAATTTGAAAATGTTTATTCTCAATTTGATTGTGTTAATTCTCAATTTGAATGTGTTTAGTTGACTTCAGCTTGTTTTGTCTCAATTTGAATGTGTTTATTCTCAATTTGAATATGTTTATTCTCAATTTGATTGTGTTAGTTCTCAATTTGAATGTGTTTAATCGATTTCAGATTATTTTGTCTCAATTTGAACGTGTTTATTCTCAATTTGAAAATGATTAGTCTCAATTTGAAGTTGAAAAGGTATAATGTTCATCAAAATATTTTGTTGGATGAGAATTTACATGGTGTCACGTCACATGTAACTGTTAATGTGTATAATAATTGTACTTTTCACGGTAATAATTTAAATTAAACTTCTTTTTCGTTGTTATTTATTAATTGGGTGTGTTCTTCGTGAGATTTATTTTTTGACGTATGTCAGCTGATAGTTCAACGCTACCAACATCAATACAGTAAATTTTACTAGTCTAATTTAGCACACCAACGACTTATTCTAACACTCAAATGACGTCATTTGGGTGCTAGAATGGAGTTATTCTAGCACCCAAATAGAAAAAAGTAGGTTTATATTGTTCAGCAGTATGTGGCAACTGAAGGACGACGATGTGTACGACATCAATGAAGATGTAATCGATCCATCGCGTTTATTGGCGCAGCCTGTGGAAATACAGCAGCTACAGGAAGAAGAAGAATAAGAACATGTAACTTTAAAAATGGAGTATGAACATGACTATTTTTTTGTTTTTTTAAGAAAACTGTGGATTATAAAAAAACGCGCCGAGTACTCTACCTCGAAGGTGGTGTGGAAAGGAATGCATTTCTTCAAAAAGATGACTGTTTCAATTCTTGATATCGCAATATCTCTATAATGGTCACTCTCACGAAAAAAAGTAATTGAACATTTTTTGTGGAAAATTGTATGATCTATCAATTCGCTAATAAGTATTTTACAATAAAACTAACCGTTAACGAGATATTCTCAAAATACCGTTTTTTATGACGTTTGACCCCGCGTAAAATTTTTAGCAGCACTCGGATCGATGGGGACTTTTGACATTTCATTTAGAACTATAATATGAAGGTTCACACAAAAATTCAGCTCCATGCGAATTATTCCGAACTTTGGGCATTTTTGTGTCTATTTTGACCGGACTATTTTCCTTTTTGCCACAAAATACTAAATGGCTGGCAATCAAAACCTCTTCTCCTGAAGTAATCCTATATTTAATTGCCATTACGATTTTGTTACAACGCCCCCCTACATTTCAAAATTTCATCGAATCATTCAAATTATAGTTTTTGGTATTTTTTTTTTCTTTCTACAGGCTGTGCTGACACCAAAGATGTTTTCAAAAGTGGCATTAAAAAAGCAAGTGGAAGAAGTTAAAGCTGCCGGAATCGAAGATTTAGAAACGTGTCCTTTTTGTGATTTCGCAACGATACCGGCCAAGGAGGATAAGTTATTCCGTTGTTTAAATCCGGATTGTATGAAAGAATCTTGCCGTCTGTGTAAGGAGCCATCACATGTGCCTTTGCGTTGTGAAGAGATTGAAAAAGACGACGACGTGAGAAAGCGAACATTCATTGAAAATAAAATGACAGAAGCACTCTTAAGGTACTTAATAAAATCTACTGACGATTCGTAGTTTTTGTTAAATATTCTATTTTCAGAACATGTTATAAATGTCAGAAAAAATTCTACAAAACTGAAGGCTGTAACCTAATGACTTGTTCCTGTGGTGCCCAAATGTGTTATGTTTGTGGGGAACCTGTTAAAGTAGGACACGGGCATTTTAATAAACTAATAGGAAATCGTATGTAAGTACAGAATACTTCTTAATTTATCATTTTTATCAATTTTTACGAATCATTTCTATTTTATAGATGTCCCTTGCACAGTAACACAACTGAATTAAACCGACAAGCAGTTTTAAAGGGAGCCGAAACAGGAAAACGGGAAATCGGTATAACTGATGCTAAACAACTAAAGATTGATCCTACCGCCGATATTCAAAACTACTTCAAACAAACGGCAAAGAAGAATCCTCCTCCTCCACATGTCTTCGTTCCTGCTTATAATCTTCATGGGGCGCTGGGCGCCGACGAAGTTAGGAGACAGGTATTTTAATTTCAGTGGCATAAAAACAATATTCATGGTATATTCCTATTTCACTTTGTTACAGAACTATAAGAGATCAAAGTTTTAAAAGCATAGTTAGTAGTAACTCTATACATCTAGTTACCATTGAAAAAGTAAAATACAGTCCAGTAATAATTGACGATCACTTGTTTGTTGACAAAATTAACATTTTACAATTAGTTGTTTGCTTTAAGAGAATAAAGTTAATAATTAACAAGTCTTGTTTGTTGAAAAAATGCCAAGTTTCTGTGCAGCTGAATATGCCGATATTGTTTTCGTGTATGGTAACGCTCGTCGTACATCCAGAGAATATCGTCACAGATATCCAAGTAGGCAGCAACCCTATCAACGAGTTTTTGGCCTTACCTTTCAAAGACTCCGTGAGACTGATACAACTGCTGTTAATAATGCTGGTAATCACGCTGCAGAAGGTAATGTCAACAATAAAGAAAATGTCTGGACAATCCTACACTTAGTACTAGGCGCACTGCTACGCAATTACACCTATCGCAGAGCTTTGTGTGGAGAACATTACATTGCAAAAAACTGCATCTTTATCACATTCAACGAGTTCAGGCACTACAACCACAAGATTATGGCCAACGTGTGGAGTTTTGCACCTGGTTGCTATGTAAAATTACCGAAAATCTAAATTTTTAGATGGAATACTGTGAACCGATGAGGCTCACTTTACGAGGGATGATATTAATACACCTACAACTACCATCTATGTGGTCTCTCCAGAATCCCCAATCCCCATGCCATCGTCCAGACAAGATTTCAACATCGCTTTAGTGTTAATAGGTGGGCTGGTATTTTTAACAGTCGGTTGCTTGATATTGAAGTCCTGGATGATCGCTTAAATGCAGAACGATGCGCTCCTTTCCTAGATGGAAGACTTTATGAGATGCTGGAATACACTCCACTTCACATTCGGTAACAAATGGCCACCAACATAATGGCTCCCCAGCCCACTACAGAAGACAAATAACCGAATAGCTAAGCATGCATTATCCCAACAGACGGATTGGTCGTGGGGGTCCCATCGCTTTGCCTCCGAGGTCACCTGACCTAAATGCGTTAGATTTTTACCTTTGGGGTAACCTAAAACAGCTAGTCTACAGTATTGAAATCAATACTCGTGAACAGTTACTCCAAAGGATAATTGATGCGGCCAATCAAATTCACAATGACGATGCCATAGTTCATGTCTATGATTCGATGATTCGTAGGTGTCGTGCTTGAGCACCTGTTATAAATCGTCTTTTGTCTTTAAGTTGAATGTTCATTATAAGTTCCTAACATTAATACAGTGTGTCAATTGTCAATTTCTATTATCAAAGTAGGCCGATCGTTCTGAAAATTTGCATAACGCCATAACTTTTCATTCTGAACAACTTTTCTTAGTAACACATTGGCGTACTGTGAACGGAAAAGGTACTTTACCTGAAACGAAAAGAGTTTTTGCTCAACTGTAAAGGCCTACTTGATTTAAAAAAATCGAAAGTAAACTAAAAATAAGTTTCAGACCGAGCATGGAGTAATCCCAAAATATGAAAATCCAATTCGAAAAGTTTTGGTCCATCATACCTATTGTCAACTCCATCCGGGAACACACTGTATACGCTTTGTTTACCTATTTACTACTACACTAATAAAACTTTAATCTGTTGTAATTCTGTAACTACTTGAAATACGACCTATTTTAAACAATTTTATTTAAAAAATCTTCACAATTTTTCATGTAGTTAATGCTGATAAAGTTTGTCCCAAACTATCACGACGTATATACATATCTGTAAACTCTTTGGGCTGTCAAAGTCCTTGGCTTGGTGAGTGATGATTCTCCATAAACGCCTGTCATTGGTTTTTCTTCTCCAATTTTCTACTTAATTAGCTTTTAGGTTGTCTTCCACACATTGGAGCCATTCTCGTCTTGATCTACCTCTAGCTGTCTGCCCTGGAGGTTCTTCATACAGCACTTTTTTACTACTTTATTATTCTCCATACGAGACACGTGCCCTACATATGAAAGCCTACCTCGTTTGGCATCTGCTATTATACCAGGCTCTGTGTATTACTCTTTTAGCTCTGCGTTTGTTCTTCTCCTCCAGCCTTCTTCTGAAATAACACTACCGAAAATTAAACGAAGCACTTTCCTTGCCCAAATATATAATTCTTTTTATGTCTTTTTGTCACAAACCCACGTCTCACTTCCATAAGGCACTACCGGTTTAAGTAGGTACTGATTTATTTATTCACTCTCTTATCACTGAGCAGTTTGTTATACCGGGTGTGGCCTGACATGTGGGACATAGGTGAAATGCATGGGAAATTGAACATATGTGAATATTATCTTCTTGGCTAACTGTTGCTTACGTTGTAGCTGTTCATCGAAAAGTACTTTCTTTTTCCAGTCGATTATAGTACGAAATTTATCTGGAATGAAGGAGAAATGGTATTTTTTGTTGATTATTAGACCGATATTAATTCTACAACAATTTTATCAACTAGACTTGTTCTGATGAGCTGCAGCATCACTATGGAAATTTCAGAATTTAGTACGAACAAATGATGCGCAGCAGGCTTTAAGCAAGATGTCATAAGGAGCATGTGTGACTTTTTGTTTAAAATATTTACTTTATTTTACGTTTAGGAGCTAAATTTTCCTAATTAGTTAAGAATCAATTGCTTAATAGCATACTACTCATCCAAACAAGAACGTACAAAAACTAAGTACCGTTTCACATGGAGCGTATGTTCAGCACTGATCGTCAGCACTGACCATGCGAGCCATTTCCATACGCGACTTACGCCTTTTCACATGCATATCGTATGGTCAGCAACCGACAAGTCGCTGTTGCCATTCTTGCTGATTATGGGGATGTTCATTTGACAATGTATCAACGTAATAGAATATATGCACCTTTGATTTTCTATTGTGCAAATTAATATTTCCGTATCTATTTTATAAAGGCCAACACGCACTTAACCACGCCACGGCGCGCCACGCCGGACGGCAATTTTAAATTACATTGGTTGTTATGGAATAACGCGCACTTATCCACGCCACGCCACGGCGCGTTATTCCATAACAACCGTCGCCTGCGTTGATTAAAAACGGAGTTTATAAAGCCTGCCGAATAGCAAAAATGGCCATTATGCAAATTTTTGCCACTGCTTGCTTGTGGCGCTAGTTATCCATCGTTGACAGCTGTCAACTGGCTTTGATTTTTTACGATTTACAACAAATACTTAATATTTAGTCCAGAAAGTAGATTACAATATAAATTTCAATTTTAGACAGGTTTTCAAAACCTTATGAGACTGTGTAAAAAATTAACTAAATAAGAGTGTAAGAAGGGTGCAGATACTTACTACTTTTCCTCGGCACAAACCAACAAGACTTTCGAGGGATTGGACTGGTTATTTAGCCTAAATATAAAACTAAATCGGTAGAATTATGGCAAGGAGGGGTGCAAAAAGACATTTTTAGAACGTAATTTTTTGTTGTATAACTAAATGAATAACCAAAAATTAACAAATTTAAATTAGAAGTACAGCTGTCAGTGAAAGGATAAGTGGCGCCACGGAGAAAATTTGAACTAGTCGATTAACTGTCAAACGGCCCTATTCGGCAGGCTTTATAAACCCCGTTTTGAATCAACGCAGGCGACGATAACAACCAATGTAATTTAAAAATTGCCGTCCGGTGTGGCGCGCCGTGGCGTGGTTAAGTGCGCGTTGGCCTTAATTCATGGCGGTGGTGCAGTATATTATGTACAGACGGTCACGTGTTTACTAGAACAGGGCAAATCCGACAACTAGGCGAGATGGTACGAAACGGACCATCAGTTCTCATGTGAAGCTACTCATTATAAACAACGGCCCGTGCGCGTGCTGACAATACGACGACGCAAGGGCTCGACGTATGGCCGTCGTACCAAATCACGCGGACGGATCATACGCGCTTCATGTGAAATTACTCATTTAAACACATGGCGCTTGGTTATACGTCCTGACGATCTGTCGGTATCATACGCTCCATGTGAAACGGCACTAAACGGTTCAGCTGGAGAGATAAAATTAAGCAATTATCAAAATCGCATGTATTTCTCCTATGTCTCACATGTCAGGCCACACCCGGTATATCCCAACTGTTCTCCCACCCATGTTTATTTGTCAGTCGATTTCACACTCATGTTTACCATTATTTATTTCTACTCTTAAGTATATGTAAGATTTGACTTTTCAAAGTCAAAGTTTTAGTGTTTAGAATTTATATGAAGATGCTGTTCCTCTTGGTGTTCTTTTAATCCGAAAATCATATATTTAGATTTACTTCTAAACAAGTCTGGGCGGATTGTGCACTGCACTCGTAGAACCTCATACATTAACGCACCAACCTCGATACCGAAAGGTATAAAAGGTTACAGATAATAAATCCATACATACATACATACATACATACTTCTAAACCAAATTTGGTTGCTTCTTCCATAAGGTTTCGGGTTACGGCTTTTAGTTCTTTCTTACACTTTGCTCGCAGTAACAAGTCATCGGCATACGCCATGCATTGGTGGAGGTTTTTGTTATTAATGCATCTCTATTTATTTTACTTCTTCTTGTGGCAGCTTCCAACACAATATTAAACAAGGTGCTGAAGATGCGGTCACCTTGTTTTAGTCCAGAAGTATTTTTAAATTTGTATTCTATTTTGACCCGGAATTTTACTTGGTTTGTGGTGTTTATTAATGTCATCCTTAGTTATGGTTTTTTTAGCTTCGGAAGCATCTTTAGCTCTTCCATCGATTTTATTATTGCTGCTTGCCTCTTTATTCTGTCATATGCTTGCTTGAGATCGGTATAAATAGCAGACTTCAATGGACTTTTTTGTACACTTTTCTTGAATCTGTTTAAATGTAAAAATTTGGTTTATGGTTGACCTGCTCGGTCTAAAACCGCATTGATATTCCCCTATTAACTTTTCTTCGCCGTTCTTGACTCTATTATTAATTAGACAGGCCAGTATTTTGTATGTTGTATTTAATAAGGTTATTGGCCTGAAATTATTACACTTAAGTTGGTTTACCTTTTTGAATATTGAATAAATAATTGCTTTGATCCGCTGCTCAGGTATTAAAGGCATTGTCAACTTATGCAACATATTTAGTAAATATGAAAATACGTTAGTTAAAATACTCGTAAAACTACCAGCAGTGGTAGAATTTCAATATCTTTGGTAATAACCACAATAAACGGGTAGAGAGCAGTGGCGTAACCAAGGGGGGGCCCAGGGGGCCCAGGCCCCCCTCAAGATCGAAGTTATTAATCAAAACCGTCTTCAAAATGTAACCAAAAATGCTGGATGAGTGTACTATGTTGGGTCCCGTCGAGTGCATATGTAGTATTTCTGACACAATTGTTAAACAGTGGACTGGGCCCCCTTCAAACTAGGTGTTAAACCTTAAACAGTGGACTGGGCCCCCTACAAACTACGTTTCTGGTTACGCTACTGGTAGAGAGAATTCATTTCCCCGATACGTGACGTCACGAATGTCGGCCTCCTGAGGTTCCTAAACAAACACAACACCCGCATTGCCGGGTTATTAGTATTATTAGTCGACTCGGAATTCCGCTCTTACTGGCAACCGACATTCGTGACGTCATATCTTAAACTTTTAGCTCCCATAACACGGTAACGAATTAAAATTCGGCCGTAAAATTTTGCACTGGTGCAATACTCACTTTATTCAATCAAATTACAAAATAAAAAGAAACGACTTTTCATAACGCTCGCTCGTGTAGCAAATATTATCCTCGGTAATAATAGCATACATTATAGCGTCGTGTATAATATACTATTATCTACATAGTTAGCTTTTCTCCTCTATATTTTATTGCCTCGAGTGGGATGTCGTCATTACCATGACTTTTGTTATTCTTTATTTGTTGTATAATTTTTCTTACTTTTATTAAGGTTGGTAAATAATGATCCCCATTTTTCTTAGTTGTTTTTTTTTGTTTGACGTGATATGCTACCTTCTTCTTGTGTTAGTAGGTCTTTATAATGCTATGTCCAGATTTCTAATACTTTCTGTTCTTCTCTATTTTTAATTAACGATGGTTTTGGCTTACACCTTTTTGAAATCCTATAATATAAGTTTTTATACAGAGTGTGTCAAAAGTAACTAATATTGCCTATTGCCTGTAACTTTTTAATTAGAAGAGTTGCAAGAAAAAGTTGCATACGAAAGTTTTTGAACTAATTGCAGCGCATACAATGACGTTTTTATTTAGTTAGTATATTTTTTTGTTTGGTTGCTATGGCAACCAACTCCGCCAAACACCTCGAAAAAATGAATAATACTTTGTTTTCATAGCATTTGTTCCTTTAGTTGTCAAATTTTCAAAACGTATCTGATCAAAGTTGATATCTAAATACTTGATATCATTTAAATATTATCTGAACCAGGAGAGATGAGCCCTGCCTCATCACACGCTGAATTTAGTAACAACAAAAACGGATGTACATTTGTTCACAAATCCCATGCACACGACAAGGATAGCATTACAATAAGCCTGTGTTATGATTAAAGTGCTTATTTGACTAGAGTAGTTTAAGTCACATGCGCATGTTGTCACTAAAATGTCAAACTGTCAAATTATTAATACATTTACATTATTTTATTTTATTAGTTATCTAAATTCCTATGTTCATTGGAATTCGTTTTTGTAGTACCTATTTGTGTTGTGAGGTTTAGATATGTGAACATTTAATTTGGTTTATTGCGTTGCAGAAGAAATACAGTTGTACATTTATTATTAGATTATTATAGCATTTGATATTTTGAATTGGTAAATAATTTTTTAGCCACCTCTGTTCGAAAGTGACATTTTCCATACCTTGTCAAATGAATGTTTGACATCGAAAGTAGACGTTTGTCACCCGGCAGTTAGCACCGGGAGGCAAAGTACTTTGCCTCCCGTTGCCATTAGAAACGGGTGGCAAAATGAGTAAACATGTTTTTTCGCATTTCGTACTGTAATGTATTACTTTACGAGACTCAAAATCGTGATGTAATGGGCCACTTTACAGCATAGCAACCATTACAGCATAGCAACGTCATGTGTCATTAAAACGCAATTTGATAGCTTCTCGGGCAGCATTTAAAATATCTTCTGAATGGTTTTACAAGTTATTTTCGTCACTCAAGTCCATTTCGGAATTAGATTTCCAAAAATAAATGTATTTATTTGTTTGAATTCTGTTATGTCAAAAACAGTTCCTGTCAGATCGAGAATCCGCCTACTTTTTTCAGTATTTTTATTAATTTTATTCAGAATGTATCTCAATAAATTTAGATAACTTTTTATGTGAGAATATAAAATGCGAAAAAATAGTATACGCGCCGCGTCCGAAAAGTGATTTAACTAGACTCGTACGGCATTTAAGTACTCAAACCTGCCATACTCGTCTAGTAAAAATCCACTTTTCGGCACTTGGTACGTAATCTACTATTACGATTAATATTAATGGTACAGTCACCATGGAAACATATACTCAAGCTATCTACGAGTTTTTTTTAATGAAACCGAGTTTTGTAGTAAAATGTCATATTTTTAGTTGTCAACATTAATAATGTCAAGTTCGTTTAGTGAAGGTGGCCAAAAAATCATATGTATTACTCTGGAGGAAAGTGTTATGGCCTCCCTTAGATTAGATTTCTGCCCTCGCTCGCTATCGCTCGCTCGTGCATAAAAACCATCTGCGGGAGGCAATCTTACACTTTCCTCCCTAGTAATACAAATAGCCATAAGTTGCATCTAACCTTAGTCATCATAAAAGTAAATAAACGCAAATAACCAAAACAGTACAATAGAAAACGGATTTTTAAATTTGTTAATCAAAACGAAAACAATTTAATGTCAAATTCGTATTGAAAGTACTTGACAGCTGTTTTGTTTTCCGGTTAAAGCGCCAATCCTAATTGCTTAAGAATACAACTGATGCTAATTTGACTAGCTAGTAAAATCTTATATCATACGGATAGCATTGATGAGCCAGGGTTCAACTTTCCTGGTTTCAATAATAACTGATTAATATTACTGCAAATCAGTTCACATTTTTTCGTATTGTGGCATTTAGTAGTATTCAACGTACGATATAATAGCACAGGTAAATATAAAAAAACTTGTACTTTTTAAATATGTTAACAAAACATATGGTTACCATTTAAATAAACAAGTTGCCATAGCAACCAAACAAAAAAAGATACTAACAAAATAAAAACGTAATTGCATGCTCCGCAGTTACCCCAAAAACTTTCGTATGCAACTCTTTCTTGGAACTCTTCGAATTAAAAAGTTACAGTCAATATTAGTTACTTTTGACACATTCTGTATAACTTTTCCGTCACATTTTGTCTGTAATTCTCTTCTGCGATGAGTCTTTCGTTCCTTTTCCTCTTTTCTTTCTTTCTCTGCAAATGTGTTTAGATTTGTCACAGACTTTTTTGTATCTTTGATTGTTTTTCTGTGGGTTATCTTTTAGCATGATTAACCTTATTTTTCTTTCTTCTTCGATTATCTTCCAACCAGTGGCGGTTGCTCCATAAGGCCGCGCGCCCCTCCTAAGAAATGCTAAGGAACACACAATTTTTTTCTAACTTATTAATATTTATTTTACATACATTCTATGACTAAGTTCAAATTTCAACAAAAAATTCAACTCTATCCAAACATCCGCTCCCATCTCTAATTGTCCGTCCTCGTTGAGATCTCTAATTATCCGCATCCTCAACCAACAGCCGCGGAAAATCTGCGGCCTTTAACAAACATTATACATTGCCGCCGAACGACTCCGGAGACTAGCCGATAATAGCCGATTGTATAAGTTACAGCAGGCCGCGATTTTAGCGCGGCCTGCTGTAACTTATTGTTGGAGCAATGAATCTTCTTTCATTTAATCGGAGCATCGCAAAGATTCGTACTCTTCTACTCGTAGCTATTCAAATCCTGTTATTTTATTAAGAAACGTTTTACAGAATTATTTCATAATAAATGCAATTAGTAGATATATTTTTTACTGCAAGAAATAAAAAATAACTAGCGAGCCTTTTAGAACTTTAAATTTGTAACAAAAAGATGGTTTTCTTTCAGTTACATGAAATTGTTTGTTTCAATTTGTATATCATTACAATATTCGGTGTTCAAGAACATTTAAAGAAAAATATCATATTATGAAAATGTAGGTATTTTAAAAAAAAACAAACTAAAATATGTACGATTGCTTAGATAACTAAAAATATTTACAATTTTATTTACAGTCGATTTAAAATATCTAAAAAAGTGGGTAAAGAAGGATATATTCAAATCTAAATATTGTTTGGGTTTCAGCTTCGATAGCTTCAAATTACCATCAAATTTATTTACGCAGTTAGTAGGTGTATACTTCATAAATTACGCAATAACCGTCATGCAGTCTAATATTTGTTATGACTGAGAATGAAGTAATCGATACCTAATTATTTTGAAAGCAATTATTAGAAACTACCTAGAATGATAATAGTAACTAATCACTAGAAGTACCGAATACATTTATTTGCGGTTATAATATTTACTTAAATGTGCCAATTTTCAGATTTGTATTTATGTAAATTGGTTCGGAAAATAAAGAGACAAATTTTCCCGTAACTTTTGGTAGGTTATTTGGTGTTTGACTTCTGGTGCGCCCCTCCAAACTCAAACCCCACGACACGCCACTGCTTCCAACACTCCTCGTGTTGTGTTCTTCTCGTTTTAGGGCTCAATCCTTCTATGGCCTTTTTTACTGGCTTCTTAATATTTTTCTATACTGCTTTCTGAATTGTAGTTGCGTAATAACAAGGCGACAGCCCTACCATACCATTTCCTTTGTTCTTCGTTTTCATCTGGAAGTGCTTTGCGTTGCGTTTGCCGCGATTTCTTTTACCCAGTGAGTTAAAGGATTGTTTTCTCATTTCCTAGTGGTCACTTCCTATCTCTGCGCTTCTGTATGATCTTATGTCATTCATCAGGTAGGCGTGATTTTGTTCTATTAATATAAGTGGTCTATCTGGTTTATGAATTTACCATTTGGGCTCCTCCAGGTTCCTTTATGTGCCTGCTTGTGTTTTAGGTACGTAGCTTTGACTATAAGGTTTCTTTAAGCAACAACATTAATTAGTTTTTCATTTTCGTTTGTCGTAAAAGATAAGCTTGAGCAGAAGTCCCTGATGCTCAATCGAAATGGTCGTAAAGGGACAAATGTTGAATAAAATTTTAAATTTTATTACAGCGGAGAGCTTTGCAGATAATAGAACAACTTCAAAATCAAAGAAATCCAAGAGGAAGGCAACATAATAGGCATCGGCGTAACCAAGCTAATCGCAGAGTAAGAACAATTAAAGAATTCGAATGAATTATTCGAAAATAAATAAATATTTTACAGGATTTACAACGCCATCAGCCTTAACCGATTTGATAGATCGAAAAAAGTGTTACAGTAATAATTAAGAATGCATGTACATTGATAATAAGTATAATAATCAGCGTCAACAGTATTTAAGTAATTTCTGGTTTGATCTGGAAGATATGTAATTTGTATGTTGGAACAAAATTATTAAAACTATTGCCTACAGTCGCTCAGGACTGATTTTATAACAACTCAGTATTTTTTGCTCCATCGCACCCCATACACTAACTTTCAAATTATAAAAAACAATTAACGAAGCAATATTTGTTTGTAGACAATGTAGTACCTACTAATGATAATTAACTTCCATAACACATTAATGCCATTAAAAAGTAAAAATGTTTAAAGTTTAAACCAATGTGTTCATCAGAAGTCGAGGTCTGATCAAAAAATATCCAGAATAGTTTTATAACTTTGTAATGATTGGACACAGAGGGCAGGGCTATGGTTTTACACAAAGTGTACTTAATATTTGTTAATTAAAACCGAAACAACCCAATTTTCGAACAAATCCTCGAACATGTCGATTTTATTTTATGAAAATCCACATTTTTCCATTAAATTCGATTTTCGATCGTCATTTGTTTTCGAGTAATGACGTAAGCGGCATTTTTTTTTTTAAATGGAACCGCCTTATTTTTTTTTTCGCTCCACCTCGCTATGATAGAAATGTAAGGGATTATTTAAATTTTGTGAATAGAGTTTTCGAGAATAAATGGATCGGTAGAGGATCTGCAACACCGTGACCAACTAGGAGTCCTAACTTCACACCCTTAAGACTTCTTCTTATGGGGAACAGTGAAGAATGACATTTATAAATCGTCAACTGTTAATATAGAAGATCTACAGAATAAAATCACCGACACCTGCAGAAGAATTAAACCAGATGTACCTACTAGAAAGAGTTAAAATAACGTTTCGTAAAACTTAAAAGACTAGAAGTTTGCGTGAGGAATAGCGGCCAACTTATTGCGTTATATTCATTTGGAGTTTTTTTTTAATAATCTTATGGTATTTTTTTGCGTTATTTTCCATTTTGTAATGTTTCTAATGTTTTCTCTAATGTTTTAATATCGATAATTGATATCAATGTATTATTGATATTTTTCTTAATTTTCTAGTTGTAGGTTATGAAAGTTAACAGTTTAGAATATAACCTGGACATGACATTTAATTATGCATTGTGATTCTGAAGTAAATCACCTCTGACTATAAATTTAATTGAGTATTAACACAGATCAACGTTATTTCCGGATTTGTGAGTTGGATTGCCTATTCAAAGTGTTAAGGGGCGCGTCTTACGTGAATCACCCGGTTGTATATAATATAAATAATATAACATATACTAGTGAAAATTATTAAAATTTTAATTTTACTATGGGGAAACCTAACGGTAATTACATTAGAATAAAAACATAGTTCTAAAACTTTTAAAATTTAGTAGTATTTTTAAGTTTTAAACGATAAGCTTAGTATTACTGACCATGGCCAGATATATGTATATGTCGTAGTCTCATGGTGAAATACGTCATTTCGTGAAACGCCTAGGCATTACATGAACTGCCGACGTATCATGAAAATTCTTTTTATTACACATTCTGCCTAGGCTCTTCGTGAAGCGCCGGTCTCGCCTCGGCGCATCGTCTTTCGATTAGCTGTACACGATGTGTCGCGATTTATATGTTAACGGTTCATGAAGTGACTACCGATACACGGCAGATTGTGTTCTGTCACTTGTTGCTTATTTTTTGTTTTGTTTATTATGGAAGAAAAAAGTGAAAAAGAATTGTTCAGGGATCACTTCAAGGAGTATTACAAAGTGAAGCCGAATAAACGACCGTATAACGTCAGTCAATTAAACGAGAAATTAGAATTGATTTTGAGCTTAGGTAAAGATTTAATTTGGTGCGTTTCGGGTTTAAGATTGCCAACGAGATTACAACAGCCAAGACAAGTAACAGTAAATCTAGAAGAGATTATTGCTTATTAAATACGTTCGACGTTATATCAGTTATTTATGTTATTCCTGAAGAACATATATATAACAGATTAAAGGATATTCACATTAATTGTGGACATGGATCTAGAGATAAGATGATCAACATCATTCATCAAAGTTGTTTTATTCCAAGACCATGCATTGAATTGTTTTTGAAAGCATGTAAGACCTGTCATACGAATTTTCAGTTATAAAATAAATGTATTTTAATTGTACAATGAAGATTTATCGTCCATTCTCATCCCTATCGATTTTCTTTGGCTTCAATTTCACGTTAAATAGCAACAAAATCAGAGAACACAATCTGCCTTGCATCGGTAGTTATTTCATGAACCGTCAATCTCTAAATTGCGACAGATCGTGTACAGCTAACTGGAAACACGATGCGTCGAGGCGAGACCGGCGCTTCACGAAGAGCCTAGGCAGAATGTGTAATAACAAGAATTTTCATGATACGCCGGCAGTTCATGTAATGCCTAGGCTTTTCACGAAATGACGTATTTCACCATGAGACTACGACATATACAATATGATAATGCATAGCTAAAGAATAGAACCCCTGTAGGTTGTTTAAAATTTAACCTACGTCTACCTAGCGACAACATAAATAAATTCTAAAATAAATAGAGACTGTCAAGTTGGTTGCCTAAATCAAATAATCCTAGTAATGCTGAGTTTTCAAGCGACTAGCTTGTGTCCCGTTAGTATTTGTGTAGTATAAAAGTCCGGTTTGTTTTCTTTATTCCATTTTTGTGTTTGTTTTATCGAGTTGAAAAATCTTTTTTCCAATTCCTACACATAAAGTGGCATTTGAATGTATCATATCTAGTTATTAAAGCAACATTTTAACGTGAAGGGTGGATAAAGTGTTGCTATAAACATTTTATCCACACTTTCGCACTCAAGAATATTAGATCACTCGGCTGCGCCTCGCGAGCTAAACTTTTCCTGTCATGGATAAAATTTCTCTTTATAGCTATTTGTCGTTTGCCCCTTTTCGCTATTTTTGTATTCTGTGTCCCATGTTCCCAGAACTGGTCAGTTGTTATTAGGAGAACATGAATGAAGGGACTAATAATTCTTAACTAAAATTTATAAAATTTAACCACCTCCAATCTGGACGTTTAGTATTAGGAGAGCATAAGTTAGATCCTTAACCAAAAATTATTAAATTTAAAGCTCAGAATTGACCACTTGTTATTAGGAGAACACAAATGAAAGGACTAATATTTCTGCACCGAAAATTAATGAATTTAATTATATCAATACCAGCTGGTGTTTATTAGGAGAACAGAAATGCAAGGACTATTAATTTTGAACTAATTTAATAATCAAAACAAAAATTTTTAAAATAATATTACTAAACCTAAAATAACTATACTTAGGGCCGGTTGCATAAAGCTCTTGTTAAATTAACAAATGATCAAAGTTGATAAAAGAGCATCATTTTTTGTTTACTAATGTGTTATTTTCCATATGCATTCGAATTTTGATTCGATTTTGTTCACTTTAACGAATGATTAATTTAACCAAGCTGTTAAATCATGTTTGTGCAACCCGCCCTTAGTGCTTTAAAAATAATGATTTGCTTTCATATAATGGCGCCAGGGGGTCATGGGCGCCCACAGGATTTTTTCTCAGGGGGGCCAAAAATTGTAATTGAAGAATTTTTGCAATTAAAGAGTTGAAAAGTATGTTTTGAAGCATTCTGAGAGCTGTTTTAGTATTGACAAACAGAATTCTGAATTAAATTAAGCCGATTGGTACTCTTTCTTTGTTTAGTTCCAATTAGAACAAAATTGTAATAAAATTTTACATTGTGTTAAATTCTCAGGGGGGGGGGGGACGGCCCCCCTTGGCCCCTCCCTGCGGGCGCCCATGCTGGCGGTGCGGTCACGAGTAAAATTGCTCCTCTAAAAGTTTGTAAAAGGTGCAAAAATAGTGCTCAAACGGGACTAAAGTGTATCAACTGTGGTAAAGGGTATCCAGCGAAACTTTCGGTAGACGTCATTGATGAATAAGAATAATTACATCATATTATGCAGTGTTGTCACATGTAACTGAACAATCACCATTTACAGGTTTTTCCAAAACAGTTTTCATTGAATTTATTTTTAAGAAATTTCTTCAGACGACTTTTGTATTGTGTTAAAACAGTATATTCTTTAATTGTAGCAAGCAAAGTGTTAATAGTTATTTATGTACCAAGGGCGTAAAGAAGCTTTTATGGCCTGAGACGTGATTTTGAGCCCGAGACGTTAGTCGAGGGCTAAAGACACGTCGAAGGCCATAAAAGCAAGTTACGCCAGTGGTACATACATAATTTTATGCACGATCGAAGATTTTAAAACTGAAATAAAAGGAATAAATTAATTTTCTATCCACATCGAGTAGTTAGTTGCTCAATTATTTTAATTTTTTACTGACAACTGTCAAATGGTTGAAGCAGTTACGCCTAGGAATATTCACATAAATAATTGTGTTAACTGTGTTGTTAATACAAATTACCCTAAATAGAGTTCTAATAAAGAGCATACATTCGATTTTAATTTAAAAAAATTCTTTATAAGACTGTTAAACTGTTTATCAATTTTTGACGTTTCATTATAGACCGGCGGCCTATAAAGACACCCACGGGCTATAAAGAGACGTTTATGTCAAACAAATTCAGACATAATTGACACATTATAATGCGATCGTGCATAAACACTTTTATGCACGATCGCATTATAATGTGTCGATTATGTCTGAATTTGTTTGACATAAACGTCTATTTATAGCCCGTGGGTGTCTTTATAGGCCGCCGGTCTATAATGAAACGTCAAAAATTGATAAACAGTTTAACAGTCTTATAAAGAATTTTTTTAAATTAAAATCGAATGTATGCTCTTTATTAAAACTCTATTTAGGGTAATTTGTATTAACAACACAGTTAACACAATTATTTATGTGAATATTCCTAGGCATAAATGCTTCGACCAATTGACAGTTGTCAGTAAAAAATTAAAATAATTGAGCAACTAACTACTCGATGTGGGTAGAAAATTAATTTATTCCTTTTATTTCAGTTTTAAAATCTTCGATCGTGCATAAAATTATGTATGTACCACTGGCGTAACTTGCTTTTATGGCCTTCGACGTGTCTTTAGCCCTCGACTAGCGTCTCGGGCTCAAAATCTCGTCTCAAGCCATAAAAGCATCTTTACGCCCTTGGTACATAAATAACTATCAAGTCGCAGTGTGTTAGGTGAATTTGGAGTAATAAGCATGGGCGCCGACTTTTAAAAAATCGTATGGGGGCAAAAAAAGGCGGCAACCCAGTATCGTACGTAGGGCCATTGGCACCGGAGTACCCTCCAGTATATAGCGCCGCAGGCGAAATTTTTTGAAATTTTCAAGGACAAGAGCTCTAATATTTTTTAACAGTGGAATATCAAAATTATATTATTCCTGCATTTAAAAAAATAACTTAAAACGTATCTGAATTCCTGGTTAAGTTAAGATAAGGGTCAACATACCAAATGCGAATGTTAATAAGTAAAAACAAAAAAAATGAAAACAACTTAAAACATATCGGAAGTCTTTCTTGGTTAAGTTAAGGGTTACCTAACATTAACATACCAAATTTGAATATAAAAATAAGCATGTAAGATAAAAAGAACTTAAAACGTATTTGAAATCTTGGTTAAGTATAATAAGGTTTAACATACTACATAGGTACCTACTAAATGAAAGCAAACTACCTACTCAGCCTACACGGCGCCTACTCGCTGATACAGGTGCGTAGAAGTACGATGTGAACAAAACAAGTTGAAACGCGATAATATGCACTTATTTAATTTCTGTGGAGGACGCTGCCACGCTGCTAAGTGCTACATCATACATACATGTAACGTTGCAAGGCATATTTCGATGTTCTCACATAAAATCAAACTCGTACCTACACCTATAACTCGGCTCGTCGAACCGTTGGCCAGACCAGTGTTGCCAACCGTAGCGGAATTCCGCTACTGTAGCGGATTTTGGACTTCGTAGTGGCGTAGCGGCGGCAAGAACTTATTTTTTTAAAAGTAGCGGAATTTGTTCAAACCACAAAAATAGAGAAATGGGGATCATCAGTCTACAAAATTTAAATTAACATTCGAAGAATTGATGTAGGATCACCTTACCTTATTTTTCTTAAGTATGCATTCCTAGAAATCATATAGGACGGTGATAATAAAGACTCCCGATTCAAAAAATTTTTTTATTGTTTGTTGGTGTTTATTTTTAACAATAAATGAATTTTAAAACGAAAATGTCTATTTTTTCCATGTATGCCTGTTCATATTTTAACAAAATAACTAAAAGGCGTTTAAATGCATGTACTGTCCTAGAAAATTCGCGTGGTAGCGGTATTTTACAAAATGTAGCGGAATTATTGGCGCATGGTAGTGGAGAAACATGCTAGACGGTTGGCAACACTGGGCCAGACTAGCGGCGCGAAAAATACTTAAAAAGACTTGGAGACTTACAGGATCAATATTGAAATATGTGTTTATATTATATTCATTTCTGAAACAAAGGCAATTGAAGAAAATATCTCTCTATGGGGGCACGCGCCCCGCTGCCCCCATGTAGTCGGCGCCCATGGTAATAAGGTAATTACGGAAAGGTATATGAAAGTTATTATTAAAACTAACCTCAAACATGACATGTGTCAACTACAAAAGTAAACAGGAAAATTAAATATATCTGACAGCGTAGCTATCAACACGAATAGCCGTACCAACTTAATAGACAAACGTCTTCAACATAATAATATTGTATTTTATAAGACACGCGAATATTTAAACGTATTATATTTATGCTTTGCCGGAAATTTAGTCTCGTATGTATAATTGTTTTAAAATAATCTTTATTTAATGAAACATTAATAAATTCAGTGGAATTTTAAATTCATAATTTGAAATTAATTTGTATATGAGTGGCTGTCATGAATGAAGTGTGACGTCATATTGACGACGTCTACCCAAAGTTTCACTGGATACCCTTTACTCAGTGTTGTAACAGGTACTTCTTTTTTGGTACCTAGGTAAAGGTACAGGTACACAGAGAAAAAATTACCTAGTTACAGGTACAGGTATACTTTTACAAATATACCTAGGTAAAAATACAGTTACCGTAAAAATGTACCTAAATATTGTAGGTACAGGTTTAGGTACAACCGCACAAATAATTTTTTTGATCGATTGTTAAAATTTAAATATAAAAAATACTACCATTTTTTAAATAAAATAAAATTTTTTCTTAAACATACCTACATCATGCACATCATTTATATTAAGTATTTATTTTTCTTGAAGAACAATAGAGTTTCAAAAGCCTCATCATAAATCCTATTTCGTTTGGAAGTTAAAATTAAATTTGTCCTCCTGTACTAAACAGTCTTTCAATAGGAGCTGATGAGAGTATGATTGTATTATTTATTATTTAAAAATTCTTAAAATGATTTCATAATTAAATAGGGATTTTAAATTTTTTGACTTATCTTCAAAATACTTCACTATATTTTGATAATATTAATGGCATCATCATTCTCTTTCACTTTACCGTTAAATACGCTACACAAAATACCCAAATGGCGCCAATAAAATTCGAACTATATGAATATATTGATATTCTCTTTATATCCACAATTTTTTTACGTAGTTTTACAGAGAAAATAGAATTTACGTTGTACCTTAAGTTTTTATGTTTTTTAGGTACAAGGTAACTCTAAAAAATACCTAGGTATAGGTAAAGGTAATTCTAAAAATATGGACCTTTTAGTATACGAAGGTACAAGAGAAGTACCTAGGTACTTGTACCTAGGTACATTTACCTAGGTACGTCTCAACACTGCCTTTACTGTATCACATACAATGTGATTTTTTAAAAACTCAATTGCAGCAGGCCGTATTCTGTCTTAATAACCTTCGAACTGTCTGTATTAAGTCAGAATACAGCCTGCTGCAATTGAGTTTTTAAAAAATCACATTGTAGTAGTTGTGTGGATCTATTGAAAAATATAAAAAAGATAGATGATGAGTTAATTGACTGTTGTTCAGATTTAGCTGAATCTTCTAAATCTGTGGATCAACATCCTCAGTGTAGCGACAATTCATCAAAATTGGAGCTTGAAGTATTTTACTTAAAAGAACTCTTAACTCAAAAGGATCCTGTAATCCATAATCAAAAATTAACTATAAATTCTTTAACGGAACAAGTGGAATTGCTTCGAAATTTTAATTTTAGTGGTACGTACACTGGTGACCCTGCCGTTAAAGTATCTCCAATAAATATACCTGCTCCACATGAAATGGTTAAGGCAAATAAAATATCAAAAAATAATAATGCAAAGAATATAAGCAAGGACAAAGTTCCTAAACAAACATCTGCAGTTAAAACTACTCCAGTTACTAATAATACCAAAAGTTTTTCTGAAGTCACCAAAAAAGATGTATCTGCCGCTGTTGCGTTGGCGGAAAGTTCGAAAAAATTAGACACTTACATAAATCTGGTAAATGATAATGAGAACAACGAACATCAGCGAGTATCTAACAACACCGGATGGACGCAAGTAAACAAAAATAGACGTAGGCGCTCAATGATAACTGGAAATAACAAGAACGTAGTGGAAGTTAAAGGAGTGCCAAGATATGTTCAACTTCATCTGTATAGAGTTGATCCAAATACAACTGATTCTCAGTTATGCAAACTCTTAAAGGTTCATTTTCCTGAAGTTAAATGCGAAGCCCTTCTATCCAAACATCCTCACACGTATGCGTCTTTCAAGGTTACTATCTTAGAAGAACACTTCAGGCAGGCCATGGATTCCAACATTTGGCCTTTTGGCACTTGTGTCAACCGTTTTTTTCAACTTCGCCCGAAAACCAAAGATCCAGAGTACCTAACGTTTAAATGCTCAGCTAATGTAAAATTAGGTACAAACGTGCAATTTGACAATGGTAATCGTAAACAGGTAATATTTGAGCCTGACCTTTTATTGCTTAATGTACAATCCTTAAGTTATGATAAAATTGACGATCTTATGTTAGATGTAAATGATTATCCTAGTTTAAATTTTCTATGTTTGATGGAAATAGGTAATCAACCTAATCTCATTGAACAAATTTCTATAGGTGGTTTTAGTTTAAATTCTTTGGTTTAAGTAATTATTACTGTAGACAGGCCTTCAAAAGTGGAGGTGTTGGCATTTGGGTAAAGAATAAGCTCCACCGTAATAATATAATCTCGTCGATTGAGTTACAAAGCTTTTGTATTGAAAAACACTTCGAAGCATGTACGGTATCAATAACCAGTAATATAAAAGGAGGTTTAAATCTGTTGATTTTGTCATGTTATAGATCCCCTAGTGGAGATCTTCGCGTGTTTATAGAAAAAATTAGTGAAACTCTCGATTACCTGTCTAATAGCTAGGCATAGACGGACAGATTTGCTGGGCGATTTGCATGCGGCGAGCAAAATTGTCAGATTTATCTTTGGGTTTATGGCAACCCAACGCGCCACGCCAGGAGCCACGTTAACTCGCGACGATTCTAAACTGGCACGACACAAATTTATTTCGCCATAAACATCGCACTTTATTCGCCGAGCAAGCGCGTCACTAACTTAATTTTATAGGCAGTAGTTAAAATAATTTTGGTGACAGACGATATTATAAGTATAATAATCAAAATAAAAAATAATATGAGTTGTAGCAGCAAAGAAGTTAGGATCGATACACCGCTTTGAGAGAAGTATACAAAATATTTAATATGAATGCTACTGAAGAAGAAGTTAAGAAAAAAATTCAGTCCCTGAGGAGTACGTTCAGGAAGGAATTTAATAAGGTAAAGCAGTCAATAAGAAGTGGTCGGGAACATGATGAAATTTATACTCCCAATTTATGGCATTTCGATATGTTAATGTTCATAAAAGACCAACAACGTCCACTCTCAGCACAACTAATCTGCCCATACCCAGTTCATCTGCAGTATCAGAAGAAGCTGTTGATATACAGGAATATGACGATGATGATGATGAACAACCAAAAGATAATAATAATTCAGAAAAATCCGTAGATAATTTTTGTAGTCGTCGGGCTCATTAATACGCAACTCTTTCAAAAGCTTCATATCATTATATTGATCCCTTTCACTTAACCAGTTTTTTTGCCATGAAAATCGTTTTTTTCTTTTGTTTCCATTATTATTATTGTTTATAAGTATAAGCATATCGTAGTGCAAAGCACCAGCAGCAGCTAACTTCCTCTTTTTATTATTATGTGACAATAATAGTGCCATTATTATAATAATAAAATAATTTTTTCTGAAATCGTCAAGAAAGCTTGTCATGACAGAACTCAAGTTGGTCATGAAAGTGTCACTTTACAAGACTAGTCACTTTCATGATTTTTACAAGACTCATCTGTCACTTTACAAGACTCATCTGTCATTTTTAGACTGCAATTGAATTAGAAATCGTCACTTATCTTATGAAACGTTTATTTAATATAATTAAAAACACTAACAATGAAATACAACAAATTATTAATTGGTATTAGAACTATTAAAATGAAAATTAATGTTAATGCTGCCGACACTAGTATTATGCACATTAGAAAAGTTTATTCCAGGTATATAATTCAAAGCATTATTATTTCTGTTTTCTGTTGCGTTAGCTATGTTTGACAACACTACTTTTTCGTTGACATCCATGTTAGGAATATTAACATTGTCAGCTACAGCAGTCTGATCAAATGCACTTGTTGAAGGAATTTCACTCGCGCTATTTTCCGTGAATGCACCTTGACCTTGCTGTATCTTTTTGGCAATTTTTCTTTTATTTTCTAATGATTCGGCTACATAGCCCTCCGCTACTCCTGTAGAAGACCATCCGCCGTGTCTTTTAAGGTCTTCTATGCCACTTCCACCATCAATCAACAAAGTTGCTGATGTTCTCCTCAAGGCATGGCCCGTATATTCCGCTGCATTTTGTAAATGAAGAAAACCAGCTATTTTAGCAGGTATCTTTCCGAAGGTATGAATTCCTACAGCCTGAATACTGCATTTACCTTGTCTATATGAAACAAATAAACGCCGGTGTGGTGTATGAGCAGGGCGAAGTGCTAGGTATTTTCTATATAAGGCAATATTTCCGGGTTCGCCAACATCGTCCAAAATTAAAAATCGTCTTCGTTTGTGAGTTTTCGAATCTGGAATGTTCACAATGAGAGTATCATTCTTGTCTTCAATGTCATCTAGAGTCATCTTCGTCAACTCATCGCAACGGCATGCTCCGGCTAGTCCAAAAATTAATACAACCTGAAAATATAAGCCGCCAATTTAGATTATTTTATAATTTATTTATTAAAACTACTTACTTTTAACAATAGGAAGTCGTGATCGGGAGCTTTTCGAAGAAACTCGTTTATCTCATTTCTTGAAAATACTCGGGACTTTTTTGCTTCATATCCTACCGATTTTCTTTTCAGATATGATTTTAACTTTAAATAATTTGCGATATTGATGTTTTCTTTAATTAACAGCACGGCTCTAAGCATTGAATAAATACTCCAGAGGCTTGAAGACTTGTAAATTTTACTTTCTCCAGCAAAAAAAGCCAGCATCACTTCTTCCGTAACTTGATTAACTTTTTTGTTATTACACCAGCTTTTGAACTTTGCATATTGTTTCTCATATCTTTCTTTGGACTTATCCGGAAGCAATTCTTCCACTGCAGCAGCAGCTTCTTCAATTATTCCAGTGGGAAGAGTGTTTTCCATATTATAAAGCACTTTACAACTGTTTACAACACAAATTGTGACGCTTAAAAAATTTGTTGACAATTCATTGTCATGGATATCAACTTCTCATACGACTCTGATGTTGATATATTTTTTCAGTTTAAATCTATTTTTAGTTTTTAGAAAAACGATTTCAGAAAAAATATAATACATCACTGGTCATGAAAGTGTCTCTGCTTGACTCGGAGGCTTTAAAGAGATACTCGGACGCTACGCGTCCTCGTACTCTTCAATAAGCCTCCTCTTCTGCAAAGTTTCACTTTCATGACTTGTAATGTAATATACTATTGTTTCGCTTAGAACATACGAATTCGCTCACAACAACTTGTAAACTGGATATCCGCAGTTGGCATGGCTCGTGGTCTCTTGAAATTTTCAACGAGCTACGAGCCACGCAAATTCGACGGATAAATGCTCAAAATTCCCTATAACCATAGAGATTTGCATGCGGCACACCGGTTCGACGAATTATTCGTAAGATTTGCGTGGACGTGTATGGTGTCGGTCGTAAAAAAACTCGACGGTGCTAGTAACGAGTAAATCTGACGGATTTGCACGTGATGAGCAAATCGGCCAGCAAATCTGTCCGTCTATGCCTAGCTAATAAGAATTTTAAGAATGTAATATTATGTGGGGATTTTAATGTAGATGTTTGGGATAACCGTACTAGGGATTATAAAAATTTATGCAATGTTTTTAATCTTGTGAATATTGTAGGTTGGCCTACTCGTGTGACCTCACATTCTGCTAAGATTATTAGCTAAGCATAGACGGGCAGATTTGCTGGGCGATTTGCATACGGCGAGCAAAATTTTCAGATTTATCTTTGGGTTTATGGCAACTTAACGCGCCACGCTAGGAGCCACATTAACTCACGACGAATCTGAACTGGCCCGACACAAATTTATTTTGCCATAAACATCACAGTTTATTCGTCGAGCAAGCGCGTCACTAAATTAATTTTACAGGCAGTAGTCAAAATAATTCTGGTGACAGACGATATTACCTAGGTATATGTATAATAATCAAAATAAAAAGTAATATGGGTTGTAGTAACAAAGAATTTTTTTGTGCAGCCGGACGCGAAGTGGTCATTTCGCGTACGCAATGCCTTACCCTTAGTAACGGCCGCGAAATATTTTAACGGCCGTTACCCTTAGTAACGGCCGCGAAATACAATTTCGCGGCCGTTACTAAGGGTAACGGCCGTTAAACTAAACGTCTCTTATTTGACACATGAGAGTTGACATATGAAAATGTCAGTTTTATTATGTATTTTTTACGGCTGCACAAAAAATGTTGTGTATACTTCGGCCGCGAAATTCTTTAGCGCCCTCGAGATTGTCTTGCCTCGGCCGCAAGCGGCCTCGGCGACAATTTTTCTCTCGGTACGCTAAAATGGAATTTCGCGGCCTTAGCATACAAATAACTATTAACGAAATTTATCGAAGTTTATAGACGGCATACTGCAATATGGAAAATAAAAAGCTCAGAATATGTAAATAAAAATTTGAAGAAGTTAGGATACACCACTTTGAGAGAAATATACAAAAAATTTAATATGAATGCTGCTGAAGAAGAAGTTAAGAAAAAAATTCAGTCCCTAAGGAGTACGTTCAGGAAGGAATTTAATAAGGTAGAGAAGTCAATAAGAGGTGGTCGTGGACATGATGAAATTTATACTCCCAATTTATGGTATTTCGAACTTTTAAACTGGATATCCGCAGTTGGCATGGCTCGTGGTTTCTTGAAATTTTCAAGGAGCCACGATCAACGCAAATTCGACGGATAAATACTCAAAATTCCCCATAAACATAGAGATTTGCATGTGGCACACCGGTCCAACGGATTATTCGTAAGATTTGGGTGGACGTGTATGGTGTGGGTCGTAAAAAAACTCGACGGTGCTAGTCACGAGTAAATCTGACGGATTTGCATGTGATGAGCAAATCGGCCAGCAAATCTGTGCGTCTATATTTTATCGAAATCTCAGCACGGTTTTAGACCCAACAGATCTACGAGTACCGCAATTCACGATATATACAGGGTGTTTCAGAACTGCACGGCAGCATTTTAGGGATGTGTTCTCTAGTACAAAATATTACGATTTACCTAAAATTACCTTAGTCCGAAAGTTAATATTTAGGGAGATACAGGGTGTCAAAGTCGAAATTTTAATTTTAATTTTTTGCTGTAATTTCAAGAGGTTTCGCAATATTGCTATACTAGAGAACACATCCCTAAAATGGTGCCTTACAATTTTGAAACACCCATTTTTTGTTTTTAATGCAAGCCTACTGCGTTACAGAATGCTTAAAAAATGATTAAGATGTTACATTACTTACTTCAATAGCAAATATCTTGGAAACGGTTAACTTTAGCGACATTTAAACAGCATACCTTTTTTGCATAAAAAAGATGAGGGAATTGTTTTTTTCAATTAAATTTGTGGTAACTTTAAGTTTAAAAAAGTTGAAGTATATTTAAGGTATTAGGTGTAGCAAAAATTAGCTTCTTTAAACAGCTATGTTAAAATTGAGGACGGATTATTATTTCTCGTCCCAAAAAAAGTAGTTTCCCCAATTTTCATATCAATATTTCGAAACCTCTTGAAATTACAGCAAAAAATTAAAATTAAAATTTCGACTTTGACCCCCTGTATCTCCCTAAATATTAACTTTCGGACTAAGGTAATTTTAGGTAAATTGTAATATTTTGTACTAGAGAACACATCCCTAAAATGGTGCCGTGCAGTTCTGAAACACCCTGTATAATTCAGTTGTACGTTTTATAGAAGTAAACGAATGCCCTGTTGGGATCTTTTGCGATCTCAGTAGGGCATTCGACTGTGTCGATATTACTAAGTTGTTGAGGGTTCTTTCGAAATACGGAATAGTTGGTGCAGCATCTACGAGCCCCGTCCCATTTCAGTTGGCCCACCTTAGGATTTTTCAAAAATTCGTCTTTAGAGAGCAAAAATACAAGTACTACATGAACTTCAAATTGTTTTATTCATTTGACAACCTCTTTAGCATCTCTTAACCACAACAAATGCCTATTCAGTGACTAAAACCGACAACTAACACAAAATGAGGACAAATAAAAAAATGTGAATAAATACGTAAAATTAACAGAAAATAATTTTGAGATCTACCACTGGGTAATATCGCCTTTATTTTTTATAATATCCGAAATTCATTGGGGCATAAGATTAACGAAGCCTTGGCAAAATTCTGCTGTAAACGAATCTCATATTTTCTGAAGCCTTTGCTTCAGTTGAGGGATTGTTCTAGCAGAATGTTTCCGAAGCACCATTTTTATCTGGTGCCACAAAGAAACCCCTTCCAAAGCTTTTATACCATAGTCTTCCATCTATTTTAAGGCTTTTTTGATTTGTAGCGTCCTGCGCCGTCCTGCTTTAACACAAAATCTTGTCCTGATGTTGAATATTCTTCCATGACCGCTGAAAGCGATTCTTATAAAATGTACAGATACTTGTTTGTATCTACAGTTTCTTCAATAAAATGAACTTTTCCTATCCCCTTCGGCGACATGATGCCCCAAACCATGGCCGATGCAGAAAATTTGACCTTCCTTTTGAGACAGTCGACCTGAAGCGCCTCGTGTACTTTGCAAAAAACTCGGCCTCTACTGTCTCCAATACGCACTTCGAATCGAGCCTTATCGGAGAGATAAGTCTTGCATGCCATTGCTGAGGTGCCCAAACCTTATGTTCTTTTGCCAATCATACTGTATTTCTCTTCTGCTTTGGCGTTAAAAGTGGCCTTTCTTTGGCCTTTGGCCACAATTGCCAATTTTAAGAACAGTTTTTTAGAAAAAAATATCTTTCTGTTTCCATTTTATTTTCTTTAATCAAACAACTTACCTTGTAAGTGCAAATTCCCATTTTGTGAGTCCCCCTGTGACCTGTGGATCTCCAAATGTGCCTTCCAACAGAATCACTCCACAGAGCGCTTAACGTAGGGTAATTGGCATGTCGGTTTTTCTCGATAATTCTTCTTAATGCTCTTCTATCGGCATCTGTAATAATTTTAGTTTTTCCCACATATCGGGGCTTTGTGGTGACTCAACTAGTAATTTTATATCTTCTAATAATATTTCTTACACTATATCGCGATAACTTTAATAAATTTGCAATTTCCGGGTTCGATTTCCCAGAATTGAAAAATCTAATAATAATTGAACGAATTTTTTTATCGATAATCTTTCCTTTGCCTATTTTAATGAACACAACTAGCTTCACAATGTATGAAATGCATTCTAGCAGTTATTAGCAATTGTTTTGGGAGCATTTTTCTAAAGCCAATTCGGTTGTAGGCTTACTTTGTAACAAAATAGAAATGGATTGATGTATTAAAAAAACATACCTTAGTTGGAACATTTTTGATTTTTTGCTAAAATTTTTAAAAGGAAACAATAAAGTTGGTGTTTTCTATTGCACATTATTAAATATGCCCTGTTAACTAATTTTGGACCTGAAAAAGCATGTAGTATTTATTATTTTTTGATGGTGCCCAAAAAATCTAAGATTTCAGTAGGTGGGCCAACTGAAATGGGACGGGGCTCGTAGTTGATTGAAATCTTTTTTGTGTAATCGCCTACAATATGTATGTATCCGTCACATGGATAAGGGTAGTATAACTTGTGTTAATTCTAACTACAGGGAGGTGTGTATGGGAGTACCTCAAGGTTCCATTCTTGGTCCTGTCCTTTTTCTTCTATATATTAATGGTGTTGATATTTTATTTCCCAATATCACTGTCACAATGTACACTTGTTTCTGATAAACACGATAATACTCTAGAAACTGGATGCAACGATGTTCTTAATATACTTAGTCAATGGTTCTGTAGTAAGTCTACGCTCAAAAAACTTTTTACTTATATGAGATTTCATAACCGTCAAAAAGGCTGCACTTACTTAAACTTGACAATAAATCAAACTCCTATATCAAAATCGAACTGTCTAAAATTCCTAGGTATGTATATAGATGAGTGCCTGACGTGGAAACATCATTGTGATTACCTTATATCCAAGCTGAATTCCCTACTTTTCCTGTTTAGAAACCTACGTAGATTCTTATCTAAAAAGACTATATAATTATGTTATATTTTGCATATTCAGAATCTAGATTACGCTATGCGATCTGCTTCTGGGGTGGCTCTCCTGCAGCACACTCGGTATTCTTGGTTCAAAAAAGGATTATCAGGTGTATAATAGAAGGTGTGTCACAGCGTGAAAGCTGTAAAAACTTATTTAAAAACTGAGGCATTTTAACTTCCATCTTTGTTTGTCTTTGAATTACTATATAGTTTTCACGTTTTTAAACAAAAGTGATCTCAAATCACATAAAGATATTCATCTTCACGATACACGGAACAAAGAAAAATTATTAATTCCGCAAAGTAGCTGTAAGACCTCCTACAATGCACCCAATAGTTTAGGCCCAAAATTATATAACCATCTATCGGATGACCTAAAAAATTGTAAAACATTGCATAATTTTAAAAGTAAACTTAAATCTGTACTTGTTAATAAGTGTCTTTATTGTGTTAATGACTGGTATTTGTAACTTGTATTTCTATGTTTAATTTTTATTTATACATTTTGTATACCTACGCTTCTACGACGATTCCTATGCACTTGTTATCTTTACCCTACAGAACGACACAATACGGGAAAACCTGAAAGTGGAATTAGTACAGAACAAAATTGTAAGACAACAACTTAGATGGTTTGGCCACCTCGTAAGAAGTAATGATAGCAGAAAAGTTACAAGAAATTTGGGAAACGAAGTCAGACAAAAACATGCCAAAGGGAAGATGGATAACAGATAAAATCATGGACTGAAGAAATAACTCACATAGGTACTAAGAATGAAGCAACCAAGATTGATGCAAAGAGACGTTTTATATAAAGAGGTTGAACCTTGATACCGAGCGGTATAACAGGTCATCAATTAAGTAAATAATTATCTAATTCCTTTGAAGTCGCAATGTGGAATTCTGAAGTAGAAAAATTACATGGAATGATATTACAGGCAAAAATGCTGAAAAATAAAATTTTATTAATTTGGTAGGTAGTATTGATTCCTTTGATTTTTATATTTTATTAAATACTGTTAATTGATAGAATTACAAGTGACATAACAATGAGTTTAGGATTCAAAACTATAACTCCCTCTGGAACTGTAAATGCAGCTTCAAGCCGATTTGCTTGCCAAAGCCATTTGACAAAATTCACTACACTACAATAGTTATAGTTTTACTCTTTTACTTATTTATAAATACACATTAACTCACCTGCAGATATATGCATTCCACATATTCAAAATCCTACGGAACGCTTCACAGCCAAATTACAGGAAACCTCACAAAAAAAGTTACACATCCAGTAACCAAAATTCCTCATGATAACAGCATCAAGAATATGCATTAATCTATTAAATAAAAATTAAAATAAGTCAAACTGCATGAATGTTTTTGAATGAATTTCATAAAGAAACGAACGAAACAATCTTACATACATTTCATATTCTCTTTTACATGGAAAATGTGAATAATTCTTTTGATGATTTTTTAAAGTAATAACCATTTGCTATATTGATTTAAATTGCTTTTAAAGCTCCTTGTTCATACATAATAAAATAACAATACTAGCAAAACCTACCTTACTAAACTTGCAAAACACACCATCAAGCAGTGCACTTGAACTTTGTTAAAATGAAATTCATTTTGCTGCTAATTACACTTAATGTGCACAGAGCTAATTGCAGAATGCAATTAGTTAATCTAACTGACCTAATATCAGATTTTATAAAACACAACAACTTAAAATATGTTTCGTTTTATACTTGCTTCAAACAGAATGGTAATATATGTTTGCTTTTCGTTATTGATTGTTGGTTGCTACCATTAATGCTATTTTTACAGAAAATGTGAAACTAAATAAATTTCTCTGTCAGCTGAATATACATTCAAGCTTCATTACCAACCATTATCGTACGACAGTGAATAATAATTACAAAGTGTTTGATGGAAGAATTGGTTTAAGTTTTATTGTCGATGTTTCATGCAAAGGATATGACAGAGTGTTACGCATGGTGCAGTAGTTATTATTTTTGTTTTCAGTACTATGAGGTTTGGCAAATTAATTCCAGGACTGTCCCAATAAAAATAAACGCAATTTAAGTAACACGAAAAATGTATCGTGTTCATTCAAAGTAAAAAGTAATCTCCATTTTCATGAATGATGAATACACTTATTGCAACGCTCTAAAAGTTTTTGAAAACAGTCGGAAAAGGCGTCCGAAGAAATTGCTTTCAATTCAGCGGTTACATTTTTTTAATGTCTTCCACGTCTTGAAACCGTTTTCCTTTGAGAACAGTTTTCACTTCAGGAAAGAGAAAAAAGTCTGCCGGTGCTAAATCTGGCGAATAGGGTGGGTGGGATTTCAAAAACGCCGTGTTTCATAAGAAATGACTTCACAATCAGTGCGGAATGGGCAGGCGTATTATCATGCAACAAGAACCCAGAACCATTTTCTCGAAATTGTGGTCGCACTCGAGCAATGCGCTGCAATAATCTCTTCATCACTTCGATGTAGAATGCACTATTAACTGTTTGCCCTTCAGGTACAAATTCTTTATGGATCACACCCTGTTCATCGAAAAAGATAATCAGCATGGACTTGATTTGGGATTTTTGCAAACGAATTTTTTTGGAAATTGATGATGATTGTCCAGTCCACTGCATGCTTTGGCGTTTCATCTCAGCATCGTACTTAAACACCCACGACTCATCACAAGTGATGATGCAGTTAAGAAAATTCGCATTAGCACGACAAGTCTGAACGAAGTCTGCACACGATGCAACTCTCCTCTGTTTTTGCTCATCCGTCAGATTGTGCGGGACAAACTTTCCACAAATTTTCCTCTTTCCCAAATCTTCATGTAAAATTTGTCGAATCGTCTCCTAATTAATACTCAACTCATCTTCCGACATTCGGAGAGTCAGTCGGCGATCTTTTGCCACAATTTCACTGGCCTTTGAGATCGAATCTGCGTTTCGAGTGGTTGACGAACGCCCGGTTCTAGCGTCATCTTGAACATCCTCACGACCATTCTTGAAACGTGTTAGGTAAAATGTTATCACAGTACACACTTTTTAACATTTCGTAAGTTTCTGTGGCAGTTTTTCCTAATTTACAACAAAACTTAATATTACTTCGTTGCTCCATGACGACTGACCGAAACAAGATTTGCGAACTAGCGCCTTGCGAAGTAACTGACAGCTATTCGATGTTTCTATCAGCCAAGCCTCCTTGATAAAAGTGTGAACTAAGGCATGCTGCTTTAATTTTGGCTTAATATCACGTATCTTTAGAGAATTAAATTGCCAAACCTCGTATGTGAAAATTAAAAATTTAAAGCCATGGTTGGAACTCAAAATTGCAACGCTTTTGACTCCATTATGCTAACAAGCGCAAGTTCATGTACCTTTATTATAATCTATATATTTACAGGCTGAAAAACACAACTTATTTCGTTCACAATATAAATGGTTAATCTTTGATACAAAAGATCAAATGCCTAAAGATCGTTACACAATAATTCAAATTTTTAATAATGTTACATTACGTACGGATTCTGAAATAACAGTTGTTCTTTTCGTAAATGAAGCCAGCATGTTTTACGATGTCTATGCAACGGGTTTTAATGCAATCCGACAATTAAAAATTACGGCTATTGGCTCTATAAATGAACATTTTTTAACATCCCAGAAAGCAAAAAAGGCTATTTTCTGTTATAATCGATTAAAATATGAAAGAAGAAAAAATATGACCGGTGTTGTTCTAAGAAGTGCTATTATTGTAAGCAATTTTCATATTTTAACCGTGATCCTTCCAAAATTAAGTTTTAGAACACACATATGGCGGACGTAAACACAACGATTCATGCGTATTATACCGACTTAACAAAAAGAAATTATGACAGTATGAATAAAGTACAATATGCACTTTTTATGCATATGCAGGATATACATAATTTTACGTAAGTAAACAGATATATAAAATCCACACAAACGTACAAGAATGGGAGGTATTTTTCAGCTTGCAGTTAACACTTACAAATATGTGGTTTGGTAATCTTATTGGTGGAATGGATGCAGGTATGGCTAAATTACTGTATGAAGACAAAATTGATATTAGTGCCAGTTGTGGTTTGATAAAAACTGATAGAATACCCCTCTTCGATTTCGTTTCGCCCACGTATCCATTCCGGTAACAAATCATTAGAATGAATTCAACAATTTTAACGTGATTTTATCTTTTTAGTACTTGTTTTATATTCAGGAATCCCGGCACTTCTGGTAAATTACAAAATGAATTTTTAAAACCTTTCGTTTCAACGGTATGGTTTTATATTCTGGGTTATATAATATTATTCTGCGTAATTCTAAAATGTTCATTCTTTGCTGAAAAATTGTTGTTCGACAGTATGGAAGAGAATTCTTGGGTTAGCGCCTACTTACTAACATGGGCAGTATTTTGTCAGCAAGGTAAAGAATCTCTATTTACACCCTCAGGTTTTAATTATTAACCACCATAGGTGCTACGTTTATACCTAAGCCTACCTCCGGACGATGCATAGTATTAAGCTTATTAACGATGTCTTTACTTTTATATAATTACTATACTTCAAGCATTGTTTCTTCACTCTTGAGTGGCTTACCTTCTCCTTTTAAAACAATTGAAGAATTAACAGAGAGTAACTTCGAAGTAGGGATCGAAGATGTTGTTTACATGAGAACTCTTTTTGAGGTTATTATTACAAATACGTTTTCAGATCAGATGCTGTAACTATTTTTGTACAGGTATCAAATGACTCACGAATCAAACGTCTTTACAAACATAAAGTGTTAGGACGTAATAATCAACCGTCATATGTAAAACTAGATGAAGGTATACACAATGTTAAAACCGGGGGCTACGCTTATCACACCGAGCCAACAAATGGTTATCAAATTATAGAAAGAACCTTTGAGCCTTATGAAATTTGTGAGTTGGCGGAAATTAACGTTTTTCAGCCTACAGTTTTGTGGATTTATTCTCAAAAACATAGTCAATATACAAAGTTATTTGCAGTAGGGTATGAAAGTCTAAAACATCCTTAGTAAACAGATTTAAAGTTAGATTTCAGGTACTTGAAAATGTTGGAGTCTGGTATTATCCCTCGCCAACAGAAAATATGGGTTACAACAAAACCAGCATGCTTAGCTGCTAACACACATTTGGTTGAAGTGGGAATACAACATCTCCTGCCTGCGTTTGTGATTTTGTTAGTGGGTTTAATTATAAGCGTAATTTTACTCATTTTGGAAATAATCGCAAAAACTTATTATCCCAAATTTGGATACACTTTTACAAAACACAAAAAATAATTCTATGAATCTTAAATTATAATGTAACAAAAGACAAATATAGTAGGTGGAACAGAGTCTACAATACCCAAGCACTTTACATTTTCAGCAGCTTTAATTAACGTAGAGCGTTAACTTTAATCATGTGTTAATGTAACGTTTGACCTTCTGTTATGCAAGATTTACTATGATGAAACAATGTTTTTACAAATTGATAATTTTTGCAAAAATAAATTAAATAAAATTATGATTCTGATGTGTTTGAAGTAAAATCCTTATCTGATTTCATCCTGTCTATTACTTATGTCCTCTCTTACTTCCATTCTTTCTTTAATAACTTTATTGTGGATATGCCCAAGTCTCGAAACAGTTTCTTCTGAGAGCATCCATTTCTAGGGCTTGCATTTTTAGGGTACTTTTTTTTATTCATTTCCCAAACCTCCGAGTTGTACAAGACTATTCCTTCTACCATAGTCTGACAAACTCTTCGTTTTGTACTGTTGCTAATTGCTTTGCTCCACCATAAGTCATTTAGTTGTTGTATCGCTTCTCGTCCCTGATTCATTCTATTTTCTGTCACGTTCACTGCTGGGATATTTATTAAAGATGGATCCGACGTACGGTCCCCATCTATGTCTAGGTCTTCCCCATCTGTACATACTGCCATATACTCTGTTTTATCGAGACTTATTTCTAAACCCCAGTACTAATATTCGCCCGTAAGTTTTCTTGTCATATAAGTATAAGAGGCATCTTTGTTATCGGCAGCTATGACCATCTGGTCGTCCGCAAATAGTAAAGTATACAGGAAAGAGTCCTTTATATTTATTTCCTGACTGAACACCTTCTTGTCCATTGTACTAGAGCATTTTAAATCTTAAAAAGGGTGGGTGATATGCAACATCCCTGTAACAGTTTTTTATTTAATTTGATAGCCGAAGTGGTACCATTATACCGATCATCGATACTTCGTATGTAGCTTTTATTTATTTTTGTGTTATTTAGTACTTAGAGCATTTTGTTTCTTGGTATGCTATCATAAGCTTTTTTAATGTCGACAAACCCTAAATGTGTCTCTAGATTTCTGGTGTGTCTTAGGCAGAATATGTTGTCTGTGCATGATCGGCCCGCCTAAAACTACTTTGCTCCACTATATCATTCCACTCTTTCTCTATTCTTCTTTTCTTTTTAGACAACTGTTGAAGATATCAGCTAGCTGCTTTTTAACTTGTATAGGGTTATGTTTCACCAGTTCAATCAGAATGCCTCCAGTTTTGTTATTTTTTCTTCATTCAGAAGATCTAGGAAATAATTCTTCCATTCGTCAATAGTTATTAAAGATAAGTTACTTCTCTATAGAAAGTTTCAAATTAAAGAAAAATGATACCACCGCGGGGAATCGAACCCCGAACCAGGTTATACGCACCTTGCTCTGCCATTGAGCTACGGAGGACCGATAACCGCATGAGCGTCAAATTTCCAAACTTGAAACGTAAATTTGAAATCTAGTAGTCGCATATTACAGATATAAAGTCAAAGAGCCGCTTTAAGCGCATTCACAATGACCAATAACTACTAACGACATCACTCGACTTCTCTCCCATACATTCCGTCGTGGGTTTGAAATAATTTTCTAGGCTACTCGTGTTTTACTTCTGCCAATTAGTAAATAATCTATTCGTTTACATTTTTTGTCAAACCACTCTTTTTTTACCTTGACGGGTAACGTATGTAACTAAAGTTATGGGAAAAATTTTCTAATCTAATAATACAAACTATAATTGTTTTACTTAAATTTATACTACAGAAAACTATTCAGTGAAGGTTTAGCGATAATTATAATGTATCACATAGCAGCTAAAGGGCCATGGGTTTCAATGGTTCGCAATTATATTATATTATTTTTAATATGAAAACAATCAGACGAAAAATTTTCCCAAAACTTTAGTTACATACGTTAGTTTAGTAAATGCTTTCATATCCTCTGGGCAATTTGTGTTCAGCCATTTTAGATAAACTTCTTTTTTGTCTTTGATAGTTTGTTGTAGATATTCGTTTAGTCAAGTGGGTGTGTCTCTAGTAATTAATTTGTGTACCTCTCCCAGAGCTTCATATGCTGTTTCATAGATGTGTTTTTTTAATAACTCATGCTTTTGGTTTGCTGTTTCATTCCGCCCATTCTGTATTTTCGTACTAAATCTGAGTTTAAAAATAAATAATGTTGAGTCATCCTTCAATCCTTGTATGTTGTATTTCCGACAGGAGTATTTATCTTGTTTGGTGTTTTTGGGAGTTTATGGTTTGTTTTTTTTTAAATTCATAGGTACTTGAACAGTTGTTTTGATCGACCTAGGTAGTGATCAGAGTCACATTCTGTCCCGCGGTATGCACGTACATCATCTACAATGTGATTTTTTAAAAACTCAATTGCAGCAGGCCGTATTCTGTCTTAAGCCTCGTTTACATTGAGCGAGTTTGCTCGCTACTCGCCGGCGAGAAAACTCGTTGGCGAGCGAGCGTGTTGCAACTAGCTCAGCGAGTATCGTTTACACACAGCTAGTAAATTCGCCTACTCGCCTTAAATTTATTCACGTGGAAAGTTGTGTTTTATAATTTGGTTTGCAAAATGAAGTGGAATAGTAACAACATTGTTGATTTTTTAAAGGTTTATGAACAATATCCTTTACTGTGGAATATCAAACACAAAGACTATTGTAATATTAAACTAAAAGATGAAGTTTTGAAAAAGATGCAAAGACAGCTTGAAAATGAAAGCTTGCTCAAGCAGAGGGTTTCAGAACTTGAGAAATCGCTGTGAACACTTCGGGCACAAATAATGAAATTGTACATTTAGGAACTCGAAATAGATACTCTAGAGACAGTAGCGAAATAAAGTAGTGCTATTTCTAGTTTTGTGGCAGTTGGGATTGCCGTTCGCATCTGGGTGTCCTGTTTCCTGATTACACCATCAATCATCAGTAAAACAACAAACTGGGCCCCATCCATTCTCAAAATATTCCGGTAGGTTATGGGGTCTTCGTCCTTCAACTCCTTCAATAAAATATTGGATGCACCATATCTTTCTCGTCTTGCTACTTAGCTTTTTACCCACATTTTTCTAGATTTCCGTTTTTTCCATTTTTCCAATTCCCGACGTAATAAAAGGACTACAACACGAACTCCCGCAAGAACTACTTCTGTTGACATTTTGCCGGCTAATCCAGGGTCTACAGCGAGTTTACTAGCTAAATATGTTTACACACAGCGAGTTTACTCGTCAGAGAGTAAAATAGCTAGCGAGTAGCGAGAAAAGTAGCCCGGTCTTCAACTTTACCCGCGGTAGTAGAGCGAGCGGCGAATTAACTAGCCAACGTGGTTACATTGAGCGAGTTTAGTAGCAGAGAGTAAATTCGCTAGCGAATAGCGAGTAAACTCGCTCAATGTAAACGAGGCTTTAATAACCTTAGAACTGTCTATATTAAGTCAGAATACGGCCTGCTGCAATTGAGTAAAAAATCACATTGTATACAGGGTGAGTGAGGGAAATTGATGTTGTCGCCGCCCAGACCCTTATGAGGGGTATCCGAAGAAAGTTGCGCCTCGTGGAACAGCACGGGCCGTTACATATAATTAAATAATTAAATTATGTTCTCAGATAGTCCACTTATTTTAAGAAAAAAATAATTTCTAATATAAGTTTGCTGTGTTAAAAATATTTGAGTTTTTATTTTGTGCCAAAACTTATGAGACATACGTTATTACTATTGCATCGAATTCTGTTATAATTACTTATAATTATTTCAACATCGTTAATATCATCAGTTATTTTTGCTTCACTAAAAATAATAACAGAAGGATTAAAACTTACAATATTCACCAATACTTCTACTTTATGTGCAAGGAAACTTTCAATATTTAAATAGATAATATCTTGTTTGAAGGCTGGACATGTTTTGGCACCTATTTTGTTATTATTCGCACAATTTAAGGTTCTGTTCTAATAGTAAATAGTGTTGTTTCAATATAATATAGTCTATTATAGATCTCAGCTTCTTTGTTGACTACGTGTACAACATGTGTATCTGTTTGTTGTTAAAAAAAAAATTGTATTACTAATTATTCCACCTATGGCCCTTGTAAAGCTATACATCGTTCAGTACGCTGGAAATACAATGCTGGAATGCTTTGTAGCTCCCTCGTTATGTTAATTTGGATCGTCTTGATATCCTGTCCTTTTAGCTTTGAAAACCAAAAGCTTATGAACTGTCGAGTAAAAAACGGGAACGTACCTAATTAATATTGTTGTTAAATCTAAACAATGCAATAAAATTTAAGAGAGCCTTTTGAACATAAACTTCGATTCAAGATCCAAGTTAATAGCACTTGCTCTTCTAGAATGTAAAAATTGCACAAAATAAAATCAGTCTTATGCTCTTATGCTAAATATTTTTAAAGGTTTGTTAAGCGTACTTTGTGGTTTTCAGGAATTTCTGCTGCATTGTGAGACGGCGCCTCATCATGCAGCAAGAACCAATTTTTCTTTACGTGCAAATCCGGACGCAAATGCACGATGTTTGAATAGTCGATCCATTACACCACATAGAACGTTCACTGTTTGTCTTTCAGGAACGAATTCCCGAAGAGCCAACAAAAGCCATCAACATTGTCTAAACTCGTGATTTTTAAAAACGCATTTTCTTCGTCCTCGGCGAGTTTGGGCAATCCACTCCACAGTTTGCCTCTTCGTTTCCATTTGTAGGAAGCACCAAGATTTGTCGCCGGTGATAATTTGGTAAAAACCTCTTAGATAATTTTCTCACATTTGAAGAAGATCCTGACAAGCAGCCACGCCCTCCTCCTTTTGTTCGGCTGTCGGTGTATGCTGAATGAAACATGCACACAATCTCCTTTTTCCTAAATCCTTGTTGATGATCGTATGGACAGTTTTTTTATTGATGTTTATTTGCTCTGCGAACAGTCTAATCACTTACGGACGATCGTCTTTCAATGCAGCATTGACAGCTTTGATATTCAAACAAGTTTGGCTGGTTCAGGGATGCCCTGTTCTTTCGTCATTCTGAATGTCCCCTTTTCAATTCAATCGTCGGCGCTACAGCCCCTTGTGGGCCTTGGCACTCCGTTTCCACTCCTTTCTGTCTCTCTTCGTCTGACTTTATAACCCTGAGAGGGGTCATTACCTGTCCAAAAGAGCTTTCATGGCCATGCTATATTTGGAAGGTGAGGTGGCTGGTCTCATTCTTCCTAACTTACTAAATTTGTTTTCTTTTTTTGTTCTTCAACTGGAGTCCAGGTAATGTTTCTTGTTTAGTCATCTTCGGTTGCTCATCTTTGATTTCTCGGTGGTTGCGTTACATTTATTAGTGTTTGTCACTATTTTATTCCAGTTCGTGATTTTCATAATTTTTAAGTCTTCATATACTTTGTCTATCCAGCGAGTTTTAAGTCTTCCTCTTCCTTTTTTTTCCTATTATTCTCCATTCGGTTATTCGTTTTGTTGTTCTGTTACTGTCCATTCTTTTGGTGTGACCAAACCACCTAAGTTTTTGAGTTTTAATATATTTGATAATGCTATTGTGCTGAATTAACTCTTCTAGTTCGTAGTTATATTTCTTTCTCCATCTGTTCTCAAAAATGAACAGTTTTTCTTCTTTCATTTTGTCATGCACCATGTTTCGCAGCTATAGCTCAGAGTCAATTTTATTATCGTATTGTTCATTCGAAGTTTTGTCTTTCTACTTTAGTTTAGATGCTATTAATTTTTGTACAGAGTTTAGCGCTCTAAGGCCTTTGTTTATTCTGTTCTTAATTTCTTCTTTTACGTTTCCATCCCATGTTATTAATGTTCCAAGGTAATTAAATTCTTCAACTAAATTGATTGTGTGTTCTCCTATCTTAACACTCATTTGATTTTCCTCTCCTTTCTTACTTCCTGTGTAGTACGAGGCTTGTCCGTAAACTAAGTACCGTTTTGGAAAAAAACACATCAAAACATTTTTTTCAAAACAAAATTTATTTTTACATGAAAGAGCATTTCTTAAACTATTTTTCAACATAGTTGCCACGTTGCCACCATTCTTCAGACATTTGTCGTAGCGGGAAACCAACTTTTCTAAGCCCTCTTCATAGAAAGATGCCGCCAGTGAAGACAGCCACTGCTGAACATCGTTTTTTACGTCGTCATCGCTGTCAAAGCGCCTTCCTCCAAAATCACGCTTCAAGAACAAGTGGTAGTCAGAAGGTGCGAGATCGGGTCTGTACCGCGGGTGATCGAACTGCTCCCAACCGAATGCTTGAATAAGGTTTTGAGTGACACCAGCAGAATGGGGACGTGCGTTGTCATGAAGCAACACAATGCCTTGACTGAGCATTCCGCCTTTTGTTTTGAATTCCGCGCCTAACCCACTTTCTCACCATTCCGTCCACCAGTCCGTGGGCTCAGAAATTGTCTTAAACATTTTGAACGCTCACTAACAAATGTAAACACAACACAATCCGGCTTTAATGGCATCAGTGGAAAGACAAATGAACCAGAGAGACGAATGCGCATGCGCGGAACTGCGGCACTAGCGCTGCGGTGGCAGTAGAACGAAACGGTACCTAGCCTCGTACATCATTTTTGTTTTCTATTCAATGATTTTTGGCCTATTTTTTTAGTTTCTCTTTCTAACTCTAGATAATGTTCTTGAAGTGCCTCGACATTTCTGCTGATTAATGTAATATCATCAGCATAATGCTATTATTTGGGTCTGTTGGGTTATTATGTTCCTGTTCCATTAGTTCATTGAATTGCTGAGTTGAGTGCAAAGTTAAATATAAGCAGGGTGCGAATCACCGCCGGGGATGCCAGGGATTTCCCTGGCTGTGCTTATATTTTCCCCTCTTGTAAAATAAAAATCGTACCCCTGCCGGGGATGAATATTTCCTCGTCTGTGTAAATGACAACATTAAAATATGTATAAAAGAAATTGTGGAATGGTATCCCCCCTGTAAAAGTTATATGATTCGCACCCTGAATATAAGTGCCGACAGTGCATCTTCTTGTTTCACTCCTACGTTAATATTAAATGGTTCTGTTCTTTTTCTTACAATCTACACTTGTGCTTTGGTGTCTTGCATCGTTAATTTGATCATTGTTATTAGTTTAACCGGGTTTTGTGTCTCACTTAATCTTTTAATAATTATATTTCTTCATACACTATTGATTGAGTCTTTTTATAGTCAATGAAAAAACAGTCCAGTACAGTTTTTTACAGTTTTTTGCCTCAGTCGACCCAGGGGCGGATCAAGCTTTTGCTGGGCCCGGGGCTAAATAGCTTTGTGGGGCCCTGCTAAACAAAATGTAAAACTCAAAAATTATCAACATAATTTTCATTGACACCAAAAACTACAAAATTTTTTTCCTTAATTTATCTTTAACGAAATCAGTAATAATATCATCGAACTTTAATTTTCTTAAGATTTCCCTTTCGATGCACATTAGTGCCAATGCATCGAGTCGCCCTTGTTCCACGGTTATTCTATATTTATTTTTTATATATGACAACTTTGAAAAAGATCGTTCTGCTTCGCAGTTAACGATAGGTATTGACAAGAAAATTTTAATAATCATTCGGAAATGTATCCATCAAATTGTATTTTATAATAAACTGATAGAAGTCAAATGGATTGGAAGTTAAGTTATCAGTTGTGTTTCTAAGTAAATTCGAAAAAAAAAATCAGTTCGTCAGTTAGATTAGCATCGACGTCATCTTCATAAACTTCAATAATTTTCTTAGTAAACACCTCTAACTTGCTTCTTTCCAATTCTGTACTCAATTTCGGTAGTAAGCCACATAGTTCACAAATTTTAGAATATGCGTCATTTCTACGTTGTAGTTCGCAAACAAGCTTATCGATGACTACTAAGAAGGTTTGTATTTTGAAGAAATCCCTTCCATTTGATGATGCTTCATCTGGACCGTCGGGAAACTTCTTTCTTCGCATTGCCTTCTCAGAAAACTTATATACATCGTCCGAAACATCAGCATGCTCCTCCAAATCGAGAATTTGTTTTGCCTCTGCTTCGAATAAGTCAAATTGATCTCTAAATGAGGTAATCGTTGCTGTAAGGCCCTTTAATACACTGTCTCCGAACATTATGTCCAGGCCCAGTTTTTGCAATATTTTAGAAGCTTCCCCAAAATGTTTCAGTATTTTATTCCAAACCGTTGCCATGAATAGTGTTTCCGTTTTCATCATTTGTTTGCATAGTCCCGAAGCTTCTATGCTTGTATCTTTTTTTGCTGACGGATCTTCGGCCATCATTTTCAAACATTTATATATTTGAGTATAGCTAGTTAATAATGCCTTGGCTGTATCTTCTCTGCAGCTCCACCGAGTACTACTAAGAGATTTTACTGTGTACTGCTTCTCTAGATGTTGTGACAGTAAATGCCACCGATGTGTAGAAGCCGCGAAGAAAGCGTAGACCTTTTGCAAGAAGAAAAAGAATTTCATAGCTTCAACACAAACATCAACAGCACATTCTCCGACTAAATTCAGTGAATGGGCAAAACAGGGGACGTAGAAAGCAGTTTTCACTACCCGTTGTATATGTGCCTGAAGGCCATTGTATTGTCTGGACATGTTACTTGCATTATCATACGACTGTCCACGACAGTACCTCAGTTCCAGACTATTTTCTTTCAGGAAATCACTAACTACTTCTGACAAAGATATTCCTGTATGGCTAAAGATAGGTATAAAGCCTAAAAATCTTTCATGCACACCTTCGTTGGAACAGTAACGAATAATAATGGACAGTTCATCTACGTACGATAAGTCAGGGGTTGAATCCACTATTATTGCGTAATACTTCGCAGCTTTGATTTCGTCTATGATTCGATCACGTACTTTCCTTGCCATTAGCTGAATGAATTCTTCGCATATCGTTTTTGATAGATAAGAAACATTGCCTTTTCCCTTATTTCCAAATTTTTCAATATGGGCTTTGAAAAACGGATCAAATTCAGAAATTAATTCCAATAGCCCCATATAAAGGCCATTCGATTGGGATCCAAATATTTCGTGTTTACCACGAAAAGGCAAGCCCCTTTCAGCTAAGAACATTACCACGGCGTCTCGGGGGCCCTTAGACGGGCGGGGCCCGGGGGCTTCAGCCCCCAAAGCCCCCCCCCTTAATCCGCCCCTGAGTCGACCATTGTTGTATTCCCAGATCTCGCAGGTCCGCTATCACTTCATACAAAAATCTGCTTCTTGGTAGTCCAATTAATCTGCTATCTTCTAGCTCTCCTGAGTAAATTTTCTGTGGTGTTTCATTTTCCATTCGTATTATTTGCCCTAGCCATTGTATTCTTGCTGCTTATTTTATTGACAAGACTATGTCTGATTCCTTGAATAGTTGGTACAATTCAAAGTAATAGCGGCATCTCCATTCGTTGAGTTCTTTAATCAACCCAAATATTCTTCTTAGTATTTTCCTTTCGAAGCATCCAATGTTGTCTATATCTTTCATGCTCATCGTCCATGCCTCTGAACCATGAATTGGCGAACTTGCTTAAATTTATAGTTATTTATTTCTAGGGTTTTGTTTGTTAAACATTGCTTATCTTGTTTGTCTATGCAGATGTATTTAGTTTTGTCCTGATTTATTGTTAGCCCCATTTCTTTTGCTACACTTTCAAGAGTTATAAAAACTGCTTTAATATCCTGCTTCGATCTGCCAATAAGGTCAAGATCATCGGCTATTATTTGTGTTGATTTGTTGAAAATTGAAAATTTTCTGATTATTACTTCAAGGGTTATGTTAAAGAATAGACAGGCTAGGCTAGCTCCTTCTCAGAGTCCTTTGTTGGAGGAGAATGGCGTCGATAGTTCTTGCTGAATTTTCACATCGCATATCACTTTACTCTTAGTCAAATTCTCAAATTTGTCAGCCTAAGGTATTTGCTAATGCCACAGTTGCATAAACTTTGTATAATGTGTATCTGCACTCTCTTGTTCTTTGCAAATGCAACAACAATTAACTGTAGACTCTACAGTATCTTGTTGCTGTTCCTGTAACATATAAAAAAATCTTGGAAAATGTTATTAACACGTATGATTTTAAATATGAGGACCAAATTCAAAGGGAAATAGCTGTAAGACAGGAAATATATTTCTAATAATTTAAAAAGATTTCATTACATCCAAAGAATAATTTAATACAAATTGTTTTTGTAAATAATCTTAACGACGAGCATGACGTGCGGAAAATTTAGTGAAAAAAGTACTGTAGAATTAAAAATATTACACTTAAAGGGCTAAAATTTTTAGAATCGTTAAATCAATAGGTCCCAAATAAGCAAACAAAATTTAGTTAAGATTGAGTAATTATTTACTAAACGGGAAACATTTTTTAACTTATATGCAACGCAAGCGATTTTGCTGTAATGATCAAAATTACAAAAAAATGTGATTTTACAGCATATAAATGTATCATAATAACTGTAATAATGTAATATAAATGTAACATATAATAATAAGAATAATAACTCGATTCTTCAAAATGCATAAACAAACTTAAAAGCAAATATAATCCAATTATTTTCAATACAAACCAAGAATAAATGACATATAATTACTTTTTCCATCGTATTTTTACTTGTCTCTTTGCACTTTTTTCTAAATTTTAATCAATAATTAAGTTCTCTTCAACAATTTTCACTAATATTTTCAATATTTAGGTTAAAACCTTATTTTAACAGATTAATAACCTCAAAACACACGCGTTCACTCCGAAAATCATGGTGAAACATCAGGAGTTTGACTTTGAATTCCTCTACCTGTGATACAAAAGGTCGATTTCTTGTGCGTGTTTAGATATTCTTATAAGCAGAGCGCGGAAAAATATGCATTTGCATGTAATTGTGCTTATATGCACAATAAAATTTTCTGGTTATCTATCCGAATCACATCGTAAGGATTCCATTTATGCAAATTTTATTTTGCATATTTATGCATATGTTGAGGGAATAGCGCATAAATGCATATCCATGCATATTTAACTGATTTCGAGCATCTTAATTGCATAAATCTGTCTGCCAGGTCACAATTAAAAAATTTTATTCATATTTTCGGTCTCGGGAATTTTGTTCGTAATATTTTTTATTGCGACCTGCAAATTTATGTATACCACTAATTTGTATTTTTATATTGAATACCTATTTTTGTGGTTTTGTATGAATATAGAAATTGAAATAAATATTTAAATTTCGTATGCGATTTTTCGGTGCATATATAGTGTAAATTTTTAGGTAGTGACAGCATATATTTGTCTATAATTGCATATGAAGGAGCATATTTTGCTTAATTTTAACCGCATATAAAATGCATATTTCTCGATTTTATAGTGCATACTTTTCCGCGCTCTGCTTATAAGTCTTGATTTTTTCGGTTGACAATATACATATGTCTATACAGGGTGTCCCAGATCGAGTGGGATTGCATGGGTAACTTTCTTATTTTTGAAGATGGAGATTTGGTTAAATTGGCAATGTTTTGCAGTTTTATATGCTGATTTAAAATCTGTTTGAAAAAGTTCAAAATGTCGAACCCGCCAGAAGTTATTTAAAAAAAACTAAAAACTGTCATTTTCTTGTATGTCAAATATTTTCGTAAGTACTTATAAGAGATACGAAAAAAAGTTTCATACGAAAGTCACTGTTTTCGATAAGACCAATTTAAAACTGATGTCGAACAAAAATTCAAGATGGCTGCTTTTGAGGTACTCGTATCAACTTCCTTAAGTTAAATAGATGCCATATTGGATTTTTTGGTTACTGAATAGAATTTTTTATTCTCTTTTCAACGATGTAAGATAACTTATTATTGAATAAAAAATACCAGTAAAATTAATTGTTTTTACATTTTAATCAAGTAGGCTTACATGGATCCAAACAAAATTAGCTTAAGTACCTGCTTTTTGACAGATTGTGATAAACTTTGTTATTGTTTTTCATCATAGCTACTTACCTACTTGATTATACATTTAAAAATTAATGTCACGATGTTTTTTGTGGTTCAAGTATTTAGTACTTAGTACTGAATTAACATGTTACTAAGTATTATAGGAATTACATACAAATGTTTTCTAAAATAAATTTCACCTAATTTTGTTTGGATCCATGTAAGCCTACTTGATTAAAATGTAAAAACAATTAATTTTACTGGCATTTTTTATTCAATCGTACGTTATCTTACATGGTTGAAAAGAGAATAAAAAATTGTATTCGGTAACCAAAAAATCCAATATGGCGTCCATTTAACTTAAGGAAGTTGATACGAGTACCTCAAAAGCAGCCATCTTGAATTTTTGCTCGACATCAATTTTAAATTGGTTTTATTGAAAACAGTGACTTTCATATGAAACTTTTTTTCATATCTCTTATACTTACGAAGATATTTGACATACAAGAAAATGACAGTTTTTAGTTTTCTTTAAATAACTTCTGACGGGATCGACATTTCGAACTTTTTCAAATAGATTTTAAATCAGCATATAAAACTGCAAAACATTGCCAATTTAACCAAATCTCCATCTTCAATAATAAGAAAGTTACCCATGCAATCCCACTCGATCTGGGACACACTGTATATTTGTATATTATCTTCTTGCATCCGACTGATTGAATATTAACATTTTTAAATGGAAATTTTGAAACTTTTTTATTCAAAAATTATTTATTATACTAAATTTTCAAAATTAGTCACTTCTAGTTAAAATTCCATCGAAGAAAAAAATTTTTTAATATATATTTTTTTTTAGTTGTTTAAACAATATAAATACTTGATAGCGCCAGCTGAAATGTTTCTGATTTTGAATAATTTAATATAACAAACAATTTTAAAAAAAAATCATCAAAATCGGTTCTGTTTTAGTGGGTTTAGAAGTAAAAACCTTCATTGACTCGACTATTTGATAAGTTCCAGCATCAGTTGGAAACTTGATCGCACATCTCTGCTCCAAATAAGCGAAATTACTAAGGATCATTATAAAACGAACTTTGCAAAATTACTAGTCCAGTTTTATGTCTACTTAATCAAGAATATTTAGAAATCAAAGAACAACATTGAACCATTTTGATACCTCTGCTTGTTTCAAGCAGTTATTTGCCCCGCCTTTAAGAGCATATAGTAATCACCCTCAGCAAGTTCATATCTTTTTAACGCGTACAAATACTGCAGAACGTACGTCAGAACACAAATAAAATACCCTTGCCGTTTGGCTCGTACACTGCAACGTGTAGAAAGAGGATAGTTGCTTAAAAGCTGTCATAACTTTAAAGCCTTGTACACATTTAGCGAACCGTTGCATGTAACGTAACGGTTACTGTAACCTTTCTTAATGTGGACGGCACGTCCATAATCATCTTGTAACCAACTGCAACGGATCAGATCCATAGCGTTCGTGGTGAGCTCACAGAGAAAACATGTCTGCTGTATCGCCTGAGATGATTACTAGTGCTGCGTATATTCTTATCCATTACGTAATTGAAGACTATAAACGTCCACGAAGATTCTGGCGGCATATGTTGTACAAAGAAGGGGGTGGTTCTGCTTTAATGCGGGATTTAAAATCACAAACAATAAGTGGTCATTACAAAAATTTCACTCGCATGAATCCAACAGACTTTGAATATTTAATAAATATCGTTGGGCCAAGGATTCAAAGAAGGAATACTAAGTTTAGAGAGGCAATTTCGGTGCAAGACAGATTAGCTGTGACATTGAGATACTTGGCAACTGGGGACTCTTTTACAAGTTTGCAATATCTATTTCGTATATCCAAGCAGGCAATCGCCTCGATTGTACCAGAAGTTTGTCTAGCCCTCATCGATGGATTAAAAGAGTATGTAAAGGTATGTTGAGAATTTCTTTATTTAATCATTTATTACAAATATTTGTTTATACAAAAGAAAATAACTAAATCAGTTCGGTAATATCCAACTCGGAATAATCGCTCATAGGAGAAAAAGCCTCACTGTCTGTATATCGTAGATCAGCTTGTGTTGTGCTTGGAATGGCTGGTGATGGAATTGTATATCCAACCGATGAGTGTGTGAATGTGGATGGCGTCTGTCTAGAGGATGTGCTTGCAGAAGGTGAAGATTGAGGAGTGTATCCAAATTGCTGTGGATAGTCGTAAAAACCTTGATCAGCTCGAAAAATAATCTGACAAATATCTTGCTGCACTGCATTTTTTGTATGAGAGCTATAATTCTTCATCTTCTGTATTGCGAAATCACAAAATGATCTCAGTTCAGGATTTTGATTATCCGATGGTGGTCTATTTGCTGCTGATTTTAATATCCCGAAAGCTTCCTTTAACAATTGGAGCTTTCCATCTGTTTTCGGCTTTTTAGTAAGTGGTTCAATCGTTGGAACATCTGTGTTATCGTCCTCAGTTGACTCTGCATTGTTGTTGTCCGCCTAAAAGAAAAGAAAATGTTAGGAAAGTTGAAAAACGGTTGTAATGTTTAAATTTTCATGCTGCAAATGCGACGGGCAAGTTGCGATATGCAATATATTTCCATTTAATGACTGCAGTTCAGCATATTAAATATCATTTTTACTCTCTGTAGATGCCGAGCAACCAAGAAGAATGAATGAAAGTCAGTAAGGATTTCATGGACCTGTGGAATTTTCCGCATGCGGTTGGGGCACTGCCCGGGAAACATATTTTTATACAGTGTCCATTCAACAGTGGAACAGAATTTTACAATTACAAATCGCAATTCAGTATTGTATGACTCGCTGTGGTGGACGCTAACTATAACTTCTTGTATGTAGATATTGGTGCTCAAGGAAGAATTTCAGATGGCGGTGTATTGAAAGGCAGTAGTCTTAACAAAAAGATTGAGAATAAAAGTTTGAAACTGCCAGAACCTGAAGTCTTGAGTAATAGAAACCAAACAATTCCATATTTTTTTCTTGGCGACGGTGCTTTCAGCTTGAGTGAAACCATAATGAAACCATATTCAGGAATGCATCCTAAGGGGTCCAAAGAAAGAATTTTCAACTACCGTGAATCAAGAGCTCGTCGAGTAGTGGAGAATGGATTTGGTATTCTCGCTTCGGTATTTAGAGTACTTAGAAAACCAATGCTTCTACAGCCAGAAAAGGCCCAACTTCTTGTTATGGCTGCAATCTATTTGCATAATTTTGCAAGACGTAGCTCTTCACATTCTGTTTATGCTCCACCTGGATCTATAGATACCGAAAGTAATGCGGACGGGGAGGTAACCCCTGGAAGCTGGAGAAATGATCAACATCATGTCTACCATTGCCATCGATCCCACGCCGGTCTGCAGCTCGTTTTAAGGAAATTCGAGATGAATTAGCTGAATATTTCGTGAACGAAGGAAAACTACCATGGCAAGATCGCTATGCGTAAAATAAAAAAATTAAAATAAATAGATAAAACTACTTACAATACTCTCTGTAGTTAATCCTTTTCGTGGCTTATCACGATCCTTTAAAAACTCCAATGCATTGAACGCAAACCATTTACTGTCATACACGTCATCTGTCCCTATAATAGAAAAAAAAAAAGATTAATTACAAAAACTGCCAGTAAGTCATTGGAATACATTATAATTGTTGTACTTCTAGTTGTGTTCGGTTGTAGTTATATAAAGATAAAATAAATAGTTGAATAAAAAAAACAATAAAATTACCTGTTCCAGTTCCCCTACTCTTCTTTATTTTCATTTTCTCCCTTCTGTACGATGCTAGCAAATTCACCATTTTTTGCTTGCAGTTGGCGCCACTAGTATTCATAGCACCACCAATTTCAGCCCAAGCATCTTCTTTCAGAGGTTTTTTATAATAATTTCTGTCTTTTGGATTCCACAGAATTGGTGTGTTCTCGTAGATGTCAATTAAATTCAGACACTTCTCATCGTCCCACTCCATAATTATCAAAAAATACTAGCAGTCACGGCTCGAAGAACGTACACATGAACAATAACCCCACTTGGCGTCCACAAGCGCACTGGGAGCCCCTTTGTGTTCGCAGCAAAAACCAACAATCGGTGGCTCGCAGCTTGTGACATGAAGCGCGCTCGCGGTGCGTTTGCGAGCTTGGTTCGCAAGGCGTCTACACTAAAAAATTTGGTTACAGTAACCGTTACGTTACATGCAACGGCTCGCTAATGTGTACAAGGCTTAAGGCCTCAGAATGCTTTTTATTTCTCGACGAGTATACTGGACGTTTTTCTTTGTCACACACAAATAGCAATGTTTCTACTACAGCAGTCCCAAAACTTTTTAGTCACATTGTGTATTTCAGATATAAATAAAGAAAAGAACAGGACTTACCTTTATCATTTATCAATCGCTTCACCAGTGCTTAACACGTTCGCTGCCGTGGTGCAGTCGGCAACCTAGTGTTACATGCCGACCATACCGTTAGGCGCAAAACACACATTTGCTGCTATTTATCTGTTATTGTTTGTCTGCGGTTGGCATTGTTGTGAAGGCCTGAATTTGCCGAATGCTGATTCAAGCAGATAGCCTAGCCGCACCAATGCCAGACAAACAATAACAAATAAATAGCAAATGAGTGTATTATGCCTCACGGCGTATTCGGCATGTAGCACTAGATTGCCGACAATGCCACTCGGCGTGATTGGCAGCGAACATGTCAAGTTGGGAACTTTCTCTGCTTATATACAGGAATTCAAATCGCAAAATAAGAACATAAACCCAAAAATGGAAACATGTTTCTTAACTAAGGAAAAACGTGTTAAAATTATTACAAAAAATACGGATCAAAACTTCCCTCACCGTCTCTGGTTAAACAATTCTTTGTATTCAATTTTCACATACTTAAAACCACATTCCGATACAAGAGGCACAACAGTACATTTCACTGAAGAAACACATCACAGAACAAGTAATATATAACCAACATGTATTTGGCCGAAATGAACTTCAAAACTATACTACGATATAAGGTAACAAAAAACATAAGCTAAACTTTGTATATTATATCCATATTCATTTATTTGAATCTATTTTAAATATTTATGACCGTTAACATTAATCAATAATAAAAATAAAACAGTGTAATGGACGCCTGGACATTTTCAACAGCTAAAATTATTTGTGAAGTTATTGAGAATGAATAATAATAATAACCCATTTGGCTGTTTAAACAGCATACATACAAAATTAGAATGTGCACAATATGCAAGCAGTCAATTAAAATATGAACATAATTATTCTCAAATAAAAAAAGCCATGTTGATTATCCAAGCTAAAACATACCTACTGGTTATTAACATTTGCTTTTATAACGCACTCTCCTGATTAAGGAATGTTTCACTGTTAATATGAGCAAAAATATGGAAAAGCAAACGCTAACAACTTTTAAGAAAAAATCTTGTAAAGACAACAACATAGCTACAGGGCGAAAATACCCCTCTCGTATGAATAATAGCTGTTATCTTTCATGCATATTTACTGCCTGTTGTATTTTCCAAATCTTATAATTCAATAGCAAGGTGCATTAGTGCTTCATTTTTGACTTTACAAGTCATCCATTCATCATTCCGATATGGCACAAGATCAACATACATGAAAAATAAACGTTACAGAGTGAACAAATATGGCACTTACAAAGAGTTAGCTGTATATGTAATTAATATAATTACATCATCTGATTTCTATACACTTTTTGATATTTACTCAATCAACAAAAAAAAACAAATGGCATGTATTGATTATACGATTAAAGTGTGCTGTTTTGGCCACTCTGTAATATTTACAACAGGAACCAACAACAATTTTTTTGTTATATGCTGTAATTATATGAATCATTAGTAGTGCAAGCTGTTGCACATGCTTATTGAACGCATCAGTTTCTTGTCGCACTCTAATATTTCTAAAAGCAAACTCTCAAAATATTTATCAAAGGGCAGAAATAATTTTGTAGCATTTGTTGCAAGCTCCTGCAGTATTTAGTCCCATTACCAGTCTTTTGATTAGTTAAGTGTTAACAAAATAGAGATGAAACTTGACATTAAAATTGATGCCGGTGTAATCTTCGCAAAACACCAAACTATTATTATATTCTTGCTAACTTAATATAGTTACGTACCGTATACTAAGAATTTTCCCGCGCGGCATATTTATTTGCAATAAAATAATGCTAGTTATTACTGTAATTAATCTATAACCAATCACAGATTTATATACTACCATTATTTGTAATACCTACATGTGATAAAATATGTACAAACGTACTAAACGATTATTGCAAACAAATATGCTAACATTTGCATAAACTTGTATATCTACATTTTTCCAACTTAATGTGCTGTCTACCCTGAATATATCGAACTTTTCCTAGTTTGAACCGATTTCGTTCGCTGAGCCTGCAATTTAACCCTTCGAAAGGGTGACCCGTTACCTAATTTTGATACTGTTTCGTAGATAAACATTTTATAGTAAAATACAATCAGTGATGCCGAAGCACAGAAGGGCCATCAGTATATCAATTTTTTTAAAACAACAAATCTGAACGTAAGATTTAACATAACATTCCAAATTCCAAAACGTTTTCTAAAGTGTAAAAAAAATTTCATATTTGTGATGATCGTTCTAAACTTCCACCTTACTAATAAAGTTAAAACTGTACAAAATTTATAAATTACAATATTTCTCTGCTGTTTATTTTTACGATTACGTTTAAACAAGAACCACACTGAAACTTGGAAATGTAGTCCATTCAACATTCTTTTCCACTGTGGTTGGCACTGTAAATATAACAAAGCTTACTACATGTATGAATTTGATGCAACCAACAAACGATAGTTGGTTAAAACGGCCATGATTCTGTTTATAAAAACATCTTGAATGGATCACAAATACTGTGGTTTATAAATGATTCTTTAAGAAATTAATATTGACAGCAATAAATATATACGAAATTACAGTTTAATTCTTATGATTTCTTTATTTTCATACCTGTTGATTCTGCAGTATACGTTAAAAATGGCCACCCTTTGATTTGAGATAACAAAATAATTACAGAAATATAACAAAAATAAAGCGTTTTAAATAAAACTTATGCAAATGTGTTTTATAATTAACACATAAAATACACACAAACCTGTAAAAATCGCATTCTAACGTGATAATTTTGTTACCAACATAGATTCGAACTATGTTTAAATTCTAAGTTATTTTATTATGTAATGGCAGGATTTGTTTTAAAAACGTTCAATTTTTGAAGTACCTTTACACGACGTACAATAACAAACCAGTCTTACACCGTTGCAATATCGATAACAAAATTATCTTACTTCGCGGCTAATTTTGAAACAACACTATATAGGAATAAATCAATAACTTTCTCATTACTAACTAATAAAGAATAAACCTATAATTAACGTGATATAAAAGATTTCCTTGTAATTTTATACTAGTAAAGCTAGCTATTATAAAATATTTATGAACAAGGTTTGTATAAAAAATACAAACGTATAACTAAACCACTTTTAAGAATTAATAAAATTGACGTAAACCTGCTAACGTTATACAAACTACTGATATCAGTCTTATTCACTGCAGTTACTGCTGTTCTAGTCTTTTTTCTTCCTCTAACATAGCGTCTAATTCATCTGTAAGGTTGGCAAGCATATTGCCGATATCATTAAGCACATCTGCGGGTTCTGCCCTTTGAGTTTTCACTTGCCTATTTGGCGCCGGCGAAGCTTGAGGAGGCAAACACGTTCGTGGTTTGGCAGGAGAATAATCACCTGGCCTACCACTAGTACGGGTCTTAATTGTTCCGGCATTTTCGTTGGCAAATGGCAGCGAATCCGATTCTGTACTTGAACTTGACTGTAAATTAATTACAATGTTAATTGGCTAAATTAGGAAGTTACAAAAGAAATACCTTAAAACTAGCGTCAGAGCCATTTCTATGCTGCAATGCCAACGTATGAATCAACTCTTGCTCTTCGGAACTCCATGATCTCGACGGATTTAATTTAGAAATACAAGCACCCGGTGGTGTACCTGGAGCAGGCGGCGGTGGTAAAGGAAGCTCTCCTTGACTATCTAACGATATACTCAAACTATCAGAGCTAGGGTAAGCAGGAAGTGGTAAAGGGCTAGATGTTTGCACATGATGTATTTCAACTGTTGTAGTTTGTTCCTGACTATCGCCAGAAGGATCTAACTGACGTTTGGGCGGGCTTGGAGGCAGTTTTTTACCCATAACAGGCGTTCCGTATTGTATGTGATATTTATTAGTATCTATTAAATCACGTGGCAGCGTTTTGTACTGCGGTGGAATATATTTTTCAGGATTAAATTGGGGCTTTTCAAAATCCGGGAATGTTTCTCTAGCCTTTGCCGTTATTTTTGCTATAGGTCGAGGACGTATTACACCTCTTGGTCGAGGTAAAGTACCCCCTCCTTCGTACAAAAGCGCTGATTCATTCGTAGGTGTAATGTCACCATCATCATAGGAACGCGGCCTCCAACCTACTGATTGTTGATAATAGAATATTTGAGTGTTATCCGAACTAAACGTATGATGCGTGCGTTCATTAGGATCTTCCAGCGATTCTAACGATTTTCCTCGGCCTGTTCTTATCTGAAATCAACCAAACGATTTTCTTTTATTAAGCGGAAATTAGAGTGTTTCTTACTACTTTTTATTTGAAGAAATATTTAAGCATGTTACAGATTTTACAAAGTTTTAGTTACATGCACAACTTACTTGTAACACCTTTAGACTGTTTTGTTACAGGTTTTACTAATTTAAACACAACGAACAACATTTAGTAAAAAAACAAAAATGAAATCTAAACTAAATGATGTTAATTTAATTTTAAACAAAAGGAAATATTGAACGTTTATGTACACAAGATTGTTGGATACATTTTCTAGCAAATAACGGCAAAGTATTTATTAACACTAGCTGTTAATTACTAGTTGCTTTTTAGAACTCTCAACTGAAGCTGTAAAACTAAATTGCTTTTATTTCGAAAAAGCATTAAGTGGTTACTCAAGATAACAAACTGGACTTGAAAATTAACTTCAAGCATCTAGAACTTGCTTCATACACATTTCTGGTTTCCACTTTGGTTTATAAATTTAATTCATAAATTACATAAACCACTTAGTTTTACATTAAGTCCATTTTGCGTTAATAAAATGTTTAAAATTATTTAATCAATTCATTATACTAAATATACCCTTACCGACAAATGTATAACTCGTAAGATACACTGTAAGTAGGTACATGAGTAACACAAATACATGCAACAAATGCAAATAATTAAGGTTTGAGAAGTGGATGTCTACCTTGATAGGAACAATGTCAGTGCAATACATGGGCTGCACGTAGTGTGTACCAGCGGCGAGTTGGCGTGTCTGGTCGAGCTCCCAAGGCTGGTGGAAGGAACGGAACGTGGTGTGAACAGCGGGAACGCCAGGCGAGGGCGGGCCCAGGGGTGCGTGCACCATCACGTCCTTACACAAACATGCAGCGTAAGCAAGGTAGCTCATAGCACGCTAGAGTGTGCCCTCGTGTTGGACACAGAGATATTTCACATGTGCACAGCATTGGTGCAATAATGTGCTTTGTGAAATTCCAATCATAGATTAACGATAAATTATCTTATTTTAAACGCACATGAGGTGACATCGTAAAAACATATTTCACTTTGATTTATTAACACTCACAGTGAAATATCTTAATTAATAATGTTAAGAACCGAAGAAAACAAAACATGCATGAAAATTTAATTTGGAAACACTGCAAAAATCTAGTAGGTAGAGATACTATTTTGGAAATTGCAAAGTGGCGTGACAACTTCTTTAGAGGCACATACCTGTTGCATCTGAATTCTATTGTAGTCTAAAGTGGTAAACCGTTTCCCGGCTCGAATATCCTTCACTCTTTTGATGGCAAGGATGATTTTCTTCTGATGACCCAATTTTACTATTCCAATATCTTCTAAGTCTTCCCAAGTAAGCTGTGTTACGTCATCAACCGTATTGTAACCTTGAGCTAATAATGCTGGTAGATATTCCTCCAACCGTAAAAGGCGCAGCCATTCTTCTAATGAACCCTATAGCACAAACAAGAAAAATAAACGGTTGTAATAACACCTTGCCATACAAATATTAGCAACACTTTTACGTTAAACTCGACTCTCATTAAATTACTTATGTTAATTGTAATAACAGTGCAAGTGATAATTATAAACGTAAAAAGTCTTACAGGTATATAATCAGGCAGGTTGTCTGGCAAGTTTAGCTGGGCAATTTCTGCTTTTAGCCTTTTACGGTGGTGTGGTTTTGTTATTCCTATTGCTGTTAAGTCCTCTGGGGTCATTCTACCGATAGTTGGCAAATCATAACCTGCTGATAAAAACAGAGGAAAGTATTCTTCAAACTGCAGATCTACCAACCACGCATGGATTATTTCTTGATCCTGCAATAATTAGCAAATTTAGGAATGGTTATTAACAAATTTTAAGAAACTTACCGGAACACCTTGGTGGATCATTCGTTCAACACGGCCTTGTTCAGAACCTATAGAACATGAGCTAAGTGAGCAACGTGGACTATTTGATGAGCCAATTGTACTACGTCCGGCATTGCTAAGGGGATGATAAGAAGCTCTTCCACTATCAAGTGATGCTGTACTGTGCCTTGAACCAGAACCAGCACTACCACTTGATGAACCTGGACTATCTCGCCCCGGAGACTAAACATTTACAAAGTTAGGTATAAACACCTTTATATAGTACATAATTAATAAATCCTACCTGGGTCATATCAATACCCTGGTCTTCTTGAAGGCTAAGCTGGTGGTGATAATAAACGGCAGCTTTATGAGTGAGGACTGATCCAGGAAGAGGTTGTCCAGGAAAAGTGAACGTCGGTGGTGGAAATATCGGTCCTGGGGATTTTCCCGTACTACTACTAACTGTACTTCCATAATCTGAGTGATCATCTACAACAATAAATTAGTGTTACTATTCACTGTTTTAATAGACTAGGTTTGACTAACTAAAAGCTATGGTGTCGTTTAATTTTTAAGTTACAGTATTTTTCACCTAGGATTAGGGTTGTGACGTCAACGCGCTGTTAATAAATTCACAATTCAACTATACTTGATCTCTTTCTAAACAAGGTGTTCATTACCTACTGCGCACGAACGCGTGTCTTTAAATACAGTTTTTGGGCGGGGCAAGTTGACGTCACAACCCCAAATGCTAGATAAAAAATACTGTAGTAGACAATACCTTACACTACTACTACATGAAAGAACTACTTTGTGTCATGAGAATGTTTTAACCGTTTGTTGATTTGATAAAATATATTTATTATTTTGTACATTGTAAAATTGTGGTACTTCACAAGATTATTTAATGTTTAGTATAAAAGGCTTTTCTCTGTTTCGGCATTAGAATGACATTATTCTAGCACGCTTTCTGTTGCTAGAATGAGCTTCATTCTTAAACGATTTATTTTCAAAAATTGGTGATACTGTATCAAATAATACACAAAATACCTAGGCAACCATTCATTGCTAGACAACAAAAATGTCAAATGTTAAACTTCTGTCAATTGTCAAGCAAAAATCGCTGTTACCAACGTAACTATTTTACCAAAATTTCCCCAACTGGAAATTGTCAAGTATTTTTACAAAAAGAAAGTTACGACAAAATTTAATATTGCGTCCATATGAAAATCAAAAGTAGTTGTTCATAGAATAGAAACCAAGCGTCATAAATATAACATATGGTACCACCCGATTCTCCCTAAAAAAGTGCCTTCACAATGTACAAGTCTTGAAACTAATAACTTAATACTTTCCGAGATATTTTGGAAACAGAAAACTCAAAATTTTGGCTTTTCCAAGATATCTCGAAAACGGTCAAAGTTGGTTGTGATTTCTCAACGGATTTGAATTTAGCATTAAAATTCCTAAAACTTTCCCTATTTATCCAACTTTGTAGCTTTTATAGTTTCCGAGATCCTAATGGTGGGGATTGAATTTGGGACACACTGTATATTATTAAACAGATATTAGAGAAAACGTCGGAATACGAAATAGATAGGTACCAACTCTAGCCTATGGCAGGATTACCAAAAGTACATTATATGAAATATTAAGAGAATTTGAGATACCGGATACAATTGATTAAATGCCTGATGGAACAACATTTATCCAGGTAAAGATACAAAATAAGACATCAGAAAAAGCGGAAACCAAAAGCGGCCTAAGACAAGTCTATTACCAGTACTGTTTAATATAGTACTTGAGAAGGTCATAAGGGGTGTAAATGCTGTAATAACAGAACGTCTTCCGGGTGAGAGATCTGTTGATTTGACGAGTATGGCTACCTGGCGTTCTATTTTGGAAGTGGGGGTCACTGAAATGGGGGTGTATGCATTGTACTGAAGATCATCTACTTTTGCCACATATTGAGTTTTATCTAAGACGACTGGTCAACATCTATCAGATATCATTACAGGTTCCGTCCCCTCCACACCTGACCAATCGTCATCTTCATCCTACACGCTTAACCGGTTATAGCCGGTATAAAACCGCTACCTTTTCTGCGTTTCTTCAGAAGGGTTTCGGCCTCTGGCTTGGTTGACAAGTTGAGTTACCGTTACCCTTCTGCTTCTTGCTAAAAAAGTTTCGCCTCTGGCGTGGTTGACACGTTGAATGTTAATACTGACACTAACCGTGGAAGTCTTCGAATTCAATGGAATAATTTACAATGTATCAACATAAATAATGATGTAGGCAGACGATACAAGTGTAATAGGATGATTAATAATCAGTATTCGAGAACTACTGAAGGAAATAGCACAGTAAGGTAAAGAAATAGGTCTAAAAATAAACGAAGAAAAACCAAAAGTGATGATTATTAACAAGAGGAAACAACAAAGACCGAGACAGAACCTGGTCATAGAGAACTTCAACCTAGAAACAGGAAACAGTCAACACGTTTAAATATCTGGGAGTGACGATAACAATGATGAAACAGTAGAAGTTAAAATGCGACTAACACAAGCCACTAGAGCGCTGGCTTCACTTAACAAAGTGCTGAAGGGCAGGAAGATTGAGAAAAATGTTAGGATGATGTTCTATAAAACCCCCAGAAAACTGATTGCTAGATATAAAAGCGAGTCCTGGACCCTTACCCAAGCAAATACGGAAAGATTAGGTATTTTCGACAGAAAGATGCTAAGAATAATATTAGGACCAACCAATCAAGGATGGAGAAGCATGGAAAAGACGCTGGGTTGGAATCATGAACTTTATGAAGAATATAAGCAAGCAGACATGGAGACATTTGTAAAGTTTGGAAGACTAAGATGGGCAAGACATGTAAGTAAGTAAAATGGAAGAGGGGGCAGGAGCAATAGAAGTATCGAAGAACAAATTCCCGAAGGAAGTCGAAGAAAAGATGGAGAGACGCAGTTAAAGAAGATGTGCGTAAAATGTTAAAAACGTAGGGAGAGAATGAATACTTACAAATTGATCTTCAAAATACTAAGTAATAATATTCAGAGTTTAAATTTTGAATTATTAATAACTCTGAAAATTTATTTTTATTGTAATATTATTAAGGCCAAAGAAGAGCAGTTTTTTAAATATTCACTGAAAAAATATTTTAATTTGAAAAGTGTTTGAACGTATTAAATTTGTTGTTGGTACTTTCTACGTACGTACGTACATAAACCTACCATATATCAGAGATATGCAAGGAAAAGGTATTAAATTACAATCCTTTTTAGAATGAAGCTGACCAGTAACTACCCTGATAATATCGTTGGATTTCATGTATTCCCTTTAAAAAAAGGGGGGATATATTAGTCAAATTTTTCTGCAAATGAATCCTCATTACGAAGAAGTATTTTTCTAATACCTACATAATTATATTATTATATTTAAAAAATTGTTCTTTTGTTGCGAATCGAGTTTTCAATTTTCACGATGATATTTTAAAGGTAAATTACACATTGCCATTATAGTTATGACGTCTGAGACCCTTTTTTTTAATCTCCCTCCATTTAATCACTTCTTGTCCTTCCTTCTGAGCTTTATCAATTTTACTGGAAGTTACTCTACTTATATTATAATCTGTAATATTTTCGCCACACTGTGTATAGTGTGGATGTACTTGTTAAAGGTACAGGTACACCAAGAAAACTGCCAGTTGCCTCCTTTTCTTTGCGAATTTTGAGCTCCACTTAGAATCTAGTGTTTGTATACGCGAGAATTAAATTTTTGCGGTTTTTAATATATTTTGAAAGTCGTGCCGAGTTTGCAAAAGTGTGATTTACGCCACTGCATCTGACTATTGTTTCATAACGGTACAAATAATGTAAATTTACAAATATTTAAATGCAAGTATGACTGTAATTAACAAACAGTTTAGATATTGTAGAATAATGGTTCCAATTTAATGAAAAACTGCAAATTTCCTGCAGTCGTAAACAATTTCACACAACATTTTGAGATGATACTTAATTGGATGTATATAACTAAGGTTAAGTTGTTTGTTTAATTTATAAAAGAAAAATGTTATTTGCCAAATATAAGTAATGCAGATTTTAAATTATTAAAAATTGTAATATAATTTTAAGATAGCTAGATTAGATTTAAGTTATGTGAAAATGTAAATAAGTTATTGTTATAATGTTTGTTAGTAATAATTAGCTAAATTGGTAGTTATAGAAATGTAAAATAAGTTACTATTAGAAACCTTGTAAATAGTTGTTATAGTGAAAAACAATTTAGATAAAAATATCTTGGATACAGAAGAAAACAATTTAATAAATAAGTGATATTTTTGCATTAAAAGGAGCAACAACCAAATAGGTTTGCTCAATTGCACGTTCCAAAATAATAAATATCAACCGATTATTTAACTTTAAATAGAGTTAATAATCATAAGAATCATTTATTGAATCGAAAGGAAGCGAAATAGAAGCAGAAGCAATTGAAAATTTGAATTTCAAGCAGAAGCAATTGAAAGTCGAAATTGGAGCAGAGGAAATTGAGCATTAAATTTGAAACAGAGGCAATTTGGATTTTGGGAGTGAAATAGAAATTTCAAACAAAACCCAGGAACCGGTGTAAATAGTGAGTGTAAATACCGCAATTATAAGATAGGCAGGGTTGATAGGAAAAAACGATAATAAAAAAAAAATCTGCATTATAAGTATTTGAGTAATTTTATTTTTATTTGGGTAAAAATATACTTAGAAAGATAACAAACAAGGAACCTAATTAACGACCTGAGATAAGAGCAATGCAAAAAATTAAGTAAAATTAAAGAGCAAAGCAAGGGATAATTGTAAACATTGAATGTGGGCTTAATAATAAATAAATTAAATTTAAATAAAATCTTTTAAAAGAGCAAGATCATTTCAATATTTTGTAATGCAGATATTTAGAATTCTGGCTTGTTATATTGGGCTATTTTAAAGAAGATAAAAAAAACGAAACACAGTCATATGCAACTATGCAACGACACTGCAAAAAGTATGAAGATTCAGTTATGCTTAATGACCCATTTTCGCTTTTTACAATACAGACAAAACTTCCGGTGACCAATTAAACACCTTTTAGAGGTCATGCAATGTTTCAAAAAAAACTGCCCTTGCGCTATCTTGCAAAGTGCAACGAGAGTACATTCACCCGGAAGGTACGCACACAAGGTAAAACCGGTGCATGGCATCTGCCAAGTGGTTACAAATGGTACATGGAGTCGAGAATCGCCACGAATATACCGCTCCCATGTCCCATCATCACATCAACTCGATGGTTATGGTAACATGACCCTGCTAAAGATATTAACCACACTTTAAAAAGCACAGAAACAGACTTACTGTTAAAAATACCAAACAAGAACGTTCAAACGTGATTAGGTTTTTTTAAAGCGGAATTCCGCTGTGAAAAACCTAGGCTAGATCACAATAAATGTGGATGCCCCGGTGTTATTTATTCGACAAACCAGCCAAGAAGTACTGTAAATATGAAAGACCAATTTACTATATTAATTATGTCGTCTTTCTTGGTTTAGTTATGAGTTACTTCACTTCCTTAATACCCAGAGTAAACAAACAGTGAACATTTTTCTGGATTCCATATGCGGAAACTTAACCATGGTTGACAGTTAACAAGTAGTTTTTGTACGAACGCGAAGCCGTTATTAAATAAAGCTAATTCATTCTGTCGACAGCCAATATTTGCTTATTATACAGCTACGGGATGATCCCAGAACAATAAATGTTAGTTTATCACTCAATCTTAACCATACGAGGGTCTCTGTAAAACAAAAAAGCTTTTGAGAGGCCTCTGCTCGCATCTTAAAGGAGTTTCGAAATTTTAGTATCAGCCTTTGTATGAATACAAACGTAATCCTGTAATTTATTAAACGTATGTATGTGCTTCAACAAACAAAAAATGCACTTCTTAATAAATTAAAAATTCCTCTAAGAATTATACTGGGATCCACTCGAAGTTATTGTAAATGAAGACAAAGGCCGCAGCAAAGAACAATACATGCACATCCCGAGTATTTTAAAAATTTATTACAACTGGTTATCTTGATTTACGGTCAGTCCGAAGACTAAAAATTTTAATAGGCTATATTTTAATAGCGCATATTTCAAACCAGACTAAGTTAGTTATAAGTGTATCTTTGAAGAAGCGCCATATGTTAATAAAAATCGAAAGAAAAAGTTCCAGAAAAAAATTTTCACAACATGCAGATGTGGTCGTAATTTTGATGAATGACTATTGGGTTGTAAAAATGAATGTCATTGCAAAAATATGAGCCAAACTTATTACAACATACGTTTTATTACGCCCACCATAACGCATAAATTTTCATAATACTAAATCTTATGGAGCATACCGTGAAACGATTTTAAATTTACTGTCGGAAACCACTTAATAATGTTTTGTTTTTATTATTTTTATAGGTAATCATTTATGGGTGAAATATTTTATGCGAATAAAATAAACTTTTATATATTTACCGTCCTTTGCAAATCGCCCTTTTAAACGCAAACATACATGAGAAAGTTCAACCATAGTTCAACATGAAGCGAATGAAACTTGCTCATTGGAAAGCATTTACAAGCAATTCAAAAAGAAACGTTCGACAAATAGAATACAGGCTATTAACCACATAATAATGATTAGGAAAACTTGCATACATAGGTAATTTCAACGAGTGATAAGAACACAAACCCTAAAAACGCTGATTAATTTCACACATGAAACAGGATATAAACTGTAAAATTTAATTATTACAATTATCAACTTACAAAACCGAAGATTACGACGGAAATTTGTTGCAACTCCTTAATCACAGTATTACTTTCGAGTATCACATAATAACACTGGGCAAAAAAACTCAAGAAAACGTAAAGCATACGTAATTACCGATTGGTTCTCAGAAACTGCAGCTCCTTTATGCAAAGGAAATAATTAAAAAGTGAAAAATTCTCGAACCACTTATCGTCGTTTCCCTTAGGATAAATCTCACTAAGAATATATATATATGTAGCTGTTTTCAGGCCTTTTAGGCCCATAGCTTGGTTATCTTCTTCCATTCCTTCCTGTCCTTAGCTTTGCTTTTCCAGTTTCTTACTTTCTTCTCACTTAAATCCTGCAATACGGCCTCTCTCCACCTTCTTCGCGGTCTGCCCCTTTTCTTCTTTAATCCTGGTTCCCTCCATGCAATTTTTTTCACTATTCGGTCTTCTGGCATTCGTTCCAGATGCCCTAACCACTGCAGTCGTCGTGCTTTGACCACCTCGTCGATTTTTGGACTCTTATATAATTGGTACACTTCATGATTCATTCTTCTTCTGTATAAATCCCCTTCTTTTATTCCTCCTAGTACTCTCCTCAGTATTTTCCTTTCCCATGCCCTTAGCCTCTCTTGTACTTTGTTGTTTAGGGTCCAAGTTTCGCACCCGTACAGTGCCGTAGGTCTTACTATGGTTTTATATAGTCTTAGTTTTGTGTTTATTGTTAGATGCTTGGACCGTAGAAGGTGATTTATTATCCCTACACTTCTGCTCGCTTTCAGTAGCCTAGCCTCAATTTCTTTTTCTTCCCGGCAGTTATTTGTCAGTAAGGCTCCCAGATATACAAATTCTTCTACCTCTTCAAACTTTACCATTTTATTCCCAATCTTCCACTCTCTGACTTCTTCTCTTTTGGTTCCTATTCTCATAATTTTCGTTTTTCCGTAGTTTATCTCTAATCCCATTTTCTTTGCCTCTTTTGCTAAAATTCTCGTTAATTCTTCTAGTTCCTTGATGCTTCTTGTCACTAATGCAATGTCATCTGCGTACCCAATCACTTGATGACTTTTAATGAGTATATGCCCTGTCCTGTTTAATTTGCTTTCCCGTATAATAGCTTCTAGTGTCAAATTGAACAGCAATGTGGCTAGTGGGTCGCCCTGCCTTAGACCATTTTTAATTTCAAAGTCTTCAGTATTTTCTCCGCCCACCCTTACATTGCTTTTTGTGTTATTGAGTGTCATTTCAAGTAGCTTTACTAGTTTTACTGGTATTTTGAATTCCTTCATTATGCTCATCATCCTCCTTCTGCTAACAGAATCGTACGCCCTTTTAAAATCCACAAAGAGTATTACTAGAGGAATTTGGAATTCGTAGCCGGTTGTTAATGTCTCCTTCATCAAAAAGATTTGGTCTGTTGTCCCTCGGCCTTTCCTGAACCCTGCTTGATACTCCCCAATTTGTGGTTCTGCAATCTTCTCTACCCTCCTTTTAACTAGGCTTGCTAAAATCTTATATGTAACGTCCAGTAACGAAATTCCACGGTAATTGTTACAGTCGGTGGTATCTCCCTTTTTTAGGATCGGCACTATTGTTGCGTTTCCCCAGCTGGTAGGCATTCTTTCTTGTCTCCATATCTCTAATATAATCTGGTATATTTTTTCCCTAAAGCCCTCTCCCGCATACTTTATGTTTTCTGCAGCGATACCATTTATTCCTGGACTTTTACTATTTCTTAGACTATCTATTATATCCTCTATCTCTTCTCTTCGCGGCTCTTCAGTTTCTTCTGTCTTCCTTTGCCTCTCTTGTTCTTGTCTATCATCTTCTTCGCCCTCCTCTTGTATTTCTCTTTCACCCTCGTTTAGCATCTCATAGAAGTACTCCCTCCATCTTTTTTCTATTTCTTCTTTGCCTCCTAATAGATTTCCTTTTTTGTCTTTTATATACGTTGTTTGGTTGGCTCTTTTCGTTCCCTTCTTCACTTCTCTATAAAAATTTCTTATTTCTTTATTTTGGTACTGGCGTTCTATTTCTTGCACTCTTTGTTCCATGTACTCTCTTTTCTTTTTTCTGTTCAGTTTTTTTGTTTTCGATCTTTGCTCCCGGTATGCATTCTGGACATCCTGGTTTTGTGTCTGTAACGCTTTGAGTCTTAGTTTATTTCTCTTCTCCACTTCCCTTTTGCATTCTTCATCCCACCATGTGAGCCTTTTTATTCTTTGCTTCAGTGGGATTGCCTTTTCCGTTGCTTGCTTCACAACTTTCTCCACTTTTTCCCATTCTTCTTCAATATTTTGTACATTTAGCCCTTTATCCTCTTCGTATCTCACCTTGATTTCTTTTTCATACTTTCGTTGGACACTCATGTCCTTCAGTGCCTGGTAATCGTACTGTTTCCTCCATTTCTGAATCCTCTTCTTCTTCAGCTCCCTATTCACCTTCATGTCTATCCTAACCAAAAAGTGATCCGTGTCTGCATCAGCTCCTCTACATGATTTAACATTTTTTATAGACTTACAGTGCTTCTTGTCTATCATTACGTGGTCAATTTGGTTTCTGTAATTACCGTTGGGCGATATCCATGTCTCTTTGTATATATTTTTTCTTTTAAAGTTTGTACTCATAATTTTCATCTGATTCTCTTCTGCAAATCCTATTATTCTTATCCCATTATCGTTGCTTATATCATGTCGACTTTCTCCTCCTGTTATGTGTTTATACATTAGTTCCTTCCCCACCTTGGCATTAGCATCTCCTAAAACAATTCTTATGCTCCTTTTATTCATTTTACTAAATGCCCCTTCCAGATTTTCGTAAAAGACGTCTTTGTCATCTGGGTCTTTCTCCTCTGTTGGTGCGTACATATTTAGGATAGCCATGTTGACCCCGTCTTTTATTTCGATATAACTAAGAATATACAAGGTCGCAAATTTGCCTTCCGATCATTTAATGTCTGGATAATCAACTATTCGGCCAAAGGCAATATCATTAAGTTGATACATGTCGACTTTACAAAACCAAGGACAACTTTGATATTGTAATTGCTGAAAATTTGCTTTTTAAGTGCAAATAACTTAACTGCGGGCTTTGTTCAATAAAATTTGCATAATTTCGATTTTTTCAAGTTAGGAACGTTTATAATTTTCTGAAATTGATTTACATCGGTTTAAAATTACCTTCAATTCAGTTAATTAACCCGATGAATTATGGGAATAATTAGCAGATTTAATAAGACAATTATGAGTCTTAATTAAAAATTATTGAAGGTTTTATTGTCGTAGGTTGTAACGTTAAAAGCTGCAAATCTCATAATCGTCTAATTAACCAAATTATTTATCAGTTAATTAACACCGTGAATTTATTATGAAAATAAATAATTCTTTTTCTTTTTGATGATTTATTCGCAAGGAAAAATTCCTAAGCTCGTGCAAAAGTTTAAGATCAAAATAAAAGTTAAAAACGCATTCGCATGCAATTTGCGAATTATGAAGAGCTTATAAAACTTAAGTGCTTAATTTCACGTGTTGTATAAAATAAGAAAATAATTGTTACCTCTAGGCATCCCAGGTGTGTCTGATGGAGCAAGAAAAACAGCATCTTCAGACGATGAATACCCTGCAGAACCGAAAGAGCTTCCAGAATGTCGAAATTCATGAGGCACCGCTGGAGGAGCGACTTTTTTGGCGGTTGCCGCCGGCTTTGGCGGCCGGGACATGCCACCTACTGTAAAAAAGAAATCCAGAATTAATAAAAATCGAGGTAGAAATAGCGGTAAACCTTAAGGCATATCGGTATTAAAAGATTTTTCCCCACATATCAAGTACCTGTTCCTAGCACAATAATGACATTTCTTAAGCAATCAGCGTAATCCAGCAAACTACATGCATGAAATGCCCGTTTCCCACTCCATTAATTCTAGTATTATGCAAACGATATGTCGGAAACAGTATCACTGCAAAAGACGTCGCTCGTTCCCATTACGGACGGGCTTTTCTAAGGCTGTTTCGAATTGCATACATATTTGCATACGGCGCTTCTGACTATTGCAACTCCGAACATAAGAAGAAACGAAGCAATTTCGACACTTTGCAGATAACTGTACACGAATTGAATTCAGTACTTGCAAAATTGTTGCAATTTTCAACTCCAATTAAACCAACTGCTTAAATGCTTTGCATTTATGCTATTTCGAGGTATCATGGAACAACCAAACAACTCCGTTTTACATAACCAAGTGGTTGATATTAATAAAAAATATATATGGATTTAAATTATATAGTCATTAAGTTATTTTGCATATAAAGATTTGGATACTTTCTTCAAAATTAAAAATACGAAATCTCATATACAATAGAAAATTGTGGTACATTATATAATTGTATATGATGGCATAATTTAAAATTCACCCCAAATATCAACTGCAGACCAGTTCTTGAGATTTTCTTGTTAATCAAATTAACATAGTATCACTTTTTTTAAGCTGGAAAAGGAATCAATTTCGGCAAAACTATGATCTTCGGGATTTATGAAAAGTTAAAACATTACAGTTTCTGAAGTACAAACTCGAATTCAGTAAGTCTGAAAGATATTATACTATGAGACTCGTGTATTAATTTTCAAATAATATCTGCAAGCTGCAAGGCTTCACTTGTAATTAGGGCACTTTTAATATTTTAAGTTTTTCTTAATCATTTTGATACCATCAAATTTAGACGAAATTTGTGTTTCAATCTTTTAATTCTAATTCAAGTCAAGTGTAAATAAAATCTTCGTTATACGGCGACCTTATTGCTGGTAACAACATAAGGAAAATAGGGAGCGTCGCCCCCAACTCGTTTTGAAATTGCAACGTGACTTAATAGATCGAAAAAAAAAGTTTCCAGACTGATACCTGCTGCAGGTCTAGTGTTTACAAATCAACATCTGCAAGGAAGGCGCCAGCGCCAAAAGACGTGGGCGAAAAGCATTACGCCACTTGCAAACGATTGACCCTCAAGCATTTATCTATCTCCACACTACTACCGCTTTTACTAGGAGGCCTTCAGGTTTAACTTGTGTTAATGGTGAATGGTAGATTAGTAAATAAATCTTTTCTATATTGACAGGACTGGCGCCTCGAAGTGTGTCCCGTGTCCCGCATCAAATTGTTTTTGGAAACCCCAAGGGTACAATTTACTCCACTTTTGAAATGTCAACCTGATAGTGTTGCATATTAATGAAATCAATAACATAACGCAATGCCGCAAGCCCCATTAGATTTAGCAAAAATTAATTGCCTTAGATAAGAAAGATGTAAGAATTTTGAAAGCGATAAAAATATCAAACCAACACCACCACCAGATATTCCGGATTTGGTTCTAAACATAATAATGCTAATTTTATGCACAATATTAGTGGAACGTCACCGTGTATGTTTATTCAAGATAATTCCGTGTAATTTGATACCTATTAAATAACAGTAACCTACAAACCACTTTTTGCGAGGATTTTTGGTAATAAATCAGATCTGAGCCGGATAATCGATAGATTTAATCTTAAAGAAAAAGAACAAGATCTCCTGCAGATTAAAATCCAATAAATTTCAACAATAATTAATTTCAATCTATAATTTTGACGTTAATATTCTGAAGAATTTTTATGGGCCGTTACCCTTGCTAAAAAAAATAACAATTTAATAAAACGAAGTATGTATGTATGTATATAAAAAAAATGTAGTAAGGAGTGCTCAATGATTTATAACTGAGATTAGTGGAACAAGAAATAAACTTGAGGAAAAAATAAAAATCTCGAATAATAAAACAGTTTTTTTATTTAATTCATTCGAAAACTAATGAAATTATTCAGTTTACTTGAAATTCCCAAACTCTTGAAACTGGATCTCATTACCAAAGAACACCGATTTAATTGAAGAATAAAATCCAATTCTGTATACAACGAGCCTGTTACGGCCCTTATAGCTGCGAAGTGTTGAGAAATGATCAAACATAATATCGTAAAGACTGCAGATAAAAGCGCTAATTCAAAATTTTTAAACATAAATATCGCACGATCAAATAAATTTATAACCAAGCTGTCAACGCGAAATACGTCAGCTGTCAATTTGAGGTTAGATTTACTTTTTGGTCAATAGAAAGATGTCTAAGTCACGCCGGTCAATCTTATGTAGTTCAATACTATATTATCAGTTAACACTAATTATAAAATAATAATAAAATAAAAAGACTGCATACAATTCAAGAATGTTTTCGAGCTTTTATCCTCATCTGATGTTTAACTTTCTGATTTTCTTAAACTAGCATAAAACTTTTTTCAAAACCATTTCTGTTAGGTTAGAAACTTAAACAAAATTCCATTTCAGAATTTCTCCCAAGTTTTTACGTCCTCAACTTTATATAAAGTCATTTCCCACAGTGTAAGTTTTGTCGGTTTTATTTATAAATTCACTCGAACTTCCAAAATATACAAAAAGATCATATTCACACTTGCCCAAACAACATTCAGAGAAAAGTGGATACTTTAAACATTTCCATTTTCGTTTCATGGGCGGTCCAGATTAAAACTGACAATTTAAATTTCGAATTGAGAAAACTAACGGTATGGGAACGTTCAGAATCGAACATTCTTAAACATTAACGAAAATTTCTTAAGCTGTTATCTTTTATTTACGGGCAATATATGCCAGATCATATTAGTAATTTTCAATCTTACAACATAATATCCTTAGTAAGAAGAAGTTGTAATATACATTTAAGGAAAAAGAATGCGGTTAATGTTATAATAAAATGTCTTATCGTTGCTTAATAATTAATTGATTTTATTGTTTGAATAAAACCCACATCGAAACTTTATGTATATACGTAGGTACTCCAATTCAGGATACAAAAAAATAAATATAGGATTTAACTGTTAAAAATTCTTCGGTTGTAATAATTGTGAAATTCCAAATAGAGTCTTATTTTTGTTATCCTAGGATTTACATATAAACAAAAATTTTAAACCGGTGTGGGTTTTACTATAAAGCAGCGTCGTCGAGGTGTAGACCTTGGATTTGTTTGAATTGAAAAGCTTAAAGAACGTTTAAAATAGGCCGAGCAATCGTCTTGACACGTTTGTAAAAAAATAATATTCAGAAATGAGTCGGAGCGTCACTTCCTTGACCAGTTGTTTGTTACAACTACGAATTAATTACTGAGCAATACGGCTATTATGGACAATTTGTGGGCTTTGCCTATCCTTAAGATCGCCTACTGAAGACCATGAAGTTCATTCATTTGTTTGATTTTATGTTTTGATTACATTAACACGTGTTATTAAAACGTATCTTAAAATTTATAGCCCGAAATTAAGTAATTATAACCGAAGTAATAATTTTCGTAACGAAATTGTCCGCATATAAATATTCCATAGCTAGCTTTAACGTTTTAATATTTTACATGAAAGCTGTCCGTATCGGTTAAGTGCTCGTTATAATAGTAAATGTGTACATGTAAAGCGTAGGCAGGGGTTAAGCAACCTTTTGCAAAATTTACCTTCACACGTTAATCATCGCCAGTTACTTATTATTACTATAATTCTTTCGCAAGGAAAGCGACCGGAATTTCCATATACACACACACAAAACACTAAATAATGTTTAAAATGTTCCCTCTCTAGAGCAGGGCTAAAAATCGTCTAATTTGAATTATTAATACGACAAGGGTCGTACACGATCGCACTCTAGAGTTTAATTTCATTAAGTAAGGTGGGCGCTGTTACAAAGTGAACAACTACATGACCACAACGCAATTGTAGCATTTGAATGAATATGTATGACTTGCTCTAATTCAAATTACTATTCCACATTAAAAGTTCCGTGGAACGGAATTACAATTGTGTAATTCGACAATAGTTTTTTGTTGCTTTTCAAATAGGTCCTTCACCTACCGAAAAACATGTGATTATCTCGGAAAAAACGTACCTGGATAATTATGGATTCCGGTAAACACTTTAATGACCCATTATTTAATCAAACAAAAGACCATCTCATTGCATGAACACAAAATTATAGGTTTTTTGAACCACAAACGAACTTGTCAATATTACAAATTCATTCATTTATTTACTTCTCAGCCAAAATTTGTTTCAACACTTAGGATTTTACTTTCATCTGATACAATTACTGTTTTCATAAAAGTAAGAACCTTCTGAAAAATAAACAAAGTAGGGCAGGAAGGAAAAATGAAAACTAAGATCCTTCAAAACAAAAACCATTGACAAGTTTTCTTAAGCCTGAAATTTTCAAATTACATGGCTAAGTATTCAAAATCTTTGAGGGCACTAGTACACAGCATTATTGGTCCACGAGTAAATCATATGAAGGCATCCTGATAAACAGAATGGCCTAACTTGTTTCGTGTAAAAGATCTTCACGTTTTACTACTTTTTTAAATGGGGGCAGGGACCCCGGTGCCCTTATAAAGTCTACGTCTATGTACGTTACGGTTGTTAGAACCGTCATAAATACGAATAGTTCCAATTACATAGGATGTCCTATGAAACCAAACAATAACTGAAAGGGCTCAGGAGTTTAGTCGTTTGCATACATAACTACGTTTTAACAGTTTCAGGATAATCACCTGAAATAACAGCCCCACTAATAATTATTAGGGAACATAACGTTAATCGATAATGCTTGATCCGTTTAGTACGTTTTCAGGTGAATCCTTGTGCCTTAATTACTGTAGATTCCCGGTTATAAGCTTGGGATAAACAATTGTTAAATACAATTCAATTTAGAAAATTAGTGAACATTTTTAAAAATATTACTGGATTTTCGAATTAGGTACTTCTATGTACTTCGAAAAATGATATATCAAATATGTATGTATTTGTCTAAACAAATGAATTTACAACCTTTATATTAAAAAACTAAAAATAAAAAACTATTAAATTATTTTTATTTACTTGGTTTGAAGTAAATTTAAACTAATTTCTTTTGAGCTTATTCGCAAACTGAAGAAACTTTTTTTAAATAATTGTCAGTTTTTACTTTTTAAAATTGCGGTACAATAGAACAGCAGAACAAAAGATTATTGCGTATAAATAAAAAACAATTCCTAAATTCGAAGACTTCCACAGTCAGTGTCAGTATTAACAGAACGTCTTCCGATTTGGAACCGTGTCATTGCTGAGACAGAAGAACTCAACGTTTCGCCCGCTTTTTTATCGGGCTACTTCAGGAGGAAAATAGGGCACTAAAAGAGCACGGTAACTCAACTTGTAAACCAAGCCAGAGGCGAAAACAGAAAGGCTGGTGTATCGTACAAAGACGACGATTGGTCAGAAGTGGAGGAGGCGGGGCCAGTAACGAAGACAGACTTCCATATGTCTGATAGGTAATAACCAGTGTCACGATTTAAGTTGTTGGGGTTCTTGATGATTTCAGTGGCCTCGCATATTTTCCTGTTGAAAAAATAAGAAGCATCATCGGCAATGATCGAAGATTTTTCAAACAATATCTTATGGCTAGTATCGTGATGAAGTTTAGCAACAGCTGAGTGTGAGAGAAGACCTGATTTCAAGCAACGTTTGTGTTCACAGATACGTGTATGCGACCAGTTTCCCCAACGTACACTAAACTACAAGAACAGGGGATGCTATGGGCGCCTCTTGATAACAAGGGTTGAGACTTATCTTTTACTGAAGGGAGTATCTGTGACACTTTTGGAAGGGGTTTGAAGATGGTTTTGATGGTGTTTTTTGAGAATCCTACCTATGCGATCAGTAACTTGGCGAATGTAGGGCAAGAAGGCAGCAGCCTGAGGTGTACAGGTATTCTGAGTACTTCCAGGGTGTGAGGGATGTAATTGTTTTTCGATGACCTTCCTAACGTCTACCAATTCTTGACGTGATTGTCTTGGATATGATATGGGTTAACTCGACATGAAGACTGTCGGCTTGAGACACTGTGATAGCATAATGAACGAGAGAATTAATTACGGAGAGCTTTTGTGTCGGATGAAGATGGGTTTACGATAAACTGAGTGTGCAAGATGACCACTCAGTTTGCGGGTTATCAGGACGTCGAGGAAAGGTAGAGAACCGTTCGATTCTATTTCCATGGTGAACTTGATATCAAGGTGCTGGTCATTGAGATGTTCTAGGAAGGAAGCAAGTTTTGTCTACCATGGGGCCGGATAATAAGTGCCCTCTTTTCCTCCTGAAAAAGCCCTTTAAAAAAGCGGGCGAAACGTTGAATTCTTCTGTCTCGGCAATGACACGGTTCCGACCCGGAAGACGTTCTGTTAAAAAAATAATTCCCTTTCTTTAATTTTCATCAAGGAAGTTATATAACATGCGATCAACAAAAGTTCACCTTCTCAACTCAAACATACTCGTATGTTGTGAATTTGCCACATCATTAAATACTATTTTGACGTTATGTTATCAAATTTCAGGTATGCTTCTCGTTTATTATTTATATTTCACATCAGTTTCTTGCAGAATATTCTACACTATTAACTGTTTATTCATTAAACTTCATGTGATATGTGAAAAATAGCAGACATCTGCGAAAAATTGGTGATGCAACTTTAAAATGTTATTGTGGCAGTTACCTTTAACAATATAAACAATTCACAATTGCATGTTTTCGAAAGCACAGCTGATGTATAATACCACCAAAAAAATACTTCATTTAAATTGTAATTTTAAAGCTGCTTCCGTAAAAATTATTCTCAAATTTGTCTTAATATTTATAATTGTTTGCTTCTTAAAATTCCACATGCCAAAATTACTACTACATACAGGGTGTATTTGAAGTGACCGTATTCCTTTTAGGAGGTGTTAGTATAGGTCATTTGTAATCGATTTGGCCCTATAATGTATTATCCAAAGCCTACTGGTTTTCGAGATATTTTAATTTTTGTGTTTTTCCAGAAATGCACCATATTTTAGTACTAATATTGAAAACAAAACAAATTAGTAGCAATTATTGCCAATGTTTCGATTGTTATCGTTAGTTTAGATTCTGTTGTTAACTGTAAATCAGAAATTATGTTAGTTAGTTTGATAAGAAAGAATTGCCAGAGCTTAAATCCACAGTTACTGGAAGAGAAATCAAAGAACTCGAAGATTTATCCTAATTTATTCCAAAAATTTGATAATACATTAAACGTGCAAATTATTTGAAAAACTTCTCTATTTTATTGCCTTTCAAATGAGGTATAGTTTTTTAAGAAATACCCCATAGTTCCAAAGTTATCGTAAAAACATTAAACGCGAGTGTTGCGAATTCATATTCTACTATTTTAAAAGTAAGCCAATAAATTAAACTTGGCAAGTAAATTAAACACGATTAAAAAAAAATATTTTATTAATAGGTTTTTACAAATTATTTTCAAATTGAGCACCTCTATTAGGTATTTCTAGGGCATATCACCAAATCAAATTGGTTTTCTTGTTTTACTTTTATGTTAATTTGTACAATAATTGTTTTGACAAGAAATAAACCTTGTTAAAGTGCTTCAACAAGTTTATGAATTTTTGAATGTGAAAATGGCGTTTTCAAATAGAGAATATGCCAATATTCTTTTTATTTACGGATTTTGCCACGGAAATGCTGCAGAAGCGCAACGGGAATATCAGCGTCGTTTTCCAAATAGTCGCGTTCCGCATGTATCCGTGTTTTCCACTACCTTCCGACGAATCTCCGAAACGGGTAGTGTTGTACGTGTTGCACATGAAGCTGCAGGTGCAAGAGTTAATGTTAATGTAGAGGAAGAAATCTTGAATAGTTTTCACGAAGATCCTTCACGCAGTACAAGAGAGGTAACTCGTCACTTGGGTGTGTCACATTCAAAAGTTTGGTCAGTTCTTCATAAATCAGGACACCACCCATATCATTACACTACAGTCTAAGGACTAGAACATGGGGATCTGGGACGAAGGATTGAATTCTGTAGGTACATTTTAAATAAAAATACCCAAGACAGAACCTTTTTATCGAGAATTTGGTGGACAGATGAATCAAAATTTAATCGTGAAGGTGTTACAAATTTACATAACTTACATCATTGGGCAGAAGAAAATCCCCATTTAACCAGGGACACAAGCTTTCAGAGAAAATTTAGCGTTAACGTTTGGATGGGAATTATTTGAAATAATTTATTAGGGCCTCATTTTTTACCTGATAACCTGAATGTCACAGCATACGAAGAGCTTCTTCTTAACAATTTATTTGAAATGCTAGACGACGTACCCCTTGCTAACCGACGGTCAATGATATTTCAGCACGACGGTGTCCCGCGCACTACTCTCTACGTTTGCGGGAGTTGTTAAATCAGTGGTTTCCAAATCGTTGGATTGGAAGGAGCGGACCAATATCGTGGCCCGCAAGGAGCCCTGATCTAACACCTCTTGATTTTTATGTTTGGGGACATTTTAAATCAATAGTTTAGGCGGTGCAAATAAATACAAGGGAGCAGCTAGTAAACAAAATCCAAGAAGCTGCAGTTATTATACAAAATAATATCAACAACAAACCGACCAAGAGTGAGGTAATAAAACGAGCTCGAGCCTGCATCAGAAACAGAGGTGCAGAGGTGCTCAATTTGGAAATAATTTGTAAAAACCTATTAATAAAATATTTTTTTAAATCGTGTTTAATTTACTTGCCAAGTTTAATTTATTGGCTTACTTTAAAAATAGTAGGTAGAATATGAATTCGCAACACTCGCGTTTAATGTTTCTACGATATCTTTGGAACTATGAGGTATTTCTTAAAAAACTATACCTCATTTGAAAGATAATAAAATAGAGAAGTTTTTCAAATAATTTGCACGTTTAATGTGTTATCAAATTTTTGGAATAAATTAGGATAGATCTTCGAGTTCTTTGATTTCTCTTCCAGTAACTGTGGATTTAAGCTCTGGCAATTCTTTCTTATCAAACTAACTAACATAATTTCTGATTTACAGTTAACAACAGAATCTAAACTAACGATAACAATCGAAACATTGGCAATAATTGCTACTAATTTGTTTTGTTTTCAATATTAGTACTAAAATATGGTGCATTTCTGGAAAAACACAAAAATTAAAATATCTCGAAAACCAGTAGGCTTTGGATAATACATTATAGGGTCAAATCGATTACAAATGACCTATACTAACACCTCCTAAAAGGAATACGGTCACTTCAAATACACCCTGTATATGTACACCCAACTTGGGAGCGAGATATTCTAACAGAAAGTAATAATAATTGTCCTTCATAATTAATGTTATCAAACATGTTTGAAATTAAAGGGCAAAGTATAGAAATTTTAATATAATATGCACAATTAATTAACACATTGTATATTCAGTTTTAACTCCTACGCGTTTGAATTAATTATCAATTATTACACCTGCATGGCGCTTGTGATCTAGTTTAATGGAACGCAGCTGAACCCTGAAAACCACCATAAATTATAAAAACCAACTACGAATTTCCCCTTCACTGAAGATAACAACTTAGTTGTTGAAATACGTATTTGGATTTGGTTCAGCAGGATTCCATACTTATCAGTTAGATTTCACAAATCATTACCAAATACATAATTTAATACAAAATTATTCAAAATTAAAAAACTGTTAATAAATAATTTTCCCATCTGTTTTTTCTTAATTTGTTTAAACCACGATTATTATTATTGAAAACCTAGGCAGTCACTTTCTTTTAGTTATAAGTTATAATACTTAAATTAATAATAAATCAGCATTACTGAAATAAATTACAGAAGTTTCCTTTTAAACGCAAACAAAATGACAAATAATATGTCAGTACTTCTCTACTTAACTGATAATTTTAAGGTTAACTTTCCCCATTAATTTTCTTTATCTAAACGTGTACCTCATTAAGGTTCGTGTGTTGAACTACAAGTTTCAAATTAACTGTAACATTCTCCTGAACTTCTCTTTAAATCGCTTGGGAGAGTCACATTTAAACAAATTTCTGTTTATAATTATTTAAAGTTACTTTTGTGTCAGTAATTGATCCAAATGTAAACGACTTACGCAAAGAACAAGGCAACAAGAAAAGGGACGACCAAAAATAAGAAAAACTTACATCCCACGTGTATTGATTTAATCATTAATGGTTATACAAAAATTAAAGCTGCCAATAATAAATCGCATGTCCCAAACTAATTTTTAACTCTAGCTTGAAAGGGTTTTCATCCGAACTCATAAGTTAAAACGTTAAAATCAAATTTATTAGATTTAACCAGCGTCTCCTCATTATTAATAACAAGCCGGGCTTTTTGCTACCTGTGCGAACTGGGAATAAAGTTATAAATGTAGAAGATAATGTATTCTGAACTGTCATCATCCATCTTCAAAGTTAACTAAGTTAACGTCTAAATCAATCCTGACCCACTTACTATCTCAGAGTAATTACAAATCGTTAAACTAACCGCTAATATTTAGGCTGTTCGTTCATAATAACGTACTATCAATTCTCAGACTAATTACACAAACTTTAAACTACGTACGTAGTAATCGTTAGTTGCCCCAACTAATTTCGCACGTTTAGTTTAAGTTGACGGTCTAAAGTAAACTAATTCACTTTCACTTTTTTGACACTTGAATTAATTTTGTGCAAATATTTGTTAACATAGTTAAAGTATCAAGATTATTGGCACACATTTTAAAACATTTATAAAAATGTCAGTGCTGGACTCCTTTTGATATGGTAAATGTGTTATTAAGACGATGATTTACGTATCCAAAGAATTGGGTAAGTTTGAGAAATTAATAGAATTCTATATTTTAATTTATCAAAAAATTAATTCATGGGAAAGATTTATTAATACTTATCGTAATCCTGGAAAGTGTAAAACCTAGCAGTTTGTCTAAAAAATTAGTTAATTTGAAAACATAGAAAAAATAATGACTGACCTCGAGATATTTCGTTATAAAAAGATAATCAAAGCGATGAAAGTAAAATAAACTAGAACTAAGCTGCAGAAACTAATAATCAATTGAAGGATTTTTTTTTCTATATGGAACATCGATATGGAATTTCAAAAATATCGATTTACGGAATTGTCGAAGCATTGATGCATCGATTTAATTATTGGGAATATATCGATTTAGTGGATATTTTAAAGGAGTTTATAATCGTTCATATATACATTTCCAATTTACTACTAATTTACAATTATATACACACTTGTGAAAGTACAACATAATAAATTAATACAATTTAGGAAAAAAAAAAGTTAATTTAGAATTGGGCACGTTTATGAGAATAATTTAAGTCAATATAAGCAATCAAGCCTGTGCGTTGACTTTACTAAAAAACAGAAAGAAACCTTGAGCAGTTATTTACTAATGTATACAGGTAATTTAATAACTAATTGTAGTCAGTTTCAAAGATTAGTTTAATTTAATTTTTTTCATCTATGAAATATTTCTGTAAAATTCATATTTTGTAAGAAAATTATCAGCTTACATAAAGTATTTATAAGAGTTTAGTATAAAATATCTTATCTGGTGTATTTCATTTAGTTCTTGTATTGAATCATTAGACGTATGGATTTATTCGATACATCAATTTATTCGATATGGCGATTTAATTGCCACATAGATTGATTCGATAAATCGATAATTTTTCTATATCGATATTTTCAACATTTCGCGCAGACCTAAATCAGACTACATAGAATTAATTCCCAAACTAATTGTCAAACATTCTGAAGAGGTTTATAGCATTATAACACTGCAAAGCTTACTAAACTATATGTAAAAATTACCTAGCTTAAATTACGATATTAACTGAAAATTTTAAAAAATTTCACGAAATCTTTCCAGACAGAAACGGCGTTAGATAACACCTCCTACGACAACCGAAAAAGCTGGAACAAGGTCTAAAGTAAACCATACTGAAATCAGCTAGATAAGTTCCACATTACGACCAAAACAAACAGCACTACTTTAGGAACGGTAACCAAAGGGGTGTCAGATATCAAGTGTTATGCCCAAAGTGGTCGTGTCTTCTTTGTTGTGAAACCTGGTGGTTGGTAAGCTCTTATAGGAACTGAACCTAAAAGGACTTCAGAATTATGATAATGCTTTAACCATATTGATAAGCACGAAATATCGTAATACTACGTCAAGTCTGAAGCAGCACGCCATAAGAATTCAACAGTTCTTATGGCGTGCCCAGTAAAAATCTTCACTCGTAAGAGAACATTCAAAGAACGAAGGGCCTAAAGATGTAGGGCCAAGGGTTGTAAATAAACAACGAAGTTGAGGGTCACTTTTAACACCAACTTTAATTCGCAATTAGATACAATAGTAACAAAAGCCACAAGGGCGCTATGGGTGAGTAGAAAAACCATACAGAAAACGCGTAACAATATAATAATATTCATAGTAATCTATGCAGCACTGAGACATAAAATCATTAACAGAAATGTTACCACCAAACTTTAAAATACAAAGCAATAACAAGTTCAATGTCTGCTACGTCAATTGCAATACTGGCAACATTTTCAGAATTTACCTTCACTGCCTTTAATCATGGAATTACGAGCACTTCTAGCAGCAAATCGGCATAATATTAATAACAGCCACAGGAAGCACTTCTGAAGAAAGGGAAACCGTACTAACTATTTATGTATACTGTATTAAACATATATTTTGATAGAACCGTTTTTGGCTTTCTAAAACCGTTCAACGTTATTATACCTACGCGGGGAGGTGGGAAAAAAAGTCAGAAAGTTCTAGAGCTAGAACATATTAAACAAACATTGGATAATTTAATTCAGTGTACATTTGGAACAATATCACATATAGACGTAACTGCTATTACCACCTGCATAAACACCATGATACATAATTTGGCAAATATATAGAATGTTAAATAGTTACGCTTCGCAAAACTCTGTGGAAGCAATAGAAATCGAGTGCCTCGAGGCAATACTTACACTGGCATAATGTAACAGAATAATTTTGAAATGGGTGCCAAGGTACCGAAATGTGGAAGGGACTGGAATGGCAGGATAGCAAAACTGGAAACAAAACAGTTGCTAAAAGAACGAGTACAAAGAAGAACACTCGAGATGTTAGAGAAAAGGTTAAGGACTGAAATGATAATCATAGATTCTTCTGAGAAAGCCATCCAGCTATAAAGTGGGAAACAAATGAGACTGTTAACTAGGTTGTTAACAGGACACTTCAATCCAGATCAGGAAGCGCCTTCACATAAAAGGTGTTGTAAATAAGCCGAACTGCTATTAATCAAGGAATTACAAGCACTTCTGGAAACATATGGACCAAAGAATAACGGTTACATACCGAAATATTTGAAACTATAAATATTTATACCGTCTTAAAACATAGTTTCTTAGTTTCGTTTTTGGCTTTCTAAAACCGTTCGTTGTTATATCTGAGCGGGGAAATAAGAAAAATTAATGGGCGCCAAAAAAGCAGATAGCTTCCGTCTGGTACAGGAATGGATCAAAATGTCAGAAAGCTCTGGAATTTAAATATACAATATGAAGCACAGATTTGCAACAAGAGTAGGTATATACAGACGTAACCGCCCTTACCACCTGCATAATATGTACCAACTTATGAAGAGGATACGTAAATCGACAGATCTATACAATGTCACATAGTCAGACTGCGAAGCAGTTGGAAGCGAGTTGAAAGTAGTTCTCAAATGCCTTAAAGCATTGGTTACACTGGCAGAATATATCAGAATAACTCTGAAATGGGTACCAAGGCACCGAAATGTGGAAGAGAATGGAAAGGCAGACCAGCAAAATTGGGAGCATAAAAGTTGGTAAAGGAACGAGTACAAAGTAGAACATTACAGATATTAGAGAAAAGGTTACAAGTAATACAAGGACTCAGACAACTGCGGATTTCTCTAAGAAAGCTTTCCGAAATCAGACAAAAGAGCTACTGCTATTAAATAGGCAACAAATGAGGATGATAGCTGGGCTGTTAGCAGGCTCTTCCAACTCAGAAAGCGCCTTCACATAAAAGGTGTTGTGAATACACCAAACTGCAGATTTTGTAGAGGGAAAAAGATAACAGCGGCAGACATACTCTACTGTGCAAAAGCATGATACTTGAGTGATACTACTTGTAAGACATTACAACTTTAGGGTAGATATAATGACACCTGAAGATTCAGTAATGTCCCTTATCTTCATCAAATCTGAGGGGAAGAAGAGATTCAAAGGGAAATAATAAGTTATGGAACTCAAGTTTAGTGGATATAAACAACATATTATTATTCCACGTAAAAGAAAAGCTGGTGGAAATTTCGAAAAAGTATTTTTAAACTATACCACAAAATTGTTGTAGTCTTTTATGATCTTGGTAATCCGTATCTTCATACAAATATTAAAAATAAAATAAAATAGCAAAGCGCTAATTTGATATGTTTGGTCTGCACAAATTACACTTCTGCACATTTTCTCTCTTGTCAAAAGCAGTTAATTACTTGTAAGTAAGTTAGAAGCTATTCACGCTGATTATAAATTGTTTTTCAGTATACCTCTCCGAAAACAGTTGCTTTTCTGACGGTTTATGGGTTGCGAAAGGGTATCTTTCCCGTGCACTGCACGGAAAAAAAAATTCCAGGCTTATTCCACCTCCACCTGTCAAATAAACACTCGGTAAACAATTCCAAACAAGCGTTGCTAAGGAAATCTCAAAAGCATTCTAAATGGCGTTTGCTATGAGTAACAACGAATATTTTAATTTACGTGTTCTATCGCCGTTTTTCAGAGAGGTATAATGAAAAATATCGTTCATTACTCGGCAGAAACTGCTTTTCCCGTTCTCGCATGACTTCCCGTGTTCGGCTTCGCCTCACACGAGAATTGCCATGCTCGAACTGGAAAAGCCTTGTTTCTCGCCTCGTAATGAAATATACTATTCCAGAACCACCAAAAAAATTGAAGCAAACTAAATTACTGTTCTACATTTTCGTTGCTGCGATAGTTTTCTTTTTGCCTTTTTTCTAATGATTTTGTGATTCAGATGTCGTTGTACTTCGGAATGGTATTGTTTTAATTTTCGGGTTATAGAGGCAATACTGTACAGGGAAGTTGAAACGATTTTTTTAGTATGTAGTCCAGATTACTTCGTGTTTCAGTGAGCAACAAATGCGAAGTAAGTGAAAATATCAACTATCAAGAATTAATAGCCAACAAAAGAAATGTTGTTATTATTTTCTTGGGATTCTTGGCACACCCAATCCTAATTCTTGTCCAATAAATATATAAACAAGCAAACGAAAGGGCTAGAATATTTTCAATTTAAGAAATTTCTTAAAATTCTCTGAAGAGAGTTATCAGAGACAAGGGGAATCTAAATGTCAAAAACTAGTATATCCTTTGAATGTAATGCAAAAAAACATCAAAGTACATCATGAAATACCTAAAAATTACATTAGTTTGAAATGCTGCTTCTACAGTTCCGAAACTGAAAAAAAAAATCTGAACGAAAAAACGTTTTCAAAAGTGTATCAAAAGAAAATAAAGCTTTTTCCCTTGCCTTTAGTACTGATGTACAAACATGAAAACCTTCTAAAACAATATGTATGTAAATTCAAAAAGAAAAGCGAAAAGAGAATTTTTATATAAAGAGAAGTGGAGTTTTCAGGATACACAACTGAAGAGTATTTCAGAATAAAAAAGGAAAATTTTATTTCAAATCATAAAACGTGTTACTCGTTTCCTTATACAGAAAGAACTAAAGAAATGGGTAAAAACCACGGTGAAGCTCATCACATTTTCAGACTTTCTATACGAATTAAAATTAGATGTTTCAAAATCCAAGTGCAACAAGTTGTTTTTGATGTTTAAACAGAAAAATATTTATAAGACTTGTGCATATCTGCATATCATAGTCTAGACAAGTTTTTTGCAGATCAAAAACAAGACAATCAAGATCTTCTATAAACAAACTTTAAATCGCAATGACTTCACAACGTATTTTTCCGTTATGAGCTCTCCCGTTCACAAAATTAAAAATAAAACCATCAAAAAAATGGCGTAGGGACACATCTGCAACAAAGTCAACTCGTTACTGTAAAATACCAGGCAATAAATATAACCACGTCATCCTGATGATTAATTAGCCCTGGCAGGAGGATATTTCATGCATTTTCTGTTATCGAGGCGCACCTTGTATTTAGTTCAAAGCCATCAGAATCTTGCAGTTCGACTACACCCTGTTCGCCGCATTTACCTCTGATATCAACTAAACAAGGCGGGAATGATGGATTGTCTCAAGTCTAGACTCACTTGTTACTTGTTAAGATGGTAAATGTTATATTGTCTGTCTGGGGTATTATGTTTTCGCTGTTGCGCTTATGAATTACTGCAGGTGTGTTGATTATTGTGTGGTAGGTAGTTAAATGGTGGACGTCAGTTACAATTTGCGCCGTACGGTCAAACTAAATGAGAATTATTTATGGATTTAATGCCGTTTCCAGTACAATAACTATTCCCAACGAGCCCTTGTTAGCCAACAACCAAAACGGATTTTCTAAAGGTACAATAGTAGTTACTGGGTTACTGAAGTGTACCGGTTCTGAAAATCCCATCGGAATATCCACTCTTAAACTCTATAAATACGTCCGGCGAGAGTATCCTGAAATTTCCAAAGGACAAACGTTTATTAACTCTTTTTAATTCTTTGATTTGGAACCGCCTGTTACCAACACCACACATTTGTTTATGGTTATTTGTCTTTAGTTTTTCATTCATACAGAATTCCCAAAACTTTAAAAAAAGGAAAGTCAAAAGAAATATATCTGTTCTGATTATCCTAATTGTTAAAAGGACAATGCGTCTGCTTCTAATTTAATCTGAAAATTGTTTACGTGTATATTACAAATTATTATTACATTATAATGAGCCTGTATACATCCCTACATAGGGCAAAGGCCTGCCTCTTTCTCTTATTCTTTGCACTTTTTCAAATCTAATGTACTTGGCAAGAAATATGTTTGCATCTGTTTCTTTTTGGCAATCTCAAACGCTTTTCGAATCTCAACTCTTCGTTAGAAGAAAACTGAATACAACTTTAGGGCGATAATGATCAAGCAAATATACAGCAATTTACTCACAAGTAGATCTATTACGAGTGGTATTTACATACTCATTTATGAATAATGGTATGCTTCCTTAAAAAGATGCAAGGATTAACTGATGTAATGACGAAAGCCAGTTCTGCAACTATATTAATAGAATAAAATCAAGAATCAACCTTCTATATATCGAAGATTAAAATTTTTACCTTTCGTTCGAATACTTATATTCATTAAAATACACTAAAAGTATTTCTCTGAAGGAGCAATTGGTTGGATCTTTTAAATATAATTTTACTTTTCGTTACTCAAGCTATTCTCGTATGTTTTTGACAGTACAATAGACAAAATAGAAATCAATGCTTATGCAATGCATTTTTAATTTATTTTCACCAAAAGAGGTAATCGTGTTTTTTGTGTATAAACATTAAAATGATAATTGAACAGAAATAACATTTTTCTTGCGTTACAGAAGAATTGTGTAGCATTAACGGTTTCAGATTGTTATGACTCCCTCTTGATGTTTTGAAAAATTATTTTGAAAATAGTTTAAAGAATGGAATTATTCGGAAATTATTTTTAACGTGCCCAAACGCGCGTATTGTAAAAAAAATTATTGGTCATTTCCGGCAACACCGGAAGTGCCATAAAACCTTTCTGTAAATAAAAAAACACACATTTTCTCTCTATTTCCAGCTTTGTACGTTTCAATTTTAAAATCCAAGCTGCCGGAAAAGCGATTAAAACAGAGCAATAATAAAAACAGGCCCATCTATTTTTAAATCAATGTCGATTAAAAATATCAACTAAATTCAGAATTTACAATAATTTTCACGAATTTTTGAGAAGAAAAAAAAACCACAACTTTTACAAGAAAATCACTCAATCAATGTTGTAGGTAAAAATGGAAACCTTAGATTAATTCTGTACAAGAATCAATGATTATGTTTATCGTGCTTTGATAAAAAATAATGAAAAATATACGAACTGATCTATTAAGATTAGGAATGAAATTAATGTGCTAATATTCAATTTAACAATATTTCTGTTTGGTGTACACTTTGAGGGTTAAACGAAAACATGCAAAGTAAGCTAAAACAGAACTAATAAGTAACAGTCAGAAGCAACTTTGATGACAATGAAGTTAATTCAAGGAGTTATTCAGAAGAGAAAAATACTAAAATACACCTAAATGCAAATACGAACGTTTCTAGCTACTTGGTTTATCTTGGGTCATTTTAGCAAATATATTTTTATGCATTCACTCCTTGTAATGTATTTTAACGAGCACATACTTCTAGATAAGCAGAATTTTCATAATTCGTTAAAATATATTGGATCGTTTTGTATAGAACTGAAATTTATTTAGTTATACTTAAAAGAAGTATAATCGAACGGTTTTATATAAAACTTCCACTGTAACTAAAATACACACGACTTTTTAAAAATTAATTGCTAAAAACCTTAATTAATTAATACTAACCAACCAATTAGGTTTCTTGTTTTTTTGCAGTTGTCCGTGACTCTTAAGATTGTTTTCGTTGCAATTTTAGATCACATCTGGATGACACAGAATTGATAAAATAGGACGATAAAATGTCATAGACATAGAAAAACTAGATTACTTCAGTCTCTCTGGTTATTGAATGACATCGAAAAACTTAAACATTTTTAGACAGAGTTTCATAAGAAGTTTGCATTAAAAATTTAATATTCCACAATATCCGAAAATTTAATAATCATTAAACATGTGATTCAAAAAGTGATTAATTAAAATTGGTTAATTGGTTAATCGCTCAATACATGGTGTTATCAAAAGAGATTCTTACATGCGTCTGCTAAACTCACTTTGATAACTTTAACCTTTACTTTAATTATTTTTCTTGCAGTATAAAAGTCAAGTCTCTTCTAAAAAAAACATACTCTCTACGCTAAGCACTCAAACTAAGATTCTAGTTAGCTGCTAAAATTTGTTCATTCTTAAGTAAAGAGGTTTTTCGTAAAGCAAATGTTTGATACAAAACCCTTAAGTCCTTTCTTTGGATTACGGAATCAGTGGTTGAATTGTAGTACATGCAGAATGTTATGCTTTCCTGTAACACTTCCAAATGCAAACTTCGAAAACTTCCGCAGACATTAAATTCAACACCTTAAAACGGCCTTCATAAATACTAAACCTTCGACTAATAAAACTTAACACTCACTCTCTTCATAATTCTGATTCAATAAAGTCATCCTCATCTCCTGGACTTTCACATCCATGACACTTTAGAAGTTCAATTAAACCGTGACAATTAACCGCGAAGTCACGAACTGCATCACCCAAGACGGTAAATCTGACAAACTGACACAACCACCATAACTTTCTACAATCACTGCAAGTGAGTTTCAGTACGGATTGAATTGGACCACCGCCAAGTTTCATGCACGGAGTCCCGGACTATTCCGACTTTATTTTCTGAATGCTTTCCAACTCGTAACGCTCTTTGGAAACCGAAAAGTAAATATGGTGTTTAGGTGACGTCATTCAGAAACAGAACGCTGGCAAAGTTTCCGTCAGGGCACAAAAAAAGCGGGTGACAAAAAGTGTTTGCTCAAGAACAAACTGAAATGGGAGCTGCTGGCGTTAAACGCCTTTGGAATTAAGGAAATAAACAAACCGATAAAAAAGAACCAGGACCGATTTTACTTGTTTTAAGATCGTCTTAAGAGTTGACGTTGACTAACACTTTTACAAAATAAGCTCCTAATTTATTTCCAATTTCACAAACTTTTTGATTTTTGATCGATAACAAATGTGTTTTCTGAAGAGAAGAGGGAGAGGACAATTACTTAAGCCATGAATCAAAAGGAAGAAAAATGAAAGAAACCAAGAAACAAACAAATACAAATGAAAAGAAGAAACAAAAAGCCTAGAAAGCCACCAAAGAACAAGAACTAACCAAAGCACATTTCAAAAATTTTCAAACACTTCATTATTTTCTAATGCCTCCATTAGACTTGCTGGAAAACAAATAACCTTTTATAAGGTTGTAAAGGGTTTATACTGTTTATAGGTTAAAAGTGCAGCCGTAACAACATGGAAAAAGGGATGTTAAGGCGAGAAACTCTGGAATTTACACTCCACTGTTCGTAAGGATAACGCGAAAATAGCTATTCGCACTTAAATACTGTATAGCCTAGTAATTTTCACCACCCAGAAAACTTTGCTTTTGGACCCGTTAATTTAAGCCCTCAAAAGTTGCGAGTTTTTAGGATTAAGTTTGAAAATCAAAGGAGTTTATAAAAAATATGACGAAGCTCATTAGCTTTTCATCATTTAAAGGGATTACTTTTTACAAAAAGCAAATTCCCTACAAAAATTCTTTTAAGGCTTATAGGTTTGATTGCTACCATTTGCATTCAAAATTCATACAAACCACCTGTTTATCTTTTACTATGTAAATGGCATATTTTAAAATTTACATAACAAAAAGCGCAAGCTTTTAATTTTTATATTAAAAACAAACTAACTAATAATAACATTTCATATTTTTATTTAACGAGCTGGACTACGTTTTGGAAAAATAAAAATTATCCTTTACGAAAGGAACGAGGGGACGACAGTTTAAAAAAAGTTAATTTCAATTCAGACTTCATTAAAAGTGCATCGCTTTCAGGCTCGATTTTACGTCTTCTTACGCCCTCCTACACACCCCAAATAATTAAGATTTCAAATTCCTATTTGCATTTGATTAAAGAAGGTCATTTTTTAAATGCGATAAATCTAAATCACTTCTCGTATTAGGTAGCGGTATAAAACGTGACAACCAATAAAAATTACAGAAGATAGGGTTACTTTATTATCCCACATTTAATTACCAGCCGCATAACAAGCCTATAAATCAAGACAATTAATATAAAAAGATCCATTCCAAAAGGTAAACACCGAAGATAATGTATCAAGTCAGAACAACCCTCTCGATCAAACCGTCGCGGATAATTACAAGGCGGCTGAAGATCGGGTCGTCCACCCCTCAACTCCTTTACATATTAGACACATTTATCGGTAATATATTTGTTTTCTCTCCTCGTTTCCCACTTCCAATAACCTAGGCACGACTTCGGCATTTCCGAAAGGCATCTGGAGACTCCGATAAAAAATCTAGAGCGATTCGAAGCGAAGAACGCTGGAAACGACAATCGATCCTACAAGAATTTTGATTAACATGTTTGAAAATCCTGATCTGTTTGATAATGAACCCGATACATTGTTAACAAGATTTCTTGAATAACGTAAATACTTCGGGTTAGTTGTTTAGGTTTTTATTAATTATTCTACTTAACGGCAACTATGAAGATGTCACACTCAATTCGGTGGAGGTTACGAACGAGGTGAGGCATTTATTTTGGAGAAACAAGGCCGCGATCAAGGTGATGTTTATGTAGGTACGAAGTGGTTTAATTCTTTCTTGCGAAAACTGAATATTTATGAGGTTGTTATTACGATTACATGTAAAAAAATAAATTCCGGCAAATTACTACACTGTCGTGCATTTTTTCTGGTGTGTTATAAACACAGAGGTTTATAAATAATGTAGAAGTTTTAAATTGGATTAATTACCACAGAGAAAATTTCTGGGATGTACAAAAAAAATTTGGTTTAATTATTACTAAGTAGGTACAGCTTGGTTTTAGGCAAGATTACGTTATCAGGAACGTATTAAAATAAAATGCAAAAATTAATTTTTCATGTGTACAGCAATTAATATTAAAATATTCGAAGAAAGGAATTTCAAAATTTGCATAACAATTTATAAAGAGTTATTAGGCGTATTGTAATTACCATCATATTTCTGACGAAGAAAAAATTATGGCCTACGAAAAAAATCGCCAAACAACCGAATGTACAGGAATTAAATATAAATTACAACAAAGTTTTGTTTTTTCAACAATTTGTTTAATTTTTAGTATACTAAAACGTATTTTTTAGATTTTCCAAATTTCTATTTCATTTTTATATAATTAAATTTAAATTCCCATTCAAGTTAAAGTCGTAAGACAGCATATCAACGCTGAATAACTCTGTAAAATCATATAAACGCACTAAAACAAGGTTTTCAACTGAACATTGCAACTTAATACGCATTTGGTTGTTTCTTAATATATGTTGGGGTTTTACAGGATTATTCAGTATTTCCATCCATTCGACTTAAAAAATATATACATTTTTGCAAATTTTAATGTAATTATTACTAACTAACGTGAAATAAACAATTCCTTCTTAAACAGCCTTCGGTTTACAAAAGTATTATTGAGCAGTAGGTACTTACTCACAGCCGCTTTGGGTTCCCCACTCTTATTCGATATATTCGAAATGAACTTACCTGAAACAAAAGAAACATATTAAAATTAAAAATCTTAATTAATTTACTTCAATAATAATAGTTATTTATTATACATGCGGATTAAATTAATGTTTAATGAGCGGTACGTTTACACGCGCGAGCGGCGGCAGCCGCAAGCGCGTTAATACCGCGAGTTAATACATTAATTTAATCCGCAAGTGTAATACAACTGTTTATTCAATTTTGACATTTACTTGACATTTTTAAAGCGATTTGACATTTTTAAAGCGCTAGCGGAATAAAAATTTTAAATCGCTAGCGGAATAATAGTTATTTATTATACATGCGGATTAAATTAATGTTTAACGAGCGGTACGTTCAACCGCGCGAGCGGCGGTAGCCGCAAGCGCGTTGATACCGCGAGTTAATAAATTAATTTTAATCCGCAAGTGTAATACAACTGTTTATTCAATTTTGACATTTACTTGACATTTTTAAAGCGATTTGACATTTTTAAAGCGCTAGCGGAATAAAAATTTTAAATCGCTAGCGGAATAAAAATTTTAAACGATTGTTTATAAAACATCAACTTTTATGGGCAGGCCAGAAACAAATAAACGTCAGTTTATACGGCAAAATTGAATAAAAATTTTAAACGATTGTTTATAAAACATCAACTTTTATGGGCAGGCCAGAAACAATTAAACGTCAGTTTATACGGCAAAATTGAATAAAAACTATTATTTTGGTTTTTGAAGAAATTTCTGCTAATTTCATGGCCAACTTTGATTTGCTTTTATTAAAGTTTCGGAAGAGTAGCTTCACTTAAACTAGTGAAATAAAATAAATTGAGGACAAGTAAAGAATAAGTCCGCATTATTTAATTAACCACTTAAGTTCGGACCTACGATTGTTAACTTAAAAGTCGCCGTCATATAAAACACCAGGCAATTGTACAGAACTCCGACTTTGAAATAAGTAAAGCCACAGAGCAGATATTAATGTAAAGCTTAGAAAAACTTAACATCGGTTTAGAAGAAATTTATCTTCTAAAACAGTTTTCCAATTTCAAAATATTTTCCAAAAAGAACTTTCATTAATTCCAGTTCCATTTTCCAATAAAAGAAACATATTTTTTACTTTCTTAATCTCAAAATATTTTACAAAAGGCGATATATAACTATTTTTAGAAATGTTTCAAAGTTCAAAATTATTTCCAAAAATTTCTTTTCAAAAACATTCTAAATTAAACATTTTTCCAAAAGAAAACTTGTTACCTTTATAAACATCTTTCCAGTTTCAAAATATTTTCCAAATACTATAGTATTCATTTAGAAAATTTTGTAGCTTTACAATTATTTCCAAAAGGGCACTTTTGTAACTACAAAATAGCTTCCCTAAAGGAATACTTTTTTGATTTTTTTATTTTCTAATTAAAAGTATTTCGCAGTTTCCTTTCAAAATATTTGCTAACTTCAACATTATTTCGAAAAGCAAGTAAATATATTTGTTCTCAAAAGCCATTCTACTTCGAATTTTTTTCCAAAAGAAAAATTATTATTTTTGTAAACAATTTTTCAATTTCAATATAAAAATTAGTTTGCTTTTAAAAAAATTGTCCAACTCAAAATCATTTCTATACGGAAATTTATTTCTTAGGACTTCTTTCTAATTTCGAAATCTTTCCCAAAAATAAATTTAGCGTTTTTTTTTTGAAAAAAAGTTTTTTTCACGACATCTTTCACCAAAGTTTATATTTTTGGAAAAAGTTCTAAACATAAAATATTTTCAAATGAATTTAGTCTTCTGTCAAAAAATTTTCAACTCCAAAATAGTTTCCAAAGGAAATTTTTTGCAAATTTTTTTATTTGTGTATTTGGTTATATAAAAACATTTCCTTTTTCGTAGTCATGCTTAACTGAAAGGCAAACTGAGAGGCAAAGATTTATTTCCTTATTTTCATCAAAATTTTTATGGAAGCTTCTGAGATTTATTTGTTATTATAAAATTTTCCTTAAAGATAATTGAACGACATAAAACTACAACAGCAATTACTCCAACAATTAATAAAACACTTTTTCCTAAGTCTAATGTCTCAAGTGTTAATAACGAGTAATTTCCTGGAAGGTTCATAAAAGTCCATTACGACAACAATAAAAAAGCCAAATAACAATTTTAACATCCCCAATGTTACGCTCGTTACTCCTTTGAATAAAATAAATTGACCATAATTACAGAAGCGGATGGCCATGACAAAAACTCCGCTTTTTTCAATTCTAAAAAAGGGCACCCGCTTCGACCTTGGTCCAAAAAATTTTTATACGGCCAAGTATCGTTCTAAAATAAATCCCATCGTATAAAAACACAAAATACACGCAACTATTATCCGTGAAACTACGTAAAACTCGTAAACTCGCGTCGTAAAAAGATCCCCTTAAACTGTAAGTACTCATCAAAAGAGCGATATTAGCCAAAGCCGCTACTACGCAATGACTTGTCTACCACATTCTACCGTATTTTACTAACTTTGTAGTGTAACAATTTCAAACCGAACTCTATTGTTTTAAACTTCCCGCAATGCAGATACATTATTCAAAGGATGCGAAAGTATCCGGATATGCACTGAGAGGCAGTACTGACTACATAAGCGTTGATAAAATCGATGAAGCTATAAGCACAGGGGGATGTTGTGCTAACAATGGTGTGCCGACTTAATCCCACTTAAGGGGGATGAGTTTGACTTTAGCACTTTCAGGAGTGGGATATACCTGCGGTAAACTCGAGTATCAAAAGCTTGATGACATTACGAATTTCCTAGGTGTTGCTGAACATACGTACATCGCTTTTATGGGTGGTTTAAGTGGCTTCACCATGGAATTATATTTTCTTTACGAAGACAAAAAGTTTTTACACCCACCTTAATAATTTAATGGACCTAAAACTGACTGTTCTGACCAAGAAAACATGGCAAAAATTTAAACATACAACATAGCCATAAATTTCCTTAAGTGACGTTCCAAAAATCAAGTTGTACCAATCGCTAGCTTTTTTTTTCTCTTTCCATCTACATAAAACTTTTATGCTTTTATAAAAGAAAAAAGTAGATTAGTAAAACCCATGAATCATAATAAAAAAGTTTATGCTTTCATGAAAAATTTAGTAACAACTCTTCTGTAGAAAGTCGGCTATTGTAAGGAATAACGTGGAAATTTTTTCTCTAAATAAAAATTATAACGGCCAGGCATTTTCACGAACTTTGTGCAGTTTCTCATTGTATACAAGTTTTTATGACCTGTAGTAGGTCATTCCAGGGTACAAAAATTTTGACGAATAGCTCATAAAACTGTTAGATATTTAATCCGTCGACTATTTTTCTCTATCAATTTTTTATGATTTCGTAGAGGATTTCTATGGAGTGTCAAGAAAAAAGACATTACAACTAAAGTGCCTCAAACTCAGATACATTAAAAGCGATTTACTAGATGTCTATACAAAAATAATCAGTTAAACAAGCATGAATTGGATTAAACCTTCAATAAAAGAACTCTTTATCGAACATTTTCAAGCAGGCTTTTCAAATGGACCCTTATAAAAATTGTTACTTATTAAGGAAACCAATCATCAGAATACTTCAGAACAGTAAATTATTATGGCGATGCCTCCAAAATTATAGCTTAATGGGTTTGCAATTTCATTGTATAAAAACTGATAAACTCTCTGTTATTAATCTACATAGAAACCTATGTATGTAGCATGTATATTAATTACCATCAGCTGATATTTTTTTAATTTCATAAAAAAGCTTCACTTTAAGGAAGGAATCACAAACTCTTAATCTCTGAGGCATTCTTCCTTAATTCCACACAAAATAAAATCCAGCATAATAAAGTTCAATAAACCGCTGTAAATGCTTGAAAGCCAATTTAGGAGGTTTATCATCAATATTTTTTAGACCTGAAATGAACGAAGAATTATCTAGAAAAAGAAGATTCGGGGAACAACAAATTTCTTAAAAAGTATAGTTTATTTTAATTTTCTCTAAATACATACACAGAAAATCCCTAAAACTAGGGAAATTTTCCTAATCTGGCACCACTGTGTTTAACTAACTTATTTGTATGATAACAAATCTTTTAAAATTTGTACGTTTACGAAATATTTCAATGCCTTGGTTGGTATTAGCTTTAACATATACTCCTACTTGTTAAACAATCGCATATCAAGAATAAAGTAATTAAAGGTTCTTTTAACATAATGACGAATTGGTGAGATTCTATTTATGCAAACCAAAATAAACCCAAGAATAAATAGAACAAAATAGTCAGTAGGGAATATACTGATATTCAACATCTAGCAAGCTGTAAAAATTGTGCCAATAAATCTTCCAAGTTGGTTTAATACGCAAAGAATAATTTCGTAAAATTTGACTCGCCGAGATTTTTCAGTAATTTAGAGCTTGCACCTTGGATACAACATACAATCCCTACGAGGTACAGTACTCTCCGTTCCACTTCCAAAATTTACACAGACTAAGTAAGTTGTTACGAGTTGTTTTAACACATTTTTACAAGAAGTCTGCAAGTTCTTCTCGCTCAAATTGATGACGAAGAAAGTGACGAGTTTATCTTTGTCTCTGTCTACTTTTATTTTTCCTCGCAATACATTTAAATTTCCTTCAACCAATTTAAGATGGCTGTTACTAACTCTGTAACTCATAATGAAATCACTGTTGATGCACAACGAAACAAGGCTTTTAAAAAGGATGAAAAGAAATGAAGCTTGCTTCCGCAAATCATGGATAGTCACTAAACTTAGAACTTATATGCTATTTATTTCGGAAGCGGCAATAGATGTGCAAAAACAGGGCCGGCGCTAGGGGTGAGGCGGTGAGGCGACCGCCTCAGGCGGCATTTATCTTGGGGCGGCATTTTTTGAGTACGCGATATACTGCAAGCGATCAAAACGTGACCATCCACGGAAGTCTTTGAAAACAAATGTTGTGTCTAGTCGCATAACTTTGTATATAAACCCTAGCCGTTATGTTGCAATGTTGCAGAACATGAATTAATCTATTAATAGAGGATTCTTTTTCGTATTATTTTTTCATATTAATTCCTTTATGGTAGAATAGAACCTGATTTTCTATAAACAAATATACCTATGTAGTTGCAGCAGGGGCGGCTCGTCTTTAAGAGCTGCAGAACCACCAAAAATAAGATTATAAGTAATTAAAACAATAAATTATCTATTAATAAACTAGAATAATTCACAGCCTATCCTCGCGCTTTTTTAATGTTAATCCTATGTAAATTGTTGAACCAGTCAGCAAAATGAATATTTTAATATAAAGCCGTTATGCAACGTTCACTAAACAGCTGTCTTATTTTGTTGTGTTCGTGTTGCGTTCGAAAATCTGCTTGTTTGGAAGACATCGCCGCGTTACGATGGGGCCCGAAGTAAAAATTAAGGGTAACATTAACGTAGAAAGGAGCTGCATGTGATGCAGCTCAAATTGTTAATATGCTACATTTTAAACGGGGTGTTATAGTATTTTGACTGACTAATTCGTGAATTTTTTTTTGTACGATTATGCTTACAAACAGTCCTATAATGGATGCTATATTTAAATTAAAGGAAAATAAGTTCCGTAAAAGCTTATAAAATACACTTTCATAACTCATAAGGGTATACATTTAAGGATTTAAGGGATAACATTTTTAAGGATTGACTGTCATTGTAATAGGAAAAATGTTTTATTTTATTTTCCCTATGTGTTATTATTATTATTACTTCTTTTTAATGCAGAACACCCAAAAATATTGTATACGAGCAGCCCCTGAGTTGCAGTAACTATAACACAAGATTTTGCCATGCGGTGGTATCAAAAATGTATGTATGTGTGTATTATCTGCAATCTCTTATACCTTTCGGCGTCGAGGCTAGTGCGTTAACGTATGAGGTTCTACGGGTGCAATGCACAACTCGGCCCGTCTCTATGGGTGACGTGGTTGATGCGCCGTTTAATACTTACATACTGCACCATGTGTATAGTGTTAGTGTGTGTTTTGTGTAGGACTTTGTTACTCTACGTCGTAGGTCTTTATTCGGAGGAGAGCGTCGTTGATTTGGTGCCCAACGACGAATGGTCACCAGAGCTCGATACCGACCTCCAGACTGCAGGTCTGGAGATTCAAACCAAAGACTAGCGTAACACTAGCCCGACGCTATACCACTGCGCCACACTAGCTTGTTGGTGTTAAAAATAATTTAGTTATTTATTTTTCAATTATTTATTAGATATCTGTCTAAATTCTGTCCACGAAAGATTTACTCAAACACATAGACATCTATTTGAGTTTTTATATGACAATCAGTCCTTAAGATTTACATATAGCACTGCCGGATGATCTAGAACTTTTAAATCTACATAGCGAACTGTTAATTATGAGAAATATATTAGATAAAGGTGTGACACCACTGAATGTTTTAAATTATATCTATAGCCCTAAACTATTAGAACATTTTTCAAATGTTTTTGTGTCATTGAGAATTCTGCTAACTCTCCCTGTATAGGTTGCTAGTGGAGAAAGATGTTTCTCTAAATTAAAATTAACTAAAAATTATTTAGTTCAACAATGGCACAGAAGAGGTTAACAGAATTAGCAATATTGTCCATTTAATCTAATCTAGCGTCAAACTTGAATATGTATGATACCTATAATTGATAATTTTGCTAAAGACAAATCTCGCAAAGTTCTTTTGAAATAAATCATGTACATTCAACGTTTATTTTTAAAATTGCATGTTCTTTAATTTTATTGTATTGTTTCGTTTTACCTACAATACAATAAATTATGTTTTCTTTTGAGATGTATTTGTCTCAACCAAAAGGGCGGCAAAAATTTTGCTCGCCTCAGGCGACCATATTTGACGCGCCGGCCCTGTGCAAAAAGTAATTAATTTACTTGTTCTGTATTATTCTAATATATTCTTTATTACTTTGGAACTAAATAAGGCATAAAAAAAACAGATTTTTCAAAGAAATTCGTCTGTTCTAAACGCTATAGCTGAGGCCAAAGCAAAATCGAAACAACTACCACAATAATTGATTTAATAAAGAATTTCACAAGAAACTTCCTTTTTTATTGTCAATTAAAATTACAAATACTGAATTTATAAATAGTCATTGAACTTATAATAATTTAGGTAAATTCTGAATTTGTTTGAAGAACATTTATTGCCAAAAAAGGATAAAGGTTCTTTGTAATGTCGAGTAACACCTGCATTTTGTTTGCAAGACAACATTTTGTTTATTTTTAAAGTTAGCAAACCAAGAAATTTATGAAAGTACTTATATTTTATGTTTATTTATGAGCAGCAAGTTTAATCAAACAAATGCAGAAATGCAACGTTTATAAACTGCAAGTAGCGGCAACGAAAACACATTTCGTGTGTGAAAGTATCACGACCATAAATAATAAAATCCAACAACTAAAGAGAGTGTACCCATTGTTCATCATCTGTAAGGTCGTGCTTATGCAAACTATGGATATTAAATGTTTTAAATCAAAGAGCGTGCACAAAGGACATAACTTTTAAATATATAGCAGTAATTTTACATTTATCTAGTAATTGATAGTCTCCGCGCCAATAAGCCCCGGGCAAAATGTTGTTCGGTGGAAAAATAGCGTTCGAAACAAGGCCAATAATGGCAGTAGCATCGGTCGTAATGCAGCTCGTCGAGATCGTAATTATAGATGTTTTACATGAAATGCCGCATCAAATCTGTAACACTAGCCAGAAGCCATTTGTCAAGCAAATGCCCGTTAAATTATACACGCCAACTTGGTACACCAGTCAATGGAAATTCATAATTTTTTGTCTTTGCGTCGTTTAAGATTTTTTCCGCGAACTTAAAATAACACAAGCGTGAAAAACAGTGAGCAGAACACGCTTTATTGAGAATAAAACCTTAAAACTTATTCAAATCAGAGCGTAGGTTCAAACTGGTGGTCATTTTATAGGTGTTTTCTTTTCACCTACGTTCCTGCACTAAAAAAGCGAGACCTCTTTCTATATTTGTTAAATGATGACAAAGAGGCGTTACTCGGAAATGCCACCGATTGGAATTCGTGAAGCGAGTGATGTAATAAAACTAGTAAGAACTATTTTCTACATGTCATCTAACAGGTGATTCAGTCTTAAACTTGTGTTACAGGTACATTCTGCATTCAATTACCTTTCTGAAAGTAACCTTTATTTGATTTTGTTTTCGAAACGGACACCTTCTGAAAAAAGAAACGTTCCAACGGTTGTTAATCGTGTAATTTTCTAGCAAACGTAGGTTCGAACGTGCCATTAATGGAAACGATGACACTTAATAAAAGATTAACAAAAAAATATCTTCGCTCGATTTTATTGTTTAATGAGTGCGAGTTGAGTAACCTGCAGAGGCCGCTTGGAAACTTGGAGAAATATAAATTATTTACAGGCTACTTTACGCCCAACAGAAAAAAGGAAAAACTATTTTTATCCTTGATATATTAAAAGATATACAATACCTTTTGTATAATCAAGGTGGAACTATCTGTTTTTGGAATTACAGTTAAAAACGAAACGATTAAAATCGGTTTAACCAGATAACCTTACTAAAGACTAAAGACAAAAGAATTAAAACTTATTATTTAAGGGGAACAGTTGTATTGACAATAAATTTTATATCATAATTAAACAAATTAAGAAAACCTTTTATAGATGCAGGATTACAAACTGCATTTGAAGTATTAGTAGGTATATAAATTCCTGTTCACTGCGGTAACTTTGAAGAAGTATTTGCACAGAATGAAAAAACTAATTTTGCTAAAACGTATGTTGTAAATCATTTTTTACTTGCATAATCATGATTTTGACATTACATAAATCTAACTGAAGATTGAGTAAGAACGTTGCACATTTGTTTAGAAAATATTTTCATCTCAAAGTGTAAATCGCCACAAACAAAAAACGCGTTACCAGAAAAATGTGACAACGCGGCCCTTAAAATTAAGTACATCTATTAAAAAAAATACTTTTTTGTGCAGCCGGACGCGAAGTGGTCATTTCGCGTACGCAATACAGGACGCGAAATCCGATTTCGCGGCCTTACCCTTAGTAACGGCCGTTAAACTAAACGTCACTTATTTGACACATGAGAGTTGACATATGAAAATGTCAGTTTTATTATGTATTTTTTACGGCTGCACAAAAAATGTTGTGTATACTTCGGCCGCGAAATTCTTTAGCGCCCTCGAGATTGTCTTGCCTCGGCCGCAAGCGGCCTCGGCGACAATTTTTCTCTCGGTACGCTAAAATGGAATTTCGCGGCCTTAGCATACAAATAACTATAAAAGAATCAAACAATTAAACATGTTTTGTGGTTTTAATAAAATTAATAGTCTTTTAAAACGTGTGCAAACTTTTAAGGTTTGCAGTCTTATCTATTATTGAGATCTCTCCATTATATAACGCATTGTATACACACCTGGAGGAATAACAAAAATATAAATATAAATAATATAAAACATAAACATAAATTATAACTTTATTGGTTTTCTAACGGTCTAAACAACAGGAATGTTCTAGAAAACCTAAAATTCAAGTAACCTCCAGATATTGAAGATAACATAAATGTTTTCGAAACACCCTGCATAAGAAGGAATCCGCAACATTTGTTTATTCGGCGAAATCTATCAAATATATATACGAAAACGAGGAAATTTCCTTCAATCAAAAATCCTAAAAATATTTCAAGAACATCTAAAACTTCCAAGTAATTAATAATGTATAAAGAAATTTCTTATCTCATTTACTAATTAATTTACATCACAAGGGGATGATCTACTTTTACCAAAATTCTGTGAAACTTATAGAAGTTCATAAATTCTTGAGAAGCAAAACTTAAGTTTTTGGAACTTCAAAGGCATTATAAATTTACAAAGGATTTTCAGTTCTGCTTAGGCAGTTTTAGTTAATCTCCAAAGGTTTCTGCATATATCAAACAATATTGGCTTAAAGGTTGTTCTATAAATGTTTGAAAAATACGAAGAAGTTTGGGAAACATTGGAAGGATTTTCAGCTATTCCCGAAGAATCTTTCAATAATCTCCGAGAACTTCTGCATACAACAAAATAAAAAGTATTAACTAGAGAAAGTTCCATAAATTCTTGAACAGCTGGAAGAAGTTTTGAGAACTTAAAAAGCTGCTTTGGATAAAACAAATATACAGGGTGTCCGGATTTCGTAGGGACAACATGGGTAACTTTTGTATTTGAAGAGATAGAGAGATGGTTAAATTAGCAAAAAGGTGCAGGTTCGAAAGCTCATTAAGAATCCATTTTCAAATTTGACTTGTCATGGCCCGCTTGTTTAAAATTTAGAAAAAACCAAAATCTCCTAATTTTTTATTTGCCGTAACTTTTTTGTTACTTAAGATATTGAGATGCGGTTTGAACTAATTTGCATGGTAATTTAAATACTTTTCTTTGCACTTAATACAACCAATTTCATTTGTGCAAATTTTTAGTAATCTAACCTAACCTCAAAATTTTAAATTGGTACCATGCAATTTTTATTGCCCTTTTAAGAGAGAATTTTTTTCTGAATGCAATGATGTATCACATGATATGTAAACTTCTTCAAAATTTTGAAAAACTGAGCTTATTCTTTTTACGGGCAGAAATGTATGGACAAAAGATAGTATACAGATATATAAGGAAAACATGGAAAAGATAAGTTTTGACAAATAAGGAGCAGACGAAGCAATGGATGAACTTATACAGAAGATAAAAAATGACAGTTAAAGAACAAAATATAATACGAAAATGGAAAACTGGAAGAAATAATTGGTGGGAAAAAGAATGCAAGAAAAGAGAAAAGTCACGTACACGGGCAATGTACTGTGACATTCGATACCTCACACGTGCTCCTATGTAAGTCGACATTTTCCACGATCATATTGAGAGAAGGGAATCAATTTTTTGTATAAATACTAAGCGAAAATACATTAAATGGATGGTTTATATCCGGCCATCAAAGAAGCAGTATGTACGACAGAATTGACACGTTTCAAGACGATGTTCCAGTAATATACATGTATGTTTTAATTCCGGTAAAATACTTGTATGAATTATTTAAATTCGTTTTATGGACTTAGCCGTTTTAAATAGGTATAATCAAAACTTAGAATAATTTACAGCACTTCACTTTGAATCAGGACTTAGAGTAACTTGTAGCATTTTGTAAAACTAAAGCACAGATATGAAATACATGATGTTAGTTGACTTTGAATAAAAACCTCTGGTAAAAAGCCAAGCAAAGATTCAAGTGGCGCCGTTGGTCAAAGACTCTACCTAAATATTAAAGTAACTTATTTATATTCATTTCTAACAATAAACCAACCAAAGGAAACGTTTTAGTTTAACGAAGCTTAAATAAAGTTCGACTCCTTAAGAATCTATAACACGAGCTTTACCAGTAATGATGTTTATAAAGAACATAACACAGAAAACAAATGTGAATGAACAGACAATGCACTCGGTAAATTAAGAGGCAGTTACAAAGAAAATAGGTAAAATGAGTTGATATGAATATGTTTATAATAAAGACATATCAAAAGGAATGGAGGTAAGAAGAACTGGTAAAAGCAGAATAGGAAGATCTAGAGGGAATAGATGATCTAGGCAGAGAGATTAATCCTATAGAGAGGAGATAAAATTATTAGCATCGAAAGCCATCGAAATATTGAATTTGAAACACATAAGCAAAGCACATTCGAAATCCCTGCAGGGCAACTGGATTACAGAAGAAGCAAAAAAAATAAAAGAAGAAGTAAAAAGGACGACGAAGACTGAAAAAAGAAGCAGAATTGGAGGCAAAGGAAAAAAGTGGTCGAGAAGAGGAAGAACAAGGGAAAAAATCAAGTAAAATCTTCATATGTGCTTCAAAAATGTTTGTTAAATCCACTACCCTTGCCAATTGCTGGAGTTGTCGAGTGGTTAAGCCATTCGACCACAGCGTGGACGGTCTCGGGATCAAACCAGTAAGTGGCCTACCCAGTCACTGAAAATAATTGGGAAGCGAAACATAGTGGTGGAATAGGGAAGGTAGGCGGTTGTTGAAGGCGGGGTGCTTACCACATCACCCCGTACGCATAGCGTGCGGGATAACCGGGTATAAAAAGCGATTTTAGGAGACCTTAATGTTGTCGGCCATACTCCCTCGCGGAGTGCAATAGCAATACCTCGCCACATACATAAAATCATATTTTTTACAAATTTCATGAATTCTTGAAAAACAAAAAGCCTTATTGGGAATTTAGAAGACATTCGAAATTTAAGAAAATCTTTAGCTGCGTTTCATTGATCTCTGCATATACAAATCGTATCTACTTTCTTTACAGAAGACATGAATAAAAATAATGTGTTTACAGAATGTGAAGAAGAATTTGCGAAAATAAAGGACAATAAAAACTTCTGTGGAAGTTTAAAAACAAATACGAGCTCCTGGAAAAAATGATTCACTTATGATATTTCCGGAAATTTCAAGCAATAATCAATATTAAAGGCTGTCTCCCTTATGAACGCTGCGACATTTAGTTTCAACCCCAATTTTTGAAATAGACTTCCTTCCACTAATAAATTATAAAAATTATTTAAAATTCTCCATATTTAATCAAATGTTTGTATTATAGTTTGCCCCCAAAAATAAATAAATTTGAAATTGATTTTTTCAGAACACTTTTAGGAATCGCGATAATGAAGTCCTCATGTAATATTCATTAATTTTTCGTGCAATTCACGTTTCTACAGTAATTAATTAATCTATAAATATTCGCCATTCGTAGAATTGTTTACCTACCACTAACCTAAAAGGCTGCCATAAATTCACGGAAATTTTTATATTAAAAATGCCTGAAAAATCAAGGGCGGAATAAATTAATCCTTGATTAATAACAATCGTTGTATTTTTCATAAAAGTTTTACTAAAAAAAATACTGTTTTAGTTAGCAATAAAAGCTTAACCTTTACTTTATATGATTGACGGTGCTATCTGAGTTTGAAAATTTAATTTGTTCGTTCAAAGTAATAGCAACGGTAATAGTGTAAAATTCTGGTAATTCCTACAAACATTTGGCCTATTTCCACACTTTGACTTTCGGTACCTATGACCTATCCGAATACTGATTCGCCACATATCTATTTATTAACTGACACATCCGATTACCAATTTATGCCAATCGATTCACCAAAAAATCACTACAGTTTCGTTACCAATAAAAATGTATTTATTGGCCGCATTATACCAAGTGATCAACGGAATTTATAATTAGATCAGGCTGTGATATTTACCATGAAATTGGCAACACAGGCTTGCAGCTTGTAATTAAAATTTTTAAGTGTCAGAAATGAGAAGTGTCCAACCACACAGTACAAAATAGCACCAATCACAGCCTCCTCTAATTATGAATTCCGTTGATCACCTGGTACTTTTGAAGCACTGAAACTTCAATTTCTAAATAATTTCTGAATAATTTAAAAATTGTAGAGAATATGTTTGTGATGTAAATTTAAATGTTTGCAGCAAGATGAACGGTTTCTAGTTTATCAATTTCCTTAAATGGCATAACTACTTCTAAAGGTTTATTATACAAAACACGAACAAAACTAAGATAGTTCCGCACGGGTGCATGAAGTTTTCTCAACATAAACTCGAGCAGAACTTAAAAATTACTGCTTTTACCTCTAAAATCCCGATAATGCCAGAACTGTATGTGAGCTATCAGTCTTAAGGCATGCTATTCGTGTCTAGAAGCTAAAACCATTAGGACTCACGCTATTTATTTAAAATTCCGATGTTTATACACGTAGGTGTTGAACAGATCACCGTAATATAATACACTTGTACGGTTTTTTCGTCATGGGAACTCTAATCGGTTGGAAATCGAGAAATTCGACACCCCGATAGTCGAAAGGTGTCAACGTATAAAAAAAAAAGGAATTAACATCTAAAAGGCACTTACAATTCAGTAAATTCTTCCAACTTCCACTGAGAACTTTGATGTACTTATTGATGGTCATAGGAGCGAACGAGCCCTTCTTATCGAGATTTCCATCCGACTGACTCCTTACCAAAGGTACTTTCGCGGCACCTTTGCATCTACTTAAAGAATTGGTGTGGGAGAGTCTTCTGCATCCCTTATTCCCGATTACATTTACATTCTGCTTGTTTGCTTTCGCGTGATCGACGTCTTCAGACGTCACAGCCACGATTTCGTTTTCTTCAGCCGGATCACGAAAGCTGTGATAAGTGGAGGAGAGCAAACTCTGGCTGTGTTTGCGATGCCGATTATTCCCATTAGTCAGAAGGGATTTCTTGTTGGGCGGCAATGGTGGCGGGCCGAAACAAATTGTCGCCATTTTTATGCACAGATTCTATTGTTCTCTCGCACTAATGGCTTTTCGATTTTTCGTTCAGTTTCACGCAGATTTATTCCGTACACTCTTGTTTTTTCTTTTTCTTTATTTCACTGGATTGATTTAATTAATAGTTCACTTACGATAATTTAAATTGTAGTTAGATGCACTTCGTTAACTGCATTTGAATGCTTTAAGATTGGAAATTAGATTTGTTTTAATTTAGAACTTTGCAATTGATTATGAGGAAACCAACAGCTTGGAATTAAACAAACTTGTATCATACGATCAATAAAATTTCCTGCCTCGTGGGACATGCTTTAGGAATGTTCATTGTGAATCCTTGAGAATTTTTTCATAAATGCAACTGTCATAGCAACATTTTGAGATTGTGTAATCGAGTTCTTGTAGACTATGGTCTATAAGTTTCACCACAAATATTAGTGACTGAAACAGTTCTTTGTCATTCCCTCTTCAGTTTTAAAACGATAAAAGCATAACCTCAATATGTTGTGCACAAACTACGAAAATTGTCTTTAAATATGTGGAGGATTCACAATGACGTGTTTAAAGGCATAGCAGGGATGAAATTTTATTGGTCGTATGGTATCAAGAGTTGTTCAGTTTAAGACCGAAAAATTCAGTTGTAATCATTACTTTTTTAAGAATTCAATCTTATTCGTCAAAAATCTAGTAATTTCTTTTCATTGAACAGAAATGAGAAGCTTAAATTAAATATCGAAAAATCACAAAATCTTTATATTCAGAATTTATAGAAAGGGCAAGAATGTTGATTTACAGTTTAAATTTTATATACATTCAAAGATGTCAACGTAATTTCGTTACTTTACAACATAGGACTAAGAATGAAGTTAAATAAACTTCAGAGGCCTAAACAAAAAGTAGAAAACAAAGAGAAATGTGCGTTTAAAGAAGAAAAACTTATTAAACTCCCTTGTGTAGATTCCCATTTGTAATTTACATTTAAAGTAAAATTTTATTCTAAAACGGTTTCGACACGAAATTTGGGTTAAAAGTTAACTCTTTAATTTTACTTTTAACAATTGTAATTATACTTTTAAACAGGCAATTTAAAATGACTAAGTTGTATGTAACTCGGAATGATTTGCTGAGAAAATAAGAACATTGATCGTTTTAAATTTTCGCTAAAGATTTTACGATTTAATCCGTTTTCTGCGACTTTTTAGGTGTAATTAATTCAAATCGAAATTTATAAATAAAAATAAACTTTTTATATTATTTATATTATACCGAAGATTAGATTATTATTAATGAAATTAAATTAAAACAGATGATTTAATTAATTTACAACATTTGTTTTTGATTCAACGTCTACTTTGACCATAAAATCATCCTTTACACCACTGTAAGTGATGTTTTCGAAATATAATCAATTATAAAAGTAGGCATTGTTCTGTGTATGTTACTAACACAAATTCTGCCAATGAAATTACCGATGAAGCAAACTAGGTTTAGCAATTAAAATTTTCAGGAATCACCCATTTGGATTCAGCTTGTAAGTAATGGATGCTATATAAAAACCCTGGTTAACAGAACATTAATTCATATTTACGAAATTTAAGGCAAAATCTTTGGGATAATGATAATTTCCGAAAATATGCATTTCATGTTAAATTTCTTCAAAGCCTTCAGCATTCCTTCATCTCGTCTCATCTCATCTCAACACCTAATAATTGTGAACATGAAAAGATAAGATAAAGTGAAATAGATGGGCAGTGAAAAAAGTGGGATTTTGCTTTAACAAACTTTATTTCCTTCAAGATTTTGGCCACGAGCAATGGAAAATACGATTTTTTTCAAAACTAACTGAAATTTACTAGAATTTTCATTATAAACTTAATAAAACATTAATTCAATTTACTCAATTAAAATAAAAATCCTAAAAGCTCTTCTTTTCTATCAAGCTCTGCTTATTTTCTTACTATTTTTACCACGTTTTATAACTTAACAATTTTAAACATAACCTAGCAGTACGTTTACACAACTCCTTCTCGTTGCTTTCTCATAAAATATTCAAATAAAAATCGAAGCTTATGATAACAAATAAACTCCAACAAGGGTTATTTAGATGCCCTCGAGGTATATCTGGTTCCTATAATGGAATAATATCGAAATTTACCTAAGTTTGTTCATCCATAAACGTTCAGTTTCGTAATCATAACCTGTTGAACACGATGAAAACAATAAATATTTATGACCCCAACCCATTTACAAAACGAAATAGTGGTGTTATAACATCAATTCGACTTTATTGTCATGTAAATGCGTTTTCAAACCCTTTCATATTAGACCTACGAGCGCCCTGGGATATCGAATTATTTAAACAATACACCGTTACAGAATTACAAAATTAAATATCAGGTTTCGTTTTTGGGAATTCATCAGGTCGAAGACCACACATGTGGATCCCGTATCTAACATCGATTGTTTTTTGTGACGTAATAAAACGGTGTTGCAGTAAATGCCGGTTGTATTTTAAGCGCCGTGCGAGTGTGTAATATTTTGAAAAGCGCAATTAGCACAATGAACATCGTAATTCGTAATACCAACTGGTGTAGGTGCCATTTCCTGGTATTTAGAATAAGACTGACAAATTATAAGCCATACAAACAAACGTAGGAGTGAACGTGTAGACGGGGCTTTTAGTTAATTCAACAAGCATGTTAATAGAATTTTTCTGGCAGGATAATAAATATCGGTAAAGTATATGAAATATATTTATATGGTTATCGTCCTTTACAAATTGTTAACCTTTTAATCTGAACTATATAAATCCAGAAAACCAACGAGCATAAGTTTTCGCAGATTTATTCCTCGACAGCTGTCGGAATATTTGCATAATAAAACAATTTTTTACACCCACCAAATATGAATTAGAACTAAATATATGGAAAAAGATCGTTCAAAAGTTAATAGAAACAAATTAATTTGACGGTTTTATCTTGATCTTAAAAACTGAAACTGATAGTTATCTCAAAACTGTTATTTGAAACCGAATTAAACACGTTCAGTGTTGTCCTTCGACGCCTACGACTAATTTTTTCAGGTGAACCGAAACCTTGCTAACATCTTACAGAAACTAAAGTGGAAAGTGTTAGCGCCGGAAATAAACAAAGCAGATGCCGAATTAACATTTGAACCTTGAGATTTTACAACATCCTACTATTAGGGGGCGTGCTTAATATATGGAAAATCAAGGGTCTGATTTTAAAATAAATTCTAAAAATTAGATTCAATCACATGGTGATGGGTTGCAAATCCTTTATGTTCCTGGAACTTGGACCAAATACAAACACAGTCGTTGTGTAAACAAAAACCCAACAAAATGGAAAGCCCACTAAAAAAATTAAATGAAATTAATAAATCTAGAAACAGGCAAAAACTGTGTTGAAAATGTTCGAATTTAAAAACAAATACAAAAAAAATTGGAAAGGGTTCTAAAGCTTGGAGACACCCCAGAAATGGGGACAAATAAATAAGATATCCGAACATTAACTTCGTAACATATCCGAAGGATAAACGAGCTTCAGGTGTTCGAAATTTCACATCGAAAATAAAAGTTCCCAACCATAATTGGCAATTTTATTGCTTTCATTGCAAATTTACTTTGTAAACCTGTCAAACAAATTGTACCAATTTTAAAATTCACCAATATAAATACAGGCGTTAAAGGCAGAAACCTATTCCCAACAACTTAATATACCTTGTTACCTTGCGAAACTTCTGTTTTGCTTCTAGTTATACAACTGTTAGCAAAATTACAGGGTTCGAATTCACATCTCTCAGTAAAAATATAGTATTTTAGTGGCAATTTTCTTTTGGAAATTATACACCAAGTTAAAACAAACCATCTGTTTCTTTTAACAAGTTACTTAAACACACCTTTAACTACGTCACAAAAATAAAATTACTACGAAAACTAAAACTTAACAAAAATAAAAATCGAATTTAATTTAACCAAACAAGCAACACTTTTTAATTAAACAGCCAAATTCAACTGATTAAGATCCGAACTAAATCTAAACGAAAAATATGCAAATTTAAATGAAACCTTGACCAACATAAAAGTAAAAAAAATTAGTCGCCTACGCAAGTAAAGAAATCAAGAATTCTTCCACTTAAGAAGCGGAACCGTACGTGCTCTAAATAAATACTCTAAAATATCAGCGGGCGGATTAAATATTTTAATTGTAATAAATCACGGAAACACCTAAAACAAACCCAACATATTCAAATAAAAAGATACGAATCTAACCGGGTGAAAATATTAAAGGCTGCATGTTTTAACGGCTGAAATTTTGTATTTTTAAAAAGGGCACGAAAAATTTAATTCTCAATGTTAAAATTACCATTGTGAAGTAATAATTTCAGTAAGAATAGGGAGTTCATACGAAAGTTGGTGAATAAATTTCAGAAACTATAGATTAAAAATAAATCGAGGAATATTTAGTTACTTCAATAGGTTGCTTATAATAAATTAATGTAAATGTGTCATGGCTTTTTTGGGGAAATTTTCAGACTTTGAGGTAGGTTAGGCTTCCAAAATTTGCTTGATATAACTTCTCGTCTGTCCATAAAATGTGTCAGAAATTGGGTAAAATGAATTGATAAAATAAGCTCGTCATAAAAATCAATTCAACAAAAGGCTTTGCAAAGCTCAAATTTTAATGAAAGGAGACAGATTAAAAATTAATAAATGATTACTTAAACAAATAAATTATGCGTTCAATTGAAGACCTAACCTTACACTTTTAACAAAAAAATTTATGGTTAGATTCAATTACAACATTTTTTAACGCAGAAAGATGATCTTGGAAAAGGCTAATTAAAAGCATACCTTCATCTCGTACTTTTTACATCTTCAATTTCAAAATTGCATAAAACTTTTTTCCACCACGATATTTTCAGCTTAAACTTACTTTTGCAAAGCAATTCAATTTTGTGATTGAAAATTGTGACCATTTTATGGCCATGTGATTTCAGTTACTTACTTAAACAGAAATATTTTCTAAATGACTTCTAACCGACTCACCTGAAACTGTGTAGCTTGAACTACGTAAGCGTAATTTAACGCTAGGTTTCGTGCCCACCCTAATTTAATTCTTTTACAGAGTTTAAATTCCATTTATATCAATCACTTAAAAAAAAATCGTTCCCTCGTATATCAGCTTTTTTATTTTTCTAGCAATTAAAATCGTCGGAGTTACAAGCATGTAATCAAGTTAAACATCAATTAAAAAATAACAAGAAAAGTAATCCCCCCAATTTTCACACACTAACACCGATATTTCGTTATACTCCAAGTGTGGTCCAAATAATTAACTCGATCATTCCGTTGTAATTACCGGATACGTATTATTTGTATCAAGTTAAGACATGCAAGGGCATTACTTGCTCGTAACACGCAAGCATCTTATCAAAATTGGCCGCCATTAGAAATCTGTCATAATAACGGGGTTAATATACGTTCTGTAATAAATTAAAACCCTCCATTTTGTACATTCAGGGCAAGCTACCGATGTGGATGATTTATTATCAGACAGAGGGATTATTAGAATCCCGGAGAAACTCCATTAGTCAATATGTGATATTTATTATTTACAGAGCAAGACATTTTCAGGACGCTGTTTATCTTTTAACCGCTGCCATGTATCATAATCTCGAGTCATCTCTCGATCGGAAACACAAGTTATATACTTCCCATATTTGCATAGCACTCCCTGATATATCCACATATAGAATCCAGTGGTTAAATATAAATATTTACAACCGCGATAAAGAAGTTCACCAAGTTCACAAGCCTGGGTGCTGGCTGTCGTTAATTCTGATTTACTTCACAGGCGAAACAAACGTACGTAGAAATCGCCAGTCTTTGAGGTTTTCAAAATTTAAGGGTTCGTAACTTTAATCCAATTAAGTAAGAAGATACCGGATTTCCATCGTTTCCTTTTAAAATTAAGATCGAATTACGACGAAAATGTTCGCTATCTTATTTCGGAAACTAAATTTAGTCCCCTAAATTAAGCACGTGTTTCGAAGTTAAGTTCAACAGGGTTGAATTTTTTATCAAAGACTTTAAGCTGTTTATATACACGAAGATGTTTAATGATCGGTATTTTAACAACACCAGATATTTTTGAGGGTAATTTATGTCGCTATTACGATTCGGATGGGGAACTTGTGATTTGTATAGGCGTCGTTAAATATGAGAAAGTCGGTGATCCCCCCAAAAGCCAAGGGATCGTAACTTTAAATGAATACTTCTGGCAGTTGAAATTAACATGAAATCTTTACGCTTGTGCACCTAAATTACAAACGTGCTAGAGGCGTGCTCTTCCCCTTATAACTTTCAGAGTCTCTCCAAGATTAAAACTTCCTCGGTGGAAGATTAAGCCTGTTTTATTATTGTATTACGGTTTTTCTTAAAAATCCTCGTGTTTACCTTTTATGAATTTTTTATTGGCGTACGTTTAACTTAAACAGATAATTTCTAAAAGAAAAATAACAAATAATTGAGGCAAAATACTATATACATTTTGTAAATCTTAAGATAACTATAACCCCTCCTCGATTTTCAAAGTTAGCACAGCTAAACGACTGTTATACTTAATGAAAACGATAATTACGTAAAACAAGCCCACCAGAAAACCCTTTCGAGCATATTATTACGATAACTAATTGCCAATAAAGTTCTTCTGAATTTAATCAATGTTTACGAATAAAATGAGTAAACTCACACATTCTATATTATAAAATTGCTAAACAATTGATTAACTGAACGAAATCGATTTTAGTATCAACGTTTCTAATGGATTTTCTATACAATTTATAAAGAATGCCATTCTATTTTCCAACAATACAAACATTAAAAAAAAGTTATCAAAAATTGCTAACTGTTAATTTTTTTAATCGCTTAAATAGAAGAAACTGAACAATCTTGCAGAATGATTTAACTTTATCGTAGTAAAATTCTTCAACAACTACATAATTATTTCCGTAAACCTTAATGAAAGTCTTAAAAAGCATTCACAGCAAAGCTGTACGAGAGAATAAAACTCATTGTTTTTCTAAAATTACCAGTAAAATCCCCTGGAACTTGCAGCGTTTGAATCGAAAACTGATTTTCCGAATCACTGAGTCATTCACAATAAAAATAGACACCTTGCGGCTGCAACTTGCGACAGCATGAAATTCAATTTAAATATGCTAATGCGAAAGAAACTCGTCATTGTACAGGGTGACATATAGGAAACGGACGTTTTTCAAATGAAAGTATCTCAGTTGTTTTTGATGAGAAAATTTATTTTATTGTACAAAATGAAAGATTACAATCTACCATTTCATGTGACATAGTTATTTATGAAAAATTATGTCACTTAAGTGGCGGCCGTCCTCTTGGATGCACACTTCAAGTCTGTGCCTAAAGCTATCCATAACTTTGGCCAAAAGCTGGCTTGTCCTCCTGTGATTTTTTTCTGTGGGGGTACTTAAAAGAGCGTGTTTATGTTCACAAACCCCGAACTTTATTGGAGTTGAAAAATTCCATTACAGAAGAGGTACAGTTGATTCGACCACAGCTTTTGGCCAAAGTTATGGATAGCTTTAGGCACAGACTTGAAGTGTGCATCCAAGAGGACGGCCGCCACTTAAGTCACATAATTTTTCATAAATAACTATGTCACATGAAATGGTAGATTGTAATCTTTCATTTTGTACAATAAAATAAATTTTCTCATCAAAAACAACTGAGATACTTTCATTTGAAAAACGTCCGTTTCCTATATGTCACCCTGTATATGAAATTTTTCTTATTTCTTTATTGTAATTCCTAATTTGTCCCTGTTACGATAAAGAAAAAAAATCTTCAAATTTTATAAAACTGAACGCTTATGGGTACCGTGTAGGTGATCAGGTCCTTCCCATGCATATATTTTAAAAAGAAGTTCTCGCATATATTTTTTAGATATAAAATGGGATTTATTTTATTTATGTTTACAGGTTTCATTAACGTTGGTGTTAGGTTTTTAGGCGCGGTACTTGTTGTGTTTTCAAATTCAAATAAATCGTTTTAAACAGAAATTGATACAGTAGCTAGTTCACAGGTTCCACTTTAAAAAACAATATGGGACAGTCATCGAGCGAAATGTCACACTGGAACGGAAATACCAACTTTATAGAAAGGTTACGATATAAAATTATCATTAGGGGCTCGCTCTTCGTCAATATTTTGATAGTTCGAAGTAATTTTTGTTTGAATTTGAGGTCATATTTGAATTGTTAAAAAAATGTCCATGGGTTTTATAAAATTCGTTTGATTAGTAGCAGGTCACGGGCCTGATAATCTGATGAACACTTCCAACTACCCATTTCAATGAAAACTTTTTATAGAACTATAACAAATTCAGTTGGATGAATCGTCGACAACATGAAAAAATTTTGCAATCGAGTTTGAACCGTTCGTTCTACCTGCGGTATGTATTAATTTAGTGTGAAAATGTTAGCATCTTTGTGTACGTGACAAACAATAATTGCAGAACCTAGGTGTAAAATTCGCGAGTTTATGGTAGTAATTCCAGCCACTGGTTTCCAGCACAAAGGGAATCAAAGGAGGACGTTAGGGTCAAGGTGGTTATCTCTGAAAATTACCATCTTGGGATGCACGTGCAAAAAAACGATGCAAAGAAAACCTCAACGACCGCAATAAACTTCATCAATTATCACATACAAACTTGTATATTTCGAGAATACGAGTAGTTTTTAACAACTTTCACAGCAACATGCAGACCACCTACGCTGCCACCAAAACGAACACGAGTTAACAAGAACTCACGCGAAATCCACTTCATTACGGGTACCAAACAATAAAACCACCCGAAATACACATTGGAAAGCCACGAAAAATCGACAGGAGCTTTTTGCGGCCTAATTGGCTGCCCTAGTCCGAAGGGTGCGAACAAAAGCAGAGACGGGGGTGCGCTAATCGCGATTTGAACGATCATGTGCGCTGTAGACGACTGCAGTAAAATGTAGCCCGACCTAAGATATGAGTGGTATCCCGAATCCCACGTGAACTGCAAGCAACAAGACGAATACTCGAAGAATTCGCCCACCTGCTTCTCTCTCTTGAACACGCGCTATCCTTCGGCTCCCTACCCATTAAAAACCCAATGACCACGGGCTGCGCCGCCGACAGTTCGCCGTTTTGCATGTCCACGCTTTGATAACGACATAACTAACTAGCATTTTGCACTTTGTGTCCGTGATTGAAGACCCTGGGAGTGCGTTTTCTGCACTGGCGACTACCATGCCCACGCTCACCACCGTGACAAGTTCTTCGATACAGCAATTTCAATTAGATCGGATATAAAATATATAAGAAACACCTCGCATACCAAGACCTGTAATAAAGTAATATCTCTTTTTATAAACTACATACGTAGAGACACAAACATGTGGGCGGCACATGCTATGATTGCCTGTCACATTGCAAATAACAACAGCTAAGCAAGGGTGCTTGTAAACGCCAATACTAAACGAAATCATATGCGAAGATACCGCTTGTACCACTACAACACTAAAGAACAATACTAGTAGCACTTCACATTTAAGAAACACCCCCATGAGAAAAATCCTGAAATTCATACAATTACCTGACGACTACATTGGCTTAGAAAAACCTGAGTAAAACTGGCTTCCAACGTTTAGAAACAAAATTTACAAATTACTCTAATGGAGTTAGTAGAAGCAACTACTTGAATACTACTGAATAACATCAAACGAGAACTAATAATTCAAATAAATACGCTTAGTAACCAGTAACCCTTTGCACCATACATCTTGACAGCAACCGTAACACTCATACACAGTGCCCCAACTTAGTCAAAACACAGAAAACCCCACTTTTCTTCTCTTTTTTCAGGTTTGAATGACTTTTCCTTCAAATCTGAAAAAGTTTTAAAAATTTCTCTGGAAAATGTATATCTACCAATGTATTAAAGTTCAACCAATGTTTCTTTCTTAACTTGCGGATGTTAGTGTTATGAATTAACTTTAGCCTTTTCAGCAACCGAAACGTAGGAAACCACTTTAATTAAGAACTAAAACAATTCAGTTTCAAGGAGACTCGAATTTCAACGTTGCTTTACAGACATTTAATCCTTTTTTGTTCTACGGTTTATTATTATCATAGCTTCAACTCAGGTCAAACAAGCTTTCGAAGGGCAACAATTAAAACTTGCAGCATAACAATTAAGACTTTCAAGTGTTCTTTCTGTTATTAAAATAGTAAATTTTGGTATTACTATAATTACAATTACTATTTTTCTGCGGCGATTAGTTTTGTACCAAAACAAATGCTTAAAAGCTGAAATGAACATTTCTAACTCTGCTTTTATATACAGACTGTGCAAAGGGAAAACATTCCTATAAAAATATTATTATTTTTTAGCACTTTCAAGACTTCAGTTTTCGTCATACTTCTAAATAAATAATAAAGTCAATCCATTTTGCTTTCCCAAGCGTACTTCTATCACGATTTACCACACATCAACAACCCTTAAAAAAAGATTAAACTTAGTATGCTCAATATTTTACATCTAAAAATAAAAAGTAGTTTTCTTAACCTTCAAAATTTTATAAAACCCTAGACAGGAACAAAAAGAAATTAATAAAAAGGGCTAATTTTCGGAAGTTCAGCGGTTCTAACAAAGCTTTGGGAAATCGTACAAACTTGTAAAAAATCTAGCAAAGCTAGGGGGCAAAAAGTGTCGTTGCTTGAAATAATTTCCTTGATTAAGAAAATCCTCTTGTAAATCTGATAAGTCTCGTAAGGTTTCTCGAAATCTAAGGATCTCAGAAACTCAATGAACTGTTAGAAAAATTCAGAGAATTGTTTGTTGGATTTAAAATATTAACGCCAGACTTTGAAAGGTATGTCGCCATAAAATAAAAAAATATATAATATAAAAGGCACTAACAAACCTAAGGTAACCAAAAGAATTGAGATCATCCATGTTATCCGGATACTTGTAGTGGGTTGGGTAATAAAGAATAAAGGTGAACAACTAGAAGTCTTTCCCACTTGATATATTTAAAATTACAAAGTCAGCAAACCAGGTTTCATCTCATAGAGACATTATCAATGCTAAAAATAAATTACATTTACAAACTCAAAACCTAAGGTAGCTCTGTAAACTAGAAACCTCTAACCTAAATACCCACACATTTTAAGCTCAATACTGGATAAAACAAAAGCCGTTAGTACCTATAATACAACATTTTAATAAATTTAGACAGAAATACCAAAAAAGTTCCTCATGAAATCTCTAAATTAGACAATAAAAAACAAAATTCTTTAAATTGAATTTTAGGTAAAGTTAATTTTGTAGCAGCTTTGCAAATTAGTAATAATGACCGCAACTTCAGCAAACTCAATTCGACTGCCTGAAATTACATTACAGGGGTAACACACAACCCTAAAAAAATTACGAGTTCACCTCAAAGGACCCGACAAGAAGGATAGGTCGAACAAAAGCTCACTCGTGAAATCTTCCCAGTCTCATCATGATATCGTGATAAGAAAATTCGTCGCAATAAAAAACACTGCCTAGTTCGCTCGAGTGCAATTAACCAGGAGAAAAGAAGGTTTCTTTCTCCTTTGAAATCCTCTATTTATAGCTCGAAGCTAAATCTAAGGATTCTTTGAGAATGTTTACGGAATTGCAAGGAAAAAAATAATTAAATATTCAAGACGGAAACTAATGAGTGTTGATGGAAAATTTATAAGTGGATTAAAATCTCGAGATTAAATAAAAGCTGGAAGGAAAGTTCTTGAAATAAAGTTGTTCGAACGTGCCTGATCTGATAAAATGAGAAATTAATTTATTCGTGTTGTGCTTTTAGAACGATCAGGGTTTGTTTCTTTGAAAAATAGCACCTACGAAAATTCAGACGAAAAATCTTACAATCAGACCAATGCCGAAGCTACGCATTGAGTAAATTGAATTAAAAATGCTTTCTAATTTTACTTTACCTAATTAATTCATAAGTTGCAAAGATGTAGTTAAAAACGCAACGTTCATCAACAGATCGAATTATAAAAACAAACTACAAAAATCAAAACCCTAAAATTAAAATAAAAAAAAATCAAACATTAACATCGAATAAATAGTTTGACAACTAAAATTCCTAAGTATGGCAAATGTGGTCTTTAGAATTTGCTTTTAAAAGGCAGAAAAAATTTAAAACTTCAGACTAAAGATAACAAATTCAAGGCGAAATCAATTTAAAACAAACAATATTAAGACATGTAAACAGATGTGCAATAATCATTACTCAAAAAGATAACCAACATATAATATTACACGTCCTCTCCAGGCGTAATTTCTTAATTTGTCACATAAAAAACCGAAATTTGTTTGCATTTCGTGCAGATGCGGGTGCGGGAGACCAAAGTTATCCCATTACATGAACTGCTTGACACTAAGTGAAGACATAAATATTTAGTATATATTAATAAACACTTCCTCCTGTGGTTTTATAACGGATTTTATATTATCCAAGCGCAGTTCCACAACACTTTACTACTACGTTACTGACGTACTCGCGCAGGTTACAAACTAAAACTCGAGTCTGAATTACCACTATAAATTTTAACGGGTTTTTTACAATTTTTGTTGAAACTGCAACAGGAACAGACAACACACAAGACACAACGCACCTACTGTGTTACTAACTTAGAAATAAACCTCGATTATTCAAGGAATTACATTTTACGATGACGAAGAATTATGTCATCCAATTTAAAACAAATTGCATGTGATATTTGATGTTACTGTCGCAAATATTGAAAGCCAAAACAAGGACGAATTCCCCTATTTTAAAATTGTATTGTTAAAGAGTTTTCGCGACTTTTAAAAAGCACTTTGAAATTTTTCAGGAAAGATCAAGATACAAGGCGGAAATACCTCAATGAATTCAAGGAAAAAAGAAAAATCCTGAAAGTAAGGATAATTTTTTGTAATTTATTTCGTTAATTGGGTATATTGTATTTTAAAATCCTAGAGGAGTCCAGGGCATTTAAAATTAATTTAGCGTCATTCAAGCACCATCAAGAAAAATTGAAAATCTTGGAAATATGTAGAACCAAGCTGTATTTTCGTATTTTAATTGCTATTTTGATATTTTGCTTTTAAATTCTGAATATTTCAAGGACTTTGTAAAAGCATTTTGGAATCTTTTGTAACAACAGGAAAAAAGGAAATCCTGAAACTGAAACAAGCACAAATTGATATATTTTAAAGTTTTTCATATGGATATTTTTAAATCCAGAAGTATTTTGAAGTCTTTCAAAGCACATCAGAAAAATGGGAAAAATACTGAAACAGAATTCCAATGTGAATTAATTTTTTAATTCCTTGATATTTTGATATCTTCGCAACAGTAAAACAACACATTTTGTATTGTAGTTCATACTCGGAAATTTTATTTTAAAATTCTGAAAGATTTAAAAGAAAAAAGTATCTTAGAATCTTTCAAGAATATACGAAACTAATGGACTTTTTTGAATATTTTCGATATTTTATTATAAAATCGTAAAAAATCTTCAACAAATTGATTTCTGAAAGTACACGAAGGATAATTTTTTGTATTTTGGTTAATTCATATTTAAATCTTTTATTTCAAAATCCCAAAGGACTTCCACGTATTATGAAAAGTATTTCAGAACCTTTTTAGACATATGAAGAAAATATATGAAAAGTAAAACAAACCTGAATTTCCCTATTTGAAGTTTTTCGTTATGTTTTTGGTGTTTTATTGTAAAATTCTAGGCCACTTGAAGGGAATTATAAGGGCGTTTCAGCCCTTCGAAAAGCATTAGGGAAAAATTAAATTATGATAGTAAAACATTGATCAGTTTTCATATTTTAATGAATTTAATTTATATTTGAATATGTTATTCTACAATTCTGAAGAATTTAAAAAAATTTCCGAGAATTTTAAAGATAGATTTTGGAACCTTTCGAGGCCCACAAAAGCCTTAAAAGTAGAACTAAGGCAAATTTCGTATTTTGGTTCGTTTCTCCTTTGATATTCTAATTTCTAAATTTACAAAACTTATTTACAAAACTTTGCGCCCCTCATAGGACACCATTAAGAAGAGAAAGTAAAAAAGGATAATCTTTTATATTAATTCTTTCATAAGTATTTTGTTCTAAAATCCAGGAGGATTTCGATGAATTCAAAAGTATTTTAAAATCTCAGGCAAATATGTAAAAGTCCTGAAAGTAAAACAAAGGTGAATTTTCGTAATTTAATTCCTTTTATTTTGAATTTTGTTTTCAAATTCCAACGAACTTCAAGGAATTTATTTAAGCATTTTGTAAGTAATGGGAGAAGAAACGGAAAATGCTGTGAAGAAGAAAGTGATTAACTTTCGTTCAATATTCTTTTATGATTGAATATTTGGAGTATTTTGGAAATTTCCCAGCAAATCAGGAAAAATATTTGAAAGTAGAACAAACAAGAATTTTTATTATTTTAACTCTCATATTTAAATAAAATAAAATATTTTCAATTCCTAAAGGACTTATTAATGGAATTTAATGAAAGTATTTTGGCGTACTTCGTACATCAGCAAAAAGGAAAATCGTGAAAGTGAAAGGATACACCTCGTCCTGTTTTAGTTCATTCTTTCGTATTTGGATATTTTACTGTTAATAGCCTGGAGAATTTTAAGGAATTTGAAAGAGTCCTTTAGGATCTTTTACATATCAAGATAAAAAATGAAACTTCTGAAAGCAAAATTTTCGTACTTTATTATCTTCAGAGTTTGATAGTTTATTTTCAAATTCTAAGAGATCTCAGAGATTTTATAGAAGCATTTCGAAGTTTCCTAGTTCTAAAAGAAAAAAGAGACCAAATCGTCCTATCCTGGAGGATTATAAGGAATTTGAAAGAGTACTTACAACATATTAAACAAAATAATAAAAATTCTAAAAGCTAAATTTTTGTACTAATTCTGGGGGATTTCAAAGAATTTATAAAAGTTTCCTAGGTTAGGGACAAAGGAAAATTCTAAAAGAAAAACAAGACCAAATTGTCCTATTCCAATTTGTTCGTATTTTAAAAGCCCAACAGAGTTCAAACACTGAAAAGGGGAATAATTCATGAGAAATTACGGAAAAGAAAAAATGTTGAAGGATTTCAAAAACTTAAAACAATATTTAGGAATTTCATGAGATACGAGAAAAATGAGGAAATGAATGAAAACAAGAATTTTTCTGTACTAATTTTTACGATCTAAATATGTTCTTTTAAAAAATCTGAACGAATTTCAAGAAACTTACAGACACATTCTGGAATCATTCAAAACACTGAATACTAGAGATCAAAAATTGATAGAGAAACTAAGCGAATCGATTCAATTTCAAGTAATTAACTAAATGTGTAAATTTCACCCCAAAACCCATCAAATATCAAATTTAACATGACTACTGTCATTTTCGATCAATTAATTTGTGTTACATTACCATATCGCATGGGTAAATAATTAAAATTCGATGCATGCCGTTGAATATTAAGTTCACGAGTTCAGCGAGCGACGTATTCAACGTTTATTGGTTCGATGCACAAAATAGAACTAGTTTAACAAAAGGTCAATGTAAATTGTTAAATGGCGTCGTGTCTGATACACAAAATCACCAAAGAGATATCAAATTGGACATTAATATTAATTTCAGTTACCGAAATAACCGCTTGTATTGCAATGAATATCGAAATCGAGTTCCTGACGTGGGCTGCTGCAGTTATCAACAGCCTAGTTTAAACGTTTAAATATTAAAACGTATCTAAATGTTTCTGAATTTAACTACTAGAAACAGTTAATTTAAATATTTGTCTGAAATTTCAGAAGCTTCAGGTTTTAATATACGAATATTAGATTATCTCACACTTAATAAAACAATCACGCCTGATATGCACTGGCACAAAATTAAATATCAAATAAATTAAGGTAAACGAGGTCCGAGGATTGAACGAACAAATAATTGCTTTTGTTCGGTTTTATGAATTCGGTGGATTCGTTTTTTTTTTAGTTTTGTATGTTTGCGGTTACAGAATTGGAAATTGGAAAAACGAGGCTGATATGTTCAATTATTGGTGGAAAATAAAAACTGCATGCGGCATAAAAGCAACAACGTTAACCTTAACAATTAAATACTGAAAGCTGGCATGTGTTATGATTTCGAGGTATTAAATTCACAATATGGGTTTTTCTTTTATATTTCTTTTTAATAAAATACAGGAGAATATTAAACGCCAATTTAGAAAGTTGCGGTAGTTCTATGGATTAAAAAAACATAAATTAAATACTACAACTAGCTGATTAAATTTACTTATTTATTATTATAATCAATTAACATTGAGGCAACAATAGATTTTGAATCTTCCCCATTTATTGCTGATAAATGTTAGTACTTTCCAGGGTTGAGATGATTTAAATCATTTGATTTAAATCACGATTAAAATCATGATTTAAATCAAGCGATTTATTTAAAAAAATCATTGATTTAAATCGCAGTTTTAGATTTTGGCAAATTAACAAACAAAAACAAATTACACAAAAGTACTGATCTTCAGTGGTAAAAAGACAAACACTTCCTAATTGAACAAAAGCTTTATTTAAAGAGTTAACTGCTCTAAATGAAATTTATATTATTATAATATTGTTTTGACAATAAATACCCTCTCCTCATTAGAAGAATATTGAACATTATTATTCATAGTAATTAGGTAGATACGTGAATAGATAACTGTTAGAAAATAAAATTTATTTTGGCGTAAACAAAATTCAAATTTGCATTCTGGAATATAATGTAACATATGGGTTTGATTTAAATCAAAAAAATCCGATTTAAATCAAAAAAATCGATTTTTTTTGATTTTTTTAAAAAAATCGTGATTTTTATCCACCCTGGTACTTTCGTAGCACCAGACGGAAGGTATTCCTTCATAATTAATTGACAATCAATGATTACTGATCTGCCTACTAACAATTACTTAAGTTTAGAATTAATCGATTATCGGACAAATTAATCAACATTCCGAACTTATACTTTATCAAGTTAATCCAATTACAGTTTCTGTGAAATTAGCTGATTTTTCGTGAGAGTATTTTCTATTTCATTTATTCGATTATTGTTTGTTTATTTGTTGGACAAGAATTAGGCCGGGGACTTAACGCAGTTCTTTTCCGGGGGGTTTAATTTTCAAATAACTTTTAGCTTCAAACTGTTTTAAAAAAGATATCAAAAGCTTGTTTGTATATTTCTTGTATAAAAATAGCTAAATCAATACTTAAGAAAAAAATTGGGAGGTTTTAACCCTAATAATCTCCCTGTAGTTAAGCGCTTGTTCCCCTAGGATGAAGGTAGCAGAAGTATCGGGAACAGAATTATTGAATTAATCATCAGATCAGCAAAATTTTACAAGTACAACATTCATTTTTATTATCACAAAACCAACTGCTACTTGTTAGTTTTATGAAAGCTATTCAATCGATATTTCAGTATTCTAAGCTTCGCCCTTGGTAATGGTAATTTTGAGTTTAATTAATCAACTTTTCTGATACAATATTGAATGTTAATATAAGAAAATTATCTTAAGACAAAAACTATCGAAATTTAAAGGTAAATGCGAATAGTAAAAACATGAAAATACCAAACATATTGAGAATTGTAAGGAGAAGGGGAACGTCCTGTTTCATAAATGTATTTAAGCTTACGTTAATTTTCACAGTTTAAATTTAATAAAAGGAGTTCGAATACTTAGGGTAATATAAGTATTCTAATAATAATAATAGCAATAAGTTAAACAATGCTGAACTTAATTCGCATTTAATTCAATTAATCAAAGCATAATTTACTATAAAATCTCACGTTTTCGATGCTAAGCAATATGTAAATTCCTTCTTTAATTAATAATAATTAACTACAGGCAAATTTAGGATTTACGTGTTAACTGGGAAAACAATTGTTGTGTTAATAAAACTACGAGTTAAATTTATTAGCAAATGAAAATTTCAACCCCAAGATTAATAACTACTAACTTGCTTACTTGTAAGAGTTTAAAAATACCATTTAATGAATTTAAAAAATTCTGTATGTAAAAGAATGTTAACTCCATAGAGATTCGAACCACTATGCCTTCAATAACGAAATTAAGATGCACTTTAACGTTCGCTCAAGCAAATTCAATTTTCCCTTCACTCCCGTAAATTCGAATTAACCATTGAAACATCAAGCTGATTCGAATAATTATAATCTTGTTCACTGAATGAATTTACTAAGAATCGATTTTTTTTTCATTCAAAACCACGTTAAAATTCGTACACACGATTTGTAAAATTCATGAAAATCCATCCTCAGGGCGCATATTTTAATAACAAATTGTTACGAGTATTTACTCTTCTTGAAATGTTTAATGAATTATTTATTTGTTTTAATTCAGAATTTCTGGGTTTGTCTACATTGCTCGTTGAATTTTGATTGTGGAACTACCTTGAAGTATAACACAATATACCAACAAAAGCAGAATAACAACTACATTGCGTAAAATTCGGTAACTTCTTACTTATCCCAAGTTTCTATTTTCTTCTTTGCTTTAAGTAACTAACGAGCGACTCAAACTTGGAATCCTGCAGTTGCTGTTGATGATTTAAACGTGTCTTAACCACACCTAACAAATTTTTATGACAAGTCGAAATCGGTTTAAATTAAAACAAGTGCTCTAAACGTGTTAACATGTCATCATTTATAAATAAGGGTTTGACTCAAGGCGTACTATTTAGACAAATAAATTTCACGAACTTATGTAATCCACCCAAATAAAGCGATTAACATGTCTTTATTACTATCATTTTTTAACAAGCTAGAAATAAAAGCAGCCGGTATTAAGTTGTTTTTATTTAACTATCTAATTAGATTCTATTTGACGTTAATGTGCCTTTCGTAACCGAAATTTATTAGAAAAACATCGCTAGGACGTGAACGCCCAGTAATATTTGCTTCTGAACAGTCTTAAGTATTTCATATAAACGTAAGTTGCTCAACATGTCCGTGTCATTCAATCGATAAGTTATGAAATCTGGCGGTTTTTTTCCTAAATTTTAAGGGAGAAGAACTAAATGAAAATTTACCTGTGTTCTGTTTCTGCACATACAAACTCAACAACTAAACACAACAACGTATGCATAACCACACAAAATGCATAATCACAATCAAAAGCAGACTAACGACATGATACGGGTCAATAAGAAATCAAAGATAACAATTCTAGAGCGCTTCACGATCGATGGTTTTCAACAGAGCCAAAAATACACTCGTAACACAGAACAACACTAAAGGGAGTTAATATCGTATTCAGCGAAAATGCATCAAAGGAGGATGCATCATCACGGTCCAGCGGCCCGAGAGAACCTGAACTTAGCATTGGCTGGTGCATCTCTCTTGGCTTGGTCATCAGTGGCCTTTGTATCGCGACAATGGGTCATCTACCGGAAGATCTGACCGGCAGTCCTGCAGCCTGCAGGAAAGCGCGACCGAGCTATTCTGGATGCCCCAGCAACTGCAACGAAGAGTACGCGTCCCTTACTTCTTACAGCTTTAACAGTGGTCCTCAAACGGACCGTGCCCGTCCATCAAGATGTAACGATGTTGATGAGGATGAGATCGGCACTTAAATATAATAATCGTAAGTGCATTGAATTGGAGGAGTCCTCGGTTATAATAATGTGTGTGATTCATCGGAATTGCATTGTTCCCTCGTTTGTGTTATATCGAGTGGAAATAGAAACGTTCTTACTCATTCGTTTTGCTTTTGTTATATCGGGAAACAATACTTAGGAAATGCGTCAGAAGCGAGTGGTATTTGTGTACTGTTCAACTGTAAACTGAAACTTTGAATGTAGGAAAATTTACAATGTATCGAAGTTTCGGTTGTTTGAAGAAAAGGAACACTGCAAAAACAGTTTTACCACAAAACTTGTGTATCATGTAGCGCTATCAACGATAAAGCTTTTTAAGTGAAATGTTCTTCGAAATGTTTTCCATGGCACTTTTTGCCAAAAAAAAGCCGAGAGTTAAAAGTTCAGAGCAGACAAACTGCTTTATTTTACTGAACAAAAGTCGCTCGATTTGAAACTTATCATTTACTTTATGTACTTAACTGAAATCTGAAAAAACTGGAAGGAATCCTTACCTGGGATGATTTACAACTGCTTCAGAAAAGTTTATTTAATTGTATTTTTCAGCAGGCTGATAATAGTATTTTATGTATCTAGGACGAAAAGTAAGTCTTTAAGGTATGAGCAAGTTGTTCACGGCCGAGGCGGGTAGCCGAGGCCGTAATTACCTGCGAGTGCCTTAATAGCTATTAAGACAACAAGTGTTTTATAGAAGGTTTAAAAATCAAGGTCGTAGTTCAAATCCGAGCGAACGAAGTGAGCCGAGGATTTGATAGACCGGGATTTTTAAACTATAAAACACGAGTTATCTTCAAGATTTTTTCTAACACTAATATCAGACATTTTCTTTCACTAATATATTATTAGAAATTTTAATAAATTATTATTTGAGACGTGTCATAATACACAAAATGCGAAGATTGCTAGGCAACGACGTATTTAAAGGCCTATAAAATACGTTGCCATTGACGGCGTATTTTATAGAGAAAGCGTATTTTAAAGCAAACATAACAAGTGAGCTCTTATGCACCATAGAAACAGTATAAGATATTAGTGTTAGAAAAAGACACTTTTCGTCTGAGGTACATACATAATTTTATGTCATACTGGTTTCTAAAGTTGTTAAATTATTAAAAGAAATCTCCAGCAATTTGTAGCAGTATTAGTTTTAAGTAAGTAGTCTAAGGCGCAACAATTCGTATCTCCTAGCAACGAGCATTTATATTAGAACAAAAAGTGACACTTTAAAGAACTAGGACTTTAAAATGACACTTTAAAGTCGTAGCACTTTAAAGTGTCACTTTTCGTCCTATAAATCGTTCGAAAAACGTTGCTTTAGAAACGAGTATGACATAAACCATATTCAAGCGTCGGTTAAAAAGAAAAAACAAAAAAAAATCAGACCATCTGAAGGTTTATAGCTGATGCAAAAATCTTCAAGTAACAGATTTCATAATTAGCAAGAACAATTTGACGAAGGAAAATAATTCATAATCAAAGATGCAACCTAAAATTAAAAAAGGGAAAAACAAATCTGACATCATACTGACTTCACACTCAACTATGCATGATTACTGCATCAACAACCTTGCACGTTCGTTGATAAAAAAGTTCAACTTTGAGTCATATTTAAAAATTCTTTTAAAACTATTTTTCAATCGTTTGTTTGAATTACTGAATTCGCTAAAATATTATACGCTTTTAACTGCTTAAAATCGACGTTTTATAACTATAACTAACAGGACAATTACCATCCTACAATAAAGTTAATATCCTTCAGGTTGTTTTTATTAAATTACAGTTACTTCCCATTTAACGGTTACTCTATCAAAATTGCAAGTCATTTTCGTGATAAATTTGAAACTGTTCATCTTGTAAAATTATGGTGAATGAACATGTGTGAAGATTTTTCTTTTAGCGAGGAACAATTAACTTTTTTCTACCTGCAGGTTATATCTACGAAAGTAATTTATTTCGGCCGTAAAATACGCTTTGTTAAAACCAAAATTTAACAGGATTAATCAACTAGAACAACAAAAAAGCTCAGTAAGTTAACTTTGAAGAATCAGTATACTTTAAAGAGACGCAACAATTATTTATTCCGAGCTGTATTTTTACTATTACTTTGCCTTTGCTGTTTAGCTTACCATAACTTGTTAAAAAAGAACCTGAAAACACACCAATATAAACACATTTCTGCACGAAAATCTTTGAAATTCCAAGGCCTTACTAAAAAAATATAATTTTTTTACGAAAAATCCAACAGATCTACCACTTGCTACAAGAAATTCCACACTTTATTAACATGATTTATAGAATATTCAGACCATAAACTCAACATTTCATTTAATTAATTTAAAACCTGAATTACTATGACAGATAATCAAAAGTAAATTAAAGGAAACTACGTTCTATAAATCGAAACCTTTCACAGGAATGTATAGAATTCGATACCTGACATATTATATCGCATATAAATTACCTGATTAAACATGCTTACGTTTGATAAAGTCAATTAAACATTCCAAACGTCCAATTTGTCAATGTGGAGATCAAACATTAGATTTATCAATTTCTGTAGCGACTCTGGTCGGATTCACACGTTGAATTAAACACACAATTAGACTAATTATACTATGTCCGGTTTTATTAAGTTAAACTATCTAATCAAGTGGAAATTATAAATTAATGATTTAAAAATACAAACTGTCATGGTAGAGGAAGATTTTGCATGATTTCCGTGAGCTGTTAACATCGAATGCGATTTTTACGTAATTAGTCAACCGGATATTCAGTATATTTTACGTCGAATTTTGGATTTCTTAACATTGATCTAATTTTTAATAATTTTCTTTCAATTAAAAAAGCAACGACTGTAATTAACATCCTACAAGGAAAGTGAGTTTACTTTTCCAAAGGATGAATTTTCTGCTAACAAGGATAATAATTAAAATGGTCTATAATAAATGAACTCGGCACAAAGGCCCAGGTATACGAGGCTTGTGTTTAAATAAGACGATAAGCCGACATGCACTGTGTATTATTCTACGTGTGTAAATAAGGAGTAGGCAAGTCACAAGGCGACATACACGAATTTAACGTAATTTACTTGGTATAATGTAGTTATTACACTCAATTTAGTTAGAAATTTTTAAGAAGTGGTTGGTAAATAGCACGAGGGAACCTTCACCACACTTTCAAGGGTCAACGAACTGAAAAATTTTTAGCCTTTCGTTTATTATCATAATCAAATTGTTATAACATTCACAATTAAAGTCATAATAATTATAATGCACAAAGTTCAAGGGATATAATGCTGGGATGAGTAAATAATCTAAAGAAAAATTGAGATAACCGAAGCCATTCGTCAAATGTACCAGTCACGATTAATTTTGTTCGTAATAATTATCCAACTTAAATGGTCTACAATAAATCTCTCGATTATTACATGTAATTTTTATAATCTGGGACTAATTAATTTATAACTGTACGTTTAAAGTAGCCAACGGTAGCAGCTTCAATTTAATACGGGAGAAAATCCCCTAATCCAACGGAATTAAGTTCGCAGGACAAACACGAGTGCCTCTGAAAGAAATTCCAACAAAAGATAGAATGGGGTAAATAATGGCAAAAATAACGCCTTCCGACACTTATACAATTATCTTGCAGAAGGAAACTTAACAGCTCAATCTGAACAACGGGGAATGATTAATTAGTGTTGGTATTAAGAGCCGTTCCGCAAAATAACCACGGAACCTACGTGGTACGTACTTTTTGGTTTTATCTCTCCTACACTTGCATAAAATAAAAAGGCCAAGATATAAATTGCTCGATGAAACTGTATATAATTAAATTATTATTAATTAAACCAGCGAAGTCCCAGAATGAATACCACTTATTTAAAAACTATATTGTTCTTAGAACACTACAAATTTTCTATACATAAAGAACTCCCAAGTAATTGTATGTTTATTTATTGGGCGAGATTTTCTAGGCCTGCGAGTATCTCAACATTGGTCCATTGCTTTGGTCATTTAGCCCTAACTTCAAGAATTGTATGAGATTTAAAGTATATTTAAGATGGCAAGGGCCATCTGCACTGCTCTTTTTTAAAATTTAACTATTTAAACCGAAAAATATCGTACCATAAGGGTTCAACCAAGGTTTTTTGTATTTCCTTAAATCAAGCTTAAATTTTAAATCAGTTCGGGGCAAATGACCCCAAATTAAACTATGTGTAAAATAAAAATCCGGAAGTTAGGATAGCAAAGGTGAAAAGTTACTAAGGTAAAGAGCTATGTTACAAATTAATATCAAGCTATCCAAATTCATCCCGTGCTTTCAAAAACCAGAATTAATGTAGGTGGGTTTCTACCTAAAAGCAAGCGTGGGTTGTTGAATTTCAGTTGTTACAAACGTCAAAGTTTACTTACTCCGAATGTTAATATTTACCAAATTAATGAGGCGTTTTTTTTTGTTAAGAAAAACATCTAATCATACAAAAACAAGATTCTTAAAACAACCGAATATTTCAAGATTCATCATCATCATCATCAATTGACATGGAGCAGATCCTCGTGGATCAATCCTGGATTACGCCAGGCCCACCTGGTCAAAATTAAAATTGTTAATTAAGTTTGTTTAGTTAAAGGCCGAAAATTTAAGGAAATTTCATTGTTGACACAACCAAAGAAAGAAAGATTTGCCGCACTAATCTTTGTTTTACACAATTAAGTATGTAAAATTGTCAATAAGTGAAGATTGAAAATCGTAAGTTCTGAATGTGTTTTTAATGGTTTAATACAAAATATAGAAATAAATATGAATGCTGGCAGAAACGTGAAACTGTTAAATTTCAAACAGCGTTTCAATCCGAAAATAATAAAATTTGGATTTAATTTTTAATCCTGCAGGATACAACTTTCAAATGTCATTTCAACTTAGATAAATTGCTCTGAACCCATTCATAATTTAAGAAGGTTTAAACTAAACCTAAACTGGTCTATATATTTTTTTAATTTTAAGCTTAATTGTAACCAAATATTCCTTAGTAAACACTGTGTTCAAAACATACGTAAATTGTAAGTCTTCTTCTTTTTCCTCGTTTGATCGTTTCCGAACTCCTTGACCTATTATGTTGCTAGGTTACGCCATGCATCTCAGTCTTCTACTGTCGTCCTCATGATTTCTGCTGTTGACAGATTTGTGAAAGGTTAATGGGGATCAGCCTATTATTCTTTTGTCGTCGACTTTTCCCTGTATCACTAGTTTTTCGATGGCATCTTGTCTGATTACATGGCCGAAGAAGTTTAGAATGTGCCTTGGGATAGATGTTAGAAGACGCCCGCTTTCGTCTATATTTAACTGTTTTAGGATCGAGATGTTTGTTTTACGTGCTGTCCAGGATATTCGCAACAAGTCATCTCGAATGCTTCGATTCTTCTTCGGCATGCTGCTTTCAGGGTCCATGACTCTGAACCGTAGGTGGCTATCGGGAATATCAGGGTTTGTTCTAATCTTTTTTTCGTTGTTTCCTTTCTAATGTGGTGGTCCTTCCATACGTTTGTTAGGTTTGCTAGGGCATTCTTGGCCATACCTATTCTTCTTTTTATTTTTCCTTCTAAGCCACCTGTACTGAAAATACTGGTTCCTAGTTATAATCACTCGTTTTTTCCTTTTATATCTTGCAGAGGTAAGGTGTTTTGTTTGTTGGCAACCATTATGCAACACTTTGACCGATTAACCTTTAATCCTGCTTCTTAGCTCTACATACATCCCAATTCGTCTAAGGAGTTCAGCCATTTCTGCCTCAGAGCAGGCTAGCAACGTCGTATCATCAGCGTAGCGGAGATTCGATATTCTTTTCCCTCCTATAAATACTCCGCCATTTCAGTCTTCAGTTGTCTTTCTGATGATCCATTCCCCATAAACGTTGAATAGCAGAGGCGAGAGGATACATCCCTGCCTAACTCCCTTTGATACTTCAAACGGTTTTGAGATTTCTATGCGAATATAAGCAGGTACAGTGTTCTTTCTAGATTTGTCAGGTGATATTCATAGAATTTCTCTATCATTTGTCTCACGTTGAGGAGTTTTCGTGTTCCGCGGCCTGGCGTAAATCCTGCTTGTTCTGGTGGTATTTGTGGTACGAGGTAGGGTTTGAGTTGTATTATGTACAACATGATTTTGCTCATATAATTTATAAGCGAGATAGTACAATTATCTTTGGATCCTTTTTTATGGATGGGTAAAGGTTCTTCCATTCTAAGTGGCGAAGGAACGGTCAGACAAGGTGGTAAGGTTCACCAATGTGCTTCGGTACAGCGTCTTTTTAAGAAGATTATTTTGCTCTAAGTATCTTAAGACGGCTCACTTGGTCTACTGCGCAACCAAGAGTTTCGCCATTAAGAATGGAGTACCCTCTATGTATGTATATATTGATTCCGTCCATTCCACAGGCCATGTTATGGATGCCCAAATTTTATTGCATATGTGGTGGATAATCTTTTTAACCTCTTCTCCGGTTCCTTTCAGCATCTCAGCTAATATGCCATCCGTTCCCGCAGGCTTTTGATTACTTAGTTTTGCAATAGCAGCTTCGACTTCACTTCTTAATATACATAGATGGTTCCTGTTCCATGTTTTGTATGTTTTGCTCGAGATTTCTTCATTGTCTAAATCGGTTGTCATTAGCGCTTCGCAGTATTGGTGCCATCTTTCAACGATCTCGTGTTTCTTTTATTACCAATTTTCCTGTTTCGTCTTGGACTGGCAACTGCCTTGTTTGGAATTTGTTTGAGAGTATTCTGAAAGTACGTTAATTCAAATGGCCCGAAGGGCTGGTTTTATAATTTCCTGATAAACTTAACTCTCAGATTGTTACTGCGGAGGCAACTGTAGTAACAGGGTTAGTAAAGGATAATATTTGGAAGTTACTCGGAGATTGTAAAATCGTAGTACAAATGGCTCTAAAGCAACTAAAATTAACTAGCTGAAAGCAACTGTAGTAATAAAGGTTAGTAAAAGATAATTATGGAAGCTACCAAGAGATTGTAAAATCGTAGTACAAATGGCTCTAAAGCAACTAAAATTAACTAGCTGAAAGCTTGATTTAAAAATTGTAAATATCTGAATTGGCGAAATTTTAAATAAAAATCCTGGTTATCCGTATTTAAAAAATATAATAATCTAAACCTTAATAAATTAGTGAGAAATCTCAAAATTAAAATACTGAATTATTTCCAGATAAAAAGTTATTTTAAGGTAAAGTTTTACTTTCTTAAATTTGCACCCTGGCTTTTAATCTCAGAAGATTTCAGTGATTTAGGCAGCACTTAAAGCAAATATTTTGCACCTCTTTCCATTGAGATAAAAGGAAATCGAAAATTTTGAATTAAAATAAAAATAGAATACAAGAATTGTGAAATACTATACTTCACACTAAATTTTATACTCAATTTGGTTTGTTCTTAATCTATGGAACGCTAAAATTGAGGTTACTGAAACTTTTCAACTTAACAATTTCTGAATTTCAGGGATTACAAATTCTCATCCGTTGATAATCAACAACGTCTGAAGGTTTGAATTTCTTTCAGGTTTTAATAAACAACGTCCGAATACTTTATTTTCACGGTATTTTGAAGTTCGTCAACACTTAAAAAATTTAATTTCGTACGTAGTAGCTGTTTTTATATTTCAAGTTTAGAATAGTAAATAAAGCTTCAATGGAAATATTAACCAATCCACTACAACCGAGTATTTTGAAAAATTAGTCAATCTTCACCAAGTTGGCTGCTTTAATTGTTTCAGTCGAGATTACTGTTGTATAGTTTAAACTGCAGTCAACTCTGATGTACCTCTTTTAGTGAAAAACTAAATACGTATTTGATTGTACCAAATACTATTAAAATGCAGAAATTTTCAAAACTGTACGTGTAATTCCGAAGCACAGGCTGAAAAACTTCCACTTTTACAAAATGACTTCCGGATAATAATTTCAATTTTCTTGCTCGACACTGTAGGTTCACGTACATTTTGGCTGCTTTGTTACTTATTTTATAAAAAAAAGTATGTATAACTAGAAAGGAAACACTTTATAAAGGGGCAAACCGCATTAAAATCTCTTAAAATAAATTTATGTTTTAAATACGCTTAAAGAAATTAACTTCTGTTAAGTTAGTATAGGAAGAAGAAAGCCGAAACGAAAAAGAACCGTAAAACCTATTCAAATTAAGTAGTCCTCTTTAGTTTATTTATCTCCCAAACAACTAATTTCATTTACACGTAGTAAGTACTCCAGTTAACAACAGGAAACCTCCGATTTAAAGCTTTCGAGCTTAATGTTGCCGTAGAAAATAACGGTTAAACAGGGAAAAAAACGAAGTAAGAACGGCAACAGAATGGGTGTTTTAATAAGAAGATAGCGTGTAAGTGGTCAAACTGAAAAGACCCGCAAGAAAATTACGTATTCAATCCTAAACAATGTTATTTACGGGATCCGTCATGTTACGGTTCCAAGTCACGCCAAACTAATGCTAGTTTGTAAAGAACGGATTACGACCGACGACCCAATCACGCAACTTCCCAATTTCACTTAATACAATACCTATTACAACTTAATATTAACAAAACTGGGAATTTGTAAATGTAAACACTACGGATTAAATTTAAATTTTACCTCGTTGTCGGTTACGAACTCAAAAAGGATACATCTTTAAATTAAATTTATTTGGATTTTAGTTATGAAAAATTATGGGCGTCACTAAAAATTTGCAGTTGGAATTTTTCCATAAAACAAATAAATTTATCACCCTTACTCATCTTTTGTTTCACAAGTCTGTCAGGGGGAATTTCGGAGATAAATTCAAAATCTGATGCTTAAGCTACCTGACTTGACTGATGGACTGACGTTTTGTTTTCGTATATGACACAAACATGTTTAAAGGAGCGTTGTGTTTACATATCCATCTCAAGTACAAATATTTCAGTTTGCTTTTGTGTAAGGTAATACACTTACGTGGGATAAGAATGTTTTAAGATATCGCATACACATGATTTTTTGCAGACTACAGACGTGTTTATTGTTGTAATAATTACGAATCCCATAAAGAGAAAACTTCTGGGAATCGCAGCTGCTATAATGGTGTTCGTTCGGTTTATGCAGCTATGCTTATTAAAAATCCTTCGTACCTGTTCTGTTGTTGAAAATGGAAAATAAAGATGGTTGTACTGAAAATGGAATGGATGTCTACATCGAGAGGACACATGTTCTAATCTTAGCCGTAGCATAAGCTCAATTAAATAACACAAAAGTTACTGTGAAGAACAATATTATCAAATCTGAATGAATCTGAAGTGATGAAAATTTGAAAGTATGTAAATTTTCCTGAATCTTTTTTTCAAATATGTATGTGAAATATAGCAGTCTCTAGCCAATGTCTTTTAAAGTTTTGATAGTTTTCAGTCTTATTTCTGAGAATTTGCCTTTTAAATACACAATATTGGAGTTGGGCTGATTTTATTTAAATCAAATTTGAAAATCTCGTGCCTTTCAAAGAGCGAAAATTGACTTTTGCATTAACCATAGTACAAAACAAGGACGATGTTTGAAATTTCTTTTTTTATGAATTGAATACGATGTATACGATTAACTTAAAAAATTTGAGATGAATTTCAAATTGCAGCGAGTTCTATTTTTTGGCAGTCGAAATTTGTTTTTCACTTCTTCTTTCTCTTCTTATTCTTTTTCTTAATCTTAAAAAGAAATACATAAATAGAAAAGCTAGCACGATATAGCTTTTCACTTTTATGAATTAATTGCTTGGTTTATTTGCGTAAAATACAGAAAAATTGGATTTATTCTTGTACGTTGGTGAAATTTTCTCTGCAGCACCGCGGTTGCGTGAGAACGCGATTTTACACATTTCGACCGTTTCTGGTATGTTACCGTTCACGTATGTAGTTCAAATTTTACTAATTGTTAGCTTGTGGTATTGTAAACAATATCTGCAAACGGCAGCATCCAGTTCCAAGCTGTTTAAAGTTGGTGAATTTTTTTCTGAAGCGTCGAGGTTGGTTGCATGAGAACGTGTTCTTACACATTTCGATCGCTTCTGGTATGTTACCGTTGACGTATGTAGTTCAAATTTTACAAATTGTTAGCTTGTGGTATTATAAACAATATCTGCAAACGGCACCATCCAGTTCCAACTTGTTTAGAGTTGGTGATTTTTTTTCTGCGGCATCGCGGTTAAGCTCGGTCTCAGAACAGCAACATTTAACTTTCAAACATTTCGAATCCATTTAGAATTTTTTTTTAAATTACTAGACTAACTACAAAATACAGAAAAAACAAAATTCTGAGAACTACATATTCTACAAAACTACCTAAATCTATGAATGTTTTTTATATGGCTCATTGAAAACTGACGAACAAATTCAAATTCTAAAAAAATTTCAACAACAAAAAAATTTAACATTGCAGTTTGTCAATTCTAAAAAAGTTACTTCAGTTGTATTTTTTCTAAACAAATCCCCAATTATTAAATCAAAATATGTAAATTTCCAAAAATATCCAGAAAAGGTTTGCAGTTCCAAAATTTTGGAATTTATAATTGAACTAATATTAAAATTATAGTAATTTTCCTAATTACGTTTCAGAATTTTAGAACAAATTTTTAAATTTTATAAACAATACTCCAATGTTATTGAAATAGGTCTTTTTTCAAATATATTTAAAATGTTCTATACATATTCAAATTCCACATTTATAAATTTACCAATTCCAAACTTCCTAGCCGAGAAGTTTATTACATTGAAAATGTAATTGTCTCTAAAAAACTTCTTAAGTATTAAAAGCAAGGAAGCAAATTTGATATTACTTTAATATTTTACAAGTAATCAAATGTTCAGTAAAGCCTCTGCCCCTTATTTTTCTTCATAAAAATTTAAACAAACTCTCGGTTTTCCCTCATTAAAATTCCCTTTAAAATTCAAAAGCACTTATCCTCGCCAGTTAAAATAATAAACTCACAATTGGGATCAATAATACAGTAAGTCCAAGTAAATAAAATGTCACCAAAGAATGTTTTAATTGCCCTACTTCTTGATTAAAGTTAATTAGTCCACTAATTACGTCAAGTCCGGATGTGCGTGCGACTTCTAATAAAACGACACGTTTAAACCGAACTCAGTTTATAACAGTTCCGAATTTACACTTCGTTACGAAAATAAAACCGGTAAAAAAAAGAAGAAGTTAAAGAGACGCATTGCCGAAACGATTCTTCCGAACGGAAACATATTACGGACATTATCGTACGCTCTGGCTCTTACAGCAACTAATTTCCTTCGTGTTTTTACACCGACGCCGTCCCTAATTCAATTGGAGGTTTAAAGTTTTTGCTGCTATTAGTTTCGGACTTCTTAAACAATGTATAAGTTAGAAGAAAACTCGTTCTTTCTACTAGATTAACTTTTTTTATTTGCGATTCGTTGGTATTAAATTTAGCAAATTACTGCTGGCGCGTATTCGAAGTCTATTTTTCTGAAAATCAGAGCGCTTAAAACTTTTCAAAAATGTATGTTGCAAAATATATATGTACTTGGGAATTCGCCACCAATATTGAAAATAAATGAATGAATAAATAAATATATAAGGAAACAACTTTAGTGAAAATTAATGCTTAAAACAACAAAAATATGCGCATTATTTTTTGAAATTTGGAGGTTCCTGAATCTCGATTTGCAACATTTCAAAGGAAATATGTTACTGAAACTGAAGCTTTTAAAAAAACTTAAAAATCTATACTTTAAATAACAAACAATTCTCTGTTTTTCGTAATTTTGGATGTTTTCATACTTATTAATATCATCCAACTTATCTTCTGTTCTTTCATGAATTAGAAAAATCAGGTATGTTATCGTTTGATTAATTAATACACGTATAATGAGTTCCAATTCTGCTGTATTGTTACTGAAAGTAATTTCGGGTCGAAGGACCGACAATTACAAAACTGATTAATTAATTAAGGAATTACCACGCTAAATTACCGTTAAACATCAATTTAAGAAAAATAAAAACGTTAGATATAATGTTTAAAATTTATTAATCCCTACAGTTGTAAAATTATGGGGAAATGAAATGAAGACCGGTCGAGGGGGGTTGCTTTTTCATAACTTGAAAAATTTAGGAAGATTATGGGAGTTTTTATTGTATTATAATTATAATAATAGCCGAAGAAATTAATTAAGAAACTTGTTCTTTTTCATGGTTTAAATAAACCCTTCAAAAATTATTTTGCTGTTATGTACTTCCAAAAGAAAACTCTGAAATGTTTCATTTTGGCTCAAATCATGTGCTATGCTTTCTTATAAACTCTTACTGCACGCCACTGCCTATTCTACTCCAAAGAAAAACACAGTGACTCACTTTTGACACCCCAATGAAGCATTTTAAAAGTTCATTTAGTCTACATTGAAGCAATAGAATATCTGAATTTCACAGTAAATTTAGAAGCCATTATCCTTAAATTGAGCTTATCAAACGTAAGTCACATAATAACAGAGCTGAAAGCTTACTTTTGTTATTCTACAAGCCCTTTTCTGCGAACATAAATTGAGTGGTAAACTTCCAAACAAAAAGACAACGAGTTTATTATTTACTTCGTAATATAAAGGAGTACTAGTATTGGCACCCTTACAACTAAAAATCTACGAAATTTACTTCAAAAGAGTTGTAAATGATATAAGTAAAGACATAAAATACAGAAAAAGTCGATTATAAATTTATACAAATTTCTAAAACAATTAATCTAGTCTTATCTATGAAATTTAAATGTTATCTCGGCGAATAAAAAAATAAATTCGCGATTAAGTCTATAAGCTTCGCTCAGACTGCTTTAAATACAACTTTACATTATTCATAGGGCGAAAGTAGCAAACGGGCAGTTTCCTCAGGGTTCGGTTCAAGTTGAGGGCCTTTTATGTCGACATGGACTGCCACCAAAGCTCGCATTATGAAATTGGTCGGTGCTAAATCATGCACCAGTCTCTGATGAATATTTCATATTTGCCGGAATATTTCATTTCGAGTTGAACGTGCGCCGGAAGTGAAAGAGGAGTTTAGCCCGGAAGCTATTTTTATGAACATCTTATTAGTTTAACTCGAAGACGACAACCTTGATATGCTCCTTTGAACTTCGACGACTTTTATTTGCGCTTTTAATTTAATTTGTTTAGGGAAGAGACGGAATTATTACTTCGAATTTAACTTTGAGGAACCCAATCTCCCCCTCCTTTCACTTTTTACTTGATTTCCGCCCATAAATTATATCAAATTACATTGCTTTCTACGATGCATACGATATTACTTAAAAATTGCATCCTTCATATTTCTATTCCACAGTATCATACTCAAAGCTAGAAGTTAATCCGATCATTGATATTTTAGAAAATTTCGACTTACATTGTTTTTTAAATATTTCTTGGCAAACTTCAGATGAAACCAAAAAAATGCTCCATTATTTTTTAGGGGATTTTATAAAGTAAAAAATTTGAAAAACCAACAAGACACTTCATCTTTTTAATGGAATTTTCATATCTCTATGTAAACATTTGGAAAATCCAGTGCAGTTACTTCGCCAGTTTTCAAGAGTTTTATGGGGCCTATTAAAGTTCATATGCGTGCGTGTGCATACAAATATTTGTTAAAATTAATTACACACACGATAGGTAAATAAAATTTTAAAAAATAAACCCGGTAAATCGCTTTTTCGTTTCGCCCCCGCACCATTAAAAGCACGCATTCATTAATAAGTGCACTAAATCGTGTCAGTCAGCCGTCACCCCCTTCAGGATGATGCAAAGGGATTTCCAAATAAAATAGATCATCGCGTATCTGCAAAATTGCTGTTGGGACACGAGACAAATGGGCGGCATCCGCAGTTTATTTCAATTTTATACGGACATACGTTATCACTGAATCACTCACGTCGAAGTCCGTTAGAGAAAAAGGCAAATATTAAATAAGTCCGGGGGTAAATATCTTCGGTCTTCTTTATATATCTTAAAACTTCTTGCTAGTCTAGACGCATTTGATATGTCACGTAAAAGTTTTAGAATTTTTCATATAGAGTAGTGGTTTTGGTTGAGGTCAAGAGACTATACGAACTTTCTAGCGCTTATGAGTGGTGTGTTCTGGATTTTCCCTCGGTCTAATGAACTTTCGAGAGGGTGAAACTGAAAAGGGGTTGTAATTAAACTACTGCATTATTTCTACGGGGCACGTTTTATGTGCACATGGTTGCAACATTTAAAATTATGATAATTGTTATGAGAGTTGCAACTTTTTATTGCAATAATAAAATTTTGTCAGGCGAAATTGGGATTATTTAAAGCTCCTTTCACTTCAGAAGGTTCAACCATCCTTTAAGAAGACTTTATAAATCCTCAACAAACCAGAATTTAAACGTAGTTCTAACTACAGAGATGATATCCACAAACAATCTTGAAATTGAAAATAAGGGCTTATATCCTTCTAAAATGCCATTAATAACCCCAGAATAAATCTAAAATTTATATAAAAAGAAAATTTTTCAGCACGATCAGCAGCATCAAATATATCTTAATCTGAAGAACTTCTAACATAATATGATAATATACAAACTTTTCCTAATACATATTAAATAGGTATTTAAATTTTCAACAGCAATATAACAAGTGATGCCGTTTTTCCGATAAATTTGGATCGGATAGTTCATGAGTGCTAGTTAAAACGATAATTTCAGGAGCCCCTAGGGCGAGTGAAATTATCAAAAATTAACTAGCACGAATTAAGTATCCGATCCAAATTTATCACAGGAAAATCGGATCACGCGTTGTATTCGTTAAGACTATATCACGAACAGTTAATTACTATTTATGAATTGTTTTCACTTATTTAAAATACCTAAGTGAAAAAAACACTCATGGTTTTCTCACTTATTAAAACGCACGTGTGATTTTTTCACTTGAAAATTGAGTGGTATAGTCAAAAAAAATTCCGAAATTTTTGATCAGCAAAAATCAATAATCTGCTAAAAAGTACAAATTCTCCACTTATAAATGGAAATATGCTTCCTTCCTAAGTTACTCCTCAAAAATGGACAAGTTCAAGACCAATTATAACAAAAAGGCGATTTTCTGAAACAGTCTTGAAGTTATAGATCAGCAGAATTAATGAATTTTCTCTGCTCAAAAATCAAGAATTCTAGGCTACTAATTTTCCCAAGTTGAATCTTGTAATGTTTGAAATCCTGAAATATGGTCAAATTTAGAATTGAACTGTTACAGAAAGAAGGGGCAGATTTTCAAAAATATTCTCGGAATTATTTATTATCTGAATTAAATACACTTGCATAGCTTAAAAATGTAAACATTTTGGACCTCTTAATAATTTTCTTAACATAAAACCTGCAGTTTTCAAATTCTGAAAGATGACGAAATTCATTGCTCAAAAAGGTAAATATTCTCGACTAAAGTAAACCTCGTGAAATTTTAGAAATGTTAGAAAACGGCCAAATCCAGGACTTTAAAAAAAAGTATAGATCAACAAAATTAAATAAATCTGCATTGCTTAAAAATGGATTAGTTCTCGACGTTTAATTGTTTAATTCGAAAAAATGTTACCTGTTTTAAGTCTGAAATCTGTAAGTCCTGAATGATAGGCAAATCCAAGCTTTAAATATTAGCAAAAGAAAAGGATGATTCTGGAAATTATAAAGCGACGAAATTTGATAGTTTTCACTACACAAAATTTTTTTTAAAGCGTTTTATATTTTAAACTCTGCAATTTTAATTTTCCTCCAGGGTTCAAGTTTCACGGACAGAAAAGAAGATTTTCAATTAAGATTTATGATATTAGCAAAATTACTTTAATAAATGTTTAAAAAAATAAAAAACGTCAAATAATTCGAACAAAAGTTTCTTAAATTAAATCTTCGGATAAATTCATAATTTTATTTTACAGAAAAATGGGGGATTCTTCAAAAGGATTCCAGACTTTGCAGATTAGGAATTAAATAAATTTTAGTTGCTTAGCAGGATAGAAATTCTAGATTCTTAATTGAAATTTTTTAATTCTTAAAGCACTGACGTAACAACAAAAATTGAAAATAAACAAGGTTGAAAGTTAGATATCAAAAACATCTCTACTGAAAAATTAAAGCTTGGGGTCCACTTTGTACTTTCCTTTATAATGTAATGTCCTGAATGATAGACAAATCCAAGTTTTAAATATTAGGGAAAGAAAAGGACGATTTCAAAAAGGTTTTATAAATTAGAAATTAGAAAATAGCAAAATTTAATATTAAAAAAAATTAAAAATGCTATTTTCATAACTTCAAAGTCTCATGGACAGCAAAGGAGATCTCAGGAAGATTTCTGAAATTATGGATCAGATAAGTTACTTAAATCACCTTAAATACATGCTTCAAAAAATAAAAATTGTCAAGTAAAAAGTAAGTTATGGGAAATTTTCAGAGCGATTCGTGACTTACAAATTAATAATTAAATTCAAGTTGCTTAGCAGGATAGAAATTGTCGATTTTTAATTAATTATTTTTAATTCTGAAAGCGCTTATGTGACCACTCTGCGGCTCGGTGTGTCCGGCCCCCTCGACACTGTAAAGCTATAAGAGGGTAAAAGAGAAAGAAAGAAAGAAACAAGAAAAGAAAGCGCTTATGTAACAACAAAAAAACTGGAAATGTACAAGATTGAAATCAGAAACGTCTCTACTGAAAAATGAAAGCTTAATACTTATACATACTTTATTATTTCCTTTTTATTGTAAAGAATTCAGGAACGATACAATTGAAATCAAAATAGGAGGAATTTAATATTTAAGGAAATGTAATAAAAGATGTTCAACGAAAGAGGTGCATTGTAGTACCAAAAATATCAAGAACACCTTAAAATCTGCAACGTTGTTAAAATGTCAGTAAATGGATTTAGAAATATAAAAAGAATCAAAGATAAATTAAACTCTTTATTAAGCTGATATAGACCATAGCCCACCCTCTTTTGATATTTTTAATCTTTCGAAAAATGTACCTCAAACTCTCTTGTTTTTTGAAATTAGTCTAATTTGCACTCTTAATCTTATTTTGGGTTGAGAGTATCTGCTTCTCTTCCAATAATGGTTTCTGTATTTCACTTGTACGAATTGTTCAATTCTTTAGATTATTTTTTAAAGAAACAACTGAAAATGAATTAGAAACCATACTAAAGCCTTCACACCTGAAAAAAGTTTAAACTCCTTACAGTTCAATACTGTTCTACACGAAAAGTACAAAAGTTTATCCTTAAAAATCGAGGGCTAAAACATAATTTCAGACTTACATTAAAAATTAAACATAATCATAATCCACTGTTTAAATAAAATATTGAAGTAAAATCTCTGGATTTACTTTTAAATCTGCAAATAAAAGCTATTCATGCTCACGTTGAAAACTGGGAAATAAATTTAAAAATTAAAAATATGATAAAGCTTTCTTGTAGAAAACCTAAACTTTCGAAACGACTTGGAACGAAAACATGTCTTTTACTAAAAGATGTGTTGATAGCAAAATTTTGACGGCTATGTTGTCTTTACTTGTCCGCTTTATTCAATTTTACAGATTATGCAAATTCAGAATTATTGTGATGGTCCTAGGAATAATTTTAATGAAATACTACTAAGGAATCGCACAAGCAATTCATAGCTTACATTTGAATTTATTCTCAAGACTACATATGTAAGTCGTCACCTGCTGTGAATGTAATTTAGTCAAAGTGGATGTCTTATTCAGCACTTTGTCTTAAGTCAAAGTATGTCATTATTATATATTGTTAAAAGAAGTGTAGGCACTGTCCAAGATACAATATAATTATTATTTATAGAACCTTTTGATTTTATTAAAATTAAAAATGATTCGACCACCCGTGGCTTCATATTGTACATGCACCCGAAGGTGTCAAACAAATACAGCTGCATTGTGTAAAGATAAAATAACACCAGTATTAAGGTTGAAAGTAAATTTATAGTGTTCATTGTACCATTGTGGGAAAATTTTTTTATAACGATTGGCACGATATTGTACACATAGAAAGTTGTATATCACGCTGTTTTTTTATAATTTAAACGTGTTGGATAATAATTATTTGTTTCGCCTTGTTGATTACCTTTAGACAATGCAAATGGCATGTGAGATTGCGAAAGTTTTATAAGTAACCTGGTACAAGCAGGCTTGAGCTTTGCCTGAAATTTGCATATCTGTAATGTTGAGGTTGTTTACAGCTCGTTACGTTGTTACAACCCCAACACGAGAGACAATTTTTGTGTGCTAAGTTTCAACGTGCGCACTTCGGATTACTTTGGCTTAATTTAATTTACTCCGCGATAGTAATAATATTAAACTATATAGGCACTTAGTTCTAAAACGTTAGAACAGAGGAGTTAATCTATCAACTAAGAGGATCGAGGCCGAAGTATTTAAGCTCTTAATTGATTTCTAAATATTCCCGATACGAAACTAATCTGATTACATCGAAACTGCTATGGTAATAAACTACGGAAATTCGACTAGCAAATTTTTTTTAAATAAGGACGCACGAACAAAGAACATCGGGAACAATGATTTGTTTTGCTGCTTCAAAATCCAATAACAGTTTCGAACTCCTCACTACAATTTCCGTTTATATTGTGTGGGTATAACTCAATATAAACCAAAGGGACCCAGATTGATAAAGGCACTCGAGTGCTATCAACTTCATGAAAGCAGACATAAACGTAAATGAGGTTGATGAGTTTAATAATAATTACACTATGAAGCGTGGAGGCAACTTCCTTGAATGGCATTATATAAACAACGTAGGTGTGCGGTCGGATTCAACAAGATACGAAACGGTATTATTAAGAAAGCAGTTTCCTCACTGTAAATTTGCAGATCTGTATAACAGTTCGAGAAAAGTATGTCACTGATGGCGCCACCAGAGAAACCATTACCTAATTGGTAAACAAATAGAAATTTTAATAGACTGAAAAGCCAAAAGGCGACCTTCAACTTTCAGATTTACAACGTACCTAATTTTTCTTCGCATATTATTCGGCAAATCAAGTTGGCTTAGAACCACTCTTTCGTAGCAGAAAGCTCGGCACTTACCTGCAATAAAAAAAGGAAAAATATTAATCTCTTAAAATGGAAACTGAAAGAAATATTGTTAAATATTGTTACATTTCTCAATGCATATATTGGAAAAACTAAAGGAATATTAACATAAATTATCATTTATTTCCTTATGCATTTACCAATAACGGCGCTGAAATGCACTCGTGGGTTAAAATAACGCAACTTTAAGCCTATAATTTATTGATTTGCAAATATTGTTCGTAAAAAATTAAAAATACCGACGAGTGAGTAGGTGAAATATAAACAGCAACCGCCCATGCACTTGCAACCAAGTCATTTACCACTGACTATATACTATACATATCGAAATAAATATAAATCTGTCGTTAATAAACAGTCGCCACTGTCTTGTCCGGTTAGACTTAATAATATAAAGTACTCGTTTCTTATTAGTATGGAAAAGCCATTATAAAATTTTTCAGTGAACATTAAATCATGTTCACCTATTAATTATACTTACGTCGAAATTCTTATTAAAACTTCTATTTGCTGCATTTTGGAATAGTGCTACGGGGGCATTAAACTCATAATAAAAGCTAGATGCCGAAAATTAAAAATTCCCACAATTTGTGAAAGTGGAACTTTTAAAAATTAGGTTACTTGCAGAACAAATGTGATTACTCGCTTTAACTTCTACAAAATGAAATTTTATTTGGTCCTCCGCAACTGAAACTATCGCTACGTTTTTAAGTACTTCAAAAATTTCTTATTTCGATTTTAAAATTAGTAAAGGTCACAATTTAAAACTAAATAAAAATCCTAAAATTTGAAGAAATCACAAACTTGTTCGCGCGTTAGACTGCAATCCACAAGTTTTGTGATTATATAAAATTACTGAAACTTTTTCAAGGATGGAGAGCATCAAGTAAATCTCAATAAATTTTCAAAATTTAAGAACCTGAAAAGTTCAGGATAAATAGACAGGTTTTTAATTATGGAAAAAATTGCGAGGCTTGAGAGATAAGAAAACTAACAAATGTTACTTAATTCGTTAATGTTTTCATGCAACTTAAAACTTACAAAGAATGGAAACCGAGACTAAACAAGGAATTACTTATTCAAATCCAAATCAGACTTCTCCATATGCATACGGAATTTTTTTTTAATTTACTGAAAACCGAATAATTTTATTACCAAAGCCTGAAACTGAAGTATTTTCTTGCTGTGACCCTGGTGACTTAAAAAACCCTGGATTATTCTTAAAAAATTAAGAGAAACCATCAATAAAAATCCATCTCTCTAAAGATACCAAACAAATCTTTTTTGGGTTGATGGCACCAACAACTTGGCAATTTCCTGACAGGATGCATGCCTTGATGCTGAAATTTTTCACAGCACCTACGAGATTTGAACCCGATACTGATATAGGCTGTTCGTTAGCGTGCGCAATTTCCACTTGACCTAAGTTAGTACAACGGGCAATAAAAGTATTATGACAAGTTAGAAATGCCATAAACGCCCTACCAGGGACGGCTTTAAACTGTTCCCCCAAAATAGTTTATAAATTCTATTATGAGGTAGCTGTAAATTTTTTTGAATCCGGCTTAGTAGGGATGATTTACGATTTAAATCCCATAATCCACCACTAAGTTATAAAATGCTTCCAGCAAACTCTCGATCCATTGCACTACATAACCCCTTACCAAAGAATTACATTCATATTTAGATCAGAATCTAAGACGAAGCCTTTTCAAAGCTTAAATACTAAAATCTGCAAACTAAGTACCTAAAGAATCCTATCATATGCTACGTCTTAACCAGGGCCGTTTTATTTACTGGACTGTTAGAAGATTTGTCCAGAGTCCCACCAATTATACGGCCCACAGTGCTGTAAAGACTCCTGATCTACTTAAAACCGACTGACAAAATTTTTGTTTAATCCCTGAAGGAGTACTCTTTTACAAAGTAAAATTTGTATCCAACAGATTTAGGAGAAATGGTAGAGCGTCAGGCTAGCGTTGCACTAGTCCTTGGTTCGAATCTCCAGATGGTCAGGATTTTTCTGCAGTTTAGAGGTCGGTATGGAGCCCTGGTGACCATTCGTCATTGGACGCCTAACCTAATTAACGACGAATACAGGCTTAAGAGGTAGAGTAACAAGGTACTACACTCCTACACATACACACACATTACACTCTACACATGGTGCACTATGTCATGTAGGTATTAAACGAAGCACCAACTCTGTAATCCGCAGACGGGCCCGGGCGCGCATTGCACCCGTAGAGCCTCATACATTAACGCACCAGCCTCAACACCGGTATAAGAGATTTCAGACAATGCATACTTTATGAGATGATATCAATTGATATTAACATATTGTGTTAAATAGTTATTTTTATTTTTAACGAATTAGGATAGATGACTATTTTTATGCAGTTTTAATGTAAAATAAAACAACTTAAGTAGGGTTAGATAATGTTATTGTATTATAGATTTAATATAAGATAGCTAAAAAAAACGTAGTAACGTGTATTTGAAAGGACATTATTATTATATAGCTATTAATATAACAAGAATATTATGCGATTTATAATAGTCGAGGACGTTGCTAGGTGACGAGGCGCAAGCCGAGTCAACTACGCAACGTACGAGTCGGTTTAAATCGCAAATATTCGAGTTATATTTCAAGCTTTATCGTATCATTGACAACAATTCATGTACACAAATAGTGTTTGTTTATATTATGTAACTAACGGATTATGAAGTTGCTATGTTATTATGTTATGTACAATTATTAATAAAAGTTTAATATAAAGTTGTCTTTATAATTAATCAATGATACGATAACATTAATAAATAAGTGTCACCAAGGAAAACGAATGGATATTTAAGTGTTACCAAGGAACAAATATTTTAATTGGAAGAAAATATGGGAGAACCAGGACAACGGGAGTAAAGGTAAATAAACAAGTAGAATTTTATTTTCTGAAGAACCAAGTTGTATGTTTTTCTGTGAGCTTTAAAAAAGAAAATAAAATAGGAGTGCAATTGTATTTCCAAAAGGAAATTGTATTCTTGAATAGAAGAAGTTAAATAAATGGTTTCTTCTAAAATTAAAAAGGAAGAATAACGTAATAAAAAAATAATAAATTGGTTTGCTGATCATTTGAAGATTGAAATTGGATTCCAGTACAGCTAAATATTAAAAATTGGAATGAAAGTCGATTACTGCATATCAACTGATTTGGAATAATAAAATTGTATCAACTGATTTGGATTTGAAAATTGCATCAACTGGTTTGGATTAAGAAAAGTGAATAATTGATTTGGATTGAAAACACAAAAACGTCAGCGTATTTAAAAACTATTATAAGTGGTAGATATTATTACACTTAGGGAAGATAGGATTTTTTTTAAATTTGTTAATAAAACTGCATAAAAACATATTTAATTATTCTTATTGAACTTAAAAGAGACCTTTTCAACGACACGAGATTGAGTTAGCCGCGGTAAATAGAATTGCTACAAAATTAAAATGACAGAATTACAATTAAAGTATAAAATTGGTATCATAACATATTTGTCGGTACAACGTGTTATTGTTAAAGCATAATAATAAAAGCAAAGGCCGTAATAGCAAATTTGGCGATTCAGCGTGCGGCAATTAGTACGTCGCGGATCGTCATAGCAATACATAGATTTAGCAGAACCATTTAATTAATAATAGAACCAAATAATAATTTGCAAGAAACTAACAGCAAATATATTTTAAAATTACGAAAAAATCTTACATCAGCTTTTACTAAGCTGGACCTAACTTTCCGCATTTATTTAAGTTTGCTTGTATCTGTCGCCCAAGTTAAAAGATAATACCCCAAAACGAAACAAATATTAAATACATTGCATTTGACAATGCGAGAAACTCATTTTAATACTTTACAATAATGTATATTGAAAAGATTTCAAAATTTTACTCATTTAAAATCTAGCAAAATAGGACTTTTTCATTTGCAATTTATTATTATTAAGTAAGTTCTACTTGCACTTGATTTTTGCTATTAGTTACACTAATACTCAACTATTTTTGAAATTATTTTTGTATCATGTCTTTTGATAATATTGCAAAGAGGGCCCATCAAAATATATTTCGTCCAGGGTCCTTTACAACTTTAAACTGGCTCTAGTCGCACTAAAGAAAACTTAAATTGCAACATTACAAATCGTACATAAAAATCAAAAAAAGTCCCATCAATTTTAAGAAGGTGTAACATTTTCTAGTTTCCCATAAAACTCTCAAGTTGATAGAGTGATCGTAAAAAATCTCGTTACAAAGTGTCTACCATTACATTTTACGCGAAAGCATCTTGTATTTTTATCTTCCTGGAGGACTAGACGGAATTGCTGTCGTTTCCGTATCTAAATAAAAACGTCTAAACTAATAAAGAAGCGCGAAACCTTCGATGATTTTCAACGATAAGATTGTTGATACGCGAGACAAACGCTAAAGCTCCCCCGAGTTTATTTTCATTCCGTTGTAAAAATAAGCGCAACATTACAACGTTTATTACATCGTTAAGAAAAAAATGGTCGCAAAAATAAAGCCCCCCATTATACGAGGAGCTAAAAGCAAGTTTAAACAAAAGTTTGTAATTTACATCACGGTCCTTTTCGAGGCTCGATACCATTTTTTACCGTTCCCAAGAGTCGGTGCAAGGTAAGCAAATTTTTGTTCTTGTTTGCTTCTTATAAATTCGGCTACTTCAGAAGCGCCCAAGGATAAGCGCACTTAAAAACAACGGGGGACCATACTACCATAAAAGCGCAGGTTTAAATTTAAAGCAGATGCGACAAGGACTCGGAATCCTTTTATTTGTTTGAAATTGAAATCGTAACCCCAAAGATGCATCTCACACTCACGTGGTCCTCAGAAGTGCATGGACGTAACACTAATTGGCAATTTCCGATAGGAGCGGCTAATCATCAACCAAAAGGGCCGTTAATGGGGTCAATCACCGGCGGCGCCTTCAAATTCATGTTCAATACTAGGATATAAACGTTAAATGAAGTGACTGGCAATTTATAATAAATAGACCGATCAATAATCAAGATATTTAATACGGACTAATCGTGTGGAAATTCAGGTAAATCGGCACGTAATTTCCCGCCCGGCTGAAAGGTGAAGAGAAGTAATTACTCAGGGGATAATAAAAAAGAAGATTTTCAATCAAGCCAAGTTATTTACTCAAGGAAATTTTAGCTTCGGTTGCTTTACTTTGCTTAATTTCGTGCAAAAATCGAACACACAAAACGCTAAATTCAGCGATTTCTTGTGAGCTCCAGATTGAAAATGAATGCTTCGTTTGCGTTAATTTGATGAAGAATTCAAAAATCAGCGTGTAAAAACCAAAAAATCTGAGATTACCTTTACAACTTTCCTCAATACGGATAGTTTAAAATAGCAAAAAAATCCTCAATAAGAAAATTACTTCTATCATGTAAACCTGCATTATTATGTGGAAATCTAACACGTAGGAGCATCTACTTTAATGATAATCCACTTACCATTGTAAATTATCTAAAATGACTTCCGCGGATACCTAACCTACGATAAATATTGAGAATAATCTAACCAGCTTGAAATAATTACGCTTCTATTGACCTCAGTCAACAGCTGTTGTGCCAACGTATCTCTCATTAATGTGGTTAATTTTTATTGCTCTAATTTACTTGTGTCTCCATCTGATGAGAAATGAGAAGATGCCTTTATCTTAAGGTTGAGATTTACTTATAATAACTTAATGGTAAAAAGATGCAATGTGATATTTTAAACCGAAGCTGATTATTCGTGTTTATGTTTTTAAAATGCTTTTGAACGTTTTAGCTTTTTAAAGGAATTAGTGAAATCTGGTAAGTACTCTGATGTCGAAAATTCCACAGTCAAACTCCTTGCCAACCAGTGGCGTAAATATGCCAATGCAGCCAATGCGGTGCATTGGGGCCCACGCCACAAAAGGGCCCATTTGCTGAATTTAATATACCTATGTTAAATGCAATTGCTGCTATGTGTTAAATCGTTAAAGAGCGAAATTGAAAAACTACATACAATTCGTGAGTTAGCTGAACTAGCCATGATTAAGTACTATGATATGAGTGCTAGTTTTTCTAAAGTATACTCTCTATTTATTTTGTATTTAACAATACCTGTAACAGTATCCACTGCAGATCGTTCGTTCTCCAAATTAAAAATTATATGCGAAATACTATAGGTCAACAACGTCTCTCTTCGTTACCACTCTTAAGCATAGAAGCAGAAGAAACGGCGAAAATGGATGAGTCTAAATTAATTAAAGATTTTGCTAATGTCAAATCAAGGAGGTGTCTATTATAAATATTTATAATTATTGTTAAATTATACAGGGTGTATCTAAAACATATAGCCAAACTTTATACGCATCTTGTAGACGTCAAAATAAGACTTTTTTTATATAAACATGTGTCCGAGAATGCATCCTCTCCGAGCTAGAGGACTTCGAAAAACACACATTTTTTTACTACTTTTTTTTTTAGTTTTAACTACAATAAATGTTCAAAATGTGAACCATTTGAGGCAATGCATGCTTCCATTCTTCGCCTCATTGACTGTCGCACCCTTTCAAAAATGCCATTTCCTGTGCAGTAAACCTTATTTTTCTCACAAAGTTCAGCAAAATAGCATACAAGAGTCACTCAAAACGAGATAGGTACGCAATTTTAAATTGACAGTGATCGGAAACCAAAAGACTGTACTTAATTCTGCCCTAATACTTTGATATCTATTCAACTTCAAATTTTGAAGGGACAATATTTCCTAAAAAAAGAAAAGTATTTAGTAAAAAAATGAGTGGTTTTTCTTGAACTATTCCAAGTCCTCTAGCTCGGAGAGGTTGCATTTTCGGAGACATGTTTATATAAAGAAAAAGTCTTATTTTGAAGTCTACAAGACGCCTGTAAAGTTTGGCTAAATGTTTTAGATACATCCTGTATATGTATAAATTTTGTTTGTTTACAATTTTTAATAAAATTTAATTAGCAACATTTTGTTTATGCATTAAAAATTATAATTTCTCCTAGCCAATACAAGGAGCTTTTCTTTTTTGTGTGTGTGGGGGGGTATAGGGGGCCCTAAATTAAATTTCGCATTGGGGCCTTTTTTGTCTAGTTACGCCACTGTTGCCAACGTTTCTCAAGATGAAAATGGCAATAAACATAAGCTTAAATAAATAAAGTATGCCCCATTTTCTCATTGCGTGCTGTTAAAGCTCAAATATTTTAGAACATTAAAGTTTAAAGAAAAATTGAAAAGAGAAAACAAGATGAAAAACTAACAACGCTTACTTTGTTAGCCTAAAATAATAAAATACAGCCAAGTAACTAATAACTGGGTCAAAATTATATTTAAAAAATACCATATTATATTCTTCTTCTTCTACACTTCAAGGATTAGGCTAATTAGCCTGTTCCGGCACCCATCTTTGCCTTGGCCTTCCCCTATCTCTTCTACCCCATGGTTGATATTTTCTTGCCGCTAATGGTAGTCGTTCTTCTGACATTCTTGATTAAGTGTTCACACCATTTTACCTTATTCTGAGTAATTTTCTCTTTAAGGCTGGAGATGTTTAGCTCAGTTCTAATATCTCATTCCTTTGCATATCGAGTCTTGTGCATCCTTTTGTTGCTCTTAGAAACTCCATCTTGCTTGATTGTATTCTGGATTCTTCTGTTATAGTTAGGGCACTGATTCACTGCTACTGTTTTCTAAAAAAAAATTCTGGTGTCCAGCCTTGTTTTGTGTTTAAGGTTTCTAAGTATTGTTCTACACTTATTTAGCTTATTTTCCAGATCCTTATCTTTATCGTATGAGATGTAACAACCGAGATAATTGAAATGCGATATCTGTTCAAGAGTGTTATTGTTGTTAATCACAACAATCACTATTATCATATATTCTTAAAATTCAATACTAAAGGTAAAGTGATTATTTATTTCTCAACGTAAGAAATACTGCAGCAGTTTCATTTCCAAGCCCAGGATCAATTTAACAAACTGCAGTTGCAAGTAGATTTTAATAGCATGAAAACTCGAAATCTCATATTTCAAAGAGAAAATTTCTATAATAGTTATACAGCCATTGGTTTGCATTAACTCCAAATTTGAATTAAACGTATTTATTTGATATATCAATCATAAAATTAAAAGAAAGAACAACAACGCAAGTGTTTTCTGAAAGTTAGTCGTGGCGAATTTGACATTTTATATTTATTGCTAAAATAAAAATCAAATTAGCAAACTTTTGAAGAGATTGAAACACTGGCTTATTTTATTATTTTTAATAAACTTTCACAGTGTTCAAACCTTTTTAGTTCGTTTGGAAGCGGAGATAGGTTTGTCTTCGAAACGTTACGTTCATTGTGTTAATAGTTTACCAACTGGTGCTGAAATACCCAAAAGAAATTGTAAAAAACAAAATAAATGTTAAAAAACTATTAAAGATTTTTTTGCTTTAAAATCGTAGAAAGTGTTAACTGCCTGATTTTGGTCGAAAATCTTAAAAGTTGCTACAAAATTAAATCTAATTTGAACCAAAGTCAATTCCTAATTCGTGCGAGACTTCACCGAGCAAATTTAAACAAGTTGAGTATAAGATTAATCATTATCGTATTGAATTTCTGCATTTGTCACACAATATGTGTGTACGAATGCAAAAACAAAAATATCCCATCGATCCAAACTTCGCTTTGTGTTACGAAACGAGTCATTAAATCTTACATCAACGCCGTGTACGAAACTCCTGTCGCGTATGCAACCTTTCGTACATCTTAATCTCGGTTCTCAAGCTGTTCGTTCTTCTCGCAAAGAATAACAGAAAAATACAAGACGGGATTAAATCTGTTGTTCTTTATATATCGAACCAGAACAAAAAGAACGGAAAGACAATTAATGTAAGCTCAGAGTTGTCAATATCTAAAAGAAAGGTGGATAATACTTCAATAATCCGAGCTAAAACTGGCCGAGATTAAGTTGACCAAATATCCTTTCTCCTCGAAATCGATCAATCTTCGATGTCAAACGGTTCACCGGGTCCCCCTCAGTACTAGTGGAAATTGTTGTAGAGCAATACTGTTTGCCGCAAACGTGACAACCAGAAAATCGGTACAGTCTTAACTCTTCCGAAAGATTAATGGTCGGCGTGAGTGTTACTTTACATGCATTACTATTATTAGACCACGAAAAGAGGAGAAGGGGGCCGACTTTGAGAAGGAAGCTTTTGTGAAATGCTCGAACTAAGGGGGTTGAAAATGGAAATCCCAACTTGCGCACAGCAAGCTTCAAATTACCGTTTCAGACCTTTTTTGGGATTAAGGGAAAGGGTTTTCAAGATGGGGAAAATTCAACTGTAAACAACAACGAAATAGCATTTGTAGTCGCAACAGGACAACACTGCACGTCGAAATTTAAACGAGTTCACTGTACCATTAAATAAAAAATCGTTCCGGGAATTTTATGGCCCAAATAAAAAACGATACTGATCAACTTTAATTAAAAGTGCATTCGTAGAGAACGCGAGATCTTTTGAATAAACGTTAACAAGTAATGGCAGTGGAACTCATGTACAACGATGTACTACAAGTGATGCATATTCCAGATTCGTACACAACGGGCGCCACGAATTAATTACCATGCCATTTAACCCCCGTCGTGTATAGATACGCGAAAAACAATGATGGATGACGGAAAACCTCATTAAAAACGTTTTCTTCTGATAACATCGCGTATTGTGTCCAATTCACTCCGCGTTCCCGGATCGTGTATATACATAAATTTTCCACTCTCGAGCCACGTGTAAAACGCTTAAATCCGATGCAACGATTTTTTTCTCCCGATTAAATTTCCCATTCGAACCTACCCGCTACAATTTTCAAACGTTTACCAGAAAATTGCCGACATAAGTGCCCGGGCACAACTCAAAGCGGGAATTTCTCTGGGTCCATTTATTTAAATTAACCTAATTAATTAAAATGAAGGATGAGAATGAAAGCGCTTTGAAGAACCAAGACTAATGCAACGCTTTTTCAGAAACGGGACTAAAATGGATTGAATTCGTATTCAAGCAGATCAGCACTTCTAGCGTAATTTATTAAGGTTATGCTGAAAAACGGTCCGCATAAAGTAGGCTTTAAAAAAAATCCTCTTATGGGAAAGATTAACTATACCAAACTGCATTTTCTTCTTGATTAGAAATTTACGATGCCTTACAAACGGTCGAATTTTAGGAATAAAATACAGTTACTTTAGAGTAACCTCAGAACTGTTACGGCTTCCCCAAAAATACTTCGACGAAAATAACTAATAGATAATTATTATTAAGAGCGAGTTTTACCTTCCCCTGTAACTGTAATTTCCAGATATTTTCCTTGGTAACCCTTGATAATTCATTCAACAGTAAATATCCGAAAGTCTTTGGCTGGAGCATTTCAAGGCAGTTGGAGGTATTTTAAACAGTCTTTTAGGAAATTTTAAAGAATTTGAGGACATTTTGAGATAGCCTTGAACATTCTGAGATTGACCTAATTGGGACATTTTATGGCATTTGGGGGCCCTTTTAATTCGCTTAAGGCATTTTAGGCTGCGCCATTTCAAGACAGTTATGAACACTTTAAGCAGTCTTTGGAAGTCAACACATTTTGGAGTAGACTTCGACTTTCTAAGGCTGACGCAATATAAAAAATTGTGAGGAACCTGAATATTCTGAGGTTGAGACGGTTCAGGAAATTCTGAAGTATTCTAAGACAATTTGGAACATTTTGAGGAATTTTTAAACATTTTGGGCTCGAGGCAATATTTCATAATATTTCTACCGATTAGAAATAGTTTTACGAAACTATACTTCCTAAAAAAAATATGCAACAAAATAATAAATTACATATGATGCCCAATTTGAAACGTCGAATCTTGGTCTTAAAATAAGCAGTTCACATAAAAGGGTTCAGCACTAAAGCAGTTTGATGGAGCATTCAGAGGTAGCTCCAACCCGATGCAATTTAAGGCAGTTCGAGGAAGTGCCATTTTGCTAAAGCTATATTTAATCATCGTGATTTTAAGGAACTCGGGGCAGTTTTTTTGTTCCTTAATGAAGCAATTTAGAGGCATTCTCTGGGCAGTTTGGGCATTTGGAAGCAACTTCAGAAAAATTCTGGGAAGTTTAAAGAAATTTAGTCTGTCGCAAGTTTTCTAGGTTTTGAGGAACTCGAGCAAGCCTTTTTTGTTCCTTAATGAAGCAAGTTAAAGGTATTTCTAAAGCAGATTCTAGGAATTTAGTGCAGTCTGTCGCAATTTTCTGCTTCTCTGAGGCAGTTTCGTCGATATTTAGTAACAACAAGGGAATTCCAAAGGCACTCTTGCTCTTAGCATAAAAGTATCTTTAATATAATTAGAATGCATTAATCAAATTTTATCATGTTTTACTGAATGGCATTTTAATTTAAAAACTAAATAAATGAGTTTGCTGAATCACAGGTTGAAGCGCGTGGCATTTAGGCCTTGCTCAAATTGCCTCGTCTTTGGAAAGTTCAATACTGTTTGAAACAATAAACAACAGCCTTAGAAGTTCCCAAAATTTCTAAAAAAAACTGCTTAAAAAATTTCCAAATATGTTGGAATGCCCTCAAATGGCCCAATCTGGTTCACCCTAAAAATGTCTTAAGTTGCAGTAAGAAGGTTCCTACTACCATGGAATGCCCCTAATTGCCTCAACCTCAGAGTGTCCAAAGTTGCCTCAACATGCCTGTTAACCTCAGAATTTCCCAAATTTTCTCGGCTTTAGAATGTTACAGACTACTCAAAAAAGGCTGCAGCTGCGACGGAAAAAATTATTATTAAAGGAGCATTCATTCCTGGTAGAAATATTGACCAATCGACGGCGTGGCCATTAATTTTAAACCATATCAACAATACTAACCCCTAATTGATACCTTTATTATCTAACAGTTTTTTGCGTGTTTATCAGATGATTTGGGATCCAAAAATGCTTGGTGTTTTTAGTAAGAATACTGCATCACGTATTATATCTGACCATCATATTTATTTCGAGCCCAGCCTTTCAAACAAAAGAAACCTAAATACATAAACTATGTATTCCCCATCTTTTTGGACCAGAAGAAGCTATGCTTGCGTTTTGTTAGGCTAAGCTTCAAAGAAAATATGTGATCGTTATAAATAATAATCCGTAATTAACAGAAATCATAACCTTAACGTAAGAATTACATTTACAACATATTCAGATCCATTTACAATGTTTAAACTGTCATTTTGCATGGACAAACTTTATTCAAAAGAGAGAATGGATATTACGTTCGGATTTAGTCAGGCAGATTTTTGAGAACCCTTCACCCTAATAAACAAACCAACTAATTAACAAATAAACAGCCAAACTACTTACATAAAGGGTGTAATTATTCCAATTTGGATATCTTTTTGCACATTTTTAGTCCAGTTTACACGCACGATTAAAAGAACTACAACTTAAATTTGTCAGAAGATTGTGAAACCGGCCCTAAATATGAGTCAAACTGCTTTTAAAAATCAAAATTTCTGAAACACTACTCTAAACAGGTTGTCTCGAATTGCTGTAAATTGCTGCTAAGAATGCTTCCGGATTAAATAACAACAATAGCGAATCCTCCGAATATTAATACAGCAAACGAATCAGGTAGCAAGAGGAACCCAAAATAACAAAACACTTGGAAAAAAGTCAAGTTTACTTCCCTAAAAATATATAAAAGAGTGATAAATAAATAAAAGACGGAAATAAGCATAAGAAAACAATAAATTTCAAGAAGTTCCTACATATATAAGGCCATAAAAACGGGGAAGAGCTAAGGGATGCAAAAAAGAAACTCCTTCACAAATGATATGGTAAAAATATGAATTTTGACAGTGAAGCTTTTAGGCATTCGGAATGAAATCCACGCTAGATGAATGAAAGTATCTACGTCGTTTGGAACAACTGCTTCGTGCATAAAAATTCCACAAACTGTAAAACGAGAGACATCAAACTCAGAAATGCCATAAAAAGGCAAATCGTTAAATATGCAGATTATTTCATTGAAAATCCGCTAAACCAAACTCTTGTTTAATGCTAAAATAATAATTGCACGCATCTGTCAAAAGGTTCCTTTATAATTGTTTTATTGCTCAGGTAAATAGAAAAAAAAACAGATAGACAAAAATTGTCAAGAATTTTTGGTTTGGATTTAGACAAAATTAAAAGTTGAATCCCTATTTTTTAAATTCTCTATTGTATAAACTGCCGGGTAATCCTTATCATTTGGGGGTAGGATATACCTTAAAACAAATACAAATCTAAAATAGAAAAGGTATCGGGATCGGGGATAAAAATTCATTTTTATTAAAGTTAAGATCAGATTAAATTATTTCAGAGTGTAACGAGTGTAACTGGCAAGCAATCTTCAAAAGAATCTTAAGATCCCAATTATGTAATTACAGTAATAATACCTCACACTTCTCCACTAAAACCATATAATTAAAGCATTCTCTTCAAGCAAGATATACAGGTAAGATAAATACAACAGTAAATTCGTGTCCACTTCCTCTTTGTGACAACAGTTAATACTCGATAATCTGATCTTATTATATTTAACAGAACTTTTTCTTAATTAATCGACAATTTAAAATGAGAGACCATATTTGAATATTAAACAATAAGATGCTGTTTAGAAATATTATGCTTTGTCATTTTATATGTTAGAGCCGTTAGAGGAGACAATAGAACGCTTTTCACGTGTCAGATTTAATCATTAATGGCAAAACATGTGAAAAAATAATGTTATTATAAAAACATACTACTAATCTACAATTTATCAGTTGCCAGATTATCTTCATACATTAAACTTAATTAATTCCTTTAAGAATAATTAAAAATTTCCTGAAACTTCTACCAACAAATTGAGATGTTGGTTGGACAATTTGATGGGTGGAGTGGACTTACTTTTTTACTTTTAGTTTGAAATTTCATGATCATCATAACTTTAACCCAGCTTCGCATCGAGATTAAACGATTTCACAACTGAAAAAAGCTTTTAAAGACCTTTCAGGTGCATAAAATAGAAAATAAAATACTTCAGTCCAGTTTGAAGATTTTACCTTTCGAAAAGACTCTTGTTAGCTAGACCCTTCAAAATAGCAATACCAGCCTGTTAAATCGCTTAATTTGCAAACTAATTAAATCAACATAAATTACCAATAATTTCTATTTATAGCAACAATCTGTTTTCATAACTGGGAAAATCATAACAGAAGATGATTTACGTTTCATAATAATGGTTCCCTTCAGAAATCAAATCCAAGCCTCTTCCCTGAATTGTTACATTTGGTGGAGGCGCCGGGATCAAACAGTTTCTCCTTGTTTAATTTACTTACCCCAAATTCTCAAATAACATTTTAAGCAAAAATATATTTCTTTGGTTCTTATAATCTAATTCTGAGACGATGCAATTCGGGGTTCATCCCTAAATCTATTGAAAAAATCTAATCAAACTTGCAAAGTAGGATATAATTTAATTGTAATTACGGCAAAGCGAAAAGGACGCCTATCTACAACCTCATTATAACCTGATTCAAATACTCGTAAATTAATGTAAATTACAAAAACTCAATAAAAGTTAGACGAGGGATCAACCGAATTCTAATCAAGTAATAAATTCAGTCCGGAAACTCCACCTATCAGCTCTTTTTCTCAATATCCATCCAGTAAATTTTCACGGAGGAGCTGAAACCGGCGAAGTCTTTTTGGAAGGTTCGAAACGAAATATTGTACAACACATGTTAGGGGGTTGGGTCCCTAATAATGAAATGAAATACTAGATTTTTTTTCTCTGTGCCTATTAGACTGCGAAGGGACACTCTTAAAAGGCGGAAGTCTCACTGAGGGAACTAAGGTGCCGTAATTCATGTAACATCTGGTTGGTCTCACTTTCAATCGATACCCAGCAGCCTCAGCCTCACCTCAGCTTCAGGCGTGCTTATCCATTCCACCCTCGTGAACCGTCTGCTTCGGTTAAGGGCACCGCGGTTTCACGTCCTTAAGCTTAGGCAAGCAGAGTGTGTGGAATGATCAAAAGAAAATCTGAGTCGGCACGCAGGAACACAAGGATTCCTTTTTTGTTTTGTTGTAATTAGATTTTTTCAGGCGCCCACACTCTATTGCGATATAAAGAGACTTTCCCAACTTTTATCTTTAGGCAATGCCATTTTCGATTTTTTTTTATTTTTCTACACCTATTTAATTATATTGCAATTATTAGCATTTTTTTTGTGAAAAATAGTACCTATAATTCACTGCAGTGAATTATGGATTCATAATTCACTGCAGTGAATTATGATTTCGGCCAATCACAAATAGGGGAAGGTGGTACTAAGTGAGCCAAAAAGTATATATTGCAGTACAAAAAGTTTATTTATCTGATTATAAGAAATTTATTAATAAAAAGTCAAAGTATGGTATCTATCCTAACTTAAAAATATAACAATACTGTAAATAAACATAACATATCCATATGAGAAAATTTTAGAAAAACTCTTGCAAATGTTTCACTTAGTACCACTGGTGGTACAAACTGAGCCAACACTAAATATCGTGGTGGTACAAACTGAGCCAACACTACATATCCAGTGAAACATGTGCTGATATGCCAAATAAAAGAAACAAAGTGTGTAATACAATAAAAACATATAATGTAAGTTATTAAAAATAATAATTAGTAGGTAGGTATAGTTTAACGTACGTTGAAACCGTCAAAATTTACTTCAAACTTAAATATGTTTGATTGTCTTTTAGTTTGCGATGGTTTTGGGTTTGGTAAAACCATAGTTACATCAGATTTATTAACTGAGGCAACATCTATGTTATTCGGATATAAGAAGGAATTAGAACACTTAGTGCTCTTTCGAAGGTATTTAACTTCGCAATCTCCCACTTCATCTAAGTCAGTTAAAACATTACCTACATAATGAATTCCACCTGCAAATTTTACTAATATGAAACAACCTTCTACAATGTTCATATCACCAGTGAAGTAGCTGTTCTCGTCTTCTTGCTCAGGCTCCCAGTCTGAAGAAGAATCTTTATAGTCCACAGTTTCCTCTTCGTCACTTGTGTCACTTGTTACTTTTTCTTCTATTGTTATTTTTCTTTTCTTTTTTGTGGGTTTTTCCTTAGCTTCATCTAGTACTACAGCGATCGTTTTTTTGTTCTTTAATTTGACTGCTTTTAAATTTTCTTTTTCTTCTAATATTTCCTTTTCGGGGGTATCTGTTATTATAGAACTCCTGCCTTTTGCTCTTGCCCGTCTTAACTGCTTTCTGGGCTTTGATTTAGGAAGCTCTCTTATATCTTCTGGTGAAATAAATCTTGGTGGTGTTACTTCTCGTGGCAAAACATACGATGGATCTGGTTGAGGAGAATTGCTATTAGATGCTTCTGCAGTATTAGATGGTCCTGCGGTATTAGATGGTCCTGCGACTTCTTGATTGTCCAATGGTCGATTTGTAACTTCAGATTGTATAAAATCAGCATCGGTAAATATATCCGGATTAAATGGCATTATTCCTGTCTTACAAAATCCTGAAGTTATGTTAGCTGGAGTAAATGCTTTGCAGTGTGCTTCTGCCACACATTCTGCGATATTATAAATCGTTAGTGGAGTTCCCGGATTTTTCAGCATCCACTTATCACATGCTGCATTGAAATACGACTTGAAAGGACCATACACAGCCACATCAAGTGGCTGCATACGGTTGCTGCAATGCGGTGGTAGGGTAAGAATTTTAACTCCAGCTTCTCTAGCTTTATTTACTATTTGTACCGAAATGTGGCTCTCGTGGTTGTCATAAATAAGTAGACTCGGATTGTCTTTGCTGGAGTTTGAATATTTTATGAAATGGTCCAAGACCTGAATGAAAATTTCTGAGTTCATCCATCCCGATGGCGTTGCTAATCCCAGTGTACCCGGCAGAGCTCCTACAAGCATGTGTGCTTTAAAATATTTCCGAGGAAATATTAAAACAGGCGGTAGGAAGGTTCCCAACCCAGATATAATGCCACATGTCGTTACTAGCTCTCCACGTTCACGACTAACGCAATGGTTCACTTGCTTGACACCTTTCGATGCGATTATTTTTTTTGGATTTTGGACGGTTGTAGTTCCAGTCTCATCTAAATTAAATATTCTGGAGCCATCACTTAAGCTTGGGTTTTGCTCCAGAATATTATGCAAATTTGTAAAAAATGTTTGTACATTATGTCGGTTAAACGACGTTAATCTTGCAAGACTGCATGCTTCTGGCTTTCTGATGCTGAGAGTTTTTCGGCGTTTTATAAAGGCTCTTAACCAGTCCTTGCCAGCCATTTTAGATATTCTCCAGGACTCTGGAATTGTCACATTGTTCACTATTGCTACCTCAAAGGCTAGCCTTCTTACATCCACTGTTGTTAATCCGTAAGCCATTTTACTGCATGTTTCTAAATAATGAGCTAAAACCTCTTCGTGTTCATCTTTGAACAATTGTCGGTGATAATAATTAGGTTCCATTCTTATGTTCCCTTCTAAATTACTTTGTTTCTTCTTAACATAACGTTGCAATGTTGGATATTTAACATTGCAGCACACTGCTGCCTGTCTTACTGAATAGTTTTTATTCAAGACTAGATCAACAGCTTTTGACATTGATTCAGCTGTTGCTGTGCCGTATTTACGTGGTTTCAGTTTACGAGGCATCTGGAAAAAATACAGATTGTAGCTGGAAACAATTAAGAAAAAATGATAGGTACTAACTGACACACTGTTTCACTTAGTACCACCACTGCTGTTTCAGTTAGTACTTTTGTAGCATCTGCATTTAAACGGTTGAAAACTATATAAGGACTTTATCTTTAAAGCTAGCGTGCTGTATATGTTATGTTTACATAATTGTTGATAGATTGGTGCACAATTCATTACATATAATTACTATCAATCTGTTAAAAGCTGAACAAAAATCATGCACTAAGTAACTACCTACCATCAAAAACAGTTTTTTTTTCTTACCTTTTTAAGTAAAACTGCCACAGGTCTACCCTTTCACTATTTTGTAGAGTGATGACTGGCCACATATAATTTGCAATTGCAATAGGATTTGAGCGGATAATTCAAATTTTAAAAGCTTGTATCACTTAGTACCTTGTTTCAGTTAGTACCACCTTCCCCTACATAAATATTTCGCTAATCCAATCATATTTTAAATCGCCCGCGATCAACTCCTTCTGCGGCTGACAATCGACTCGCGTGACACGCCCAAGTGTGTTGTCATATTGCTTGTTTACAAAGTTATCAAATTTGACTAATTTGAGTCTAATATATTTGTTTAATAGGTGTAGAAAAAGTATCGTATTACATTCGCGATTATGGCCATTATTCGCTCAGATGATTTGTGCCACTCGCCTGACGGCTCGTGGGCTCAAACGTCATCTTCGTGAATAATGGCTGTCATAATCGCTCATATAATAATATACTATTCTCCTAACTCGGTTGTTATTTAATACTTTAACGTTCGGAAAAACGTTCATATTTCATAAGTTTCGAAAAAGGATAGACTTTAAAAAGGGGTTACTGTAACGGGAAATTTTGTGAAAATAACGAGAAAACTGGCACGATATTGAATGCCATAAAAATGAAATAAGAGCGCCATATTTCAATTTGGAAAGAATGCGAAACCCTCGCTGTCTTTAACGTAAATCGAGGCAGAGAAGTCTAAAAGGAAATACGAGTTGAATTGATACACAATAAAAGAAATATAGGCAAACCACAACCGTTTCTGAATTCATTAAAGCAGAGGTTCAATTTGTAAGTAAAAGGAAAGAATCTCCCCTCATTTTACTAATGAAAAGATGAGGGTTTTAATAAGAAAAAGGTTATTCGAGAAGTTTTACTTTCTTCTAAGTTTTAAACTACTGCTCCCAAATACAATTAAAATACACCAAAAATATCTAATTCTATTGGTAACAATAATAGTGATTATTTCAAAGTAAATTATGAGGTTGTTAAATGGGAAATTACATTCAATTTATAACTAATGTAAAACAACCTCGAATGATTAATTAACTGATTAAAAGCAAAACAACAGAGTTGATTTGTTAGCAACAATTGGTTTCTCATTTAGTTCGTCAGCAATATAAATTAGAGCGTTAAAGCGCCTCTAAAATTCAGGAAAACTTCGAGAACTGAAAGCAACAGCAGTTGAGAAGAAAAGAAAAATGCAATTATTACTAAAAACTTTAGGGAAACATTAATTAATTTATTTCTTGCTTTTGTAATTAATACTTTTCATTTTAGGCTGTAACCTGAAAAAAATAAAACTAACCGAAGAAAATTTTACTTAAAACATTTTGTATGCAGAGTTTGTCCAACTAAAAAACATAGATCAATCCGTATGCATGAGATAATTAATGAAACAAAAGCCTTGAACTTTACAGAGCGAAAAACGTAAGGAGAATATAAAATGAGATAAAAATGTATTTTGCATATGGTACTTGAAGGTTAAGCAACAAGTAAACGATAAGGTGCGAAATGTTACGCGCAATGAAAGACAAACGGCTTATAATCATTAATTAACATTTACATTCATACGTTTAACAAAGGCATTATTAGGCTTAAATTTTATAATTTGTGATAACCGTGCGATAACGTCAGCTACAAACATAACACAAAGAATAACGTGTATTTAAATTTATAATTCAAATGCTTGACTTCATTAATTTTTTCCTGAGGAATTGCAGCAGATTTTGAAGTAAGCATGAAATTAAAACCACAACCCTAATTTAATAAAAAAAATTAAAAATAACTCTTTCAATTTTCGTCCCAGGCATTTTAAAAACAAAATCAATGTTAAGGGTATCCTGATTAAAAAATATTCCAAATAAATTACATCTCAAGAATTTAATCAAAAGAAGGCCGGGGAGACTTTTCCCCCTTTTGCTAATAATTTTTCGAGGCGGTGAAATTTTTGCCTCCGGTTTTTCCAGTTAGTAAATCAAATAGTTACTCATTGTTTTAGCGGACGTAACGATGCGTTTGTGTGTAACATAATTTCGTGTATATTGTTAAAGAGGAAAGCGAAGCTCTTCCTCTTACAACTTTCCAGGGGTATCCGAGGTTATCCGCCTCAGGTTATGTATTCAACTTCCCCTAGCGAAACGCGCCGAGATAATGGGAGGCAGAGCCTTTATCTACCTTGATATCGATACTTTATATACTTTACTTGCTACCTAGTGAACGTGGGTAATTTACCACTTTGAATAACAGTTACTGCTGAAGAAATTTAAAATTATATTCGGTTCCACAAAAGGAACCCATTCTAAACGAACTCGGGGTGAATTTTCCACGTACTAAATTTCTAAGTCGGGTTGATACGTGGAACTTTCAGTTTATTTAAATGGTGGCCAAAAATGGTTTTAGAATAGTCAACAGGACACAAGTTCTAATCCTTTGAACCCCATTGAATAAAACCAGTCAATGCCTTACATACAAAAAAAAACCTCGCACTTCATAATGAGTGCAGCAACCTCGAGTAGAATTTTAATTGAAATGTATTTGTTGCCAAACAACTGATTGGAATGCAATAAAAAAAACATCTGACCAACGACCATATTACAAAACCACACACTTCTCTTATGGGAATTATAATAAAATCAAGTTTGATGAACTCGAAATTACAGTTACAAAAGCACTTATTTACAAAAACTACAAGCTGTTCCCACCTCGGTAAACAAACAACAAAACGGTATTCAAAGCTCTGCTTTGAAAACATGAACCACAAATGCGAATTTCATTATATTATTGGAAAGACAAGTTCTAAAAAACATAATAAAAACAAGCTATTTTGGGATTCTCTAACTTAATCAGACCAAATCTCTAAATAACATAATTTTTCTTTATCTAAATATTTAGTTTGGACATTAAACTATTTTAATCAACGAAATGCCTTTAAACGTTCCAGGAAGACCAGCTGGTCACCAGAAATGATATAAATTAAAGCAACAATGATACTAAACCTCCATTGGAAGACAATAAAATTGTCTCTTGACATAAAACAAAGAGATTAAGCACATTAAGAACCACTTACAAAATTAGCAAAGCCAATAAAATATATTTAAAATGGCATTTTAAAAAATCTCGGCGGAAACACAAAAACTGGAGCAATAAAATTTTCTGCTTTTTTGTTTAATCAAGACGGCTTTAAGACGTTTCATGGGTTGATGTGCCAATAATAATCAACTAGTTAAAAATACGTGGGAAACGACTAATTTGAAGCTCTTCGAAGGTGAACTCTTAAAGTAACCTACGAAATTTAAATTGGTGTTTTTGAAAATTAAACCCAAACATTTAAGTTTACAATATGCGCTCTAAAAGCGGAATTTTAACAAAACGAAGGCTTCAGTTTTGGTTTTTAAAGAATTTCAATTCTGAGTTACATCTTTTGAAAAATTGATTTTTACAGTTGCACTTTAAAATTTTACAAAGTAATTTGTAATAAGTGTCTTAATAATTCAAATAAAAGGCTGATTTTAGTACGTCAAAAAAATTCGGCCTTTGTATTTAAACATGTGTAACAAAACCTGATTAATGTTCAGCTACAAAGCATCAAACAAAGTAATTACGTGTTCCTCAAAGAATTTTTCAACCTGATAAAAAAAGCACTTCCCTTTTGTTTCGTACGTTGATGACAACCCACATTTACATATTAATGGTATTTAAAGCACTAATGAGCTTTAAGGGCTTGATAATGGTTTTTTAAATGATGAACACACCGTAAACTGTCACTACAACAATTTCTGTCAAACACAACGGGTACGCATCAATCAGTTTCCCCAAAATAAAATCCGAGAATATATTTCGACTATTCGATTTACGACCTTTTGTTTAGAAAAAAATAAAAAATCCAAAAACTCGGTTTCTATTGTTTATTCCCGAAGGTAAAAATTTTATGTGGATTTTACGGCCTTTGTTTGGAAATTTTATTTCGTAGGTGTCACTTACGAACCACGTATTCTTAGAGAACTGTTAAGGACAAAATGGCCATTAACTTTTACCATTATTTTTAAAACACGTCTCGCGGTTTAAACTTACAAGATTTAAATTTTAAACTGATGCAGTTAATAAAATTCTGTCTGAAGTTTTTAAAAAGGGAAAGCACCCACCTACTTAAATATAAAAACATCAATTTGCAGGCGCAAATAGAATTACATCCCCTCAAGCCAATATTGTTTTAGTAACTCCGAGGCATCCGCTAGGCATCAGGAACTGTTTGCGAGTAGTTTAAAATTGAAAGGGCAACAAACCCCGTTTAAAATAAGAGCGTTAATTTCACATCGAGAGGTGCTTTTATAGTGTGTTGTTTATTTTTATTGGTCCGTTAAAATTTAATCCACACACAGAGAAATGGCCAAATAAAACCCTTACCCAAACAAGTGTAACTTGGGCGTTTCGGCGAACATTTAAACTGGTCAGGTGTTTCATTACGAAACACGAAACGGTCTGCGAATTATTTCGGGTTAAAAAAAATGCAACTGTTCCCCTTCTAACGAGTCTACAACTTCTTGAATCGCATTAGCAGCCTAAACATGAACCTGACCAGGGGATAAGCTCGGAAATTCCCTTCCAAAACCTCAAAGGAAAGACAATTACATTCCGGATTTCATTTATTTTAATGATTCCTTTTGTGGCAGAACATTTCGTTTAATTTTCAACTAAAAATTCGGGCAGCTTCCGAGACGAAGTAATCATAACCTTAGGTTAGTATATTTCTGTGTTATTACTTAAGTTTAACAACCCTTTCGTTGCCTCTGAAAACTCCACGAAAGCTTTCAGCTAACAATCTAATCAATTTCTCGTAAAAACTGCTGTCGCTGTGCGACTATGAGAAATGGATAGAAATGTCGCCTGAGTCAACTTTTATTATTATTACTACGAAAAAGGATTCTTTCACTTACTTCAGTTCCGGTATTTTAAGTTTGGAATTGATCATCTGTTCATCAAACCGCATTTTTGCAGATTCAAATTTTCGAAAATTCAAATTTAAATTAAACAGTGCTTGTAATAATTGAAAGTTTTTATTCGTCATCACAAGATTCATAGCAAAACACTTTTTGGTTTTGTCAGAAAAAGTGACAAATTACTAACCCAAGTAATTATTTCGGTTTTTAACTTAAGAGCCAATTCGAGTATTTAGTTTGTTGGTTGCTGTAACGAATTTTTTGCCCAAAATATTAAAAATATCAATTTTACACATTCAAAGATTTGCATTCATGTTCGATTAAGCAAACAGTGGACTAAGTAAAAGCAGGCTCCAAAATAAAAAAGACGTCCAAGAAAAACATTTCGAATATTCTAAAAATTCGTTTAAAAAAGTGGATACAAATTCAGAATACGTGGTTTGAACCACTCTGATATGCACATTTTTCGACAATTGGTTTAAATTGAAAATGAACTCTTAAAATTTTAAGTTTAAAAAAAGGTTCGCAATGAACATTACTGTTTTCAAGGACAAAGTCTAGAAGGGCTTAAGAAATAATTGGCTCTTCGTGGTTTTTTTTTGTGGAAAATTTCCAACAATTTTCACATCTTACAACTGTCGGGAGCTAAAGTCATTCCCCATCTAACCTAAACTATCTAATACTAATCAAGCAACGATTGGGATTCACTTAGTTGCAAAAGAGACATCTAAACCACTAGGCTACCCAAAGACTATCGAACTTTTTTATGTATAAAACACAGCTTTATAAAATAATAAAATTCCAACAAGCAACCACAAGGATAAAGTAAACACAAACTGAAAAAATTACTAAAAATTTCATTTTTCAGATGTGACAATTAGTCACATGAAGATCATCAATGAACGTCCAACATGTTAGGTGGGCTTATGCTATTCACTCTTCATCACGTTAACCTGACGATATTTTCAACAATTTTTTTTGGGAACTGTGGCAGTAAAAATAATTCAAATCATAAAAATTCCAACGGAGTTGAACATCAATAAGTATTTTAACATACAACTAATCAATCCAATATTCTAATTAAAATTACTTCCCACACTACAAGGTATAAAAGACAAAAGCAAGTCTTAATTGCAACAGATCCTGACATTACAGTCAATGTATCAAACTAGCTACAACTTGCAGTAAATCAGTTCAGAGCTCATAATAAATTTCAGAGTTCGATGAGTTCCTAGAATCTATGTGAAATTTACTAAGAATATTACGGTTTCGCAGAATTATAATTACAGACGTCTTTAGCACACTTTCGTTATTATATAAAAAAATCCACTTAATAGTCTGATTATGAATTCTGAAATGGTCTGACCTACGATAACTAAACATAACATAACCTACATGCTTCCTCGTTATATTTTATGGTTACCAAGAAATTTATAAATTATTAGTAAATTAACAGATAATTCCGCGTTAATTTAAAATTCCTAGAATGCCTTAAGAAAACTAGGACGTTACCTAAATTAGCTGATTTTATCTGTGTTAAATAAATTCCGCAAGTTTTCACTGATTTAATAATTTAATATCAACATTTTGTATTAGTAAGGTTTGGGCGTTTGCAGACAACATTGGAAAGATTTTCGATATCCGCCTGTCGTTCAAAGAACATCTTCAGAATGCTAAAGGAAAGCTAAGATTAGAAGATTTCCACCGGCGGTCATTTCCGAGTCAAATGAAGCGAGTCAAAGAAAGGTTATGGTATTAGTTCGAAGATAAGTCAGCCTGTAATTGCACCTGTTCGCTCTATTTCAAGGCAGTCTCAATGGCCAATATATCCGAGGTGCTCCGCGGGATATAGATTTTAAGTGTCTCAGTTTAATTAAGAATTGAATGGGGGGCGACTCCTTACCCATTTGCATAATCGCCTTAACTGAATTACGCAAGCACCGAACTTAAATTTTGTTCTAATTTCTACCTTCTCTTTTGTCGCGCTGGCGCCATTTTCAGAGAAACGTTGCTGAATTTCTAATTCGTGGGACGTAATTAATTGACTGTAGAATCAAGAAAGTTCATTATGTTTGCATATGTCAACAGTCACAAAAAGTTTTAACGATATTTAAATGAGGCAAAACGCTGGTTAAAAAAAAAACACAATTTAGATAAACTAAAGGCTTGGAAAACGGTTTGCGTTAAAAGCAAAAGGAACGGCGTTATTAGAACCTTTAAAAGTGCAGAAATGCAATTTCCAAAAGTGCTACGAGTAATCAAAAGCGCATTTCGGCAACTTTCCACAATACTCTGGTAATTTACTGGCAAGAACTCAATTACTGGTTGGTAGGTAGTTTAATAATTTCGTTTAAAAGTTGCCACATAAAAACTCACTCGGCTGGCAATATCTTACCAAACTTTATAGACTTCTTATTCGGTGCAGTTACTGCAACGAATCGAAAACGATCGACGTCTAAGTGCAATATTCATGAATTGCCACCAAGAATATTAGCATAAAAAACGAACAATTTCCGTGCATTTTATTTTCTAGCAAGGATATATATCCCTTCTGCGCTCTTTTGAGAAAAATACTTTCTCTTTGACGACTTTTAGGAAAGGCAATGGAAGTTCTAACGATCTTTCAGATTAAGCAAGCAAAAAGTTTTCGGGAAGGAAAGCATTTACGACTGATGTATCAAAGTGGAAATTTGACTTATTGTACGAAAAATGAGTGAAGTTTGTAAAACGGTTGGTTACTTGTGTTGCAAAGGAAGTTTTAAAAGGCAAGCATTTGTTAAGGGCTTTAAAAGCTGAACCAACATTTGCAAGTTTTTTTGTACATTTAATACCATTATGAGTTAATCCACGTTTATTTTTACTTCTTTCTGCACTTTGATTATGTAAAAAATAATTCTTAAATTTACAAAGCTGCATGTCAAGTAATGAAGTGAAATGTGGCCTCCACGATATTATGTTCAGGAACAGAAGTAATAAAATAAGCCTGCCTGCAGAAACAATTTGAAGATTTAAGTTGGCAAGGACAGAATCGTGTTTCTAAATTTGTAATACAATACAATTCATCTGGTTCTCGTGGAAACTTTTTTAATTCTAATTGCAAACTGTAAGTCTGGAAAAATATTTTAACGTTAGTGAGTCGACCTTATGTAACTCTAAGTTGGCAATGACGCTTTGACTATAATTATTAACTTATATTAACTACCAAAAGTCACGTTCAGCACGATGAAGACTATAGAAAATTAGAAAACTAAACGTAGGAAAACTTGAAAATGTGTACCTAAACCTATTTCCAGTGTATTTCTTCAGAAAAACCTTTGGAAACTCAATTAATACTTAACATGAAAATTCTAATTCAAAGCCTAAACTAAGACAAATTTCAAAACCTGCAAAACTGGGGCTTCCATAAAAACTGACAAACACAAGTGAATCGGTAGTTTAAAAGGACATCCTGATAATTTAAGAATACTTAAACACCAAAGGAAAGGAGACGTATTTTCTGACTATTAGTTTTGAGGAGGTAGAGGTAGACCAAGGAAAAGTTGGAGAATTGCACAAACCATACGAGAAATACAGATAACATGGGAAGAAATCGAAAAGTGGAGAAAGTTTATCATCAACACGACAACCTCGACACCTGAAAAGGTACAAGAGGACGAGATTAAGTAAGTAGTTTTGAGGATTGTTTCGAAATTTTGATTCTTTCATGGGTATTTCATCGCCAATTGCTGTTAATTTTTAATAATTATTTACTTCTTTTTAATTTTCAACAACCACAGGCGAAATGCCTATAATAAAAATCTTGAAATAAAAAGAAAAGCACGGAATAAAAAACCATTAAAAGGAAAGAAAGTAAAGGAAACAAAGAAAAGACGAAGTATTCGAAAATTCTACGAAAAATGAAAAGGTTTGAAGATAACAAATAAGAGTTTTATTTTAAATAAACGTCATAGAAGTTCCATAAAGAAACAGAGATTATTATACTTGCCTAACCATATTTAAAGACCAAATTAAGGAAAGTTTCACATATAAGAAAAATTTCAGGGATTTTATCTTCTTTCCTTCTTTCTCTTTTACCCTCTTATACCTTTACAGTATTGAGGGGGCTGGACACACCGAGCCGCAGACCGATCACCCATCTAAGCTGTGGCCAAGCAGATCCTTGCTTAACTCTCAATATTTCAGTTTTACGTGCAGTCCCACTCTGCCGTACTGCCGGTTCAGGGCTTTTATAAAATACTAAAAGGAAGCTTTTTGAGTAGAAATACGTCTGTGATACCTAAAGCGAATAAGAAAGAAAAGCAGAAAGCAAAGAAGAGTTTCAAAATTTTATGAAAATTCTATGAAATTACAAAAAGTCAAACGAAATCTACAGCGCCACCAAGCAAACAAATCCATCGGAAAATATGCCAACTAATTTTAAAAATTCGTGGCGGTAAAAGTTTAAGCCAATACCTACAACTCCTGCCGGCGTTGTACCTTCCGTGTCAAAAGTGAAAGTAGCTAACAAATTGACAGGTTATCGCGTGTTTGTGTTTCTTAATTTTCTCTGCTTTCGTTCCTCTTTATAAAAAAAATCAGTCTTTTTTAAGACTATTTTTGTTCGACTTATTCCTAATAAGGTAGGCATATATTTTATAGATAATTTAAAGTATTTTTAAAATGAAACTTTCGCATAACCTCAAAATATATTTTTTACCTATTAGGTATTTGCTATTTATGTATTTATTTATAGTATCCATTTCTTCTAACCGCTTTTATCGCTATGGCAAGTAAAGGGAAAAAAACTGTTCATTCCGAAGCCAGAAATATAGAAATTTATCTAAAATAAAAATAAAGTTTCCTTATTTATTTCCTTCTCAAATCTAATTCTGGTACTTGTCTACTACATTTTCTTTTAACAGTTTTAACAAATTTATATAAGAACGTAGGTACATAATAAAAATTAATAAACTTGAAAATACACAATGTTACACGTTTAAATTTACCGCCAAAGTACTATTGACACTGAGTGTACCTCTAAAATACAGCGACACCACACCACGCCAACCAGACAGACTTGTTTGCTTGGTGGCGCTGTACAATCCTCTATAAATTATAGTTTCTCAGATTTTAATTGGCACTCTTAAGATATTCAAAATCAAACTAAGGATGTTTATGATATCTTAAGAAGAAATCTACTAGAAAAGTACCGAATATCTGAACGTTTAAGAAGAAAATATAAAAGAAAAAGGAACGAATGGAAAATCGTTTCAAAAAGACTCGAAATGAAAATTCCAAAATTCTATGAAATTAGAAAAATTTCAACAAAACCTTAAAACCATTGAAAATGCGAAGTCAAAGGTTAATCAGTGATGGGGAAATACTTTTTTAAAATACAATTGTAATATTTAAATTTCGTGCCAATTCCTGAACAGATAAAAACTTGACCACCTAATATTCTCTGATGCGCTACGTAAGTCAAGTTCTATAGAGTTTTTAGGACTTTAATAAGTGTTCCATAATGTTCAAAAGCAAAATTAGGATTTAGAAAGTGTTAATACATCGATGGTAAACAATAAAAAAAAAGTAACCAGCAAATGAACTTTTTCAAATTTTTCAATAAACATCACAAAAGTTTTATAAAGTTCTCAAGAATTCATTTCAGTTTAAAAATATTCAAACGCACAACAAATTCGAAGGCTTTTATAAAACATTAGTATCTACTAAAAGTTTAGCAGTGATTTAGAAATCGTTAAGGTGAAAGAACATTAGAATTAATTTAAGAAGATAAAATAACGAAAATGTAATAAAGAATCTCTTTAAAAAAAAGTACATCAAGCAAATAAGACAATAAAAATATTTTGAACCTTTTGCGATAATTCCACTTAGATAAAATTCAAAAAGACCTTCAAACTTTTAAAGATGGCAAACCACAATATTTAATCAACACCAAAGAATTTATCTTAATAATCGCCTCGCCATGTTCAAAGTCACAAATAAGGAACACGTTTAAAGCTAGTCGTACAAATAACATTAAATATATATTAGAATTTAAGACGAAAAATACCGAAAAAAACAAAAAATAGAAGATAAAATTGAATTTGAAGAATTCTATGAAATCCTACGAAAGCTATGAACCTCTGAAAATGCCCGATTAAAGTTTAAAATACATTATAAACGCTCCATAAGGATATTAACACTTTAACAAATGTTAAAGAAAGTCAGTATCATAACCAGGAGAGGATTCCAAAATTACAAAAAGTCTGCGGCTCCTATAAAGTATTTGAACTACAGTTTGACAGTGATTTAGACATTCGATACAATTTAAGAAACAACAATAATAAAAAAGCGAAGGAAATGAGAATACAAGAAACAATAAAATACATAACGAAAGCAGAAAATATGAGGAAATTCGAAAATTTTCTGCGGAATCGAGAAAAACTGTGACGCTTTGGAAAACAACAACTCAAAAAGAGGTAGATAAATATAAAGGAAATTCTACAAAATTCTTTGGTCAAAGTCAAAACTAACGTAAGTTTTATAAATTATATAAATAAGAGTAATTTAGAAACGTACAGAGAGATAGGGCATTTATGATAGCTCACAAGAAGAAAATGAAAGAAAAATCTTACAAAAAAAAAAAAATCAAAAAAGCCCGGAATCGTAAAAAGTATACGAAATCAGAAAGCCCCACATTCGACATTTTAACAAGAGCAATTCTTACTGCTGTCACTAAAAATCATACTTTTGCACGGAATACTGAAATGTAGAAAGTTAAGCAAGGGTCTGCTTGGCCAGAACTTGAATGGGTGACCACTCTGCGGCTCGATGCGTCCGGCCCCCTCGACACTGTAAAAGTACGTATAAGAGGGTAAAAGAAAAAAGGAAAAGAATATTCAGAATTCTCATACCCTCTACTTCAGTTTGAAAATGACAATTTAATCATTCTACGAACTCTACTAACTTCACGATTATTCGCTTTTACAAACTGTTGGATTGTGATTTTAAAACTACCTTTTAAACCTGCATTTTTCTAAAATACAAAATACAATTTTCTGTGGAAACTCACTGAAACTTTAAAGTGACACTGAAATCATCACAAAAGAGACAAAAGATCAATGTTCGGACCCTTCTAACTAGTCTCCTGTTTATTACTTTATTTCTTCTATATATTCAACAAGTTAAAAAGATGGTTTTTATATTTGTGAAAACGATTAAAATTTTCTAGTTTACGGTGTAAATATTTACGATATGTAAGTTACACTTTTAATAATATAATTGAAAGTAAATTGTAAAATAATAAAAATTCCAATAAACCACGGCGAATTTAACGCGAAGTAAGGCCCACACGTTCCTATTATTACCTCCGAATTCATATCTTTACAGTTTTACAGAACAATAAACAACGAATTTCCATTAGCCCACCCGCTACGAATGTGCCCCACGTTTATTTTTCTAATAATTACCATAACGAATGTATTTTCAACTTAAACCAAATATCTATCAGTCCAAAAAGGACAACAGCTGCCAGCTGCACTCAACGTGGCAAAAGTGCACATTTAACAACAGTAGTAGCCGAAAATGTGTTCTTCATCCCCACACGAAGGGTGCGGCAATGGATGTTGCTTTTAGGGAGAGGCAAAAGTTAATATAAAAGAGTGGTAATGAGAATGGGTAGGTGTGTACGGTCAGGAATTGATGTCTGCTTGGCGTGCATTAACAACTGATGTGGGACACATGCAACGCCGTTTTTGTAAACAATGTTGCACTTTTTCGATCGGTTCGGTTGTATTGTGTGCGAAAGATAGGGGTTTTCTAGTGCCTTAGATAAGGGAACGAGGAGGCGTTTTTATAATCATTCTTTTTTATAATTACCAGGTTTATAGTGACACCAACAACACGCGAGCCTCGATGATTACTTAGGTTAAAAGCAACACAGGCCTGTTTAATTATCACATTATTTCCACAAAATAATGTAATTTATCTCTTGGGAAACGTTAATTAAATCACATGTTAATGGACTGAAATAGGATAAATTTAAATCAATTTTTGAGGTAGCACGTGAGACCTAAAAAAATGAAGCCTAATCTGTCTCAGAAAAATTCAAACTTATGTCATTATAATTATGCTCACAACGAAAGTAACAAACTTCGCACTTGTTGCCTCTGTTTGAAATGTTTATATTTTAAGTAGGTACTCTAAATGTTTGAATATTCATGGGCTGCTCTTTAATTTATGTAAAAAAAGCATTCAAAATTCAGTTATGTTAAAACAAACCTTTGGACTTGTCAATTGGTTTTCCTTAAATTTCATACTTTATCAATCAGAAATGTTGTGCAGTTTTCTAAATTTGCAAAAGCTCAACAAATTTCAGCACTTTTGGAAATTTTCTTCAATTTAACTTTTTCATTATAGCCGTTGTTTGTGAATCAAATCCTTCCTTTATGTGTTATGTAGAATTTTCTTTAGGTTCGAATATTTTTTTTTTCAAAGCGAATGAAATGTAGACATTCTTGTTTCTATCGCCTGTTTTTGAATTTCAGCTTCTGCTTGCTGTTTTCAATAAACGTTTGTGTGTTTACCTAAAACGTCGATTTTACAGGCCAACTTTTAAGGACAATTACACTTACAATCTTAAAATTTTTTTACTTTCCAATTCAGGCATTTTTCTCTAAATTCAGAATTTTTAGATATTTCGGCACTGCTTTAAATTTGAACTCCAAACTCGAAATATTTAAAGGAGTTTCTCTAATTCAAAATGTTTCTGAATGAGACTCAAACTTGTGTTCTAAAATTGGATACTTTCGGCTTTTTTTTTGTAGTTTAAAGGTTTTGGCGGTGGCCTGAAAAAGTCGGTGAAATTTGAGTCCTGTTATTAAGGCCATATGTTATCAGTCGGTACTATTCAAATTCAAGGATATCCCCCTCCAAAATTCAGATTTTTCTTTAATTTGTTCTGAATTTGAAATCTGTATAGTAAATCTGTATTAAATTCCAGAATTTTTTAATTGAATCTTTTTCGAAATGAAATTTTTAAATATGGAATATTCTGCGTTGTATTTCCTTTAAACTAATTTTTCTGTTTTTAAATTCAGAGTTATCTTTGAATTTAAACCATCAATTTTAGGATATTTAGACGTTGCTGAATTGAAGATCAGATTGGAAAAATTGTAATTGAAGCATCAATAATCTGGATTTCAAGTTTTGATTTCAGAATTAAAAACTAGCTTTTTTTATCTGTGCTCCTGAATCCAATTCCTCGAATTCTAAATTTAGATGTATTTGGATTTATAGATTCACTTTTTTTAGTTTATGCTTGACGCATTTAATTCAAACAATCTGATCCTTGATGAGTTGAATGCAAATTCAAATAAAATTCGAACCCTGAATTTTGATTTCCAGCTTTTATTTCTGAGTCAAGATTCGTTTTTAGCATTAAAGAATCAAAGTCTGAATTCAGATTCAGACATTAAAATTTAAGGTTTCAAATCTTTTCAGTTTATACTTAAATTGCCGAATTCGAATTGAATTTTCGAGTTTAAGTTCATATCGGATTTAAAGTTTTGAAGGACCCCAGTTTACATACAAGAATCGAATTCTTGAATTCTGAATTCGGAATTCAAATTCAGACGTATACTTGAATTTATGCAGTGAAATCTTTTCAGTTTATACACGAATCGTGAAATTCAAATTCGAAATCAGACACTTTGAATTTAAGTTCAGACTTAGATAGAATTTAAAAATATTTCTGTGTGTAAATACAAATATCTGAAAATTGATTTGGATTCGGAAATGCAAGTCTTGAGTTAGGATTCTAATATTCTTAAGATCTAAAATCATCACGCTCAAATATCTTAATCTGGATTTATATCTATTGGATTGTAATTGTAAATCTAGGTTCGATTTGATTCCTAAATCAAGACATATTTTGCTAGTCCAGACACACGAGTCAAATCCTGAAATTCTGGATTCAGAGACAGTGAATTTATTTATAGTTAAATAGTTTGAGTTTAAATGTTATCTTCGAATTTGAATTAAAGATCTTAGCGATTGAAGTTCAGGTTTACAAAAAATTTGAGTTTATATGAAATTAGGAAGTATTTAACTCAAATTTTTCAAAATTGGTAAGCTGGAATTCGAATTTTCAGTTAGGTACGATTCAAAAATTTAAGTTCTTAATGATTCAAAATCTTCAAATTCGTAAAAAATCTGAATTAAAACTTGGTTCTAAATCATAAATATTGAAGTTGCAGAGTTGATTTCTGAATCAAAACTTATTTTTCAAAAAAAATCCAAAGCTTAAAATATTGAATCAAGAAGCAAATCTTTGAATTCAAGCTGAAAATGTATTGATAAAAATATGAATCTACTTATAAGATTCAAGACTTAAATGACCGCGTTTTACATATAGATTTGGAAAAGGTTTGAATTCACTTAACAATAGGCAGCGTTTGAACTTTAAATTTCTCAAGTTTCCAGTCAGGTCATAAACACAAATATCCGAATTCGGTTTTCGAACTCAAATATTCAAATTTCAAATTACGAATCAAAGATTCGGGTTTTAAATGATTAAACATCTTCTAATTTGGGCTGCCCTATATGTAAATAGATTCAAAAAATATCCTAATTGGGATACAAAATATAAGAATTCAACCTCATGAATCCGGAGTTGAAGATTTGAATTTTGAGTAAAGATTTATTTTACGGGTAGAATACAAAGCTTAAAGTCTTGAATCAAGAAGGAAAGATTCAATGTTCATGTTTCTAATCATTAATAAAGTATGCGAATCCGGCCACAAAACTTGAGCTTTTGAGCTTTGCATCTGAATTCGAAAATATAAAACTTCAACTTCAACGTCAAATCACAAATCTTGAATCTAACGTAAAAACAGATTTAATGTTCAAATGCGAACTTTCTTTCTGGAAATTGTAAAATCTAAAATATTTTCTTCGATTTATTTACTTTTTTATGTTTATATTTAGTTGTGTTAAAATTATTCCTGCATTATATTTTGATTCCTGCGTTTATATTACAAATTGAAACTTCATTATTTTACCTTAATAATTTCAGTAAAAAATGATTTTAAAATAATACATGTATTTCAAGAAGATTATTCAAATTTTCCTTTCTGGAACGTTATCGGTTTAACTTCGGATAACTAAATAGATTTCCGATGAAATAAAAACCTTTGCTTTCATTTTCAATTATTTGAATTTAGAATTTTTGCCTTGCATATAAATTTGCTTGTTTGGACTTTGGATCTTTTTTGGATTCTTGCATATTCTTTCGAGTTCAAACTTAGTTAATGCAAGTATATTTTTAAATGAAGAATATTCCTTTCTTTCCTGTTTTTTTCTTCACTTCTTTAAGATTTGCTTTCATACTCATTTATAACTTCATTTTTTAAAACCTAAAACTTTTTTTAAATAAAAACTTGATTTCGTACCTTTTTTAATTCATATTAATTGTAAATGTATCGATACAAATACTAGGTTTGGAATGTAATCATTTTCTTTGCATTAAGATCCGGTATCTCTACTTCTAAATAAATTCATTTACGGTAAAATTGTTTCCATAGAAGATACATACTTGCCAAACAGCTTAATACAAAGTTTATTAAGAGAAAAAGGAACAGCTTTTCTTGAAATGCAACCATTCCTTGTTTCTCAAATTCATTTAAATTCAGAATATCAATCAAAATATTTACCGAATTGTCTTTCTTGACAATTTCAAACAAGTTACAAATACATTTTTGTATTTAAAACTGAACATCTTCACAAAAAACAAACTGAATATAAATGGACATGATCTAGAATTAATCAAAAACGTACTCGTGTGAAATTAACCTGTTGCCTCCATAATTTGCTAAAATTGTAAAGCTCCTGTGGTTTTACAATTCAGGAACATGTTCCAAGTTTTTAAATAAATTTGAAAAAGAAAACCGATTGGCAATAAGGATTTTAGAATATCTTGGAAGGAATTAATTAAAAAAAAAACTGAGTCTGTAAAACTTCTACAAAGATACAAACACAGCCAACTAAAACAAATTTACAACTGTTATCGAATTAAATAAATAATTATTAAACTTTTTGTTGGGAAATATTCTCAATTTCAAAATATTGTGTATTTGCTTAGCATTTAAATAGATTTTTTACATTCAGAAGGTAACTTAGTAACATCACTGTAGGAAAAATCTTAATTAGAAATAAAGAAAATGTTTTTAATAAAAGATACTCGTCAGTTAACCGCTGGCTTTGATAGAGCACTCTGAACCTCATAAGATGAAGTTTTCGTAATTTAAAAAGTGAAATATTAATAAAAATCAGCAATGAAAAGGTTTCCTACAGATAAAGATGATCATAATTTGGAAATACTAAAAGCCCATAAAAATATAGGCCCATTTTTGATAAAAGAAAGTGCAAATTCTAATTTTTTAACTTAAAATAAATATTATTGGGCGATGCTGTGATTTTCAAATACAAAATTAGTTTCTAGTAGCTTACCGAATTTCTCAGGCACTTTAACCACAAAAAAAGTCAAAAATCGGCTTACCTGTAACAAAAGAAGGATATCAGTTTTGAACTCAAAAAACCAAGAAAATTTTACAAACTAAATTTTTCAGAAATCGCTCCTTTGGCAAAACGATTCAAAGAAATAAAATAACACAAGTTACACATGTGGTCTGTAATAAAATGAAACAAACAGTCTTTCAATTTAACGTCAACAAATTAAGATAATTAGAAAATTAATTCTATGATTTCTTTTCCAACTCACCCATTTCTATGAGCATTATAATAAGAGGCCCCTACAATTCAGAAAAACCAACGAGGCACGGCAATTATCTGTAATAACCCAGCTAGGTGCTTTACAACTGAAGAACTGAATCACAAGAATTGAAAGTGAGATGTTGTTCAAGGAGTGGGAAATTCAAAAAATGAAAAGTAGACTTGTTTAGCGCTTCGTTGACACACGAAACAGAGAAATGACCCAGAATATCGGTGCTTCGAAACCCTAACGCTGTGTTATACGAAATATAGGAAAACACGACAGCACGTGGAAAGTACGGTATAACGACGAAATTTTAATATGAACAAGAAAAGAGCGGTGAATGTAAAGAACTTCCAGAACATATAAGGACATTTCCCGTTACCGCCTCGGAAATATTCGTTCGCGGTGGCTTTATTTCATGTTGATTCTGAATTCCGAATGAGTAGTTTTCTCTTCGAATATCATAACATAACCATAACGCGTAACCCCCAACCTTGATGTTTTTTCTGCTGTTTTACAAATTTCTCTTTGTTTATACGGACCTGAATTATAATGAAATAAAAACGTTCGCTGCTTACATAAATACCCGATCAACTTCCAGGCTTAAAAGATAAATTTTCCCAAATTTAAAATTTTATTAAACGATGATAAATCACGGTGCGTTCTTGTTCGTTCAGATTTCAATAAATCTACTTCCGAAAAGTGCCCCGATAGATACGTATCTTTCTTAAAATGGAATAAACGAACGGTGAAGGATGAGCTCAATCAGAAATTTTCGGAGGAAATGTCATTCCTCATGCGTTAGGGCCTTTAAGGAATAAATATGCAGTTCTACTCTACATATGTATGACTGTGACAAATGATACCCATCGTTCAGGGTGCAAGGTTTTCAATAAATCAATCTATACTTATAATTTTTTTCTGACTTGTGTGATGCATGACCGAAGAATTTTGAATGAAGTGCGCCCTCCTTTCATAACGAGACAATTATTTTTTTGCTTTTTTTGATTAATATATGTATTCCCAAAAATTCAATAAAAATTCTTCCGAAAGTATTTTTTAACAATGTATCAGATTAAGATAAAAAAATATACAGACAGCCATTCATACCCATAAAAATGTTATTCTAAGCCGATGTAACTCTTTTAAGAGTTGAAAGCTTGTATGAACATAACATTTCATAAAAACTTATTTTACATACAGAAAATTATAATCTATTTACAATATTTTTGTAGATATGTATACCTAGGCCATGGTTTGTTCGTCTGAGAGCTAATACTACTGATTTATCAAAAGATCCCTTTTAGTTCTACAAACTATAAAGGTCGGCAATTAGGCACAGTAGCTCTGTAGTTTGATTTAAAGTTATAAATTTAAAGCCCAAACATAACAGAATAAAATTAAGTCAACACAAAACTCAGATTTGTATGGCGAGTTTTATCCAAAAATCAGAAATAGATTATACCTCATCACACATTTAATTTAATTGCTGTTGCTGAATTTCCTTGCATATTTCCATATAAACTATACCTTATCAGAAATTTAAAATGACTTGCTCGACGTTTAACAATAACATTGCAATTTTAATTAGAGCAGTGTTACAATATCCTTTCGCATTTTAAAACCTTCGCATAACTAAAAATAGACTCCAATTTTAAAATTATAATACCAATACCCAGAGTTAATAACAATATTAATGAAGTGGACGTGTATAATAAAACGGTATTTGTTAATATCAGGGATTTATATCTACCAAATCGTTAATTAAAGCTGTACCTGATAGTCAACCGCTCGTTTAATTGAAAAAAAAAAATGCGTTATCAATACATGCAACCTTTCTTTTCTAACTTCAAGATAATAACTTATAGCATGGTGATTAACAATTACAATTATCAATAGTAATAACTAATAACAATAGTCACTGCAATAATAGGCGGAATATCGTACGATTGTTTCGTAAAGCTATTGTCTCCTGTTAAAAAAATATTTATTGTTAAATGTATTTTTTCATATCGTTTATTTAAATTAAATTCTGAAACATTCCAATTTAATATTAAGGGACAAAAATGTAAATCCTTCCAGTATTCATAAAAAAAAATATTGTTCAATTTTCAGGATGATTTTTCCGTTTTCCTCAATACCGATTTCCGTAATCTCAACACTTGTTGCAAAAATATCCACACATCCTTTGCATTTTTTATTTACCCATTCTTTTTTATTAGTTTTGCACGTTTCTATTCTTCCCAATATTCTCGGATATTACCATCCAATTTTCAGAGCAGATTTGAAAGTTTGGGTTATACATACGGTTTCAATATGTCAAAATAATTTATTTTCAGGCCTTCGATTCCGTTTTAGGATTTCAGTGATTCTTTTCTTTTGTCTTTTTTTCTTTATCCTAATAACATTTGCAAGGATTGGAAACTTGCTTTAAGAAACGTTTTAATAATCACACAAATTGCTTCAAACTGGCCCATGGCATGAGCCAAAAAGGTACCATGGGACAGTCCTTTGTGAATAGCAATAATTTGATTTTAAACCTTGGAAATTTACGAAGGAATTTTAAAAAAGGCTTAAAGATAAGCTTACTAAACCTTATGTTGAACGTGTGCTTAATTCATTTTTAATGGCTTTAATTTTTCGGAATATTTTAGCAAATTATGGGGAAAACCTGAGTATTATTGTTGACTATTTAGCTAAAGAATTCCGTTTACTGACTGATTATATTTAGTATCTCTATACCTATAAGACAGGGCGTTATAGTATTATAATAATTAGTCTAAGAGATCGTTAAAGCTAAGTACATTTGTGAATCTTGTAACTTACTAACTTAACGAGCCAATTTGGAGATACCAAATCAACACAATAATTTTCAAAATGATTGGGAATTTTCAAAGGTTTCTGAATTTTAAGAGCTTCTTAGAAATTCTTGAAAGTATATATTTTCCAATTACACTGAGTTTGACTTTCTTCCAAAATAATTTAATGTTCAGGAATATTTCAGCCACTTCACTTTCAATTAAGAATTACAGAAATTACAACCAAACGAAGACCACCCTCGAGTTAATACACATGAAGACGTTACAGAAAAAATCTATTATAAGCACACCCACGCCCCGTACAGTTTCCCACCTTCTATATCAGACATCTGTGGACAAATATCCAATTTGCATTCATACACCTACGCCTAGTAAAGGGATTATTCCATCAAGCACACAAAGAGCAAAACGTACGCTAATTTAGTCTGCATAAACGTAGAGAGAGTACAAAGCCACGCGTAACTTAGATGAGGGTGGGCGATCGCTTGTGCGGATCGCGTTGCCCCTCAACAACATTTCTCTCCCTCGTCGTCACGAAAGGGGCACCACCGTCCCGTATTATGACCCAAGGGCCAGACGTCATGTCAATTGCTAATTTAGGGTTTATAATTGAACCACGATGATTCCCACCAGCAATTGACAATTTAAATTGTTCATCGGACCGCCACGATGTGTATATTAAAATATCGAACGAGAGGTTATGGAATGCGCCCAGCACGCCATGGATAATTAATACTAGGATTAATTGAATTATCGATCTGCTGGCATCGCTGTTTTTAATGTTCCTGAACAATAACCGTATCGGATGTAAAATTATTACTGTGATAAAGGAAGTGGGAGGGGTTGATTAAATTTCACTACCAAAGAATATGGTAAATAATTTTTATATACTGGCAAGTGGGTAGAATCACACGCGAGTGGTCGTCAAAACAGTAATAATAGGATCTCCACAGCACAAAGCATAAAATAATTACAAAACAATTAACAAAGCCTGAATCTGCTCGGCTAGAACTTTAACTAAGTTTCAGTTTCACGTTTTACGCTGAGTAAATGTTATTTAAATTCTAAACTCATTTCAAAGCTTCTCCAGTTAAGTGGATTTTTCCTTGTGGTTTATTAAATTTTAAAAAGATTTTTACTCGTAATTCAATTTTGATTTCAGAAACTACCTCATTTAGTTTCCGCAATAAATTTCGAACTTGCTTTTTTAGAATCAAACGCAGAAACTGAAATAAAATTTAAGAAAGTGAATCCACAGGGCTTAAAATTTTCGATAGGTTTAAACAACTCCGTCAAAGTAAAAAAAGAGCAAATAACTAAGCACAATTTAGTTCTTCCAAATTCATATTTCAATAAATTACTTTAAACACAAGCACCGCGATTCAATTTCCCAAAAACTTACAACAAGAGCACCTATCAATTGCGATTAATGCAGTTAACATCTCGAAAATTCAACGAAATGGTTATAAGCATTAAACTTCAACAGAAAAAATTGGGTTTCTTGTCTATGCAAGCATCGAAGTCACCAAGGTAAATTTAATTATAATAATTAATTTTTCCTGAGAGTTGGCACGAAAAATAAAAACCATGCTCCGTTTTGTGCATGCAATGCATAATTCAGTCTAAGCTAATTTAAATAGGGCTGCAACGCTGCATTAACTTCATTAAATCATAATAAATGAAGCGGCTTTAGTATAAATCGATGTCACGAGCTGATAAGCTTTTTTTACGTCTACACGTCTAACATCTAATAGTACAGCAATTTGCGTTCCTTTGACGTTGATTATGCCATGTAACCGCTGTAATTTAGAGTATATGCCAGTCGAAGTATTATAAATCAATATCTTGCAATAATGCGTTGATAACTTTTGAATTTGCGTTGATCACAGCCGATATTTTTTTCGTAATTTAAGAATAATACTCCGACCTAAATCTAAAAGAATGTTTTAATGCAAGCTTCGTATGAAACGGCTTTAGAATTCAAGGTAGGTCGTTCGAGTAGACCTGAGCTGCATTTTCCTTCTTGGGAGAGCAAAGAATGCATTATTTTACTAATCTAACAAATCTTGATAGTCTCACGTCCCAGCTAATATGTAATTAAGTGACATGCACAAGCGGTTACTTAGTTCTAAACCATGTCGAAGTTGGTAACTCGTATACGGGTGGGAAACTTAATTACTGTGCACAGAAGTGGAAAACGCGCACCATCGGATACATTATTAAATCGTTTTGAAAAAGCTGTCAGACGTAAAGAAAAACTGCAAGTTAAACGAAGATGACGGGCCTTGCATTTTAAATCCTGCATTCCAAATCTCGACAGGAAGTTACGAGTATGAAGACTCAAGGGAGAGTTGTCTGACAGGTCGTTATGGTAACGGGCGTCCCTAGGGCGTCTCTAGGTGGCCCCGGCGTCGTTGCGACGACACGCGGTCTACAACGGGTTACCTCGTCGAAATTTGGCCATGCACAATTACAATAAACACTCGCCCGCAAACATACATAAACTACACTCGGGGGTTGTACGGCGAACTTGTCAAAATTTCAGCAGCTGCGACCCGGACTGCCGACTTGAATTACAACGATTTAAAATTTAAATCTATGAGGGGCGGAAAGATGTGTAATTTGCAGCGGGAAACGCTTACTTTCGGTAATGCTTTAAAAAACGGATAAATATGTATAGGATTCTCGTACTTCATAAAACAAGCGCGGATGTAGAACTTTGCGGGAGGGTCTTTGACACAATCGCTGGAAAAATTGCGGTCGGAAAATTCGGAAAAACCGAATAAAAACAAAAGTGGCAAAGTCCGTATAAATATTCCACAAAAAGAATTTATCGGAGAGTTGATGACATTTTTGTTTCTTAATACATAATAGGACTTTCTTGGAGACAATTTAATACAACCTGGAATATTGTAAGTGCAATCGGGGCATTGTGAGATTGATGCAATCACTAATGATCTACAGTAACTTGGGAATTTTAAAGCACAGTTATTAGTAATTGTCATCATAATATGCTTTACAAAGGTTAGCCCCAGTGATCTTAAGTACTACAAGAAAGAGGCAGGTCTTGAGGTCATTGAGCGGTGAGCAGATTTTTTTATAACCATCAATTTTCCATCATAAATAAAAAAACGATAGCAATTCGAAATAATTTTCGAAATTTAGCTTAAATTTAAGTCCATAAAAGTAAGGAAAAGGACGAGAAAATTAAAACACCTTAGTACTAACAAGAGCTGGAATTTATTTTTAAGAACAAATTAATATAACGATTCACTCCTTTGAGGATTTATATTTCATGAATTCGTATTTATAGCCAGAAACTAGTGTTTCAAGTGTCTGCAAAGGAGGGAACTGTCAGGTTTCCTATTTTAGGCAACGTCTTTTAGTTTTGCAGCTTTCAAAAATCAAAATAGTCCTCTAAATAACCTTAAAAAAAGAGGAAAAGACCAGGAACCAAACACTTAATTGGTGATAAGCAACCAATAACCCTGGTCGCCTACAGAGATTCTATAAAATTAAAACTCTTTGGAGTATTAAAGAGTGAACTGTATAAATAAAAAGCTCATCACCTTAATCTACAAAACTAATATTAGAAATTTCTAAAATTTATAAAAAATTAACTTTATAAATCGTTAAAATTTGTAGGAATAATTCTTACGCGAAGAATCTAAGTTAAATAAATGGAATTACAACAAACTGGTAAATGCTTGCACTAAAAGACGACTTATTATCTTACTTACAACTTACAACAAATCATTTGAAAATTCGTTCAGCAGTTTGTTGTGGATAATCCATGTAAATTCATGTACACCTCTAAAAATCGTTGTTCAAAGGTACTCAGATGTGAATAATGTATTTGGCAAGAATCAACATCATGGAATGTTTAACCAAAGCATTAATTTAAAAAAATACCGGGTGGCTAAAAAAACGAATCCTGTTTAAGTCCTCTCTAACCGCCGGCGCAGATCTCCCAAGTTTGCAAATGGCCCTCTTTTAACATACACATTTTTTCTTGCAATGCATTTCACACTGAGTAGTCTAAAGGATTACAGTCTGGAGGATTAGGCGGCCGCTGGTTTGCTCGAATAAAAGACGGCATGTTTTCTTCTAAGAACTGCGTCCTTGCTGCTCTGTGGGATGGAGCGCTGTCCTGGATAAAAACATAATCGCTCATGGTGTCATGCGTAATATCCTTGAATGGCAAGAGTCGGCTATTTTTTACTGATCGTCAGTTAATCAAAACAAACGCAGATAGCTACATACGGCATTTACGTGACAATTTACTACCGGCAATGCATCGATTGTACCCGAATAACGATTATGCTCCATCCCACAGAGCAGCAAGGACACAACAGTTCTTAGAAGAAAACACGCCATCTTTTATTCGAGCAAACCAGTGGCCGTCTAATTCTCCAGACTGTAATCTTTTAGACTTATTAGACTACTCAGTGTGGAATGTACTGCAAGAAAAAGCATATTTATGCTGAAAGACGGGAACCATTTGAAAACTTGGAAGATCTGCGCCGACGGTTAAGAGATCTGTGGCCAGAAGTATCTACAAATTTAATCAGAAGAGCAATTTTAGAGTTTAAACATAGACTAAGAATTGTAAATTTACAAAATGGAGGTCCCATACAACATGTTTATAAGTAGAATACACCATACAAGATGTTTGTTTATTGGTAGAATTTTTAACAACATTTTCAACGTGTAATTGATTGTTTCTAGTTGATATTAAAAAATTCGCCATTCCTTTGTTTTTTAAAATAATTGTTTGTCATTTGGCACGAATAATTTTCAATCCATTGTTTCTTAGAAAGCAAAAACTGAAATCGCTATCTCAAAGTTTTCCGGAGATGAGAGAACTTAAACAGGGTTCGTTTTTTTTCTAGCCACCCGGTATATATTTCTGCTTATTCAATTCTACTGTTTGAAAATAAAAAAGGAATTCCTCAGATAAGGATTAATTTGTTAAGGGAAATATTTTGAATGTATTTCAATTAATTCATGCTTAATAATAATTTTAAACAAATGTTAAGCAATTTTACGAATTTTATGGATTTTCATATTAAATTGGATTACAGGGGTAAGTATATACGTTCCTTGAAGATTCTTCTTAAAAAAAACTTATTGTTATCAAGTCAATAAGGGGTCACCCTTTATTAATCAGACATTTCCTGGTCAAGGCATACTACAGACTTATTTACAGCATATTTCTCAAATATTTTGAAAATTCTACAATAAAAATTCAGATCAAATTCAAAATTTCTAATTCATCCCCGACAACTTGAAGTTCAAAATACTCATTTCCAAAGAAACGTTTCAATGTTTGTTTAATGCTAATACAAAATAAACCCAAATATTAAAAATTAAACAAAGTGGAAACCGGAAATACAATGTGATTTGTTAAAAACTCAATTGCAGCAGGCCAGGCCGTATTCTGACGTAATACAGACAGTTCTAAGGTTATTAAGACGGAATACGGCCTGCTGCAAGTGAGTTTTTAAAAAATCACATTGTACAAATTTAAAACGCCACAATCATATCAAGTTTCACTTAGAGCTTTGTACATTTTATTAGATATTAACTGATTGATTGATTTGCTTAATTTAGCTTTTCATTCGACGGCATCCACTGTTTTGGTCATCAGGCATAAATTAGATTTACCTTTTTTAATCGTTAGTTTTCTCATGCATTAATTCGAAGGCCTAAATGTTCACATATTTACAGGAAACTCGAAAAGTTAAGTAATTACAAAATTTACTCTTCTAATCTATTATGAGATCTTGGAAAGAGATTCGTGTTGAAACCAGTTGTTTTAATGATTAGTTCCGATTAGTAACACAGAAAAAAAGATTTTAAAAATTAAAAACACAAATACAAATCTTATATATCTCAGCTAACCTGTTACAGCGATCTCGCTGTTATTTTTATTTACACCCCTCAGATATACAAGGTGTTAGGTAATGCTTCTGCCAAACTTTAGGGGTGGATTTGTAACGATAAAAGGAATAAAAAATTCTTATACCATTTTATTCTCAGTTGCATTTTTTTAAATTTTTTTACTTAATTGTTTTGTGGTTGTTAATAAAGTTTTATTGTTACTTGATGTATTAGACTCTTATTTATCCGTAAAAATTTTGTTCCTGTATCGTTAACCGTTTGTTTTTGTTTTTCCCGAGAATAAACAGTAAAATTAAAGCATGCTTTTTCTCAGAAACGATGCATATTAGAAAAAAATTGTATAATACTTTTTTGCTCGATTTGTCATTATAAAGCTATTCCCAAAGTTTGGCAGAAGCATTACCTAACACCCTGTATAAATTTTTATACTCATTTTTTATAATGCTTTTGTGGCGGTACTCGCGCCACTTGAAATACAGAAATATCGAGGTGGCTAGTATTTTTATTTTAGTTAGTTTTTGTCAAATATATAAATTTGTCAATAAATAATTTAGTTCGTAAAAGTTTCTTTTTATATAATAAATATAAAGCAAATACGACATTCGCGCCACTTGAAATACAGAAATATCGAGGTGGCTAGTATTTTTATTTTAGTTAGTTTTTGTCAAATATATAAATTTGTCAATAAATAATTTAGTTCGTAAAAGTTTCTTTATATTAATAAATATAAAAGCAAATACGACACTTTGTTTAATTTTTAATTTTCTTGACTTTAGAATCTTTAACCAAGACTAAAGCCATAAATTTCCTTTCTAAAAAAGTCCCAAGATTGACTTGGAGATTATTTCCAAAAAATTTTACAAATTCCACCGTAGAGAATAATGAAACCTACTCTTCTAATCTATCGTGGCTAACATGATGGGCAATTTAAAATTCAAAACAAAAAAAAACATTAATTTTGAGATGTTAACATCTAGGCAGCAAGCTAAATTTATTAGGTCCGAAATAACGCATTAACCATTAGATTTTATCGCGATATTTTTCTATCGATAATCATAAATTAAATAAAAAAATTAGTAGACATTCGTCGGAAAAGGCGCACTCCGAAAACATCGAGCGTGAAAAGTCCTCGAGCATTCAACTAAGGAAAGTTGAGACCAATTTGTCACAGGCGAGTCGCTTTTATAATTAAATATAAGCACAAGACATTTATCTTCAGTTGTGAAATCTAGTGGCCAATGATAGATTTAATGGGTCCTAAAGCACGGTATAACCATTAATATTTTTCACGGTCTTCACTCGATCATCAGAAAAATACATGAGCCTTTACGAGACTTGAGAGAATATTAGAACTCGTAAATTTCAACACTCGAACACTAAAAATTAAGTAATGCAATAAAATGCTCTATTAAACAGCGCCGCTTTTAGTATTCCTAAATTTCTGAAACCTCTTAGCCCGTTTTATTATTTAACTTCCCTTATGTAAAAGTTAGGCAGATAGCCACTTTTCCTAGAAGCACTAAATTACCTTTAAAAGTAATTTATCCCCCTCTGAGAGCCGGATTGAATTATACTATAAGTAATTAAACCCATCCCGATATAAATTCTCATAAATACATTAATCAGCTTTTTAAAAAACTTACTGGAAGTCAAGGAATGTATGGTACCGCATCTTACTCACCTGTAACAAACAAAAATGGTGAATCAGAAACGTTTAAACTAAACGCAGCTGTACATATTAATGTAATAAGTAATAAATGATAAATAAATTAAGACCGAGCGTGTTCTGCAGGTTAACGATGAGGATGCTGTAATTACGTACGAATTTTTCGCTGAGTGCATGTCGCGACCGTAACAAATGCATTACCAGAACTATAAACTACCAAAACGGGAATAAAATAAATTTTTCGTCAAGATTTAAGGGAAACTTTACAGTATTATCTGCATAAATCTTATGCGGGTGTGGGTGTTGCACTCGAGCTCAATTGCAAAATAATTTATGCAGTTCTCTTTGAAGCATACAAATATGCCTTTAAAGTAGTGGTCTCCTTTGAAATGGTAAGATAAAATACATTTTCTGCCCACATAACTGGCTCTTGCTGCTTCTGCAATTTGAAAAGGCCCCAAAGCGTATATGTGCATTTACCTACAGGCTTTTACTAAACTGCAAAAACTTTAATGAATTCAGGACGAGAGAGCAAGGCCACTAGTTCGTCAAGTTGTCATGAAATTCCAACTTGACCGTATACTTTTCGCATCCGTCGTAAAAAAAAAGGATAAAAGCAACCACAAGAATAGCTAAAAGCCAATGCCATGGCTCCTTACATGTACAATAGACCAAGTGAATGTTCTAGGTAGTTTTACTTCGTTGAAGAAAGTGGAGTAATTTTTGTTTTGAAAGTTATGGGCAGACTTTATCGGAAATTAGATCGACATTTCGGTAATGCAGTTGCAGGTGCAGCCATTGAAATATTATTGTCAAAGAGAATTCATTGGGCGAAACTACAACCACGCAAGAATGACTTAAGTTGGGCTGCTTTCTCTTTGGATTAAAATTTCAGATTCAATTGGGTTGGCCAGTTTTCATTTTAATTTTCGAAATTTCTTTATGGCAGTGTTTTTAAAACAATTGTTTATTTTCCTTTTTAATGATATCCAAGATTGTTAAAGCAATTTTTTTTATCATATAAATAAATTTATATATAGATGCAGATATTTTTTAAATAAATAAATCAACAAGATTTGAAAAAGGGACATAAGGTTTGAATAAAATAAAATAAAATAAATTAAAGGAAGTCGAGATGAAAGGCTAAGAAATAAACACAAGCAGAAAAAGGAGAAGAAGCAGAGGGAGAAAAAAAAGAAACACGAAAAACTTAAGAAGGGAAAAGAAGAAAAAAGGCACCAAAGGAATGCCGAAACGAACGAATAAACAAATGGATAAACAAATAAACGAAAACTATTTTTCATTTTGACCTGTTTGTAATTACGTAATTACTATTAGTGGGGGGGGGACATACCTTATAAAATAAACAAGAATAAAGGGTCATTATGTTATTTACATCTTCCATAAAAAGGGGAAAAACCTAAGCACTTTCTGAAAAGATTTTAAACAAAATAATGCTAAGAAATATAACAGATTTCAGCATATTTCTGAAACTTTTAGCTTTCAACACATATCTCGGAAAATCCAATGCTTTGGGGGACATTCCAAAATACAACTTAACCGAGTTTCTAATCGGGATTTAAATTATTTCACTGAGTAACACGAGCTTAGGGAAATCCTTCAAATTTCATTAAAAGAATTCATAAAGTATTTGTAAATTCAATCTTAAGGCCTTGCGGGATTCATAGAAAACAAATTAATTCCCGTTTTTGCAGGTAAAATAACTAGCAACACCACACTATAAAATAGCCAATTTGTCCCGAAGAACCCAAAGTATCAATTTTTACAACCACGTAATAATTTATAAAGTTTTAAAATGGATGTTAAATAAAATGTAGAAGTGGCAACAACTCAGGTAGAATATCTGCGAATTCGGCAAGTTTATTTAGGTTTGTTCCTAGAAATTCTAAATTTTATAGACATAAATTTTACCTAAGCCACCTACCTACAAGTTCTAAAGGTAATTTTCAAGTTTAAAAATCTTGAATTCGTATTTTTCCACCTACAAAATACGTGAGTTACACATAAAAGAAAATATAGACTTCAATCCCATCCGTTCTCGCTTTTAACCTGACAAATTTTCTGCTTTATTGACATATTTCTTCCTTGAAATTGTAGAAGTGTACATATTGCTTCCCTTAAATCCTCCTCCGTAGTTCAAAAAAAAAACAAAACTGAATTTTGCAACACGTGTAAAACGAGTTTAACCATAGTTTAATCAAAATGTAATCAAAGCATGCAAGATTTCTAGTTTTTACTGCCACTTCATGTTACTAATTGAGTAAATTAACTACAGGAAATGTATATGCAATAAGAACACGTTTATATTAATTACAGTCTAATTATTTCTTACATCAACAAAATTGACAAATTTCAGATGCAGAAAACTTGTTCGATATTTGGACTCATATTGGTTTTATAGAATTTTAATGAGAAAATAAACGTTTTAAATCCTCATGTTGAAATTTTCAACAATAATATTAAACAATTGAACAACCTCAAGAGAATACAAACTACCTACTTTGGAAATCTACCACAAACTCTACAAATTTTACCTTTTTTTAGAAACATTTTCGAAACGTTGAAAGCTAAGTAATCCACAAGAAAGCACTCACTTAAAACCAATTTATCAATTGATGACTGCACTTAACTTGTGTTCAAACATGTAAACACATTCTTCCCGTTTCGATAATGATGCAAATACTGCGAGTTAATCAGGGCAAAACTTAAACAAAAATCCGATGCAATTCGAAAATGAAGCCTATTCTATATGTAAATCCTATAACAAGCACGCTTCCCACGATTCAACAGATTTCCAACACCAACAGCATTATTAAACATATAAATAACAACATTTACAACTTAATTATACACTTACTAACCATGTTTAGCAAGTATAACCATCTTTAAACCAATTAAAATCGCCTTATTCCGTCTCGGTACAACAAATCAAACTTATCGTAACCGAAAGAATTTAATATTTAATTAACATGGGCGATGCGCGACAACAATTAAAAACGATTTCACTTGCACAAAAGTAAATTAAAAACTGCTACCACGATCACACCGAAATACCGGTTACGAGCCGATAAAAATTTTATCAGCAACAGTACAAATATAAATACGACCTTCTGCGCTATAAAACTCTGAATATTTCAAAAGATAAACGTAAAAACGTAACGTATTCGTGCTCTTTACGAATATGCTTGCATCCCGGTTGTTGAAAGAGGACTGCGTCGAAGAACTTGGACACAAAGCCAACACATACAACTCTTGGAACTTGGAACTAAACTCACGCGACCGCCAAGAACCAACCAAAAGAAACTCAAACTACCTTTTAAAGGTCGTTATTGTTTGGAAACAAGACTGTTGCTTTTAAATTCAGGTGAGTTCAGGCTAAAGAAAGCCTGGAAGCCTGCAGGTTTTTTTTTCTTTTGATTGGTTCGGAAAGGGAGAGATGTTTGACCAGAGATTATACATAACTTCACACTATTAGGTGGATTTAACTTTTAAATTGATTAGATTTAATTTGTGGGTTATCTTTAGGAGTGTTTAGTCATTCGAAGTTCGATCAACCATCAAAAGCAAATATGACAAGAAGTTCTATTAGTAGAAATTTGGATGGATTGCTGAATTTCAATTTGGTTTTAATCGGATCGAATTTAATTAATTTAAGTAGTTAATGCATCACTGCAGTTAATAATTAATTAATTAGTAAGATTATCAAAACCCCCAACACACAAATAAAATAAAATCTGGGGAGAAATCTTATATTTTCTAATTTATGTATGTACTTCGAATGAGATGATGATGTAATTATGTATTCAATTACTTCTTAATTAACGATCAGAATAATCGATTACATCTGATAATTATGTCAGATAATTAACGCCAATTCGAAATTATTTTCGAGATTAATTTAAGGCACAAACGTGACAAACCATCTTAGTTTACCATCAATTATTATAATCAACAATTTTTTTAAATGATTCTATCAGTTAAGTAATAAAACAGCAGCTGATAAATTAACAAAATATATCAAAGGTTAACAAATTCATCAGCATCTAGCTATTGAAAAATTTTACGTAGAAACGTTATTCTAGTATTTTCTTTATACTTTGAGTAAGTTGACGATTTAATGAATTTACTGCTTAATTAGCGATCTAAGATCTAACTAATCGATTAGATCTGATAGTTATTTCAAATAATTAACGAAAAATCAGAATTATTTGCGAGATTAACTTAACCCACAAAAGCATTCATTATTTTTTCGTTAACATAGTTTACTATTAATAATATTTAAATATTATTCCATTATTAATTAATTAAACCAAAGCAAAGCTGCTGAATTAAAATCAAGGTTTCTAAATTACTAAGATTATCAAAAAACCTCAAGAAACTCATTAAAGCTCGATTTATTGGATACGCTTTCTCAATGGTTTAAACGCGTTTAAAAAAATACACAACAAATTAATTGCAATTACATCCGATAATTAAGGATATAAGGAAACATCAGCATTTTCCCCGATTAATTTATTCTACAAAAATATACGTATGTTTGATTGATTAATGGCGTATGTTACATAGTCACAAATTTATTAAAGACAAAATTAACCAATTCTCTGAATTAGTAGAGTTATAAAAAGCCTCCAGAGCGGGAATCAAACTCTCCAATTCGTAATTTTCTGCAGAAATTTTCCCAGTAGGTACTTCCAAGTAAAATGTATTTTAAACAAAATGGCTGTTTAGTTGACTAATTAATTACCTTAATTAAGAAGTAACAAGTTAGATTTGATTAACAAATAATAAAATACCCCCAATAAATTTGACTCATACCATTATCAACCAGTAGAACAGGCCATATCCACACTCTCCGCCTCCTAACAGAAAAAGCAACCGAGTACAATATCAATTGATTCTCCTGGCTTTCATCGACTATAGGAAAGCCTTCGACTCCTTTGAACATTGGGCAATCACGAATAGATTCAAGGTATACTAATACTTTTCAAATCCATATATGAAACAGCAAAAATGTCAATTAAAATAGATGAAGATATGAAAACAGAGACCATCGAAATCAAAAAAGGAATGAGACAGGGTGATGTCATCTCACCCAAACTATTTACAACCGCAATGGAGGATATATTTAAGAGCTTAAACTGGGAGAGAAAGGGAATTAAAGTCGAAGGCACATATCTACATCATTTACGTTTCGCAGACGATGTAGTACTGATTAGTGAAGACCCTGACGAATTGAAAATCATGATCGAACAACTAAATAAATCAAGCTTCATATAAAGTGAGACTAAAATCATCAGTACATAGAACATAAAACTATCGATCAGAGGAGAGGACATTGAAAAAGTAGATATATACCTATCTAAGGCACAAAATCGGAATAGACAAAGAAAATCAAACAGTAGAAATACCAAAGAAAATCAAACAGTAGAAATACCTAGACGAATTGGCCAGAGCGCTGCTTTTAGAAAACTGGGATTCATATTGAAAAACAGAGATGTCCCCATAAACCTAAAAAGAAAAGTATACGATAGCTGCATACTTCCTGTAAATACGTACGGACTAGAAACCATGACCCTCACAAAAAGTAGTCCACAACGTCTTCAACGTATACAAAGGGCCATGGAAAGACAATGCTGGGTGTCAGTCTACGAGAGCACATCAGAAATTAAGAAATCAGAAGAAAAACTAAAATAACAGATATAACGGAGAGACTGGCAAGACTGAAATGGGAATGTGGCTAGGGCGGATGATAACAGATGGACAATCAAATTACTGAAATGGAGAACCTGGGACAACAGACGAAGTGTCGGCAGACCTACGAAACGATGGACCGATGACATCAAGGCCACAGCAGGAAGAAACTGGCTCCATATTGCACAGGAAAGAGACAACTGGAAAGAACTTGAAGAGACCTACTTCCAGCAGTGGAAGAATTACGGTTTATGAAGAAGAAGAATACCCCCATAAGAAAAATCTTGGAGTATATAAAGGTTTTCAAGAAAAGCCAAAGCTAAGAACAGGCAAGACATGGACAGAAGAAAGGAAGGAAGAGCACCGAATACAAATGCGGGAATACTGGGCAAATGTTGAAACACAAAGAAGGAAAAGGAAAAAAGGCAGTGGAAACACCGTGATCCAGTTGGCCGAAACGAAAGAAGAAGAATATCACAATATCTAGAATTTGTCCTTAGTTAAAATACCAAACAAAATCAGTATTCTATTTCAGCTACCAAATAATTCTTAAAAATTGTATTTAGTTAATCAAAATTGACATTTATTTGTTTCCAGAAATCTTAGGGATCCTTAAAATTACACAACAATGTTTAATGATTAGGAAAAGCTTAGACGGCATCTACATTTTTAACAAAAACAAATATGAAACAACCTTAATTAATTACGTGCTCAGTAATGATTTAATTAAGCGATTAAACCGGAGATTTAAGTCGTTTGTGGTTAATGAACTGCTTTGCTAATTATCTAATATCTAATCCATCAAGTTACTCATTTGCAAAACTATGTTTTACATGACTGCAACGTTAAAAAAATTTCAAAGTTTGTACCAATTCTGATCTTAAACCAACAACATTTTAAATAAATGTTGAGCCCTGAAGAAATCCAAGATTAATTACATCAAAAGGCATAAAACGTGAACATATCAATTATGTAAGTTATAAATGATTATCATTAATTAATCACTAATATAAAATTTATTATACAATAAAGCAAATAATCGATTAAAGGAAATACGTAAGTGTTTGATTACAAATTACAACACAAAAAATCAATTTAATTACAGGCGCTAGTGCTACAGGTGTAAAATATTAATGAGCAACTGTCGTTTACTATAAAATAACAACGGTCGTATAATAATTTTAAACTGATCGTAAAATAAATCTAAAAATTATTTACTAACATTAAAGCTTAAATTAATTGAGCTCAGTTGTAATTTGTTGTAAAATCTTACATCACTCAAATCTTAGGAAATAAACTCACCTAAAACCAGAAGTTAAAAGACGTTAAAAAGCAAAAATTGATGGTATTTTAAAAAACAAGTAGCATCTTCGTAGGATTACGATCGAGTACATGACGTTTTAAAAGCTACAGGAGCTGAATGTTTGTTCTAAAACAAAGCTGATACTTTTCTTTAGAAAAAAATTGACATGGATAATACATTATTTTAACCGGAAGGATTTTAAGGACGATCGTTTCAGGTTTACTAAAGGGGAAACCTAAGTGAATAAGCCAACCGGTTGTGAATTATGAAATTGTTCTAAAGGGTTTAGAAGAAACAAACAGGAAATTCCAAGGTTCTTGTTCCATATTTCTCCCTCTTGTTCTTTTATTTGTGTAACCCTCTACTCTTTCCTGTGTAAAATGAAATAGAAAGTCAAAAATAAACCGTACAGGAAGGAACCTAGTTTTTATATTTTGCAGAGCAAACAGCCCATTTGACTGAATAAGTAGTTATATTTCTAAATCCTTTGATAATAGTTTTGAAGCAATTTGACTCAACGATAAATAGCACGAGCTCAAAACAAAACCTTTGAGAAAAAAGTGGGTTTTATAAAAACGGGGGTTGTGTTAGCCAGAGTTAATCAATGATAGAAATTTTATGCTTAATCAATCCTAATCAACAGAAAAGCTGCCTTCTATGACTGGGCAAAACTGTATCGAAAGAAGTAATTTATATTGAAATTGCCACTTAAATATGGCTTTTAAAATAATGAAATTCGATTCTTACTCCTTAGTTCAATTTAAAAACGAATTTCTAACATGTTCTTTATTCTTTACGATGCACGTTTTAAATAAAATAAATTAATGATTTGATAAGTAACGAATTATATTTACAAGAATTTTATTAATAATTAAACCTTTTGAAACAATTCAAATTCAAGGTAAGTAGTAAAACAAACAAATCCTGCTTTTTTAATTAGAAATAAAATATCAACAATTTAAGCACCGCACATTTTGCCATTTAATATAAATAACGATTTGTAATAAACTCTACTTGACAACAATCACGCATCGTTCAATTAAATTTAACAACAGCAATAACATGTGATCAGTTTTATTATAAATACATAGCCATTATTGGATGTATTACAAATAGTTATTTGAAAGATTACTATTATTACATTACACTGTGTTAAAAATAAATTACATCAAATCACGTTGATAATTATGACGTAACAGAATCGCGACTAAATGCAAAGATAAACAGCAGGATGTTATTTTAACACACGATTTAATAAAAAAAAGTATATTACCTGTATTAATAATAGAAACTTATTGCTAATTACACTGTAAACCACGTTTATTTGCGTTGTGATTCAGTGCTGTTCTTAACCACGTACGTAGGACGAAGTGAAGAAATTACACAATATTTATTGTTGAATTTTCAGAAGAAGTGAGTAAGTTAAGCCACAGTAATCGATCATTCACACAATGGATTTTTTTTACAAAACCACCATTGTTTGTATACACAGAACATTTGAGGTTCGAATATTAAATTAAAATCTTATATATTGCCCATTCTTTCTTAAAACTTAATAAGCTGCCAAGTTTTAACCTATTACTGGTTAAATAGCTCAAATCAAGAATCAATCAGCTTTTCCTCCAACTGAAGGTTAATTTCACTTCAAGTTTTGAATTTTCCCTGTTTCGTTGTCTAAATACTTTTTTAACAATTCTCTTGACGTCCACGTTTTCAATTAGTTTCGTGCTGAAATTTACAATAAGTCTACCTACTCAGGGCAACTGATTTCTTATTAGAGTGACAAAGATTTTTCACAATTAAAACGATTCGATTTTGAAATAAAATTTATGGCACTGATAAGCAATTTAAAAACGTAAAGGGTCATAAATAATTTTTCCCAACATCTCATTACATTTCAACAAAGCCCACTTAAAAATATCCCAAAGCCTACTACGATTTCATGCTTACTAATTTGTAATAGTCGACACACAAAGACATGAACTTATAATTAACTACCAATAATAACAAGTCTTAAAAAATAGTGCACGTACATCATTAAAAATAATTTAAATTCAATTCTACTACCAGTATACGAGTCGTTTTATTATTAGTAACTAATAATGGACTAAGTACAACAATGATTAATGATAAATTGATTCAATAACATTAAATGACTCTGACCTATTAATAACGTACGTAGTTACTTCACATACAGATCCTTACATTCTATAATCAATTATTTCCTTGTGAAATTTAGAAACATTAATTCTTTACTTAGATACACGCTAACGGGGCTTTCAACGATCTTCTCGACACTAAAATTTAAATTATGTACGTTCGATAATTTGCTTTTACTCCCACACTGGGCATCTTCTTGTAATGAGACAAAAACAAAGACAAATTGTAAAAGGAAATGAATTAACTACGATTATGTAAAATAAACATACACGTATGTTATTTACAGAAACAGAATTTGACTTTAAATCGTTAAAATAAATTCTGTTGGAGCACCGTTTTGCTGAAAACTGGAATTCGTTCCATTTTCTATCATAGTTCTAAGTTCTAAGCAATACCTGAAACTAACTTTAAAATAAACAGTCTTTCAGATTTATACGATTAAAAACATCGACATAAAAGTCAACTAAAGCACCTCTTCAGAGGTTTGATCTCAAGATATTCTGAAGATTTCACCAAATTTCTTTCTAATTTTTCATTACTTAGTTGTTTATAGTGGCTTGCACATCCACTTATTGGTATTGCACTTTTATATTTTTACAAAGCTAAAGGTGCACGTACTCCTTTTATTAAAAATCGATGACGATAGGCGGCAACACACTCAGTCAAAACTATCAACGAGCCTCTTTTTCCACTGAAATTATACCACAAAAGCATCCCGTAAAGCTAAATATAAATTTTTATGCCGATTATAAAATACAGCTGGTCGACTTGGTAGCTGCTGGTGTTTCTGTGAAATCTAAGCCAGTTGCAACCTTCCTAGAAGGCCATAACATGTATGGTACAATACCGTGACTTCCATTTAATTACCATTCAAGAACGAACATACGGGGCACCTGCATTTCTTAAAATGCAACAGCAGAATTTGCAAGCACAACAAACTCCCTCGTATGAATTAAAGCCAGAACCCGAGAACACAAATTGCCTTCTTGAAAATTAAATGATCCACCACGTAAATTCGTAATTAAACGCTACTTTGTAAGCAAATGAAGCCACGAATTTTATTTATAGGATTAATTTGCATGCGTAAACTATAAAATGTTAATATGTAAAGTAGATTAAGGTGAAGGAGCGGCGGTTAGAAGAACGTTACGTAATGAATTGGTGTTAACGCGTTGAAATAAAAAGGAAACGGTGCGAAAAAATTATGTAAGATTAAATTTAGTTACACTTAGTGGATAAAGGAATAAAGGAAATCGTAAAATTGTTCGAAAAAAGCCGATTTCTCGGTGGGAATCAACCATGAAACTTGAGTTTATTAAACTGATAAATTTGGACGAAATATAGCAATCAAGCCGAAAAACAAACAAAAACAAGTAATGATTAAGTGAAAATATAAGACATTCCCAGGGAAAAGAAAACCAAGGCTAAAATAAATAGAAAAACTTACAAAAAGGGAAATTTCAGCAGAAACGGAAACATTAGTAAATGGAAACTTAATACAAACTCGCGGCCCAAAAATATTCGAAAAGAACAAAACTATATGAGCATTGTTATTGAAAAATTATTCAACAGACTAGAATTTTATAAGCAAATAAGATAAGAATAGAGATTTCTTGCATGACTCATCTATAAACGCAAGAAAATAAATAAAACATTTTGTAACTTTGATTTCGAGTTCAGAACAGAACTTACTCATCTCAACCAGTCCGAATAATAAATTTAATAGATAAAAGCAGACAGTTCTCTATTTCTAAATGAAACTGCTATACGTAAACAAGTGATCAGTCTGGAAATTTTGTCCAATTTTTGAAGATATTGAACCCAAAGTGTTTGCTTGAATTCTAATTTTTCTATCTTAGAATTCAAGTTTTACTTGAATTTCACACATGTTCGTCTTGGGGCTCAAAATTTCAGAATTAAACTTGTCAATTAAAGCAAAATTAACTTCTGAAGTTCTGTCCTTCCAGACTTAAAAAGTCGAAAAAAATTATTTGGAAAAGATTTGTTTGAAAATTAGACAGCTTCTTTTTAATTTGTTTTAATTTTAGCACCTGAATTTTTTATTGACAAAACAATTTATTTTTTGAAGTAATTTAGCAAGAATTAAGAAAAATGTTTGGTTTCTGTTGGGAACAATTCTAAATCTAAAAATACCTTTTCCAAGAAACTTTTTTGAAAAGGTTTCGAAATTCGAAATCAGAAAGGTTTCTGAAATTTTTGGTCTTTGAAATAATTTGCAAGCCCGAAAATATATCCAAACACAACTAAACTTATTTTTGAAGAATATTTTGAAGCCTTTTTAAAAAAAAAATAAAAAAGCTTAAAAAAGAAATATTAGATTTTGTTATTCCTCAAATTTTTGAAAAAGTAGCTATTAAATTTCTGCTTAAATTTCCCATTTTTCTTTCAAAATTCGCACTTTAAACATAACTATGCTGGATTTGGCTTCGAAACATTTGCCTTTTCAATCAGCCTCAAATAAATCAAAAATTTACTGAAATTTCACACACAATTTCAACATCAAAAACGAACAATTAAAATTTTACCATCTTCAAATTGGAAAGTTAAAACCAGCAACGCAACATCCACAAAAAATCATAATTTCTAACGTGCTAATTAAACCGAAATTACTTGACCATCGTCGTCTCCACGATCACTTAACATATAATGCGAAACTCAAAGGTTAATTTGCAAGTGCTAATTTATTAAAAACATTTTAAAGTCAAATACAAATAAATTTCTAGTCGAAGGATTTTAATGTGTGGGCAAATAATCGTTTTTCTTTAATTAAATAATTCACGTGATTTAAAACAACAGACGTTAAAACGTTTAATAATATTTTAGGCCATGAAAAAGCTAATAATTGCTAATGAAAATAGAATTGTTTTAAACATAGTTTCGAGGTTGATATCGCCAGTTTTTGGAACGTGTGAACCAAGACTAATCATAATCGCAAAGCAGTAAAAATAAGACGATTTGGTAAAAGGGGGGTTTTCCTAGCCACAGTAAGTCAATATGAATTGCCTTAACTATTTTAATTTTTATATTTGACGCTTACTCAACCCTGCCCAACAGAAAAACAATACTATATGACTGACTAACGCCGTATTAAGTAAATAATTAATTATAGCTTAGTCTCAATTTTTTTTCTAATGACTTTCACCATTATTGTTTAAATATGAAGTTAAAGGCTACTCGCAATACAACGAAACGACGATTAAATTAAATACAAAACTAGCCGATACAACAATAAACGATGACGAAGTGAACTGAAAGAATCAGAGGAGAAGAAAATATGTATTACGATATATGTAATCATGGGAAATTTTAACGCAGTAATAGGACAATAGGAGAAGGAGCAGCTGGTAAGACAGTAGGGAGGTTTGGATTGGGAAGACGCAATGAAAGAGGATACAGGCTGGTAGAGTTCTGTGAAAGGCATAAATTGGTTATAATGAATACAATGTTCCAACACCATCCTAGATGAAGATGCATCTGGATGAAACTAGGGATACAGGAAGATCTCAAATTAACTATATTTTAGTCTAACAAAGACTAAGGACCCAAGCAAAGGAATCAGGAGCTACTCAGGCGCCGACGCAGACACTGATCATAATTTGGTGTTGATGAAACAATAGGTAACATATGAAAAAACTAAAGAATAAAGAAAACCATCAACAGGACAGGAAGGAAAGCTAAGATTTGCTGAAATAGCGAACCAAGCACTAACAGAAGAAAGTGCGAATACAGAATACATCGAGAAGAAATGGAATCAAATAAAGTCGAGAATTACTAAAGCTGCAGATGAAGTAAATACTAAAACAACAGAACATAGCACCTCGGAAACCATAGATAACTAAGGAAATGACAGACCTAATCGAAGCGCGTTGAAAATATAAAAATGCCAAATCAGCATAAGAACTAGTATAGACAGATAAGAAATAGAATAAACAGACAAAACAGGATAGCTAAGGATGAATATATTTGACAAAAATGTGAAGAAATTCAGCAAAACTTAAGAACAAATCAAACTGACAAGGCATACAGAAATTTTTCAAAGAAGGAAGACCTAAAACACAGGGAATAAAAGATAAAAATTGAACTATGCGGTCGGAGAACGAAAAATTGCCAATAGATGGAAAGGATACATAGAGTGTTCTGGAAATGACGTAACAAATGCTTTGATAGAAGACCGCCAATATGCGGGACAGGAAGAAACAGAAGCAAGGGAGGAACGCATACTGAGGGAAGAATTTAATAAAGCACTGAACGAACTAAAATCAAACAAAACCACGGGTATAGACAACATTGATATAGAATTACTAAAAACATTAAACGAAGAAATTATCTGGAAAATATACAAACTAATAAATAATTATAAAAAAAGTGTGGTTGTTCTTGAACTATTCGAAGCCCTCTAGCTCGGAGAGGATGCATTTTCGGACAAAGTCTTATTTTGACGTCTATAAGACGCCTGTAAAGTTTGGCTACATGTTTTAGATACACCCTGTATATGGATTGTGCTACTATATGGGTCGGAAGAGTGGACGGTCAGAACAGCTAGTAATAATACAAGCCTTTGAACTATGGTGCCATAGAAGAATGTTAAAACTAAGTTGGATAGACAAATAAGCAACGAGAAAGCAGGAGAAGAAGAAGGAAAACACATACAAAGAAGAAGAGATAGACTAATAGGCCATACTATAAGAAGATGTGGGCTACTAACAACAATCATACAAGGCAAATATGTAAAAGGAAGACCCAGACTTGAATATATCAAACAAATCATGAATGACACCGGATGCATTAGTTACAGAGAAATGAAGAAATGTGACAAACCAGCCAGAAGGCTAAAGACCACTGATGATCATGATGTTTTAATAACGAAATTCCAGTTTTTTCTTCCATGATGTTCCCTCAGTTCCACTAAAAACAAATTCCTAATAAAAATTCATCTCATTAACTGCATACTATGTAGCACATCGATTAAAAAAAGCAAAAAATCAAGCATAAAAGAATAAAAAGTCGCCATCTATTCTCCTGGCATTGATAATTTGTAGCTCCATTGTTTGGTAGGGCCGGGGCTTCCGAAAACGAAATCTAAACCGCTAAAAGTCTGAATCTTATCTGGATATGTTTATGGCGAGTATAAATCTTAGTTCGCGGGATAGTTCGGTCTGTTAATCACTCCCCCTTTAAACTGTATTAAAAATGTCAAAGGTAGCCCGCGCCATTATGATTTTTTAGCGATATCGGAAGACAAACTGCGATCGAGTCTTATTATTTTATGGGCTACCGGGGTCGTTATTTATTCCGATAGTATCATCCCTATTGTACTGTACGTCCTTTTGAGCTTGAACTTTGCAGTGATTTACTGTATATTACGTTATATTACCTGACCGGATTTTCGTTCATATGTTTCCAATTTTCCGATATTAAGTTTGGTTTATAGTTTGCACAAGTCGCGTTTCGAAAATTAAATTTTGTAATCGGTCTACGTGCCCACATAAAAATTTACTGCTGCAACAAGGAATATAATAGAAGCACGATACTGTTGTAAATCATCTTTATCAGGAAATTACTGAATTATAGGGGTTACTCCTATTTTCTGAACTATGATTAACTTTCCGATTTTTTAAACGCAACCATCGTAATTTCCTGGTTACGACTTCATTGAAACAAAGTTCCTTGACTTCTACTGAAAACTTTAGCATGCATGCGTTTCATTTAAAAATTGCTCGATTAATTTGAAGTTCCTAAAACGCCATAAATTTAAAAATAATAAACCAGGAAGGATGTGCATTAAAGAAAATTAAAATCAGACATAACTTCGGTTATCGATGAGTAACGCGTGTTATTAATACGGTCATTCACTTGTAAATATTTACTGATAAAGCTAAAGCTGTTGTAATAGAACCACAAACAACTAAATTCACCTTTACAGGCGGAGTTGATTAATTCTGTAATAAACTATACCCTCTCTTATTAGAGTCAGAATAATAAAAAGGGCAAAAAACATCGATAAGTGAATTTGCGTTTATAAATAGAAATTTTACAGCCTGTCGCTGTAAATACATTTTTTAAAATGAACAACAAAGAACTATTATAAGAGCAACAATTATTTTAACACACAAAAAGGAAATAAAAACGATAGGCGCCAATGCACATCCCCATCAAAAGCAATTCATACTGTTTTCAATAAATAGACCACACATAATGCGATGATGACCAGTGACCTAATATCTAATAATTTCTGCACTGAGCAATTCGAAATGTCCATCAAGTCATTGAATTGATTAATTCATCGAGCTCAAACGAGCTGTATCGATGTCGACCCGTTATCCTAGATCGTTAATTGAGAAGATATGTAATAATTTGGAATCCCGTAGACGTTAATATATTTAACTTGACAGATAAAAGATAACTAATTATGATGTGATCCTTGTTAACCTTCTTATTATCTTTGGTCATTCGAGACCTGTCAATAATTTTCGGTGCGTTTGTGATATGGAAACGTTAAAAAAAACATTTGATTACAGGACTTTAAAACGTTTTAATAACTCAATAATTAAATTTCATTTAACTCCGACCTTCTGACAAAGAATTCCCAACACTTGGTAAACGAAAAGAGTTTTCGAAGCAAATTTGTCCTGAACAAGCTAAAAGGTTTGGTTTATCGATATATTAACTTAGGACTCCGATTGTTTTTTATTTGTCAATAATTTCATTGTGAAAATACTGAAGAAACAAAAGAATCAAAACTTGCTCAAAATGCCAGAGATCAAACAGTTTGATTTGCTCTTTTTCGTGTGAAAAAATGCTGTTAAAACCAATCCACCCACTTCTTATTACAATCACCACACATTAACACATAACAGACGTTTCCCATTTTTGTAAAAATCTCAAAAGCCAGCAGATTTTAATTTAGGCTCGCAATAAAGTATCGAAATGTCTGTGCACGTATGGTTAATACAATTTTCTAAAAAAAATATGCGGAAATCGTTCAAATTCCTAGAGTTGGTTCGTATGTTTCGATGTTGCACCGAAGGACTCCCACGTGTACGAACGTTATTTCGTCGCATTCTTTCTTTAATATTTTGTGGAGGCGTTATTTTTATGTAAATGCAAAACGGTGTTATGTAAATGCAGGCTGGGATGCAAGAAAGCCGAATACAAGCCGGTATTAAATTCGAGAAGAAAGAGGCCTTGGCTGCTATTTACTCTGAACATTTGTTAGATAATAAAATGAAGTTATTTTCATTCTCGGTTGTTTGTTTTCAATCCGGGCCATGTAAATATTTATCTATCAATCAGAAGGAGGCAGAGAAGAGCTACGCATTCCGGTCTCAGTCCCTTGTTTCACCTAACATGCCGTTGACATCCGACACGTTTATGTTCTCGACGAAATTACAGCCAATCTCGGGGGAAATCATGTTACAAAATGCAGTAATTGCATGTGGTAGGCGTTATAAAGCTCTTTGGGCCGGGTAATCAAACTTTAATTTCATATTCTTCGTATTAACAACGTCGCGTGTCTTCGGCATACGCAAATAGAAAATTAATTGTCGCTTTAATTTTACGTTGGAAACGACTTTTAATTAATACATTGAGTACGTAAACAATATGTAATAACTCGTTGCGATCTACAAGGGTAAACACAATTTTGTTATCATAATACCGAAAAGAAACTCGGGAAACAATTTCATTGCTAATCGATAAAATTACGCTGTTGCATTCATCGAAGCGAGAAGGAAAATCAGAGGAAATGCAAGGAAATACTTGCTTCGAATGAAAACGTTTCGATTCCCAAAAGAATACACGAAGGAATAATAAATAAGCCATTTGAAGAATTGACTTTCAAGTTTCATGAAAACAGTGGACAAATGCATAGGTACGTCAAATTTTGCTTCTAAAACATAAAAAATATTAAACGAAAGTATTTAACAATACAACGAAAAATACAAAAACTAAAAGAAAAAAATTAGATCAAAATATATTTAATGATAAATGCCAACTTTTTCAAAATAAAACCGAAGAAACCTTATTAAGCTTAGGTTGGGGGCGTTTTTGAAAATATTAAATCCTCGAATTTCAAAAAAAGAGACCCTTTTGTTTCTGTATCCAATTGGTTTCGATTCCTTTCTGTATTTCAAATTGATACAGGTAGGTATGTACTTTGAAAAACCATCGACTAAATAAACGTCCAAATAAAACGTTCAAAATTGATCAGAAAGTAAATAAGGAACGAGAATAATATGTACTTTGAAATTTAAAATAAAGTCGAAAGGAAAAACTTTTTCCAGAATTTAATATAGGTACCAATAAGTTATTGCCATATAAAACTAATTGAACCATAATATTCCTTTCTTCGAATACCTAAAAGAAACCTAAAATAAAAAGAAACCCAATCTTTCTCCTGCCAAATTGGATACATTCGTACAACCTGAAAGAAATTCAAATATTAAAACAAACTTATCGATTGATCGCCTATACAAAACCAAATAAAAAAAAGGGTCGTTAACAATATTAGTTGACCCTAACAATATTTGATCGTCCTTGAAATTAAATAATGGCTTATGCATACATCACAACCCGTTCAGGTTTTTATACTACAATAAAGTTCCCATACAGAAGCGAAGAAAATCGATTAGACACGTTTAATTTTTTCAATATGCATGTAACAGATGAAACAATGTTTACACGCTTCGCTCAGGAAATTACACAACGTTTTCTGAAATTTATTCATTCGCGTGTAGTTTTTATTTTCTTCAAAATCTAACATGCCTGAAAATCACGAAAAAGGCATTTAATCACCAGCAACAGCTTGTGCTGAAATAAAAACTACACGTGCTTATGAACAATGTTCATAAATCAGAAACAAAAAAAGCAACACATAATTAGTTTATACAAAAAGAATAATTCGAGACTCGTGTGCAAGAAAGCTTTGCTACGAAAAAATTCTCAAACGTCAAGTACAGCGTAGTTGGCTCCCAAAAGCTCTTTAGAGGAAAAGTACAACGGAAAATATCTCAACGCAAGTGCAATAGCCAGGCAATTAGAGCTGAAAGCTCCAGAAGGTTTAGCAAGTTCTAATGAGCCATGAGTAAAACATCCTAGACGTTTTAACAAAGTTCTCCTTGGCCGTGACCGTGCGTCCCAAGAGGTGTTTTTATTTAGTCTCGGTCTGTGAAGGTTGGCTGCGCCGTGTCCGTGCATGTCCTTTCGTTTTATTATAATTCCAGGTGAAATTATCATCGACATTAGAATTACAAAATTTCACTCAATACCAACCAATAACATTATGGCATTCGTTAAGTACACAAAGCGACCTGGCTTGTTTAAAATGAAATGGCGCCTCCACCAATTTTCATTATTAATTCATCGATCGGCTAGCTATAAATTTTAGGACGGACATTTTACTAAAAGCAATTTTTGTTGCTGACATACTAATTATATGCGAAAGCTTTATTAGCGCAGTCGCCCACACGCTTATTTGTACGTAAATATAAAGGGAGGAATTTTTAATTTAAAAGTGCTAATTTTTGAAGTTTTATCACAAATATGCCTCAGAAGAAATGAAAAAATTATAAGGCACGGGCTTTTTCATTTCCTTAATTAAATTTCTTATTACTCTTATTAGTTTACAAGGCCTCTTATTAACAAGCTTGAACTTTTGTCTTTTCATTTAGACGCAACACAACAGTAATCTCATCTCATGGCTTTCTTTGATCTTCAACTGCGAATTACTCAATTCATTCTTTATCTGTTTGATTTAATAAGCTTGAAAACTCATGAATTTCTTAAAAGCTTGAATGCCGTTACAATAAAAAGAGAAAATCATATAAACTAACTAAAAGCAAGTTTCAGAGTTCCATTTTGGTTAACTACATACAACAAACAAACAAAAGTATAAGAACTTATTGGCTTAAGCTGTAAAACCAAAGATTACAAGACAAGGTCAATCACATCACAACAATGTACAAACATTCGATTGTTAATTTACTACTTGTAACTGTCAACTTTCTCTTCATAAACACGGGTTCAACCATTGTGAAAACAAATTTGGTAACTGGAATTTTAAACCAGTTGAGCTTATCTTATGTACGTAATTATTCAAAAATTGTAATTTTATACAGAACAATACCATTTGTATCGATAAAAAATAAGAAATTTTTAATACCTCCAAAATAAGAATATAGAGGTAAAGTGAATACCCACTGAAGTTTACGAAATTACACTGCGTTACCAATATTTGGATGCTGAAAAATTGTAGCCTCTTGATATGATATTTTTGCTCGTTGGCGCAGTGCTAAGAGCGTTGGGTTCCTAGCTAGCAGTATTGGGTTCCTAGCACGGTGTATAATAATAGTATATTATTATATGAGCGATTATGACAGCCATTATTCACGAAGATGACGTTTGAACCCACGAGCCGTTAGGCGAGTGGCACAAATCATCTGAGCGAATAATGGCCATAATCGCGAATGTAATACGATACTTTTTCTACACCTATTAAACAAATATATTAGACTCAAATTAGTCAAATTTAATAACTTTCTAAACAAGCAATATGACAACACACTTGGGCGTGTCGATTGTCAGCCGCAGAAGGAGTTGATCGCGGGCGATTTAAAATATGATTGGATTAGCGAAATATTGATTTTTGGATTTGTATTTGTGATTGGCCGAAATCATAATTCACTGCAGTGAATTATGAATCCATAATTCACTGCAGTGAATTATAGGTACTATTTTTCACAAAAAAAATTCTAATAATTGCAATATAATTAAATAGGTGTAGAAAAATTAATAAATATATACACCGTGGATCCTAGCTAGCAGTCTTGGGTTCGAATCTCGCGCAGTGAAATGATATTTGGAAACCTTCACCCTGAATTTTTTCCATCGAAGAGACACATAAATACAGAAAAATAAACAGATTTTAAAACATGAAATTTTAAGTATGGTATAGTCCTCTTTATTTGTATTAATTAAGTGTTAATGTTTGTTATTAAAGGTTCATAAATACGTTCGAATTTATGAACTAAAAGTTGATTTGATATCACTCGTTCATTTTGTCAGGGCAATTCATCGCCTAATAATTATTTACATAACATGAAACGTAAGTGAAATTTACTTTGTGGAGTATGTTGATTGCAGTAAATAAATGCCTTAATTTCCACGGCATATATTAGAATTTGCATTTGCTCAAAATTTGCAATAACTTTCGACATAGTAACACCACTAAAATCAACGTACCTTCTTCAAATATTTATGATCAATTTCCATCATAGTAAATAGAAATTCATAACCAAGTTGTTCCAAATAAAGATCAAAAGGATCATATTTCATATGTATGGCATTTAATGCGATTGGGTATGTAGTAAAATGTGTTCTTGTTCAAAACTAGATGGTGGTTTTATACCATTGTCAGACTATGTAATTTCCGATTGCTTAGATTCCTCTGTATTTTCAAATTCCATTAAACAGTCAAACTCGCTATTACCAATTCTAATTTTGACTGTATCTCGCATGTAATCGAAGCATTAGCAAACGTAACAGAATTCAAATTTTATTCGTAGCTCCATGCTTTGGAATTGGGAAATGAAATTAAAATTTCTAACTACTTCACAGGAAGAAAAAAACAAGACGAAGTACCCTTAAAAATGCTTAATGACGCCTTCGTACAAGCATTGTAAATTACCATACCAATAAAAGAAATCTGGTTAAAAGAGTTGTACTCATATTACGGCCGCCGAAATGAAATTTATGTTAATCACAATGTTTATTGCTGTGCATTTAAATCCAAAGTTGTACCACACGTTGACATACAACTGTTGGTACACCAAACGCACTCGTTTAATTTCGAAGCAGGTGTGTAACGTAATCCTCTTGAAAAAGCCCAGTTATGTGTGATGCAACAACAAATTAAACATCCAAAGAATGGTTAATAAATAACCGGATCTGATTATAACATTAAGTTATTTACATTACATTATTTACAGGAAAGACGCATATATCCAAACTTTAATCAAGAGAAAACGTTTTAGATTTTTATTTAAAGAAGTAATTGAAAATAAATCGAGTTCGCGGAGCAAACGGAGCTAATTCAGGAGGTCATTTCTGTAATGACCGCCGGGGCCGAACAGCCCTCCAGCCAAGTTAATTAACCCGCAGTGGCGGACACCCCCTTGCTGGCCATACGTTATTCGCTAATAATAACCGGGACTCCGTAGGACACAAAAACGTACTATTCCGACTTCATTTTTCACGCCCACAAGAGATTGATTGCTATTTCATGCAATTTAACACAGGCGCTTATCGGTTTATTTATTTTAAACGACCAAAAGGCTTTTCTTGCAAAGCTTTTTAATCTAGAAAGGGGGCTAAATAGAAAAGAAAAAAGTCGTTAGGAGCTTCGGGGCGAGTAAATATTGCGGCAAAAGTAACAAGTTCTTGTAAAACAAACACATATCGCCCGAGTCCCAAGTCCGGTCGAGCACATAAGAAAATATTTGTAATTCAAATCCGAGCATAAGGGAAAAACTGGTCTTGGTCGAAGTTACCTTGTCGTTCCACCTCTCAAAGCCCCTTTATGTCCTTTTTAGCCTTCTGGCTATTCTTCGTCCCTGCAAGGTTGTATTGTTTAGCTCAGCGTGCTCTCGGTTCTCAGAAGAGTTCTCGAAGCACTTTCAGATTGTTCTTTGGCGAACAGGTAGAATAATGAGAATCTTTCTAGTGGCCACGGTGAAAGATAGACGTTATGCAACGTTTATATCACCTAAAACCACAGGGAACCGATACACCCACTAAACGTTTGGGTTTGATGTGAATTTTTAAACCACATTCTGTAAACGACGACCACAACAAGGGATTTCCGATAGTAATGGGGCCTTTCAATTTGTAAACTTATTTTGGTGAATTTCTATTTGTTCGTTGATACTTAAAGTCTACTAAATGAAATTTCTCGAAACAACACGTCACATTTCCAAGATGGGCATAATGTATTTACTTACAAAAGAATTTAGCTTACTTTCATTAATTTGTGCTTGTGTATCGAGCTGGCTAAAATTGTACTTATTTATCGTGAATGATCCTTAAATATTTATAAGCATGAAACTATTCAACTGCGCAGCGCCTCCACCAAATGCAGTTTCAATTTAATTAGTTTTTACAGAGCTTCAGTCAGTATAGAATTTATACATAACTACTAACTACAACATAAGTTTTGGATTCAGTTCGAGCTTTTCATTTCTTTTAGAAACCCATGACTTCTCAAATTAATGTAGCCAAGGCTAAGAGACCTCAATAAATTTTAAAATTTACATGAACTGCATCATAGTTTCAATTACTAACCATCATCAAAAGTTTTGCGCATATTTAGCACTAACATTTAATTAAAAGTTTCCAGCGGTGAATTCAATACCATCAAGCTTCCTGTACTGTCTGAATTAATTACCAACTCGATTAATTTCGTTGCACTGATCATTATTTTAAACACAATGTAACGAATTAATAATTAGCAGTTATTTATACATTCAAATCTCCATTAGTTGAATTCAGATGCATCTATTTTCAGTTGAACGCATTTATTATATATTTTGCAAAACCACCTTGCCGGAAAATACAAAAATAGGGACAAATTCAAAGTAAACATCAGAAAATGACTCAAACTGAAAACTGAATAGAAAACTCATCCAGACTGGGCGATAAAAACCTAAAAGAATATTAAGCCCGGCGCCTCCGCCATTTGTTAAGCATCCCATAAAACTTGGGCAAATCATTTACTTGAACTTTAAAGTTTAACCACAATTTTAATTCAGATTTAACTAGAATTTCGTAAAATCGTACCTTGATAAAAATAGTTGTCTGTTTTGGATTTAAAGAAAACTCATTAATATTGACCTTAAAAAGAATAAACGCATAATTTCCCATTCAAAAAGAAAATTCAGAGCCCGGAAATAAATATAATAGAGAAACTGCAATATCAAATTGAATTTCTAATCTGTCGCGCTGAACGCAAATTACATTATCGGATTCAGTTCGAAGTTTCAGACCGGGCGTCTGAAATTAATAACTCTGTCTGCGCGAGAAGTTTAATGAAAAAGAAATACAAATACGTGCTAGATTAAAAAGTGATTTATAAGATATAACTGAATTTTCGACATCTAAAATGTTGAATCCACCCATTAAAAAACGATTAAATCTAGAATAGGCAAAGAACTATAGGCGCACAAGCGTTAACAAAAAAAAAAATACAAAACCGGCAGCGATAATGGAGTTTCTAGAAGCATTAACACTTACATCAGAGGTCGCGGAGTTTGTTACAAGAAAGGAATTAATAGCTGTTCGTACATAGAAACCGTAAAGGTTTCTAGCTTGTTCTAAATGCTGAACTCAACGCGATTCGTTTTCTTTTTCATTTTTGGAAAAAAACACTTTTAAATGCTCAACCGTTTACATTCTTCGTGTGCTCATTGCATTTTTCACATTCTTTTCCTACGTGCACTTTAGTTCCTTCATTAGCCAACTAAATTTGATTAAATATTTCGGAGCAATATTTTTGCAATAATTTTCAAGTTAAATAACTATTCAGTATAATTTGTGAAAAGTTTGGTAAAATGTCCAAAATTCGAAAATTTAGTTAAATTGATCGCCCTGTAAATAATTCTGAGCTAAATTGCTAATTAAATTTCAATTTAAAAAAACATGGGATTTAATTGCAGAAAATCAGTAGAAAATTTAACAGCTTTTTAGATTTTACATAAACAATAAATGCCTTAAAAATTAGGTTAGGTTATTAGGTTTCCCACCCACAGGATTAAGTTATTATCCAATTTAGCGTTAGAAAAAATCCCAGTATGCTAAAAAAACGTATTCCATCAACATACGATCGTGCTAATACATTACCATCTGGGTTTATACGATGATAAAATTACTTCCTGCTGTTTGATATTTCATTTATATGCAAAAGCACATGCAAAATAGGTGGCAAGCAATCTCTTTTATCAACCCGTTTTTCGGGAAAGCTCAAAGAACTTTTAAACATATTATGTAAGCATAGAAATTGCATCGCAAAAATCCAAAAAAGGACCATTCAGTTATTAGCAATTTTAATCCGAATACGGTGTACGAGTTACGAGTTCGTTAACAACTTATAAAAACAGGATATGATGTTTACTTTGGTCAAACAAATCATGCTACTAATAAATCAATCAACAGGATGTAGTCAATGATCAAAGATTGTGTAAAAACAACCGATTTCATATAAACAAGGTTATAACAGGTTTATTTATAATGTATCATTGTTTGGATATAATTAAGGATATTGCATACAAATATTAGTTATTGTAATTAGAGTGCAGTTCCTCCGTTCCGTTTAAAAAATTAAAGGTTAATTATACGTCCAAATTACTTTTGTCTTTCCCCATTTGTTTGGGTGTGCTTGTCAGTTGGATGCAATTTACAATGCAAAGTTAATAACTACAAGGGCAACGGCACCAAAATTATATCACCGACGAACGTAAACCCACCGAAAGCTACAATTTATAACTGCTGGGCTGAATGTAATAAGTGGACTGGCAAATGCATTGACTGCAGTTAATGGTTGTAACAGATGACGAAGTTTGCATACTTATCTTTGTAATTATTAAGGCTGTTTTGATAACACGGTTCCTACCTTCAACCGATTATAAAATTAAAATGTAAACGGGAATATTTACCAACTGGTTCAGCCATCCAAACCTCCAATTAAATATGAAACGAAATTAAGAAATTATGCATCTGACTCGAATATACTCGTAAAAATGCAGATTGGAATTTATTACCAAAAAACAAAATTAATTAATTTTGGAGACTTATTCAGAAATTTTAAGGGACCGAAAGCAACCGAAAAGTTTCCACTTTTTATTTTTATTTACTTAATCCAAGCAGCCACAGATCCTTACGTCACGGAACATTTGAACCGTGTTGCATCGATTCCATCAATAGAATAAAAAGGGATAAGACAGGGAAACTTGGGTCATTGCTTAGAGATCCCATGTGTCCTTTGCCGATTGCTTTTCAGTCCAGAAGTTTGCAGTAAGTCTTCCATCTTTAAATCTAAATGCAGTTTGGAGAGTACTTTTTGTTCCTGACTAGAATATCTGATTTGATTTTTGGTTCTTGTACTAAATTTTCGTGCCTTTGGTGAACTGGGACTTTTAAACGAACTTCTAACTTTATGACACGCGCTTCGGGAAGATAAGACACCGTATTTTACACTTTACGTAAATTATGGGTACACTTTTATAGAAATTTTCAATTTATGTGCTTACTAACTGGGAGGGTTTGTTTTTGCAGAGGTTTTTTGTGACTACCAACTACCAATACACAAACATTTGCGTTTTCCAGTCAAATATCCCCAAGGTTTACTGAAAATATTCCGGTTTGCTTTATTCACTGTACCGTAACAACCAGCAAAATTATAGCGTGAAAATCAATTTATCTATAAATTCCATTCAGATCACTCATAATTCTAATCTGGGACGGGTATTAATTTTATGTCGAGTTAAATTAGCTCGACCATCGTAATTTTGCTTTAGCACTCAATCATTAAACCGTAATCAACGCAACGCATAGATCAATATAAATTCTGTATCTACAGAACCATTACAAAACGAAACCGTAATTCTCCTTTTCTGGTCAATGGGAACTTCCACTTCTAAAAACGTAACACACGTTTGCCTTCTTCTATAAAAGTTTTAGCTTATGCAAGTTCTAAATTTGGTTTAGTTCATTATTTACTACGGTTTTTAGAATTTACTTTGAAGATATTTTTTTTAATTTAAAATCAATTAAAATGGTCGGTGATACCTCGCATATTTTTACATACTTTCGTGTCTTAAATGCCTGAAACTCTTTGATAAATTTGTAATTAAGATTAAAAGCGTTCGATTGTTAGTATGACCATGGCCACAAAACCATTTCAGAACTTATTAATTTAAAATTGGCGCTCCGAGTCTAATCGATAGTCCAAATTTTGGACAGCTTTTTATCTGCAGTAGCAATAAATAAAAAAACAAGGTCGAATATGAGTCACTGTCTGCTAATTACGCAAGCCAACCAAGGAAACCCCTAATTAAAATCTACAACGTACGTCCATGAACTCCACACAACAATTAAAATCCAAAATTACAATAAAAACGCGAGCACAACCAACCTGATTAATTTTTTATTGTCCTCCGCCACTCATTAACTAAATTAAAATTTGCGGAACTAAGCTGGTAGATCGCGGATTTCTATGTAAAAATCTTCTATAACAAAAAACCAAGGCATACCTTATTTGCATGAAGGTTTATTACCCCGTATGTTAGTGAACCTGCAGAGAACAAGCAGACGTTATAAGACTCAGCCATAACCGTCAACATAACAATCACTTAACAGCAAAACAAAGCCTGTTCAAGTCGACAAGTTGCCTTTACTTGCTTACTCGTATAGCATGCAGCCTCGACCCCAGACTACAGCAGCCCCAAGCACAAATTCTAGTCGATGCCGTCGTATTCCATGATGAAGGAGGCGCCATCACTTCTGCGGCCTATGCCAAGCCGTAGTAGTAGCTAAATGCCTATAGACATTTATTTTACAGTGTCTTGTTTGTCAGAAAAGTACTCGATCAAAAGGCACAAACGGCAGCATATTGGACTGTGTGTTTGTTGGTTCTTGTTCCCTATTTCAATTTCAATATCAGGACCGAAACGTTAAAAATTAATTTTTTTTGTTTCTCAGGCACGCTTACAAAAATGGTAAAAGGACAAAATACCGACAACTTCTTGTTGTGGTCTTTCTACCAGTTCATTCTAAATCATTAAAAAAACTTATTCAACCAAACAGTTCCAATTACGGTCCCGTTTGTTACCCGCATAAAACTTGGTTCGTTCCCGAACCCAATTTTGGTATTGCTTGAAGGAGTAGACAGACATGGGGCGACGATGTTGCAAGTTATCCTTATCAATCTGTCAATTACCATAAACCGAGGCGAAGTTATTGTAAATTTAGCTGATTTATCAGGTATAGAAGACCTTGCTATGGCCATCATAAAAATGTAAACGCGGGGCTAAAACGACCCACGCGACACCTCCAGTGTCTGGCGATGCCGTCGATTGCGATAAGTTAATAACGTGGAGAACTGAATTACGCCCTTGATAAGAAGAGATGCAGACTTCTAGTTTTGTCGTTCGTGGGCCGGGGTTCATTGGATACGGGCTTATTTAGTGTGCAGAGGCAGACAGGCGACTCTTGGTTTATGATGTCGTGCCGTTCGGACCGATTTACTTAAATTAATTTAGTTAAGGAACCGCCCGACGTTTATTAAGCGGATTGCGATGATTGTCACTAAGTTTATGCCGGGCAAACTGGGTATAACATGTCGGATTAAGTTGCACAGTACAAAATAACTCGGAATTTAAGTAGAATTCAGATTTTGCCAATCTACTTTATTGCACTCTCTTAAAACTTTCAACGTTTATTTAGGAATTTCAAAGTTTGGCTAAATAATTTAAGAAAAGAAACTTCAAATATTTAACCTAAAGTTGCCCCCGGAATTAAAATTAAATGTTTTACGTCTGCACAACAAACATTAAAAAACTTCACGCACTCCTTGTTTTACTTATTTTACCTTTGATCTTAAACTAAAGGTTGTGCCATTTCTCTCTGACGTCAGGAAAAGCGTTTTCAATCATTTAATTGAAAAATTCTGTCGTGACGTTTAATTAACTGCACCTTTCTTACACACCGCCACTAAATACCACATACTTCACTTCCGCTGCAATTTTTCCAATTAGTTGTAATTGCATAAAAACTGTATAAATTCAATAAGAAAGCCTTGACCTTCAATAATTCACTCCAGATAACTAATCAATGATACATTACACGAGTTTCTAATGCTAGTTTACTCACTTGTTTGAAATTTATAAACATAGATTTAACTTGTAATTGTTAATTTCTCATGGCATAACAACGTTTTTATCTTGGAGATTAATTAATAGGAATGGAAATTAAATTAATAATTAATATGATTTATTCACACATAAACTTCATAACCGCTTATAAAACGTGTAAATATTTAACATCAGGAAACCGGAACTTAATTATATGTGAAGGTTGAGATTCTAAATAACATTAATTACCTGAACAAAGCCTGCATTTTAATTTGTAGTTTTTCTGAAAACCCTTTTTCATACGATTAATACATTAGCGAACTGATGAGCAACTAGAAAACGCCTCGCTTTTGTTCCAAGATTCATTTTTGAAAAACAGTCTTATATTAAAAAAGAAAATGGTTGTTAGGTTTCTTAGTTATTTTTCAGAAGACTATTCGTTTGTTTTATTAACGTAGCTAGAAAAGACAGTTAACAAAATCTTCCTGATCAAAAATAAATTAAGTGAAAGGTTTCCGAGCTCATTTTTATCATTTCTTATTCTATAATCAAAATGACAGTGCAGATTTTGTAAAGTCTATCGTTCGTCAGAAAAGAAATTTGAAATGATTCGGCTTATTTAAACTCCACTGCGATTCCTATTAATTCTAACTTTCGATTCTTCCATCAAAAAAAACCTAAACTTCCGATATTTTAAAGGTTTTCCTTTAATTTAAATCGTCAGTTTTTCCCCAAAATATTTTAAATATTGGTTTGAAAAACACCAAAAACAACCACCAAACACTAAATTTCAATTCAAAAGTTTCTATTTCTACCTAATTTCTTTTTGTTTTACGCTGAATCATACTTCGATTACGAATTCAAACTTTCACTGTTATCAGCAAATAAAACTGTTTCTATTTTAAATTTCAAATTCTACCACCGCCCGACTTTTACGGGCATATATCATAAAGTCGAAGAATCTGATAAATGAACTAACAAAGCTAGGACGAACAGACACAATCAGATAAATCTACCGGTTTTTGTGTTATTTGGGGCGAGAGTTAAAATAGCAACGGATGTTATCAGAAAATCTGCAACGTCACGTCCCGAATAATGCGAAGTTAGGAGTAGTAAAACTGGCGTATTGAATTTTAGAAAAGACCAAAGGAAGAAATGAAGTGCGAGCCGTTCAGGGGCACTAACAAAGATGATTTCGGTAGTTCGGTCCTAAGTTTTTGAAGTTATAAAAAGGAAAATTGGCTTTATTTCGTGCTGTCTACGCTTCGCACGCATTACGCCGGTATAAAGGGAAAAAGAAAATCAAGAAACCCCAAACGAACGCCGCGGAAACGAGCGATAAACGCCAAGGAACATGAACGTTAAATGTACTGGAAGAAACTCTATAAAACATAGTAGACAGCGTCTCTTCAAAAAATAATTCTCGAGTTTTATCTAAGTTATTTAAGTAAATGTTCGTTTGCATTAGCGACAGCTTAAATATGGCTCTCGTTTAATACAGAATGAAAATGTCGGCTCATTTACAACCGGATAAACGTCGGTAAATGCGTGGATATTAAACATTTATTCGCTCCATTTGCAAAATTACACATTTCGACGGGCAATTACATGGAGGCTGCAAAGTATGCAATATACACTTTCATTATCTGCCTTACTTGCCGGAACTCCTTCTTAGTATAACAATAAAGAAGGTAAGATATGTGCCCGTCCCCGGCAAAGGATTAAACCAGGCTCGTGTATAATCCGGACGGTCCTTGTTACGGAAGACACCGGATTAGTCCAGGGACGGTTGAAGGCAACAACGACCGCACTACATCTTACAAGCCTCTCCATTCACATACAATGACCCACAATTACTTTGCCTATCCACTATGTTACTTACTACGTTGTTCACGAGACGACTACTGACATTACGGAACACAATGACGACAAGAGGCACCGATCCTGCTTTTCATTAATTAATTATAGGAGACGAGAATTGCTTCGGTTTTTTCTACGTCTGAATTCATGAAAAAACCCTGCTTACGCTTGAAAACAAACAATTATATTTTACTTACAAATAAAAATGGATTGTTAAGAAGTTAATAAATAACTACATCTATAAATAAATTTAATTGATTGAAAACTAAAACCATTAACATTAAACACACGCACTTTTAAGCTTGTTTAAAGCCATCTGAAATATCATTAAAAAAATTGTTAACAAGGATTTTATTTAAAGTAATTTTTAACCTAGTAAAAATTGGCTAGAAAACCAAAAATGACAAACATCTGTTATACCTTTACGAATCTAAAATGAAATAAAAGATATGGCTCAAAAAATTCAAATAAACAAAAATAACTATAAAAGTAGTATAAACACCTCTACAAAAAACCAACAAACCTCTTTCAGCGCTTTTTGTTTTTCAAGATTCGCCATCTTTAATAAAAAAAAATAAAATACTTATATTAGAATCCCTCATTTAAGGCGGGCGGCCACTGCGAGCGAAACGAAACTAAGCTAAGCTAAGCGAAGATAATCCAAACTAAACTAAACTACGTTGGAGCGGCCACTGGGAACGATTTTCGTTTAGTTGTCAGCTGTGTTTTCGTGAGGATGGACGTGTTTAAAATGAGTTCTAGTAACAACCAAAATGTTGCTATTGGATCTAAGTTCACAATCAGATGAATCAGATTTTTTTGAAGATATTGCCAATGTAGTTTTCATGGAGAAGAAAAAGAAAAAATGTGGATAAGCCGGTACATGAAGAAACGAGAAAAATTTGGAGAATTTCATAAACTGATCAATGAGCTAGACGATTTTAAATTTAAAAATTATTTCAGAATAACTCGAGAACAATTTTATGAATTTCACGAATTGATAGCCGCTGATATTCAAAAGCAAAATACAAATTTTCGAACACATTCAATCAACAATTCACTTTGTGATATTTTACAGGACATATAATTAATTATTTAAGCATTTAACTTTTCCAAAATTTGTTATTACACAGTATGTAGGTAAATACTACGACTTTCATCGGTTTCATCAAACTGCTAAGCACGTGGTCACCAACTAAACTGCTCAAAACCTCGCTCGAATCTGACATGAGCTAAAACGAACGAAACGAAGCTAAGATTTCAATCTTCGTTTGCATATTTTCGTTTAGTTTAGCTTAAGTGGCCGCCGATGCATTTGAAAGTATGGCAGCTGATTTATAAAAAACTTATCTTCGCTTAGCTTAGTTTCGTTTCGCTCGCAGTGGCCGCCCGCCTTTATTATTGATAACGTCTCTCACTTTTAAAACTCGAAAAAACACAAAACAGAGTGAAAAATGACACAAAAACAATTTTCAGTGGAAAATATTCCCCGTAAATAGTGAAAAACAGGATGAAGGTTTAATCTAACACAAACAGAAAAACAACTTCAACCGTTGGCTGAAACTTATTTTAGGGCAGGAAATAAAACCTAAACCAAAAATGCAAACCGCTAACATATTCATTATGCCGGGAAAATTTGATGAACTGCAATTAACTAAAAGCTTCAAGCTCAGAAACAAAAATAAAAAACTAAGAAAACTATTCCTGGTATAGGCTTGACAGCAAATTCCTTCTCTTTTTCATATTTCTGGACATTTTCAGATATTTGTACCTAAAATCTATGCATAGAGAATACAACATACAACGATATAAACAAACGTTTTGTCAGTTTTTACACGGTGCCTAACAGCAACATTTTAACTTTTTAAAAATCAATAAATAACTAATCAGAACGATTACCGTAACTAATGCCTTACAATATCAAAAAACCATGATTATTCGACTACCACATAATTCCCCACCACATGTCTGTGTCTTGGTATACATAATAAGGACCATTTACTGGAAATTTGAAATAAAATCATTCAAATACAACAGAACTACAACTGCTTTCAATGCCACCTTTAATCCGAAAAGGGACCTAAGCAACAAATTATCCCTAAATAAACTGATTATTTGATAATTATTTAAGAGCCATTTAGTTCAGGCAGTCATAATAAAGTAACGAGTATCGTTTCCAATACAAGGTTGGTTTTTGCAAAGTAATACGTGAAACTATCTTTGGTATAGGAAATATGCCTTTTCAAAATTCAAACCTAACCGCATGCCAAATACCAAATAACCAAATACTTTTGATTCCTTTCCTATCAATTTAAATGTTGTTTTTAGGGGAATCATCATCTGACCAACTTTGCTTATGACTAATTCACGTTTCCTCCTTACATTCTAAGGGGAAACCTAAGTTTGATACCGATTTACGTGTTTTTTGAAATTATACGTGGTAATAAACTGTAGTATAATGAGAAGTCGGTAAGCAAACCACCTCACCACGTCATTAATCTCAATTTTCTGTTATTGCACAACTAAGGTTGTGATGACCGAATATTTGTGCTGTAACCATGTCTTAATATATTATATATATATTTAAAGAAGTGTCTTCATATACATTGTAATGAGCGTAGTGGTGTGAGATGGTTGTTATTAGAAATAATTAAACTTGGGATGTCTGAAATGTTGGTTGTGGATCTACTTCTTTGAAACAATTGTGAAGGTATCCATACTGTCAGTTATCGGGAGTTAAGTAATTCGCAAACAATAAGTGCCATTTTTGCTATTTATGTTTACCCATCGATCATTGCAAGTTGTATGTTTTCCCATACCTATATTGTATAATGCACTGCTAGAAAATAACCAAGTGTTATAAGTTTACTACGAAAGAACTGATAATAATTCTCAGGAAGTGTGTGCTGCCGTGCTGCCTTGTAGTGAGTATCGTAAGGGTGAAGCGTGGCAGGTCGAATTGAATGTTGCACCGAAGTTGAATTGTTGAACATTATCTACCCAAGGATCAAACCATATCTACAGCAGAAGCTACTGGGATCTTTTCCAAAACCATGCAAGGTCAGCTGTCCTCAGCAAGCGATCCCCTATCCAAGGTAGTGTATCCCAAGTAAGACAATACCTGGCCTTAAACATCATATGCTACCGTGATGACGTAGCAAGACATTAAGTTTGAAGTCCTGCCATACCCTTTTGAGTTTTGGGTTTATCGATGTATTTTAAAAATCTCCCGGGTCCACAGAATAACTAATGTGGAGGAATTGAACAGTATGGAGAAAGAAAAGAAAGTACTTATAACCATCAAAAATTCATCATTTTGCGAGGTACAAGATACCACCTGTTGCAGGAAAAATTAAAGGTAAAAGAAACGCTGGGCAACGTAGAACATTCTGGCTGCGCACTTAGAGAGAGATTGGCAGGCAATGTAGCTCCACTGAATTGTTTCGAGAAGCTGTATCAAAAATTGAAGATCGGCACGTAAAGAAGAAGACTGCCTTAGATGTAGAAATAACACATATATATTTCTTTAGTTCGGATAGTGGAATCTCATGTTACCTCAATGACAATGACATTTTTGGGTGTTTGTTTATGACACAAACTTCAAAGTATTACCAACTGTGCAAGATGTGTTGCCTATAAGGCGATAAAAAATAAGGTTACCTAGTTTGAAGTTCTGTTTACCCTTAGTGTACACTAAGGTGTACGACACTTTCTACTCCCCTAGTAAAGAGACACCAAGGGCGGTTTAAGAGGGGGGGGGGTAATGGGGGTAATTACCCCCCTCCCCAGAATCCATCATGTGCTACAAAATAACAATCATCAAAACTACCATCCATCATTTTATAGCTATTAAGACAACAAGTGTTTTATAGAAGGTTTAAAAATCAAGGTCGTAGTTCAAATCCGAGCGAACGAAGTGAGCCGAGGATTTGATAGACCGAGATTTTTAAACTATAAAACACGAGTTATCTTCAAGATTTTTTCTAACACTAATATTAGACATTTTCTTTCACTAATATATTATTAGAAATTTTAATAAATTATTATTTGAGACGTGTCATAATACACAAAATGCGAAGATTGCTAGGCAACGACGTATTTAAAGAAGATTTAAAGGCCTATAAAATACGTTGTCATTGACGGCGTATTTTATAGAGAAAGCGTATTTTAAAGGAAACATTTGGAACTTGGACTGATGGCAAAACACCCACACAAAATAACAAATATCAAGAAACTAGTCACAACAAACTTCGGAGAATATTTATTGAACGAATACTTCGCTATATTTTTTGCATAATAATCAGGGGTGATAAAGTAACATGGAAATCAATTTTAAAATCTTAAAGCGCACAACTCAAAAATAATTTTAAAAGTACTTAAAATTTTTGTAGGAAATCAGCAAGAATTGACTGTTACCACCAAAATTAGGAAAATGGTGGCAGCAGTTTTAAGAATAGATTGGGGCTTTTAAAATATGAGACATTTCTAAATAAATGAAATTTCGTGTGAAATTATTACGTCCTGTTGTTGTTCATAGCTTAAATTATGTTTTGAAAGTAGCTATTTACCACCAATTAATAATCAATTTGTTTTAAGTAAGTAAAAAAATCCCACAACTTTGTGCGGAAATTCGTACTTTATTGAAATCTAATATTTTAATTACTTTAAAGAAAACACAAAATGCATCTGAAAACAACTACAAAAACACTGAAACACCACAACAGTTTGTTAATAACCGAATACGCATTTCAGAAATCAGTGGCGACTAAGTATTTGGTTATTAACTAACAGTTTTCACCCGATAAAATCGCAAACTCGCTTTTAAATTTAATAACAACTAAACACGAACTTCATTTTACCTTTATAAGCGGGCATACTTTTTAAAATGCATTCTTGCATTGATAACGAGCAATGAAATAATAAATCAACCCATTTCCTACAAAGTAAAAGTACTTTTTACGTAAGGATATTGTAAGTATTGAACAGCTTGGCAAATATCCGAAAACTGAAAATAACAAAAAATTTCAACAGTTTACCCTATAAATATCTGATAAGTTCCATATGTACAACCTCTGGATTCGTTTTGATCTCGGTTTAAAATGTTAAATCGGGTCTTCTAAAAATACTTTTACGTTGACCTCGACACAATATCGATTCATTTTAATAATTAATGAGTTGTAATTATTTTTGGGCGTCCGTTTCACGCTTTTTCTGGTTTAGCACTCCAAATATAAAGCCGAATATGTTGTAATCCCACTTAATTTTTCATATTTTTTTAAATTAACATGTTAAAATTAAAAAGAACTAAAACTAGTTTCCGCACAAGAAACTTCATGTTATTTTTTTTTTTATTAAAGCTTGCCTATAAAAAATAGAATTTATAACGGTCATTATTTAAATAGCTTTTCATAAGTAACGGCTGATATCTTTATGTGGAATTTTCATGAGTCAAAATCATTTATCATACCTTACATTAAAGTATTTGTTTTGTTACTAATAACCGACAACAAAAAAGTTTCGCACTACGATTACACGTTTAATATGAATGTATGAATTATGTATACGTGTTACTTGTTATATGTAGTGTAAAACGTAAAACGCAAACGTGGGATTAACAAATAGAACTTCAAAAAGGATAACACCTGCCCGAACTCGTAGACTACGCTAGAATTTCATAATCTTCTCAAATATGTCATCCCTAAACTGGTTTCTTAAAGCAAATTTGTCTTCCAGCTTCCAACTGTACATCTTTCACACCAGGGAGCCCCGAAGAAAAATTGTGAGATTATTTTAAAGATCGCCAATAATTATTTAGGACAAGGAGTGAATTTTTCAGTCCCGTACACGTCGAGAAGCTTCCGTCCAAAAAAATCGAAAAACCGAAGCAAATCCACCCCCAAATAAGACACAAAGCCCCAACAAATGCACGGATTACGTGCTTTTAGCTCCACTATTATTTGCCTAGTTTTTACTAAGACCATTAGTATTTTTTTTTGTGCAAGTCACGAACGAGCACGATGATTATGCCAAAAAGACTACTGCATTTTATTACCGTCCATTGTCGTCGCTGCGACTCTTTTTCTTCCGATAGTTATCGCTGCAACCGCGGTCCCAACTTTCTCTAATATATCTTTGCTAACAACACGAGGTCATCGAGGTAACAATAAGTGATCTATACGAGGTCAGTCGTTTAATCAGGTTCCGGGTCACTCTTACACTACGAGTGATAAAGTAGCCAAGAGTAATGGGGTTGCCATGAAGGTGACCGGTGCTCTATTTTACGTACTTACAATTTAATACAAGTTTAAGACTTACATTTTTTATTGGCATTTATAAAATCTTTTATCGAGTCTGTCAACACTTCTAATGCTGCTCACTGCTAAAAAAATATTACGAGTCAAGAAAAATTTCGCATTAAACGAGCACCACCAATCCGAAATAATAACTCAAATGGGTTGCTTTGAAAAATATTTTTGAGAAACTAGAAAAACATTTATCGATTCTTAAGGAAATGATCCAAAAGGCCCTAATTAGGCTTGGGACCAGTTTGTTCCAGTTAGTCTCCATGGCAACCCTGTGTTTTAACAAGTGTTTCACAGAAAATGTTTACCAAGTAGCTCACAAGAGGGTTTATTACACGATGGAAAAATTGGCCCTTAAGGGTACAAATTCGCATGACGAATTAAAATTTTATACACAAGAAGATGTTAAACTTGTATCAGGTAATCTAGCAGGCCACAAATTAAGCAATTTGCCAGATTATTCTAAAATTAACCGCAGAAGCACCAATTCTTATCCTTCGACTGATCTGCACAACTTCAACAGGTTGGTTCATCATAAAATCCGAAAAAAATCGGTTCTTCTTTTGAAGCATAAAAAGCAACAAAGAAGAAAGTAAATGTTGAGAATTTTTGTTAATCAGAAGCTTATCAAAAATTCTCATCTAATTCATAACCATCAAAATTCTTCAGCTGAAGTTATTTTTATTCGGTCGGTGCATTTAAATCTAAACGAGTAAACGACTTTAGTTATGTTAATTTTGAACTAATGCACGAGACGGAGTTTAATTTCCATCAATTCGTTATGTCATACAACACTCATCATAACTAAAATTCTTGTAACGTAACCCAAGATAAATGTAGGTATATAAATTCTTAAATTAAGTTCGGCTACCTGACCATAAATCAAACAAAAAGGAGTAGCAAGTACGTGTATATCCAACGTTATTATTTATTTTTCCCAGAAATGTAATAAAAAGGAAGCTTTTAATGTTTTGAGTAAAATGATAAAATTCAATTTTAAGTAATACTTCAGTGAAATTCCACTTTTTTTATAACAAACGCTTGCAGAAAAACGCTTTGTGTATTTTGAGAAAGAGACTGAAATGTTTAAAATGCTTTTTCGCAATTTACAGATATTTTTTCCCAATTTCGATATGCTGGATTTAAAAATGTAAGTCTAATATGGCAACTGTTAACACAAAATTTAAGCATCAGCGTTTAACTTAAAACGACTGCAAACTGCAAAAGCTAACATTTAAATTTTAAAACAGCTATCATTAAATCTAGCACCTGAAAATTTAAATATTGTAATTAATTCATGGAATATTCATGTTAATGCAACTCTCCTTAACTTTTAACTTCTGTAATTTTTTTAGGTTTGTATTTTTTTAGATCAGAGAAGTTCTGAAACTTATTAAAAATTCTTACATCCGAACTGCATTTTAATTTAACAAACAATTAACAAATAGGTATTTTAATCTTTTTGGAAACAAAATGTTACCAGTAGTCAGTAAATTCTATTAAACTAGAGATTTCAGGCAGGAATTTTATATTATTCTAGTACTGCTTGCACAACGTTCTTTGCCTAAGACTTTTAATATAACAACACGAATAGCGCCATAATTCCTGGCCGAATCGTAAGTAGAAATAAAATCAAATAAAATAAAAAGGTTAAATTTACCTTAGTTCCAAAACAAAACCCTAATCTGTTTTGGTGAAATACAAGGACGAAAAAATTACCATTTCGGTTGGCCTTAATTACAATAATTAGACAGTAATCATACATTTATATTATACGAGACAGACAGAAGCCACTGGAACTAAAAACTTAATTTTGCAGAAGAATTTAAGTTGGGAAGGTCAGTAACAAACAGAAATGAAAAACTCCCATGGGCTTTCCAAGTAAACAAGCTATCAAAAATAATATAAAGCGACCAACGGAAAACGAAAAAATAAATAAATGGTTTCTTAAACTCAAAAGATTTAGAAAATAATGCAATAATATTGGTTTAGGTCAAACGCAACAGAAATCGTTGTTTTTGCAGATTTGTATCTTTTAAAACTTTGTAAAAAAAGGTTAATTAGCAAAACAATTCACGAATCCAACGAAATAAAAATAAACAATTGAGATACATTATCTACCCTGTTGGATTAAAGCTAAAGTTACAATAATTCTATGCCCGCAAAAAATGGAATGATTCAACATCAAGCAGACAAATATAAAATTTAAAAAAATCCTTTCAACAGTCAGGATGATTACTGGCGTTGGTAAAAATTTATATCATTTGTTCTTGATAATAACTAACGGAACTGTCCTTGTGATTGTTATTTCGAGGATGCTGCATGATTAAAAAAATCAAACCACTTCCCGAGTTCCTGTAAATAAATGAATTCGAGGAATTTTAGAATAAAACTCGACAAACCTTCACCTCCTGTAACCTTCATCAGGATAATAATAGCACGTAGCAAGCTTTCAACAATTCGGAAGTTGGGAAAAATGCAGCTTATGCTGTGACAATTCAATTCAGATCTTTCCTTGTCCTTGAAACTGTTTTCAAAGAAAACTTTTAATTTCTGAACATTTTCTATATTTGGGATATAGAGACCCCTTCGTTAATTTGTTTTTATTTCAGTAAAACCCAATTTTAAAACCGCAACTGATTTCTCGTACCAATTGGATTTCTTAAATCAGGGCGCATATTTAAATTAATACTGACAACTGCTTTTAAAAGTAACATTAAACAAAGAAGTTGCGTGTAATTAAAACGAGCGAAGTAAAAAATTTCCCGTAATTTCTCTGGATATCCTGCTTTTCTAATTTCTCGACTTCACTTTCTGTACATACAAGCAAAGTTACCACATATACAAATCAGAAAGTCAATAAATAAACACGACGAAGGATTTATTAATAACTCGAACAAATTAAACGTGGTAAACCTTGCAAGATTTTGCTGCGGTTAAGTTGGCCATGACCGTATGAAGGATGGATCATTTTGGTTACAAACAAAGGCTCAGTACTCCTTGCTCTTCTCTTCCCCATAACTGCTGAGGTTACGCAATAATCTAACAATAAAACATAACAACAAACAAACAAACAAGCACTGACATATTTTACTATAACAACGGCGGATTTTACAAATAAGGTACAAAGACCATTAGAGATAACGTCAGTCCCACGTAAGTCAAAATAGGTAAACGGGGTCAAGCAGAAGGCGTACGTATCGGACAATTAGTTGCAAGTACTTACATTTCCTGAAGTTTCTCTATGTTTTACGATCCACTAGACATTTTAACGATTTTTTGTTTCAATCACCACCACCAACGGACCTTCCCTTTTTCCGGCGACTTGAACGGAAAACGAATTTTACAACACCGGCACGTCGTCCTGAGGGCGAGGTGCACGTCGGCGTCCCGTCGTATAGGGTTAAACACGAATTTGAATAACATATGCACCCAGGAATGTAGGTTACATGGGCCGGTGACCGAGCGACTGTCGTGCTTGCTCTGCACGCGAACTCCTCCTACGGACTTCTCACGAAGAACTCCTCAGTCATCTCGGGCCATCATTATCATTTCAAGAAAGTAGCTCAGCTGTTTTCGTTTCGATTACGCCTTTTTCTGCACGCCCGGCTTTCACGGCGCTACCGGGACGTGAGGTGCGATTTTGTTTTAATTTAGTACTACCAAATAGCACGCCGGTTTTCTTTAATTACGAAGGAGGGATGTAACTGTAATTGTTAATATTAACGATGCCGATATATGGCGGTGTCGGGTTTTTTATACGAGAGACTCAAAGTCCTTTAAACTCGTACCTGGCTAGGAAGTCGCGATTACCTCACAGAAATATTATACCTGCGTACATGATGCTATGTACCCGTTAAAAATAAAAAGGCATTTACTACTATACATAGAATGAGTAAACAACCAGTTATATAAAGAGTTAAAACAACGTATCAATTATGATGGAACATGCAATCCAGGAATTACTTTTTAAACCTGAATATTTCAAAAAGGAAAAGAAAATTACACGGAAGATAAATCGAGAATCTGCTTTGAATTATTAGAAATTTTAATTAGAAGTTGCACGAGAAATAAATTAAATAAATGTTGAAAAATGTATCCTTAACCAGACGATTAATGAAAATTATTCGTAAGTTGCAGGAAGCTGAAGTTTGTTACATCTTCAAATTCAAACCCTTAAAACATTAAAATTATGCCTTGTCAATTTCTTATAAAGCATTTGCACCAAATATTTCTTACAGCGGCGGATTCATAGGTGCCAAAGTATAGTTCTACTTGCTTAAAAAGTTTATCTCGTCGAATCAACCTCTCTTTCGCTAAATATCCGTTTTAACATGACTATTATACATAAGTATTTATTTTTAATCTAAAAAAATATTGAGGTAAATTCCAATAGCATTGATAATATCTTTTAAATTTAATTTTAGTAACATAAAAGGTGTAACTGAATTTGGCCGACTAACTTAGGAAATGATACAGATCGTCAGCATAGATATACATAAATACAGAGAAAACGCCAGAAGCACCAAAAAAATCACTAAAAGTGGGCAATCTGCCTTTCGTGATTTAGTGGATTACAATGTACCTATGTATATTAGCAACCCGTAAGATCAAAAATTATCATCGATAATACCAACCTAGAACAAATACTTCTTCGTTTTCTTTTGCCCTCTTATACCTTTACAGCACATAATGGGCAACCACCGCCCGCGGGCCGGATCAGGCCGTCTACTTATTTTGATCCGGTCCTCATCCATCTCAGCGAAGTTAGTCGGATTTTCATAAAATTGTAAAAATAAGACACGAAATAGCTCATAGCAATTTTATAACACCAATAAACAGGGCTTTAGCATAGAATTTAAGGCACCTGCCAATGTAGAGCTTTATACAAGAGCATTATAAATTATTATAAATAAATGAAATAAGAAGTAGCAACTTGTTTCAATTCATTTAATATTAATTTATTTTATTTAATAATTTGGCCCTTGACTCGGGAGACAGAACGATAATTTGACCCCAGAACTAGGAAAGGTTGCCCACGCCTGCTTTACAGTGTCGGGGGGGTCGGTTAGAACAAGTACAAACTTTTAAATATCTGGGATTCGATGTCTCGTATAATTATGATCAACAGAACAGAAAATATTTTCATTCCAAAGAATATGTGGCACCATACAAAGAACATTAAAAAATAAAACAAGGGAGGAGAGCAGGAGACATAGATAAAATTTTATAAGGTAATGGCGGTGTCTACCCTACTATGTATCTGGCAGTGAAACTTAGATGATGACAAAAGGATCACATGGAAATTCGGTCCACAGAAACAAGATTTCTGAGAGGAGTCAAATGATGTAGCTGGCTGGACAGGCTTACTACCGAACCTAACGAACGTATCAGAGACGAATTACAAATAGGGTAACTGCACCAGTGAATGAACATTTAAGAAATTGTTCAGGTAGCTATTGTATTTATAAAAAAACTATGTGAATTAAAGGTATCTCATATATGTGGAATGACTCACTATACTTCATTTGTCAAAAATAACTAAACACAAATACAATTGAAATTATTATTATTTTTTTGTTAAACGTCAAATACAAAAATATAAAGAATACCAGTCAATGAACATTACATTCTAGTGATTGAACATTGATGGTCCAATGAATGAACGAAATTACTAAACAATATTCTTATATTTATTTAACTCTTTAATCAAAAAGAATCCCCTAGAATTAACTTTATTTGGCTCCGTTATGTTTGTTACAACATCCTCTCTCTTGTACCAAACCGTATCTGGAAGCTCTGACCATTTCCATACCTTTCCTTTTTCACTTTCTACCATTGTTGTCCCTTCATATTATTCGTCTTCTTCATCGATTATTTTGCCAGGAAAGTATTTCTTGTCGTATTTCACAATAACGAAATCATTTACTTCGTAGTATAGGGTTTGATTTTCCTGATTCTGGATTTTGTCGTCCTGAATTTGGTGAACCTCGGTGTCAGATTTTTCAGAATCACTTTTTTTAGGACTGGAAGTAGGACTAATATTATAGGAAATATTTTCTTTTCTCTGTCTCTTTTTCGGCAATGTCAGCCATGCTTTCGTTTTCTCTTCCGCTTTTCTTTTTCTGCATTGTTTTCTTTCCTCTTTTAATATAACCTCCTCAGTTTTTTTTCTCTTTTTCGTTATGATATTCTTTCCATTCTGTAGAAACCAAAGCGAAGGGCATTAAGTTTTTAACTTTTTTGCAATTTTTCTTCTCTTCAATTTTTGGACAATGCAAGTGTTTCTTCCAAATATCTTCAACAGATTGACAGTTGCTTGGACAAGGTGTCACCGTTATATCTGACAAAATGTTTATTTTCACTTCTCTTTCTCCAGAGTCTTGTAATGTATCACTTTCAGGGTCATTAATACTGCTACTATTCTTAATATCACAATTGGTTGTATCAGTATCACAGTCAGTTTTTAAAAATCTATCTGCTAGTGTATTACTACCATCGTCAGTCTTAAGATTACATATATCACTATCTTTATCTATGTTTTTAGTTTCAAAGAGAGTGTTGTCTGCCATTTCCATCTGACAGTGTATCTTCTTGCAAATTGTCATCCATCTTTGAATTAGGTGTACTAATATTTGTGACAATTGTAGGAGTACTGTTTTTAGTCTCGAGGTCATTTTTTTGTTCAATTGAATCTTCTGTTGTGCTAACTAACAGGCTCTTTGGGTCTTCCAAATTAAAAATATCACTATGTTCTGTATCTTGTAAATTGCCATCATCATGAATTTTCACGTTAAGAGTGTTATTTTCTTTGGTTATTTCAGTTTCACTCTTCAAGTTGTTGTTGTCTTCGGTCGAAACTTCCTTATCCATCTGTATATTGTCCCATGGGGCACTGTCGAGGTAATCCATGTTTTCTGGAAACAAGATCATATCATCAAATTCAATTTGCATTCCATCTATAATTGAATTCGTTAATGGTACAGTGTCTTCCTCGGCATTTTCACTATGATCTTCTTCTTCTTCAAGATCTTCTTTGCGAAGATACTCTCTCAAACTATTAAACCAATCCCTAATTGTTGCTTCGGTAACTGCTGCTCGAGCTTTCGAAATATTTTCCGCATTCCTTTCCCTTATAGATGGCCTTTTTTTAAAAAACAACTTCAACCATTTTCTACGCGGTTTGTCATCATGGAACAAATTTTCACGATGGCTAGCCTTAAGAATCTTTTGCACTGCTAGCTGAACTTCGTCGTGGTGCATGGGGAAACCTAGTTTGGCTTTTGAGATAATCCAATCTTCTAATCTTTTTTCCTCAGTTTCAGATAATATAGGTGGAGGTCCCATTTTTCGGCCCAGTGGCACAATGTTTCTGATTTTGTTGTTAAGTGTTGCTTTGGGAATTCCGTATTTTTTTTATGCGGTATTCTGACTGATTTTACGACCTCTAATTTCATCAATAGCCAACTCTAGCTGGTCTTCTGAATAACGAAATCTGATATATTGCTTTTTCTTGGACCTCTATATTAGAAAAAATAAGAAAATAATGAGGTACTAAAGTAGGCATTATAATTTATAAATAGTAAAAACTGGTGTTCATTCACTTAATGGCTGTATGCCAGTGAATGAACACGACTAAAACACCCCGTTCATTTACTGGACAGGTGCGTCAAATACGTATTCTGAGGTTAAATCTGGTTCCAGTGAAAAATTCTACACAATTTTAGTGTACTCTTGAATAATATGTAACGTGCAGCCGTAAAACCCAGTGAATGAACACTCTGTTCATTTACTGGGCTATGAGTAATATCGTGAACCAGTGAATAGACACATCGAATTTTTAGCGAAATATTCATTTTATAGCCATTTTTGTGATTTATATTCAATATTTAAACCTATGTACACCTATATAGTTAGTAACTTTTATCTTATGTGTAAAAGAAAATTTAATAATCGAGAAATCAGTTAGGCGTCGTATATACATACCTTACTAGTTTTAGCTCTGTTGCATACACTCAACGCACATGGTGAAAATTGGCCTTATTAGAAACTAATGGTCACGGGATCAATATAAACCAATAGGAATACAGCTACGAAAAATAGTCATATATTCCATTGATACAAGAGTCATTATCGCTAGTATGCCGTGCGTCTTAAAATTCCTTAAAATATACAAAAGCGTTCATTTACTGGTGCCCGTCTATTCACTGGTGCAGTTACCCTACAATCAATGCACGGTCAAATAATTAAATACAAAATTATATGGAAATAACATGTAGACAGAATGAGCCCCGAAATACTCGCAAAGCTCGCAATCCAAGAACACACCAAGACATAGGAAGACCCCGAAGACGATGATAGATAGAACTGGAACAGGCCGTGGGGCCTAATCCGTGAAGGAGACCACGACGACAATATACACTTGAATAACTTTGATACTTGTTAATACCTATTTTGACTAAAATTTGGTTCGTTAAAATGCAGTACAGACCAGACTGCTTTTTCAAACAACACCTTTTGACATACCAATTACCTTACGTCTTCGACCCAAAATGTATTTACAGAAGAATCTCGTAGATACATATGTTTCGAACAGATAGAATATGGTTTTTAAAATTGAAATAACATGTAGATACAATGAGCCTCGACAGACTCGCGTAGCTCGCAGTCGCAATCCAAGAACACACCGAGACATAGGAAGACCTCGAAGACGATGGCAGATAGAACTGGAAGAAGACGACGACGAGAATATACATTTGAATAACATTGATACTTGTTAATACCTATTTTGACTAAAATTTGGTTTGCTAAAATGCAGCACTTCACCAGATTGCTTTTTCAAACGACACCTTTTGACAGACCAATTACCTACGTTTCAGACCCAAAATTTATTTACAAAAGAATCTCGAACATACATTTTTGTTTCGAACAGATAGAATATGCTTTTCAAAAAGTTGACGAATGAAAAAATCTAACTCCTCCAGTTGCTCGGGTGCCTAGAAAAACACATACCCAAAGATGATACAAGGAAAGATTAAATATCTTAAAAAGAATTTAATAAACCAATGAAAAATGTAAAATATAAAGAAAGTGTTCGAAACCAAGGTCTAAGAGAAAAGTCTAAGAAGAAGAATGTGTATATCTAAAGAAAACAGAGGAGACATTCGAAACTTTCAAAGGGAATTCATCAAACAGGAATCAAAGAAATAAAATTAGAAAAGTAATACGCAGAACACTAGAAAACAGGATAAATCAAATAGCAAAACTTAAACACAAACGAAGAAACACAGCGCCAAGCTAAGAAGAGAAAAAAGCTATTCTAACCCAACGATCTACAAAGAACTCTACAAAAGCAATCAGCTACAAAACCAGAAGAAAAGTATGTAATAAACCAAAGTTCTGAAAAGGATTAACACAAACAAAATACACAAATCACTGAAGAAGAAGAATAAAGAAATATCTCTAAAATAAAGATTAAATATAATATGACAGAAACTGGGACAAGGTTTTAACACGAAATCTTAAAAAGCTCTTCAACCTGTTACTTACTTCAAACAAAAGAGTTTAAACTTCGTAAGTGGCAAACTGCAATCGCCAAGTATTATCGTGTTTCGTGTAAAAGAAATGAAACCGATTTAGAAAATTACAGTCTGCTAAACCTGCAAAGTCGTCTCATAAGTTGTTCAACCGAAGTGTTACAGTAAGTTTTGGGACAAACGATCTCCTGCAAAACTTCTGGTAAATCTTAGGTTTTGCCTCAGAGATATGGTAAATGTTGAGTCAGTACGTAATTAATGACTTGCTGACTATTCTGATATGAAAATTATTTCGCATTATAGGCGCTGATTTTATACATATATTACAGAAGTATAAAAATTACTTATGTTTTAAGCATTTTGGCCCAAAAACATTGCATTGTATAACTATAACCCGATGTCTAATTACTTATTTTACTTATTTCTTATAATTACTTACTTTATTTCGTGTTCATTATTGATGTGATCTCATTCTATAATTATTTTTAATAAATACTTTCCATCTTTACCATGTTTTATTCACAAAAACAACTTTTACCAATCGCCATTGGTAAATCCTAGCTTGTACCAAACTTAAGTGGTAAAACCTCGAAAAATCTGTTTCTTTTCTTTCAGTCCTAACATTTACTAACTCATATTGGTAAATCTTAAGATTTACACGTAAAACCTAACGTTTTCCACTATTCGAGGTTTTACAGTAACAGATACACAAAACTAATACAATCAACAATCCAGATAAAATATATATTTCAAAGCCTAAATTGGGACAAAAACGATCACTAAAAATGGAGAAAAATTCGATAACCTCCGCTTTGCGAACGAAATCATTCTGATACCAGATTATCTGGGATAGCCAAACGATATGTTCCAAGACCTTTAAGATGCATACAGCGTGATTTTTTGTAAAACTTCGTTAAAATAAAACTGCGGGCTAAATCTAGTACCAAACGAAAATACGAAGACTGAAAGAACGGAAATCGAATTAGGAGGAAAGTATAAACACTTAGACCATAAATAAGGATTGGAAAGTATATTCAAACCGTGGAACTCCCAGAGAAGGACTATCTTCAGATGGGTAGCATTTCACAAGTTACGAAATGTCTTTACAATAATCTTCATATAGACTAAAATTAAAGCCTGTCATGACGTACTGAGCAAAGTTAAAATTTTGGAGATGGCCTATGTTCAGCAGTGGACACAAAAAACTAGCTAATATTCAGCATAGAATGGAAAACTTAACTGAAAACTGAAAGCGTCAATAAATAAACAGTTAACGAACATAGTCTATATTTCGTACAATAAATAGACAAACATTTACAAAATAAACAACACCTTCACTTGACTAAATAGTTCAAAGTGCATAATTAAATCTGTAGTAAACTTGGTATCGGCAATTTCATCAGCATGAGAAGTCTAAAAGGAAAGCTAAAGATTTCCTTAGGCCAATTCAATAACAGTCTTCGTTCTAATAGGCTAGGCTGCTTATATGAACCAAGTATGAATGTGGCCATGAATACCAAAAATGCTGCAAACAATCTACATGATAATTTAAAGGAACATAAGTGAATTATCCAATATTATAAAGAAATCTTCGAACCACCAAAGAGAGTATCCTTAGTCTAATCCAAAGACATAAACTTTAAATTAAAATACAAAGTAGCATTTAACCGAACAAGCTTTACAATTAAAAAAATTCTAATATTAAGAATATCATTTAGATCAACATTATTTATACAAGCTTTGATTTCAGCTTCACATAAATACAAAAAGAAGAACAAAAATTGCTTAACTTACACCAAGAAATGTTGCTGAAAATTAAAACAAAAAACTCAAAAAGGAGGGTCATTTTATAGAATTAAATCATTATCTGAATGGATTACCCAATATGAACAAATAAGCGAAAACAACTTGTAATTATTAAAAGGACGTCTTTAGGGCACACAAATCTCGTAATTTTGAAACATAATTATGATTCAAAATAAGCACAGGTAACGAATGCTTTATTAACGGGCCAATCGGAAAAGACTATGAATGTAACTTTAACCTAAGATTAATTGGAATTTTATTTTAGTTTTAAAGTAAAAGTTGGGAAATTTATATTAGTCGAGCTTCGAATTCCATTCACACACAACCTTAAAAACATAAAAGTATTTTAATTCGTTTAAATCGCCATGTGAAACATCGCTGGGAATTTTTCAGTTAACAATGAAACTGAAAGAAGTTGACATTCATTCACATCGTACAAAAAATAAATAAATTTTTCTCTATAACAATGAACTACAAAAATTTCTTAAAACTACCTGGTCATCTTAAAATATATTCAGATTTAAGTGTAATTTTAAAAATTTTATTATTTACTTCTTTACTTCTATATAACAAGACCAAAAAGCAAACTACAAATCTGTAATTACGTACATAAACCAGAATAAACATTATAATGTTGGAAGCTTTCAATAACAATTCTTTCCTCTGATAACTTTCAGTTTATGCTGAAATTTAATTCTGATTATTAAAATTAAAACCTTATTCATTTTTGATCATAAAAATTTATTTCGTAAAATTAATAGGACCAGTTGCACCGCTTAAGGCCATTTACATTTATTTACATTTTGAAGCTTGGCTTAAATCGAAATCTACCATAAGAACATTACAGTAACCAAGATCACTTTTGGTTTAAAAAGTTTGAAGTTCGATGCAAAAAACGTTTTAAGTCAGAAATTTCCACCATTGTGTTGCTATGACATTTCGTAGTTTAAACTGCGTTTAAATTACTAAAACATTTAGTAATCTCCTTTTTATGGAACTGTAGAAAATCAAAACCAATAAATTATTCAATTTTTCTTGCATTTGTGTCAATTTAACAGCTTAAAGATTACAACTCATTTAAAACACAATGCAAACCATTTTTTATAAAATCGAAAAATTAATTAAAAAGTCTACTCAGCAACATAATTATAAGTTAACATCCGAGACTTCATAAAAATTCTTAGTAAATTGCTTCATTTGTTAACCAAGCACCATAAACAGGCAGATCATTTAAAATTTAATTTTTATTCAAATTTAATGCAACTTTTTAGATATATCAGTAATTCATTAAAAATTATAAAAATTACAACCTCGAGCTTTCAGCAATTAATAAAAAAGCAATTTGTTATATTGTAATATAAAACCTACATGATTCTATAAACGAATTTATGAAGCATCCTTCCTTGTTTAGTGAGATTATTAAAGTGCATACTATATTAGGTATGGGTGCATCCGACCATGTAATGCATTACTAAACTGGCATTTTAGAAGGAGATAAATTCAATACTTCCGTGGGAAACTGATAATTAAAGACGAATCATTAACTTCTTTGTTTTTTTTCCAAAACGATTAAATCAATTCCACCACAGTAATCCTTTTATTTTGTAAAATTTAGTTGCCGAAGAGATATTGTTTGTTTATTTATTTATTGGGGGGGATTTAGATTTAAACAGATTGTTTGAAATATAAATATAAAATCCAAAAAAACAAGGATTTAAAATAAGAGGCAATTTTTAATATTTAAGCTTGAAATAGTTACAAGTCTCGCTGGGGCACATTTTCAAAACTTCGAAAAAGGAAACTTCAAAATTGCATCAACATAACCTCAAAACAGTTAAAATGTCTGTCTGCAATAACTTTAGTCTGGCCTCCTTTTGAGGTATCTTATTATTTTTATTTTCACTTTAATTTCTAAACAGATCTGTGAAAGTTACGCAATAAAATTTCTTGAACTCATAAAATTTGAATAAAATTTCGATATATTGGCACTTGTAAACATATGCAACAACTTTCAATTTGCATATTCCAAGGATATTATGCACATTAACTTGTTGTTTCATACATGGAATTTTAGAGGAATCTCACGAGAACTATAAAACTTAGAAAACAAATACATTATTTTCTTGTTGTGCAACGTGTGGGTTGTAAAACAGTTTCACTTTATTAATATGGAAAATTGGAGATGTACACAAAGAGATCAAAGTTTGCTGTTGGGTTATTAACAAAAGCAGAACTTTTAGCCAAAAAAACTAAACGCAAGATCAAGGCAAGCTTAATTAATGTCTAGAAAATGCAGAAAATTCATAAAATGTTCATTAAATTAGGAAAAGGTGTAACGAACACCAACAAAATTCCGTAATAGGTGCGTGAATTTAATTATAATTCTTAGAAAAAATGTGATATAATAAAAGATAATTGTATGCCCCATTGTTTCTAAAACAAATTTACATTGTTTGTTTTTATTAAAAGATATTTATGGGACATTAACATATGTAAAATACCCACTCCCAGTTTTATTTCAACGCTTTCAAAAGAAAACTTACCGCAGTCTTTGAACATTTCTACTGCTCGTTTTTAAACGTGTGGACCCTTTAACTCACCTGAAAAAAAGGAAAAACAAGCGTTAATTAACTGTTATTACAGTGTGCGAGTTTACTTACTAATTATGAAATTTAAAAATAGTTCCTGGCTAATTACAGTGGCATGAAAATAAAACTAATTGTTTTACATAAATATTTGAAACAAGGGGCAATTAAGTTTTTCGTGCGTGATTATATTTATTATTTCTTAATTTATTTATTTCGTTATTTAATTTTATGACAACTAAATATTTAATTAGCAAACCTTTGATTTCTCTTGCTTTCATAAGTCAACAATGTAACGACCTTTATCTGGTACGTACTAAACAAGTTAAAAACTAAGGGAATAAAAGTGTTGCGCTTCCTAGTTTAGATAAAATAGTATTATCGTTGGAAGAGTGTGAAACTTCAATACCGATCTCTCCTCCTCGTATCGTATCATTTTCGTTCAATACAAAGGCGCAATTTTCCGGTAGTGTTCAGTATTCAACACATGCTCTTGCAATCATCGTGTTATCTAACACATGTATTTGCATAGAACTTGACTACTAGCAGAGCACGCTGACAACCGCCTGATCGTAGTAGATTCAATACCAGTTCACGTCTTCCAAGTCATACGTGTTTTATTATACAGATAGATAGAAGTCGTAAAGTGCCACTTCCACCTTGTTTCTCCGAATTGCTAACTTTCCTCATGCAAAGTGGCGCATTATAATGGACAAATGCGTGAACGAAAATTTAATTACACATTGGGCCAGCTTCTGCGGGAAAAAGCTACAGAAAACCAAGCAAGTTGGCTATAGAAGAAATATATAATTATTTACACAAAGATATAATACAACAAATCCTTCCAAACGAGAATATCCTAAAAACAAAACAACTGATGAAGGGTTTCCTTTCAAGGATAATAAAATCGCATCAAAAACAAAATGGGCATAACATAAAAAAAAAAACAAGATATAAATCCACTGAGATTAAAAACGGCCTTTTGAAGTAACTCAAGTCCACTTAAGGCTTCCTAAATATTAATAATTTATTTCCTTTATATTACTGACATTTACTCGCCTGTTTCCAACAATATTTTCATGGTATTTCATAAAAAGAACATTTATTATAAAGAAGAATAAAAGCTTTTCGAATACTCAGTCTATTTAAATCGCCCTTGGATATATTTATTATTTTGAATTTTTTGGCCATATATTTAAGAATATAAGTACAACAAAGAGATTTGTTAAATAATTTCATCAAGCAATGGAAATACATAAACATTCTTCGACTTGAAACGTATCCCTTCTAATATAATTAAAATTTAAAAAGTATACAAACAAATTACAGCAGATCATCAAAATCAAATAAGAATAACTACTCAAACACAATTTAAACCAAAATGTTTATATTATATTCCAGGTAATAAATACAATTCTAAAAAATTGAACAAATTAAATATAGGTAAAATAAAATTTTGGGGGATTTTTAAACTTTTTTTTTAATAATAAATGGTAACAGATATTAGAATAAGTGTAAACTGAAAAACACAAGGGATTTGAAGTTTGAAGTTGAGATTCATTTATTTTTAATCCAAATTCGGGATTAATATTCAAAATCCAAGCTGCGAAGTTACACGTTGATGAATCATAAATTTAGAAGTGAAAGATTTAAATTCAGATCTCACGATTCGTAAGTCAAATTAATGAACTAATCGATGCTCACTCTTAGTTTCGAATTTTTGAAGGGACGTTTCAACTCCATGTGGAAAATCGTCGCAAATCTTACAGGATTGTTATTCATTTCTGCCATTTTAGGTGTGGCTTTGAATAGATTTATCATATTTCAATCCAGAGTCGATACCACTGACACGAACAAAAAAGTCGATGATAACAGCGAACAATTTTGAAGTTAGTATCAAAAACTAATTCATAATTTTCACACTGTAATCTAAAAACTTCAAATTCTTACTTTGAATATACACTAATAACATCGTCGTAACTTAAAAGTTAATAATTGAACCTTTTTCTTAAGTAGAAATTTTAATCTAAAAATCGAGATTCGAGATTCTTGATTTGAGTTTCAAATAATTCGAATACCAGATTAAAATTAGATGAACCAAGTTCATCTTACACATTTTATAACCTTTTTGATTTTACTTGATCGTAAACCTCTAACATATTTAGAAAAATACTGACTTTTGGTGACTTACTTTTTGAATTCTTCTTTTCTTTTTGTAAGCCAACAATGTATTATTAAGTGCAATTAATAAAAATAATTAATTACTTAAAGAGTAGGTATGCAGTACATGTCGTTGATTTCGAAGCTAGTTTCGTCTGTGAAAAGACCTCAAAAAATACATATCTTGTAATTTTTAGAAAATAAAATTATTAAACTAGTAAGACAACCAAAGTAAAAAAAAAACAAAAAAGAACGATATATTCGTATTTTTTTTAAATTATGATGTAAGACACTCAGCACGGCAAGATTACATACATTTTCAGAAATATTTTAATATTCTTCCAATGGTGTTCGACATACTAACAGTTAATTAGGTGCAATTCTGATAAGGTATTGCTAAATAATCACAGCAGTCAACAAACCAACCATGCATTGAAATACTTGAAATTCCCATGCTCAGATCTCGCTCCATAAATAAACAAATGGCAATTAATAAACGTTTAAGCAAGGCAAGCTTGTGTTCTTTCTTAATACGATTTTATAAAATAGAAGATAAAATATAATTACCAAGAAATATAACACTCCAATCAACTATTTGCCTGAAGGATAATGATTTTCAATTTTAGGTAGGGAAAATTTCATTCAAATACGTATTTTATTGTTAGCTTTTTACGGATTTCGTAAATTGTATTCTATAGATATCCGAGGTAGCTTGATTTAAACATTTATTTATTGGTTATCACGGCGTTCAAGATATAATTGTAATTTACTTTGTTAGGGTGATGACTACCTTGAAAGACAAGCATAGGCAACTATTATTTATATTTTTGGTAGATACAATTAGTAACAATAATTTTTAGTGATAGTTTAATATCGAAAGTGAAAACAAATTATTCTAAATAGCAATAATATATAAGATGCGAGTTAAGTGATTTATCTTTACTCTCTTGTAGTCCTTGCTATGTAAATAACTACAAAAACAACTCTAAGCAATTCGTACAACTCAATGAAACAAAACGTTAATATATCATCCCAATTAATCCGAAAGAAACGTTCTTATATATCTTGGCAAGTTAAGAAACGACACGATTGCAATTTCCTTTCGAGTTCTTTGAAGTTAATAAAAGAACTGCCCTACAGCTCCTTCCTTGATTTAGTGTGCAACTTTATGTTCATGAAACTGTGCCAAGAGTACTTGTTCTCATCTTAAGCTTTCGGAGTGTTCGGAAGCTTTCGAAAACAATGTAGTAAGCCACTACTTCACAGGCAGCAGAAGCAGGAAAAGGCATCGACCGTTGTAGGTTGTACATGTTTAAACCAATGCTGGCGCCTGAAGCTGGATAGAATGCAGTCGCATATAGACACGTCGATTACATATCCTATCGGTAAAGCATTCAATATCAATGTCATTGTGTATGCCCATCGCAGCTGTTCATCTCTATTCGTGCATTTGCTATGAGAAACATCTTGTCAAGGCATTTACTCCGTACGTACATATTACGACATGTGATCCGTATCGGTCGTGAATAATGTGGATATTTCGAATTAATGGTGTGTTTACTAAGGGTTGTGGGACTTCCCTAAATTTAGGGGGAGTTTATATATACAAACGAAATTAAACCTAACCAAATGTAACTTGCGAACTCGGCAAACTGAGAGGGTTTAGCTCGGAAAATCTTCATACAAATGCAAATGTACGTTTATCAAACATTATATCTTATTGCACACAATATTCTGTCGTCCTAGATTACTTCTTGGCTAATATTGTAGAATCAGTGTCGCCGTTGAATAACACATTTGAAGAGATTAGATTTTGAAAATAGTCGAGAAATTTTCCGGCGTTCAACTTTAAATGTAAAAGGCGATTTGCTTATGGAAAACAAACGTCATAAAGTTAATTGGAGTTTCTAGCTTTATATGCAGTTGTCACGTATAGGTACTGAATTCAAAATTCTATTGCTCGAATTTTAAATGCCTTCCTTGTTTCAGTTATGAAAATATTATCGAAAATTTGACCATTTTCCTACACTTAGGTTTTTCTTATTATACGTCTTAGTAGGCCATTCCAATGCCAACTGCAAATTGAATCCGCCTTAGAGACCCAAAACTCAAATTAATTAATCGCATGCTATTAACGGAAGATTGAATCACAAATTTCAAGGTAACATCTTAAATACATCGGAGGATGTCTAGACAAGTTGCTGTTTAAATTAGGACCACTTTTTCTGAACCTTGGGAATCTTAATAATTTTTAAAAACAACCGTTAAATTTATAATTCCGCTATGTCCAGGTATTCTAATACCGATCGTTTCAAAAATTAAAAAAAAAAACAATATTCAGAAAATGACCCTTAAAATGTCTTAACACGGGCATTATCGATCTTAGGTTTATTATTGTTCTTTTTTACAATTTTTATTATACTTCCAATGACTCCCACTAAAACGTAGACTAAGAATCATTAATTCATTTCTCATTGGAAGTTTTCCTTAACTATATTGAAATCATGTTTTGAAAACCCGAAAATCGTTTTTAAAAAACATGGTTTTGTCAACTATTTTTAATGTTATGGTTGGCACTTTCGGGTTGAAGTGCTAAAATTACAAGCAACAAACCTACCCCAATTTTTGCAAGATCATAATCAGGCTGTGGAAAGAGGACTTTGACCCAAACAATTCCAGAATGCCAGGAAATAATAAACATTAAAATATATAAAAAATTCTGAGGACTTCAAATTTCAAATTACGCAAAATTATTCTAATTTAGCTACAGTAAATTATTTTGAATCCTGCTGCCACCAGAGGATAATTTCATTTTTGATCATTTCTACTTCCAAAAATAGAAAATGAAGGTAAATAAACTTGCTGTTAACTGAAACACAAGAAACTTCTACGATATTTGTAAGTCTAACGAGTGTTTCAAAAGTTTTGAAACCTTGGGCAGCTGTTTATAATCAAAAGTATGGTTTTGTTTCTTTAAACAAGTCAAAATCGTATTACAAAAATCTATTGTTTACCAATAACTGGCTTTATTATAAATTATTATGGCAAATGTTACTTCTAAGACTTTTTGAGAGACATTTCCTTAATAGGCGAAGGTATGGGCTGCGACATAGAGGGTTAAGACCTTCTAAATTATTTTTTTGCCTTCGACAACCGTCTACGTTTCCTACTCCACCATCGTGTTTCGGTTCCAATTATTTTGAGTGACTGAGTAGGCCACCCGTCGAGCATCCGACTCGGATTTGACCCCGAAACCGTCCATGCTGTAGTCGAATGCATTAACTACTCGGCAACTCCGGCGATTTACCCTTAATATTTCAAACGAAAATACAAATATTAATAGCAGGTGATGGCACAAATGAAGCCAATGCAAAGAGATAAGATCTCCGTTAAAAACTTTCTTCGCCCAGTTCAACAAATAATACACAAAAACTGCTTGATCATAATAATTTTTGATGAAGAACTTAAGCAAGTTTCATTATAATTATCGCACAATACAAACACGTTTCAATTTTAACAAATCATCAAAAGTCTTTGAAAACGATACTTGCTTTGTCGAAACTTCAATTGAAATCCTCAAGAAGCATGTCACGTCATAACATTCTCGCCGAAAAAATAAAGTCTTTCGCGCTAACGTCATTTATTTATTTATACAACATTAACTAACAATAATTTCCGAAATGTTAAACGAAATGAAACTGAAATTAAATTCTGCATAATAATAACGAGAGTTATAAAATCTCCATATGGCGCAAACGGAGTATAAAGTGAACAATTAAAATTAAACATGACTTTTCTTTTGTTTTGTAATCGTAAAGCAATAAATAAGATAGAAAGTGAGATCTGAATAAAGCGCCAACACATTTAATAGTGATGCAATAATAAATTATAAGGTGTAACAAAGGGAAATCGTTTGAATGCATTTGTATCACACACACACAGTATTAATCAAGGTACGGAAAATGGGCGACGTACCTTCCTTCAATCTAGGTTAGTTCGTGATCCCTCTACTTTACCGTAGATCACTTGTAATTGCTGATTATAATGGATCATGATCACGATTCCTGCATAATCTTGGATTTGTAACAATAACCGGAGCGAACGGGGATATCTAAGTGGAATTAAATAAATTAAATGCTGGACTCGTTTTATCTTTACGAGAGATAATAACGCCAAGCCGGTAAATTTCTACTTCGTGTATGCGCATATAAATTAATTAAAAGGCTCTTCAAACCTGAATGTGAAGGACTTAAAGGAGTTCAAGAAGAGTTTTAACATTTTAAGTCCCCGTAACGTATTAAAAGTACGCCTTTTGAAGGAAAGTTGAGCCGTTATTTAAAATGACTTTTAATCCCGCTCCAGGAAATTAGAAAATAATTTAGGCCCGAAGGTGATATCGTTCGTTCTCTTTTATATTATACGGAAATCGATTTATATTTACTCCACTCAGGTCACAAACTGTTAGATATCGGAATAAATCTAAATTATATAAAAATCCCGTTTAAATTTCGCCTGGCAGCTATCACATTATATTGTCGATCACAATAATTATTAAAAGACTTTTTTTTTGATTTCTAAAGAATGTGACCGATTGAACTTTTTACAAATCAATAGCAGAATAAAACAACATAATATAAATTTCAACGAATATAAATATGTATACAGGCCCAGTCAAATTCGAGCATCAACACAAGAGTTTTAATTAATATAAGAGACCTACCCTAGGTTTAAATTTGGCATTTTTGCAGACTTTTTAACTTAGTATAATGCATTAAGGAAACTTAACTAAAATGATATATGTATGAGTTACAGGAAAAAAACAACAAATTCAAATTATATTTTTTCATTTCTCGCATTATTTCACACAATAAGAAAAAACACTTTTTGTGGTAATTTTTTAAATTCTAATAAGTGATACAATCAGAATATTTAAAATCAAAAATTTATTCCCTGATTTTAATACAAAATCCAATGAATTTTTTACAACCAAAAACTCGCTCGTTAAGTTTATAAAAATCTCGAAAATCCCTTTTAATTTTTTAATAACTGTAAAATTCTGTAAAACTCTCAAATTCGTGAAATAGTTATTTGTAAGGTTTTTGTTAAAACTACTGAAACAAATTAAAGGATGCGTCTTGAAAATTTAAAGAAACTTTTTTATGGCTTGGTTACATCTCCGAATACAAAACTTAACTCAAAAGGATGAACATGAAAAGAGGAAGAAAAGTAAAAAGTTTATAACATTTTCATATAAAACAAACAAAAAGGAAAATTAAAAAGAAACTCACAGAAAAATCTCTTGTAACTGAGATTCCTGTTACGAAAATTATTTACAAAGAACAAGAAAATGAAACTAAATACAAAAATTTAAAAGACTTACTTTTACTTACTTTACTTGAAGTATTATTAACCCACAAAATTTAGTTAAAAAGTTTTTTATCTGAGGTTATTAAAAATATATTTATTGCCAATCGAGCATCGATTCGTAGAGTTAACTGTAAATTGACTAATGAAATGAAATTTAATCAGCAATCAGTCATGCCTAATCAGTTTTTGTATATTTTCAATTCTTTAACAGATAAGAAATTAAAATTTGACAACGAAGGCTTAAATATCAAATAGCAAAAATGAAGAAAGAACATAAGATTTTTGAGGAACTGGGGAGACCTTCAAGCAAAGCTTTTCTGTAATTCAGCACTTTCTTTGAAGATTTACGAATCATCATGGCTTTCTTTATTTTTTCAGCAAGTTCATTCAATACACATAATTTTTTTAAATTGTGAATTATATAAGAAAACATCTTTTAATTTTAAACATAAGTAACTGCATGTGCAATTTTGGTGGCAGCGTCAAGGAGAAATTTCAATTTTACATAAGAAAAATACAAAAAATCTTTTGAGCGAAATTAGCCAATAATTTTTGCAAAGGTTGGTAAGTTTTAATAAAAAAAATTAAATTCGATTTTATATCACTTTGTCTAAAACTTCAAATTTGCTGTTAATTTAAGGATACTGATTTTAATAAAGAAGTTAAAGCGATGATTAGAATTTTATTCAGAGAGAAATAGCAGAAATTCAAGAAGTTCTGCTATTTCGGTATTATAAAATGAAAGCGTAGAATGATACACAACCAGTTTAGTGGCGGTTCCAAACAGAACAAACTTTATAATAATTTACTTAAAAGTTCTAAAGTGGCTTCTTATACAAAATCAAAAATAGCCCAACATCGTTATAAAATCTGATAACAGAATGAAAATTCTAACGTTAATTTTAGACGTCAAAGTCTCAAAAATTCTACTTAATTTCACCATTTTGTCCTCGTTTTCATTATAAAATAAATTTGATTCAAAGCACCCAGATTTAAAGATCCCAAAACTAGAATACAAAAAATGGTGGAAGCGCAATTACAGACATCTGAGAATACCTATATTTGGATTTGGAAAAAAATGAAACAAAAATACAGAATTTTCATTTTAGAACCACCAGCTGGAAAATTCTAACAAACGACTCCATTTTGTGAAAGCTGAAAAGTTTCAGCACAAATTTCAAAAATAACATTAATTTGTCACACATTTATCTCAAAATTTGCAATTAATTTCGAGAGAGATGATTCAATAGTTTACACCTTATTTCCAAAATCAATTATGTTCTAAAGGTCGATTAGAAGAACTACAACATTTTGCAGCAGCCATTTAAGAATTAAAAAAATTAACCCAAGGAAAATATAAAATTCCCTCTAAACTCTCCAAAATTGTAACAATGCTAATGTGCGAAAATGTATACCTGTATTGTCTTGAACTAAATAATTCAGTTAAAATTGTAATTATTCTCAGTAGTTACTTTTGAATTTTGAGTTTTTAGGATTGATATTAGATATTAGAACCGGCAGTACGGCAGAGTGGGAGTGCACGTAAACTCAAATATTGAGAGTTAATCAACAACTTAGATGGGTGACCGCTCGGCGGCTCGGTGTGTCCGGCCTCCTCAACACTGTAAAGGTATAAGAGGGTAAAACAGTAAGAAAGGATTGATATTAAAATTATTTAAATTGGAAACAAATCCAGAAAGCGGTAGTAGATGCGGCAGATAACACTACAGGCAGAAAAAGAATGAAAAACTACTGGTTTGATAATGAATGCGAAAATAGTATAAAGGAGAAAAATAACGCTAGAAATAAGTGGCTCAGAACAAGCAGCGAGCAAGATAAGATATACGATATACTATCAAGAAAAAAGAAAAGAAGCAACAAAATGTGCCAAAATAAGAAAAAGCAATGGATGGATAAAACACTAGAAGAAATAGAAAATCAAAATACAAAGAATAACTCAAGAATACTGTACCAATATATAAAAAAAAGAAATAGAAGAAAGAGAATGGAAAATTTACTTCAGCAACCTCTACAAAGAAGAATATGTGAACACAACAGAAGACGAAAAAGAACCAGATGAGCAATTAAAATTCCTAGAAAGAATACCAGAATTTGAGGAAGTAAAAGAACATATATCAAAGATGAAAAACAAAAAAGCAGCAGGAAGCGACAAGACAAGTGCTGAACTGATACAACACGGAGGGAAACAATTACAGCAAAGGATACATAAACACACAGAAAACATAAATATGGATAAAGGGAGAAATGCCCACGGAATGGAGAAAAGGACTAATCCTAATAGTGCCTATACCGAAAAAAGGGGATCCATCCAAATGCATGACTTATAGGGCAATCGCGCTATTCAACATTGTATACAAAATTCTAACGATGATAATAAAAAGTAGACACGTGGAAACGGAAACTATAGACGCCATACATACAATCAGACAAATCACTGAGAAATGTTACGAACACAACAACAACATAGACGTACATATTTTATTCCTCGATGACAAACAGGCTTTCGACAGTCTAATAAGAGCGAAAATTATAGAAGATCTAAAAGCAACAAAAACACCTGGAAAATCGACACAACTAATTAAGATGATGAAAGAATCACGAGCATCAGTACTTCTCAACCAAGGACCAACAGAAGACTTCGAAGTAAGTAAAGGCGTAAGATAAGGTGATGCATTATCGGCTCTGGCCTTCATCATATCATTAGGCCGGATCATTAAAGAAACAAAGCAGAATGGGACAATTCAGTCCAAATACTCGCATACGCAGATGATATCGCAATAATAACAAGAAGAAAAGATGAACTAGAAAGAACATTTAGCATAATAGAACAAATATCAAAAGAAAAAGGATTAGAAATAAATGAAACCAAAACAAAATACATGCATTGCAATAGGAAACAAAAAACATTGATGAAAACAAAAATTAATAATTACAAGTTCGAAGAGGTAGAAACAAGTATCTAGGTTTTCTGATATACAGAAGAAATGAAAGACCACACATAAAGCGTTACCTAAAAATTAAAAAAAAATGCTGAAAGACAAGAAACTAAGTAGAAGAACAAGAATACAAGTATATAAATCGATGATACGACTAATTGTAATGTACCCAGCTGAAGCAACGAGTTTAACAAACAAAGAAGACGAACAACTGAAAATTTTCGAAAGGTGAATTATCAGAACAATTATGGGGCCCAAGAAAGAACTAGATGATGAGATCAGACCACTAATGAATCACGAGATCGACAAAATGCTGAAAAGAGAAAACATAATACGAGTTTACAAGGCACAAAGAATTAGATGGTACGGACACCTACACAGAAAGAAAAAACATCACCACAAAGACTAATTACAGAATGGACACCACTAAATACAAGGCCGAAAGGAAGATCCAAATTAAGATGGAATGAACAAGTAGAAGCAGATCACAATAAGGAATTGGAAAGATATAATTGAAAATAGAAAAGAATGAAGGAAAGTAGTTTTAAAAGCAAAAACTCACCAGCACCTATAAGAACAAGAAAAATAGGAAACAGTGGAGAGAATGTGAATTAATCCACCACGATAACTGGATTAAAGAGTTCGAAAGAACAGCTTTAATTTCTTCGGAAATGAACAGCTTATTATTATTATTATTATTTAAATTTAAATGCGACTGTCGTTGTTACCTCTTATGTCTTATGCTGTTAACAAATCCAAAATTATATACATTTTGGTGGCAGCATCAAACGTTTCAAACATGTATGAAAATAAAACTTCAAAGGGTTTCTTTGGAGAAATACTTTTAATACAGTTCAAATACATTAATAATTGTAACAAAGCTCACACAAACAATTTAAAAAATCCAAGATAGATGGAATACAAAAATTATAAATAATTATTTAACAATAATTTTGGTGGAATGAAAGATAGAAATCTGCGTTTATAAGTTTTCCCTTCAAATGTACCGAGGATCTTTCAAGGCTGTATGCTGAGCACACAAAGAAAAAGTAAACAAAAACATAAACAAAGCTTAACCTCAAAATACACACACAGAGAACTTAGATTAACGGTAAAACACAAATGCTAAAGCGTGATTATATTAGAAATAGCGTGTTTTGGCAACATGACCCGCCCATGATGTAACTATGCAAATAGGAGAGAGAATTAGGTGCGGTGTTTAACACCTGACAGGATAATAATGATGTGGTTATAATGTTCGGGGCTTTATCTCGACTTTCGTGTAAAAAGCACTTCTTCCTGTCCACCCCCATAGGATGTCTTGCAAATTGTTGTCACGTCCAATTTTATTAGTTGCACTAACAATTTACAAACTGACAATATAATTTCGCCTTTAAAACGTGCGTGGTTCGGTTGCGTTTATTTACTATATTTGTCATCATTATTTTTAACTTCCATCGTACTAGGGGTGGTTTTATCTGATTGTCCTTGTACCAACTAACTCTCTACATTTTTAAAACACACTTTTTTGGGTTACCAAATGCGTGAAAATGGAAATTTATCCGGGTTAAATCTAGGTGGTGTTTTGCTGTTAGGTATAATGGACCATGATATGTTAATTTTTGTTGAAATTTATATTAGTTTCTGTATTAATCAACTGAAATCCCAGTTTATTTTAATTCAGATACGGAATTTCTACACAATTATATAAAAAAATACGACAGAAACAGTTTGAATTTTATTTTCAAGTGCTTAGTTTTCTAACACTAACAAAAATTCAAAGTATAGTGCTTTCGATGAAACATGAATATATGCACGCAATTGTGCACTAAAAACCGCAAAAATATGACTTTGCGTGGGCATGAAAGCAAAGATTGTTATGAATTTTAAGTAAAAAATACATTTTTCTGCAGTATCATGTGTATAGTCATCTTAATTTTCCAGTGAAATAATGAATAATTATTACATTTATTTTTGAGAAAACGATTTTAATCACTTTTATCAATTTGTTTTTAAACAACCCCAATGATTAATATAAGCTTCCTATTTCGCACTGCAATCTGTACATTAAACATGATTGTTGTCAATTATAGCTGGTAAGCTGGTAACATGCAAAATATACATTAACAATTTTTCTAAAAATTGTCTGCGTTTATACACAAATCAGCAAGTTTAATCACTAAGTAGAACCAATATATGATTTTATGAACCGTTCATTAATTATTATTTTCATACTTTACCAAAGAAATTAAAAAAATTAAACAAAAATATGTGGAAAATAATTAATTTAGAAAAGAGTGGTTTATGTCTTTTCTAATTAAACATTTTAATTTAAATTTAAACTCCTCATAAACTCCAGGTTAGCATGCAAATATAATGGAATCTCATGAAATTTTGTAGTTTTAAGTACACTTTAAATTTCAAATCAAAGTGGTGCGACCACTGCCCTAAAAAATTAATACTTCATCGTGAATACTAAGAAAAATCAACCTGAATTCTTAAATGCTTCCTAAAAGTTGCTTTAAAATACTAAAAATCGCTTAGTTTTAGATGAAATTATGCCTTTTCTAGTTTAAATTTGGAAATTATATTACAGGTATCAGCATTGTTTCCAAAAAAAAAAAAGTAAAAAAGTAACCTAGTAACACCGAAAAGAGTAACCAAAAAGTAACTCCATATTTTTATTGTTACAAAAACTGCAAATTAATAGGAAATGCAATAAGAAACTTAAAAGTAAACAACATAAGAATTTAATTTAGTTTAAGGAACAGTTACATGAATAATATGTACTTGAAACTCACTACTAAATAGTAATGGAAAGAAACCGTGTAATTTTTCAAACTAAAAATACAGCAACTTTAATAAGATATTAATGCACTCTTAACTTTTGGGCCAAGGCATTTATTGTACTGAAATTTTAAAGAAAGACTGAACCACTGAACTATGTATAAAAAATTTAATTGATTTATGCTCGATAAGTGTTTCTTTACTTCTGCTCCACAATTAATGATTTTTAAATCTATCAATTTTTTGGAAGTATCGGACTTTTACTTTTTTACATGCCGTTACTTTGGAAGAAGAGACAACTCCAAAAACTTATTTTCGAGAAAAATCACTTCAAAGATTGTGTGAAACTAAAATGTAGATTTTTGGCCATCGGTAAACTCTAAAAATGCGGCGAGCAACCACTGTATGAGTAAAAAGTATGAACTATAAACTATGTTTAACTTGTGGACTTGTTCGACACCAAACATTAAAATTTTGAGTTGAGTTACTCTTCTTCCAAGGTAACGAATTATGTGTAGTAGCAATGTGGTTTTTAAATTTTTCAATCCCAAATGCAACAAATGAATTACAGTTTCACTTTTTTGAAAAAAAAATAATTTTGATACATGTAAAATAAAAATTATATCTACTCTAGTTGTGAGCAGTTTTAAATATTCGTATATCTTTTTATATTTTGAAGGTTTTTTGTATATCAGGGCATTTAGTAGGTACATAATTTCAAAAACATTCTTCTAACACATGGTGGTTTTTTCAATTGAAAAAGATACCAAATTTGACAATTAAGTCTGACGCGTCTTAGAAACTTTTTTCCAATTTATTATTAAAGGCATATGTATATGTTACAAGTCCCGGTATTTTCTCTTCCACAAAACATCCCATAACTTTTGCGTTTCATCTTAGGTCTATCAATCACTATAATATGTTACTCTAATATTTATATTCTATGAGAAAAATGTTACACATCTCTTTCTGTTAATATGTGGACCATTACTGCAAAGCATAATTCTTATTCCAGGTTTCCTTCGTTCAAAGCCAAAGGTTTGTATTTACATCAGCATGGCCTATGAAAAATGTGTGAAGATATTTTAAACTAATGCAATTTTCTGTACAGACCAGAATCTAATGCAAGATTATAGTTCCTTTTTGTCTTCAGCATTCCAGACATTAAATATAATTAAGCACTGTTATCAATCGGTAATTTAGAATGTTCAGAAAACATAAATAAAAACTATATCGCCAAGTTTTGAAGGTGAATGAAGTTATACTATAAACGGATACCACAAAAACGAAGGGGAGCCCAACTATTCACAAAAAAAGGGAACAAAAAGTGATTTTTATCGGAAAATAGTAACAAAAAGTAACACCGTGTTAAAAGAAGTAACTCACTATGAACCCTGATATTATTAACAAATTACCCCGCAGGAAAAATTACAAACAAGATTAAAATAACGAATTTTTTATAATTTGTCCGGACATTTAACCCTCTTCAAAAAAACATAGAAAAACGTTTTTTGGTAGAAATTTATGTAATAATTTCGGCCGTTACATTTCAAGGAAATTCTTCAATACGCAATTCGCCGTACATCGCAGTTTTATAAAAAATCGCTCAAAAGAAGGTTATAAAAAAACTAAGAATACAAAAATTTAAGCTTTTTAAACTGAAAATGTTGTAATTTACATAGAGTCAACAAAACTTGGAGTCTATTGCATTTCATCAACCAAATAAAAATTTCGAAGCAAGAAAAAATTAATTTTTGGGACTAAAATCGAAATTTAACCCACTCCTCTCGCACTTCAAGCTCGTATTTAATTGCGTACATTATGAGATTGTACACACCGAGCAAACATTTAGAAATACACACATAAATGCAACATATAATTACTTTCTTAGTTGAGCTTGGCTTGAGAATTTTGTAGTACTCCACAAATTAAACAAAATTAAAAAAATTAAATAAAATTGAAAATGGAAAATAATAGCATGAAAAAGAATTATAGTTTTTTTTAATGTCTTCAATTTTCTTCGTTTATTATTGATAGTGTCTTGAGTTAAATTCAGCTAATCCAGAAACATTCGCAATTTTTGTTCTTGTTTAATATGCCAAAATGCACTACTTTATATTAATTTACGTTACAAATCCGGGAAGTGACTTATTAAAGTACGAGTTTAGATATTTATGGACGAGGCGACGAAGGAGCCGAGTCAAGAATTTCTAAATGAGTACTTTAATAATAACTTCCCGGACATGTATCGTATAACGTTTTATTTCATACTGTAAACAATTTTATTTTTTAATTTTAATTTTTAATTGTGGCACTTTTTCAATAACGTCAACATATGACGGTATCAGAGCCCTTCAGAGCCGGTAAGTGTTGCTTGGTTACACTTATCGGGGCTCTGATACCGTAATAGCTCACTTACCGGACTCAAAATGGCGCCGGGAAACTGAACTTACCAGACAGTATGAAATACAATTATTTAAAAATATTTCAAAATGAATAGAAAAATACACTTAATTTCTAAGAAACGAAGCCTGTGGTCCGATTCAAGAAAGAAAGCATATATTTAAGAGTTGTGTCTAAGCCAACTTTACTCTTGTAATTTGGTGAAGAAAACAGATTCAAAGACCGACTCCAACCAACTTTGTCAAGAAAATTTACATTATGGATGGCTACTTACTTAGTTGCTGAAATACCTATTTGTTTTAATTAATATTGTTGTGGTGTTTTAAAAGGGCTTCTGATATTGAATAGAAAAATGCAGATGAAGTAAAAGCAAAAAAATAAAATTCAGAAATCAAATATTACAGCTGTTTTTATTTTTATTACTTCTGAGTTAAATTTTAAATTGTTCATGCTCATATTTAACAGTCCTTGGTAGCGTTTGGTATTTTAATAATTGCAACTTAATAATGGACAGGGAATTCATTTCTTATTGAAAGTTTTCCCTAACTACATATATTGAAATCATGTAAAAATACATTTGAAAAACCAAAAATCGTTTTGAAAAGCCATAGTTTTTGCCCTTTTTAGATCAACTATTTTTAATGCTCTGATTGGCACTTTCGGGTTTAAGTGCTAAAAATTACAATAAACGAGCCTACCCCAATTTTTACAAAATCGAAATCAGGCTGTGAAAAGAGGACTTAAGATACAAACGATTCCAGAATGCCAGGAAATAACATTAAAAGATATAAAAAATTCCGAGGACCTCAAATTAATTTCAAATGATGTAGAATTGTTCTAATTTAGCTACGATAAATTATGATGAATCCTGGTACCGCGAGAAGATATTAAATTTTGGATGCTGGTAGTGTTTAGTTTTTTAACAATCGCAACTTACTAAAGGGCAGGCAATGTTAGTACAAAAATGTATGGAATTCGGAGTTGAAATAATAAATAAAAGGTAATTTATATTAAAAGTTAATATTCGATTTTTTGGTTCACAGTAAAGCTTAAACTCGAAATTTTAATTAGGAAACTGTTACTGCATCTTACGTACCTAGCTTTAACAAACAACTATTGCTTTTAAAATGAAAATTTTGAACCAAAGTGAAAATAAGAACGCCGAGGTAGGTACCTTAAAAACCACAACAAACTATTAAAAACGCCTAATACGTATTTTTGTGAATTTTCTTTGACAAATATGGCTAGTTAGTCTCTAGAAATATTCTCGTTTTCAGCAAATTCTAGTTCCTCTGATGCTTGGTAAAGAACATAATCCGTAGTTCTTTCGCGTCCATTGTATTGTAATTTTGGAAACATAATGTCGCCAGAGACTCCAATCAACTTTATAAAGAAGTCCTTCCACTTTCCACTGAGGATGGGAACTTGGTTGTTGTCAAAATACGCATTTGGCCCTTTAATAGTTTTATGTGGTTTACCGGATGCTTCAGGAAGGATCCATTTCAGGTTTAATAATTAATTTTGAAAATATTTCAAAACCAATTGACAACTAAAGTCGATATTAGGGAAATACACTTACCTAATACTTTTGATGTTTTCCATTTTACAGTTCTAACACACACGTTGGAGTTTCAATTACAGAGAGGAATGTAAAGGAAATGCAAATGTTAAAAGTAATGCTCGTAGGCCTTCATACATTGAACAAAACAACTTTAACAAAATGTTTCTCTTTAAACCCATGTGAAATAAAAATAAAATCAACAAAATTATATGAAAAACAGAAACCCTGAAAGTAAGGCTGCTCGAAAGATGCCTGTTCTGGGAGCGAAAAGTGGACGCCATCTAAGTTAACCCACTTTTAACTTTAGGAAACAATAGAGCGTGTCTTCATCGATGCTGAATATGCTTTCCAACCCGATACATCCACTTACACCAATGGGTCTAAAAATGGAGAGGTAACAGGTGTAAGAGTATACTCAGAAGACCTGAAGCTTCAATAAAGTTCTGCCTTAGGTAAACACACTCCGTATTTCAGGCAGAAGTCATAGGCATCATGCATGGTGCAAGCATAGTTCTACATCGAGGAATACAGAACAAAACGGTAAGAATAGCCAGTAATAGTAAAGCCGCTTTATTGGCGTTAAACAATCACAAGGTAGTATCAGAAGTGATACTCCAACGCCAAGAAATCCTAGAGCTAGCAGCTGAAAACAATGCCCTAGAACTCTTAGCTAAGCAAGGTTCAGAACAACCTTTCTGTGGACCTGAACCAGCGGTTGTTTTTTCATTGACCTCTCTTACTACCATGATAAAACAAGAAATCCATAACCGCCACTGTGTTAGATACACAAATATCATGGTGTAAGGGCAATTATTCCAATCCACTCGCAGAAATTAGCTAGGTATTGTAACCAACTATCAATGAAAAAATTGCGACTCTTTGTCAGCATATATTCCGGATCTTGTAAATTAAACAAATACATACACAGAATGGCACTGGCAGACAGTCTCACGTGTCGAGGGTGTAATATTGAGGACGAAACGGCTGAACACTTCCTGTGTGAATGTTCGGCCCTGGCTCCGATAGGAGGAACCATGTTGGGGGACTTCTGGCTTCACATGGCCAGAATTTACAGCATACCTCCTGCAGACATCCTCAGGTACACCGAAAGGGTACGATGGCTTGAGTGATGCAGGCAGGCAGGGTGTTGTGACGGAGGTAACGCAATGGGCCCGCTTTGTGGCCTAAGTGCATGTAAACTTAGGTTTCCAGTAAGTCTTTCTTCTTAATTTTTTTACATAGGCTACTAGTCTGTTCTTTAAACCTCTTGTTACGCCTCTTCTGGTATGGATACCTTGCTATCTATCCAATGTTTGGAGGGCCGTCCTGGACCTCTTCTTCCATCTCTTGGTCTATCTTCTCTTGCTCTTCTTGCTAATCTATGAGTATCCATCCTATCTATATGTCTGTTTCCAGTATTTTCTTCGCTCGTTGATCCATTTTGTTATGTCTTGTATATTTCATATGTCCCTGACGACCTTGCTAGATATTCTGTCTCGCAAAGTTTACCCCTGTATTGTTCGTAGTAAATATTTTCATTTCGCATGTGCTCAGTAGGTGCTTTGTCTTTTTCGTGTCCCTGGCCTCTCCTATGTTTTATTTATATGATCCTCAAGTTGTTTTAATTAATTTTCCTTAAAGAAAAAAGAGTTTATTCTCTAATCGTTAAGACAATATAAAAAATTCTATTTCCATACACTCTGGTCTGTTGATTTTGAACGATAAAAAGTTACAATATCAACATTTTTAAAATTAATGAAAGAAGTATTTTTAGAAATAATGTAAAGAAGGACCACTAAAAACTATTTCTTATAAGTATTCACCTTTATTATTTATAATTCATAATCCCTGACAACTTTTATTTTTTTTAATTGTGGTAGGTATTGTATTATTAAAACGCGTAAAAATATTTTTTAAAAATTATCAATGGCTTACTAACAATGTTAAATAATTATAAGTTACAAAGTAGTAAAGCAAGTACGTAAGTATCGCTAATTTAACCCATGATAATGGTTTAAAAACCACGTGCAGGTATTATAAATTTTGATATAAAGTACACGCACAAGGACGTACGAGTAACAACGTATGACAAGATAATCAGCCAGTAAATAATGACTAAAAATATTTATTGTAAAGATATTACACAAAGAGCTAATATTGACCTGTTGCATCAGATGCCATCTTGTGAACAAGTCACGTATACACTGTAAATACAATTAAGATTTTTATTCCAGAGGCGACCAGTGCTTTTAGCAGTGATAACAAGAAATGCAGCGATCATGGAATTTTTATTTGCCTGGGATAATCGACTTTGCTCGACAGGTTCATCTCTAAGCATTCCTTGCTAGTTCTTTTTTTACCTCGAGCGAAATTTCATTCGAGAAGACATCGCAAAAGCGTGACGTACAAATTTACCCGTTTCTAAATCGTAAGTAGAACGAAAAGTTGTTTAATTCAATTTCGATGTTTCGGTTAATTTCGCGGTAACGCAATAAGTCCCAGGTTTTGCGATTTCCCTCAGCTCGATTTTGCATAATGACATCAACCTTGAAGAAGATTATAAAAAGCTTTAGTGGAGATGACTTCACGTGGAACTATCACGTAGGTAAATCGCGCTCCCATCTAAATGTTAATTTATTTAAATTAATTGTGTCTTTTTCGAAGAGTACAGGTTCTTTCATCCTTATTTTGCACTCGGATTCGCTTTGTAATATGCAAAGTGGGTCAGAATTGCGATACATCACAGGGAACTTTTTTTTTACAGAAGTCACTTTCTTTATAACTTCGGTCTAGGCGCCACATAATCATGAGAAAGGAAAGTAAATTCTGAATTACGTTGTCGATTGCGTTTGAAAGTCGTAAATTATACGACATTTGAAATCGAATTATAGACGCTTCTGTATATGGAAATCGTGAACATTTTTAGGCAGGCAGGAACAGGAAGGAAGCGTTATATTTTGCGAATGATAAACACTTCCATATCTTAAATTTAGATAAGCATACGTAACTAAGCATTTCATGTACTTTTTATAAGAGTAATGCGAGGATGTTGTTTTGCTAATTTGAATTTTAAAAGAACTTCTTGAAGACTATAATTTTAAATATAGCATAATTTATTATTATTATTCTTTATGTGTAAATTAGCTAACCATGAGTGTCAAATAATAAATTGTATACCAATAATTAATAACACGAAGTCGGTTCCCACAAATATATTTAATTTTAGATTTTAGAATTTATTCATGAACGTTTTCGTGCCGACTCCGGCACATCATCAGATGTTACAAAATACTGTAATATAAAAGGGAAATAATAACACTAAGTTCTTAAAATCAAAACGTTAAAATCTTACCTGCTAAAAAACAAAGAAAAACATGATAAATTGAACGTTCATGAATAAATTCTAAAATCTAAAATTAAATATATTTGTGGGAACCGACTTCGTGTTATTAATTATTGGTATACAATTTATTATTTATCACCATTCCCATTTCGGGAAAAATGGACATCAATCATTTTATCATGAGTGTCAAATTGACTTATTTGTGTCAAATTTCAATCAATTCAAAAAACAATTATAGAGCTTGGTGTTTTTCTAGAATTATTATTATATTATACCTATATAAACATACTCTCTTGTTTTCGTTATCTTGCTTTCGATTAAAATTCTTTTCTTTCTTTTTAGTTACTTCATATTTTATATTATTTTGATTTTCTTGTTTTTGTTGTCTAGCAAGTATATTTTGAATTTCTTTTACATTATAATAATTGTTTGTTGCTGAATTTGCTTATTGTGTACTATGCATTTATTTTAATTTTACTTTATTGAATGTTTGACCTATAATTGTGCATTAAGTTCTTATTTATGTTAGAGATAGCCTGTAATTGGCAGTGATGCTGTAGGTTGTCATACTTAAATAAATAAATAAATAAATAAATAACAGCTTAAAAATACCAAACAAATCCAGGTATATAAAATAAAGCTGCGTTTTACGTCAAGAACCCCAAATTTGTAACCTATGAAAATTTGATAAAATTCGTTTTTAAAATAACAGCGATGTTTTGGGGCAGAAGAGAAATCAATTTTTTAAATACTCAATACTAAATATTTAGGGCAAGGTTTCACTTTCATTTTAAATGAGATAAGACACAAGTTTTATTTATTTATATATATATTTTTTTATTAACCTCAGAAGTGGCGTAAACTTTGGAATTTCTAAACATGTATCTACTATCGAGTCACATTCTTCGAAACATTTAAAACTGGAACTTGTAACTAAAACCAAATTAAAAACCTGCAATACTTACAAAAACTGTGAAAAACAAAATATTATTAAAACTGTTTGTAAAACTCCATCAGTTCTGAAAACCAAAAAGGTACATACGTATTTTTAGGAATTTAAAGCAGATCAAGTTTATACATGGAAAATATTGAAAATTCGGGCCAATTGAAATCAAAACCAACTTATCTTTCTGTTACGAGTCCTGAAAAAGTACATTTATAATGGGAACTCGGTTTGTTAAACAATTCTTCTGAAACTTCATAAAAATTGAAGTTGTTACGAGATACAAAAATAACTTAAAAGAGATGGTTTCAAAAAAATAATAAGGCATTTCACAAAGACCTACAGGTTTTTAAAATCATCCAAAAATCGAAAGGAAATTTCAAGTATGCTAAAAACCAGTAACAAATAATGTGTATTCCTAAAATATCGTTCATAACATTTATTTTTATTTTTTCGTTGATAACAAAGACTCCTCGAATTTCAGTTATTAATTTTTCTGCGAGATTTAATTAAAAGAAACCTCTGCAAAAACCGTACTTTTGAAACGGAATCCTTGGAAAATAAGCGGCCAGCGCAAAACATTTTGATCAGAAAAATGATATCGATTCGAAACCTACACAGTGTAAGTATCTGTAAATACTCAAAGATTCGGATCACGTTACTGAAACATCCTAAAAGGCCCAATAAACTGTCAAACCGACAGAGCAGAAATTTCACGAAAAAAAATTCCAAACTGAATCCGCAAAATTTCTTAATGGTTACGAGCAATTTTAGTTGCCTTTGAAAATGTCACCTGTATTTAACGAACATTTTGAAGAGTTTTATTACTCGAATTCTCAGAGGTAAGTCGAACATTAACGCTTAATCGGAAGAAATCAAAGTACATCAAGGTTCAAATTCAAAGATGGCAGCGTAAGTTAAACTACTAATTCTCATCTATTCTAAATTTTTATACCTATGGGAATTTACAGTGCCAAGATTATAAATAACATCTACAATTATTAATTTCATACATATTAAATTTGCATACTATCTGCATCTCTAATAAACAATATCAGTAATAAATTAGAATTATTAGATTACTTTTACTGCGATCCTGAATTATTTCCGTTTAATACCCCATAAACTCTTTCAGCTTCAGCCTCAAAATTTTATTTAAAAAAAAACAAAAAGCTGCAAACCATAGTATATTAAAAAAAATAGGAAGCTGCAATTCGCAATATTTTTATGCAAATGGAAAATTTTTATCGCTACACAAATTATCGAAATTACAATTACATAAGGCAATAAAAATATTAATGATTATTTTAACCTTGTAAGTCAGAAGGTTGCTCGTTATGGTTATTTTATGTATTATCACAACATATTAAATTTTTTAAACAAATCTTTCATTCGATACAGCCAAATAATCATATTAAAAACAGTTATTTGTTTTTAAAAATATAAGCTGGGCTCTGCAATCTTTTAATAAACATTAAAGTTTCCACAAATCATTACAATATATAGAAGCTTGTAATTTTTTTAAAAGATGGAAGTTAAATGACAGTCCAGGTTTGTAGAAAACAATGAACGCCTAGAATTATTAGACAAGAAAAAATATTTCAAGAAATCATTGACTTTTTAAGTGTGATTTTTTAATAAAAACCACCCTTAGGAAATTCAAGAACCAGCAGTCTTTAGAAAACAACAAAAACCTAAAATTTATAACAGAAATTTACGTTGGTCTTTGCAACATTTCAATGCTTCCTGCAATTATTAAAACTGCAATTTGGACAAGAAATCTTCAGAAAATTAATAACGCCACTCTTTAAAAGCAGTGAAAGCCTGGATTTTATAAGAAAAAACAATAAATAACCCAAATTTGGTTTTTACAGCAGTCATATTAAAACAAGTCAACTTATTTTAGACATTGAATAAAACCTTTTCCAATGTAATTTTTACAAAAGTTCAGGCCAAATTACAAAATTGATGATATAAATAACCCTTTGGATATTTTTCTACATAGAACTCTCAGTAACTCCAGTTCGGAGACATAATTAATTCAGAAAACAACCAAGCAAGCAAGCACTACGTATTTCGAATTTTATAAATCTTACTTCTTGCCCTGGATCTTCAATTATTGTAGTGCTTGATAAATTATTACAGGCCTTTTTGGCTTTATATATTTCTTGACTTTCACAAGCTGTAAAACGTCTAGCTGCCATAAAAATTTCAGGATACTTCAGCCTGTGTTTCGGGAGAAGAACAAAAATCTGTTTCCTTGGCCTTTTATATTTCATAACAAAGGGTTCGAATCTTTTAAAAAGAACACTTTAAATGATTTATTTTCCCGTAAATTAATTGAAAAATTAACACTAAAATCCGAACTCTAACGTTCTCAGAGTCGTAAAATTTTTTTAAATGACATTTGGGTAAGTTATGTCTTACAAGTCAAAATCTCTTGGAATAAACCCCAAAATATTTTTTTACATAGCATTCCAAACTTTTCAACTCAACAGAATATTTTTCAGCCCTTCAGTTTCTCGATTTATTAAAAGCTTTTTCAAATCAAGTTTCTGTCTTGCTTACATACTCCATACACTCTTTATTTATACAAATGCTGGCCATGATTTCAATTTAATAAATTGATAATGCAAGAGGCAATAGTAATACAATGTTCACTTCCTATTTGGACCAAAGCTGGCAATAATTTCAGGAAATGCTGTTGGTAATAGAAAATCAATAGGCTTAACTGTGCCACTTACTCAAATCCGACTTATTTAAACGGTGCTTTATTGCCAAATCATGCTTAACACATATTACCTAATTTTTAGAGCAAACTTAGGTCCATAAAGAATCTTTCTGACATTAGTTAAGCAAGTACACGTGATTTCTATTGGTTTTACTGTTAACAATGATTTTTTTTACACCACGAAGCTGCGGCCTGTTGGTTCGGTTCTATAAAGTCTTAATTAACCAACACATCAAACAATCGAACTTCGCCTAATTCTAGGCTTAATTTAAAAAAATTCTAAGCTAACTATGAAGATAAAAACTCTCCTATCTTGCATCATTTTATATCCTATTAATAATTTGTCAATAACATCCATTCAACACAGTTAAAAAGAGCGATTATATTAAAAAGCCATAAAAAATTGCTAACAAACTGATGATCAATTACGTAAACAAGCAATCAATCAAGTAATTAAATAAACAATAGATATCTCGTATCATCAAACAACCGATTATTATCCTAATTAGCTTTTATTAATAAACTATTAATTCGTGAAGCAGAAAAGGTCACTATCACGAATCGTCCTTCCCTAATTATTAAGTAACGTCCTTGGAGATTAAAATCTTCATTGTTGCTAAACGGTAGTTTTTTTTAAAGATCGGCGAAAGACAAAACGACAGAAAGTAGCACATCAGGATTCCAGTTAACAAAGTTTACCTTCGGCGTTAGTGCTTATACATATTGAAACGCGAGACATAATTATTATTCATCGTTTTCTGTTTATCTTTTAATATTTAACGCGACTTCCTGCTTTTTTCCAGCCTTCCTGTCTTGAGTTGTCGCCGGTGGGTTTAAAGTTAATAGTTCTGCAAAACATCATAGTTTTTATACACATTTCCAATAGAAATAAATAACGATCACCTACAAATCCGTTATTTGAAGAAAAGTTCGTTTTGATTATCTCCAATTTCATGGCTATTTATTTTCATGTTCCTTTCCCCGTTTAATACCGAAATGTTCTTCCGCTTAATTAAACATCTCTATCTATCTGTACGAAGCTCTACCGTGCCATCCGTTCTGTTTGTACTCATGCCCTTTGCTACTAAGTTCGTGTTGGTTCATTAAAAATGTAAATCCGTTTGCTTTCTAGACTACCAGCCGTAAAATTGGGTACACCGGTTATAAATAGTGGGATCCTCTGTTTAATCAAGGGCAACTTGAAGTTAATTTAAGTTTAGGGTAACTTTTAAATTTAAAAATACCACTGCCTCTTTACGCCAACGAATTGGATACTTCTAGTTCCTGGTTTAGGACTATTTTATTATTGAAATGCTTTCAGACATGGAATGACATACAATTAAATAATAGAAGTTACCACGAGATGGTGAAACTGCCTTTAAAAAGGTTAGCAGATTTTTGATTTTATAAGCTTTCCTACATACAAAATGTTAGTGAAAGTTTCTTCCAATATATGGCGAAGGGCCAGGAAAAATCTTCATAAACAATTCGTTTTTGATAAAATCCTGAAACCCAATATCGAAAGAAATCCAAAGATTTTGCATTACGAGAAGGTCGTAATCAGAAAATGATCTTTCTTTAATAGAAAACACAGCAAATCAAAAACAAAAATAAACTTTTCAAACACCTTAAAGACTAATTTTTGGGTTTCCGGAGAATCTTCTTAAAAAAACAAGGCTAAAATTCTGGTAAATTTCAGTACATTTTGAACTGAAAGAAAATTAAAAAAATTTAAATCTGATATTACAAGTTCAAAGTTAGTAAAATAGATATTTCTCTTTGAAAAACTGACACAACCAAAACATGATTTAATTCCTTTACAAAAGTATAAACAGAACTTTATAACTAATTTTCAAAGAATTTAAGCTTCTGAAAAATTTGGAAATCAATTCTTCAACAATAATGAAAAATATTTTGGCTAAAAAAGTGTTTTCAGACGGGAGTGCCTGTTGTAAGAAATTCTTTGAAGTTAAATTTCTGAAAATGAGTTTTAACAAAAAACCTTTCAAAGATTTACTTAATTAAAAAATTAAAAAGCAAGAAATAGGTTAATAATAAAAAGGTCCTGGAAATATAAAAAATAAATATCATCGAATACTTTATAGAAAACATTAAAAATACAGATCTCTAAATATATTTCAGATAAGTTTCTAAAACATCAAAACGAAATAACAAATTTGAAAAATTTGGGAAACTGTTTCAGTCAGAAAGCATACTGCAAGGTTCGTTTGGAGACACTTTAATTTGACTTAAATTTTTTAAATTTAAAAATAAGTGTTTTAGTAAAACTCATGCCCTTAAAGGCTACCTTTTAAATATGGTCTAAATCTCTCCTTTTTATTCAAACTGAAAATACATTTACAGAAAACTATGCGCGGTTGTTAATCTAATCTACAGAAATCAGTTCAGGAGTTATTTCACTTTCTAAACGAACAACAACCTGTAATTCTAAAATGATTGATAGGACTATAATACTTTTAATGACAGAAATATATAAAAACCTGTAATTTAGTGATTAAACCAACACTACAGTTAAACATTGTCGAAATTTAAAAATGCCTGCAAATTCAATTAGAAGCACAAACATTTAAAAATTCTGAAAATAAATTCTATTTCGAACAAAAAAACGCTAATAAAAACAAACTAAAAACGTAATTTGGAGAGTTTTCTTTACAGAACAATGCCAACGAACTTTAATGTAACAAATGTGAAACCTGAATTATTTTTATACAAACCCTTTTAACAATCTCTGAATTAGTAAATCAATTATGAATTACTTTACAGTAATTGCAAAATTACTAAACAATTTAGTTGTCAATCCTAGAAGAAAGAAACAACAAAAACTGACAGATCCTTTGTATACAAACATTTGGAACAAGAACATCAAAAAAATTCTGTATGGTAACACAAAAGGTTCAAAAACTAGTTTGTTAATAAAATTCGAGTCTTCCAATGTGTAAATTTGTAAAAAAAAATATTTATATTTGAAGTAACTGCATATGCATACAATAAAAGTTTAAACTTGAAAACCAAATAACAAACTTGAATTTCTATAAAACGAAAATATATTCTATAGCAATCAAATGTTTCGAATTTCTGAAAACTGAAATTACAATTTCATCAGAAACCACGATAGCCATTTCTGAATTAATAATTCTTCGTCGTCTTCTTCCTCTTATGGCCGAAGTCAGGTCAATGCCTGTTAATAATTCATAGATATGAGTACTTATAATAAATGCACTTTTTTATCTGAAGTTAATTTGCAAGTCTACAAACTAAGTTATCAGGTGATAAGTGTAAAATTCTGAAGTATCTGAAACTTAATAAATGAAAACTCCAATCTGTTGCCATGTTGAAGTTCAAAAGACCGAGGACTGAGCGAAATGATTTTCATAGAAAAATTGAGACTAAATAAATACTGAATTACTCAAATTCAACAATCCTACGGCTAATTAAGACGATTTTCATAGAAAAATCAAGAGAAAGACATCTAAAAATCCAAAATTTAAGTTCAATTTTAATAGATTTGAAATCGTTGGTGTCATTTAAATTTATACACAATTTAATTCTCGGCATGTTTTTTACGTCGGTTTTTCTCGAAGAATGGACACAAAAAACTAAAAATTACGTTTAAAATTCTTACGCTTGCGTGGAAGATTTTAATATGAAATTAGAAGTAACATTCGTGGTTTACTTCAGAATTTGAACGATTCTTAGGAGATGCTGCATGTAAAATTAGGAATTTACAATTAAAAGCTGTACTTAACCCTGACTAAAAAGCATTTTAAATACTAATGAAAAACTATTTTCTTACAATTGTAATTTTCGGAGGAATGTAAAAAAAAATCATCATTATTTACTACTCAGAAAATCTTTTCTAACCCAAATATACAACAAAATTAATTTAGAAGTCCGAAAGTAATTAAAATGCTGGCTGGATATAAAATAAAGCAGCTAGATTGCTAACGAAATTCAATTTACTAATATCCTACAAATACATATTCTGTTATTTATCAAGGTCAAAAATAGTCATCCGATGTTGCCTAAATTCGACTAAATTACAGGGAAAAGCATATTGGACAACTTCAATTAAAACCCAATTTGTTATGGGAAGCAGCTTTGTAATCCATCAAAATCGCATTGGAACGTGAATTTGCTTTTATACTTCCTAATAACTTTAAAATTATATAATAACAAAGTTTAAAAAAACTAATAAAATCTTCGTTTAAAACTTCCGGATTTTTCTGTACGTAGTTGGAAGCCCCGAAACTTGGCATTTAAATTAACCTAAATAACAAACAAATTTCACATAATCAGTAGGTCAATTTAGCTAAATAAATCTAAAACCAAAAACTGGAATAAGACTGCATAAGCGAGCCATTAATTTTTTTCTTGAAAACTGCATAAAACTTGAAGAACAGCAAATCGGCGACTTTCTAGTTGAATAATATTCACACCTGCAAACCGGTGTACTTAAACTCGCTAGTTTTTATAGCAAAGGTCGCGACCTTCAGGGAACGGAAAGCGAATTTGCGAAACAAGTACGTGATTCCACACATGCCATGTTTCGTTTATGTTGGTTGTTTTCATTATCTCACGTCACACTGTACTAGTGAGGAGTAACGCTACAAAATCCGCGTAAACGAGAAATTGAGTTTAAAAAGAGTTAATAATAAACGGCATTTAAAAGGTCATTAGATGTCGGAACATTCGACTGCATTTCTAACCGTGATGTCATATTTTTAATTTGTTTTTGCCACGTTTTCGTTTTCTCGGTTAGTCAAAAATTCAACCAGGAACGTTTCACCTTTAAGTGATAAAGTTCCCCGAGATATGTTGGCTACTTTTTCAGCAGAATGAGCCACAAACGTTTTTCACGTTCCCTGACGTACTGAATTTTTTACGTTTTTTCAGTCTGGGCCAACCGTGTTAAATCAGTTAATTTACCTGAGTTGCTGTAGACGTATTTCTTTAAGCTTTGTGCCTGATTTAAACGCTTGTAGTTAAAGGTGATGTCATAATTGTAGCTATTTTTTTCTCTTTCTACGTTATGATGTAATTGTTCCAAGGTGAAGGAATTAATTTAAATAATCGTTTTTAGTTCATATTCAGTCGAAGAAGATTTTTCCTTTTTAGAAGCTGTTGTTGGTGCATGACTTGTATATTTATTAAAAATATCTGCTGGTAAGAACGCAATAACACATTGCAAGATATCTAATAAGAAGCAATAAAACGGAAGTTTTATTCTTTTGTATTTTAAGCACACACATTCAACAAACTGCAAAATAAAATGATATTTCGTTCCAGCTACAATTTTAATATTTTTTAAATCTAAATAATGACTCATTTTTATTACAAAATTTATCAATAAACTCATAAGTAAATTAAAACTTTGTTTATAAAAGATTATATGTATATATTGTAAAAGTAAAGAACAGCTTCACTATACAGGGTGCATCGAAAGGGTATCGCCAAAGAGTGTTGATTAAAAACAACTCCCTCGACTGTTAAAAATATGGATTAATAATTAAACCTGTTCATTTCACTAAAGTCTACATTTTATTTCCAAATTAATATACTGGCAACTGGCTAATATAATGTCTTTTATAATTTAAATTAAAAATAGTTGATCGAATTGTGAAACCTCTACAATTTTAAATCGCAACCAAATTCCAAATCTATTTAAATATGAACAACTTATATTTCAAGTAAAGGATTGTAAGATTGTAACTATACAAATTTTCAAATACTTGTATTAGTCGATGACTGCTAACATGAAACTAAAGTAAAGAAAGCAATGGCAAATTTGAAAATGTGAAGTTTTTTAATGGAAACTCAAAATTCCTGTAAGTAATATGAGATGGTATTTCAAAATTCGCTCCAGCGAATTCATTTTTTGTATTATCACATAATTTTCCTCATACTTCAAGTTAGATTATATTTAAAGTTTCGTTCTTATGTTCTATTCTTGAAATTAATCTAAAACGAGAGATCTGAAAAAGTCTAATATAGGAAAGTAATAAAAGATCTGAAAATTTAAAACTTTCAATTGAGAATACGTATACGAAATAGAAGATGAAAATCAAGTTAAAAATCCAAAGCCCTAGTATGGAAAAGGATTTTAAAATTGAATCCAAATACGAGTTTCAAATCGTAGTTCGGATTTCACAATTAGTTGTCTATGTATCCATCAAATCCGGATTAAATTCTGAATAATTTTTAGGACTGAAATTTCTCCTCCGCTGCCTTACACAAAATTGATTTTTTTAAACGAATTGAACATCAGCATGTTTATTTATACCTTTAGTTATGGATTGTATTTAATGTTTCATATATTTCTGTGGTTGCATAAGTGCGAATTCAATCTAAAATGAAAGATGCGAAAGAAAGTAATGAGTGTTCTGAAACTTTCCGCATATGAAATAAAATATGTAAAACCAAGTCAAAAAACCAGAGTTCAAGCCTGATCGTAATTTTAAAATCGAATTAAAATTTGAGTTTGGAGCCAATCTTAAATATTAATCCAGTCTCAAATTCCAGTTTCAAATTCCGAATTCTTTTAGGACTGAGATTTAAAATTTCACTACAGAAAATTGATTTTATTTTTATCGAATCGGACATCAACGTATTCATACTTCAAGTAAATGGATTATATTTAAAGTTTTATGTATTTCTAATGTTCTATGTCCGGCAATTCAGCCTGAAAATCTGAAACTTTCAATTGGGGCCTGACGATTTGCATATGAAATATAAGATAAAAGAAAGGTTTAAGAACCACAGCCCAAGTCTGGATCAGCATTTTAAACTCGAATCCAAATTTGAGTTTCAAATCGCAGCTTGGATTCTATGTCCGGAAATTCAGTCTGAAAATCTGAAACTTTCAATTGGGGCCTGACGATTTGGGTATGAAATATAAGATGAAAGCAAAGTTTAACAACCACAGCTCAAGTCTGATTCAGGATTTTAAAATCAAATCCAAATTTGAGTTTCAGATCGCAGCTCGGTTGGACCTTCAAAAATTAAAACCAAAATCAAATTTCGAATATTTTGAAGAAGCTAGAATTTCACATTTTTTTATTAGAGAAGTGCCTTTTTCAGTATGGAATCTGAAACATCAACATTTTTACGATATATGACTTAGAATTCAATCTTAAAGCCTAAAAGAGAATCGCAAGAGCTCTGCAAAATCTGATTAGATTAAACTTTTCATTGGGAACTGAAGATATGAAATACACACATCACAAAAGTCTAGGGATATATATTTTTTTATCGATATAAATCAATTTTGTTATTAAATATCTCTACCATTGATCAAGTATGCTAGTGCTAGTCTTTGGGCTAGCGATAGCAATTGTTTCAATAATAAACAAACAAATGCAAATGCTTAATTGTCAATTCAACTAAAAGTAAAGCAATTTCAGTGTTGTTAGGGAATAATTTAATCATCATTTACAGTTAATTTACGTTTATATTGGGGTGATTTAAGTTTTATTGGTGCTGTTATTATGGAAGGTAATCAACAACGACAACATTTAAGTTTAGCTGAAATGAACAGAGCTGTAGGTATGCTAGAAGCTGGTCGAAGACAAGTTGACGTTGCAGCAGCTTTAAACACCTCTCAAAGTGTTATCAGCAGACTGTGGCGTAGATATAGGACATCCGGAGATCCTAGCGAACAACATCCAGGTCGTGTACGCATTACTACCGCAGTTCAAGATCGCTACTTAACATTTGAAGCTAGACGACGACCAATAATTACGGCTAAACAATTGCTTTCACAGCTTCAGACTACTCATAATGTAACTGTATGTTCTCAAACAATCAGAAATCGATTGCATGAAGCCAATCTCCACGCCCGACGTCCAATAAGAGCCCCACCAATTCGACATGGTAATCGAGCACGTAGAGTAGAATGGGCTGAAGAGCATATTCTGTGGACAGAAGAGCAATGGTCTAGGGTTTTGTTCACAGATGAATCTCGTTTCGGAATACACCCTGACAGCCGAAGAGTTAGAGTGTGGAGGCGACCTGGTAACTTGGAAAGGCTCAGATGTGTTCAAGATGTCCATTCTTATAAAGGAGGTACCATAATGATGTGGGGTGGTATCTGCATTGGCGGAAAAACAGATCTCTGTTTTCTTGAGAGGTTTTTAAATGCCGATGGGTATCTAAATAGGGTACTGCGGCCTATAGTGCTTCCATTCGCAGGTGCTGTTGGACCTGAGTTCATTCTAATGCATGATAATGCCACCCCACACGTTGCAGGTACTGTTACCGAGTGGCTTGAAGACGAAAACATTTCTGTTTTACCATGGCCTGCGCAGTCCCCAGACTTAAACGTTATTGAGCACGTGTGGGACATGTTGGGAAGAAGCATTGAAAGTGAATTGGATGAAATTCATACTCGGATTCAGCTTCGTGATACCCTTGTAAGACACTGGCAACAGTTACCGCAAGATGCAATAGATAATTTAACTTTATCAATGCCTAGAAGATGCAGAGCCGTTTTGAACCAAAGAGGAGGAAATACTCTCTACTAAATTTAATTAATTAATACTTTAAGTGCTGACACTTCAATTTCTTATGATTGTATAAAATCAACTTTTTGCTAATAAGTTTCATTAAAGCTTTTTCAACTTGTCTTCTTTTGTTTTAAATTAAATTTCTAATTTAGAATGTTGTAAAAGTATTGTGTTAATTTATTATATGCAGACCACCTAAAAAAAATCAAAATACTTGACAGTTTTGCATAAAAAAAAATATATCCCTAGACTTTTGTGATGTGTGTAGAAGATGGGAAATCAAGTTGAAAGAGCTGGAGTCCAGGTCTGGTTTTTTAAAAATCACATTAAAAAAAACATGACGTATTCAATTAAAAAAAAAAAACAGATTTTTAAACCTTAAATCTTGCTTTCTAAGTATTGCAACTAGATCCTTCCTGGTTGAAAAAAAACATATTTTTAATTTTTATGTCATCAACCCTGAACACATACCGGAGAGGAATCAACATGGCAATATTTTAAAAACATGTTTAAAATTAACATCGGCCTTTTCCGATCCTCGACTTTTTTGCATCGAAAACTAATTATTTATCAAACAATTTTCAATACTAAGGTCACGTTTATACACACCAACCATCCGAACCTCATTAAAACCGTTACATATCTGAACAGATTGCGACCTTTTACAACAGAAATTATTTTAATTTTCCAATATTGCTGCAAGGTTTTTAACATACAATAATGGACTTACACGAGAGAACTTTGATTTTACATCTCGTTGTTAACCTTTAACCTATTATAGAAATTTGCTGGTATTGAATATCGCAAAGTTTGTCAGTATCAGATTACGTTTGCTATTCTATCGAGACCAAATTTCGAAATGTCAAACGTTCTGCCATTTTCATTCCTAAATTGGATTTAGAAACTCGGTGTTATTTATCGTTTATCAGTTGTTCACTAGGATCAAATTTAATTTTTGGAGAATTTACATATTAATTTTATGATAATTTGGATATTGGATTACTTCGTTGCATTTTCGGTTCTTTACAAAGCTAGTTTTTATAGCTGCTCGGTTAATAAGTCATTAATTCGTGAGGCACTTTTGTTGCTAAGAGAACGTCATTGACCAAGTACTTCAGAATACTGTGATGTTATTTCTTTGGACAATTAAAAAAATTGAAAATAAATGAATCAGTTGACAGCATACAACCTGGTTTCGAGGTATTTGCAGATCTTCCGCTATATGTAGCCAGCCGATGCTCCTCAGTAACAAGCAAACCCAATTACAATTTTTTAAACTACACAAATTTTCTATATGAAAGTCAAATTAAACAATATTCACGCCTAAAATGTAATGCAGGCACCAAATAGAGGAGTCGGAATGTTGGGCTTTCTTTAAAAAACATTAAATAAAACAATAAGATCACCGACTAATTTAAGATTGTTATGTACAATACAATAACTCGACAATAACTAAACATGCGGTGGTGATCTCTGATCTTCAACACATAACAATAAAGACGTACTATGGTTAAAAATTCTGAAAACAAGGCTGTTTAGAACTCACACACAAAAGAGTTCAAAACCAACGAAAAAACAAAAAATACAAGCCGAATCAGCTTTAATAATTTAACTTGAAAAACAAGTGAATAAGGGCTTACTTAAATCTCCTGAGTTTAAACTTAGTATCCTTGCGTGGTCCAAACAATAAAAATTATCTTCATAAACAAGACAATGAAAAATTTCCGAGTGTATCGCCACAAAACCGAAGAAAAATAGCGTAAAACGAGTATCAATATTTTACGCAACAAGAGACCGAACACGACGGTGAGAGAAATACAAGACATGTGATATTTCTAATTCTAATGAATTATAGCTTGGGTTTATGGGCAGTCGTAAAGCTTTGAAACAGCAGGAAGTGTAACAAGTCACCTATAAATACAACCACAGAGAGATCTCTTCACATGGAGTACTAAAAAAAGTCGAAATCCTGATACGTAACGCATACGGGGGATGATCACCGGATATTCGTGCTCTAAAAAAAGGGGTTACGAAAAACAGCCGGTGCACACTTGAAACCAATTAGAACAAATGTCGATTGTTATTTATATAACCGAAGCCTGCACCTCCGCAATAAAGAACATGAAATGGGAGGAATCCCTTTCGGAATCGGTTTGAAAGTTAATAAATCGGATTATAGAAGGGCGCCGGATGGAAGTGAAAGACTTATGGGAATATTTTTGATTATAAAAATAAAACGGCAGTCCTCTCCTACACTAAAATCCCGGCAATAAAAAAAATATTTCCCCTCGGATGTGACGTTGATACACAAACCAGGAAATGACCTCGGAAATAGCAGAAAAATATGCGGATTCTGCTTATCCACAAACTAGAAAGAATGATTGTGGTTTTATGTCTTTTTGTGATGATAACATGACCGCTAAACCACACGCCGTATAACTGGCAAAAATTCAAAAGAACTTCTTACCTCGCGTTCGAACGAACACCTAACTGGATTTTACTGACGTTTACAAATTAAAAGCAAAGCTTACCCGATTGGAAATTAACGGAATATCGATGATTAGTGTGTTAACCTGAATAATTTCACCGTGTACGATTTACAAACCGAATTAATATAATTAATCAATTTGAAATTTAAAACCGTAACACACACACGCATTAAAAGTTTCTCAGGGGAACTCGTGAAATCGAGTCATAAAGCAATGAAAAATCGGCAAAATGTCATTTTTAGTACGATTCTCAAAAATTCAAACAGGTTCCTAATCTTTATACAAGCCAAATTTTTACTCACGAAATGGCGGCTGGTGGGTCCGGAAATTCCATATAAAATTTCGGCCGTTCCTTTTAAACACTTGTAAACGATGACTTACCTGTAACAAAGAAAAAGACATGTGAGTCAGTATAATTCAAGCACTTACATAACCGGTCTTGCAATTAAAATTGTTAACTTTATGTTCTAAAAGGAAACTTGGTTAGATTAAAATACTCCAAATAAATTATGTTCGGATGATTTAATAGCAATTAATAAAAGAACTTTCTCTTTAACTCAAGGTTGAGTGGAATCTAAAAGAGCATTTAATATTCTTGCATAGTTTTATGCAAATTGTATGCTTAATTTGAAGAGAATTACTACGAGATTGAATACTTTTCTAAGCTACCTAAGCCAATAGTTTTTACACACAAAATAATCTTTGTAAAACCGTTTCTAATCACGAACACTTTTAAATTAAAATTGAAAACTACATACGGTTTAATAAACTAGAACTAGAACAAATAAAAGCATTGAAATAAATAATATTTTACGAATGATTATAATAGAGTACGAGATGTACTTAAGCATGAGCCCATTTTATTGATTTGCAATACAACTTGTGATAACAAGTATTGATTGCAATTAATAACTACGTAAAATATTACCAGCGTACGTGATAAATCTCAGATAGACGCTTTTCATTAATTACAAATATCATTTATATTTACTATAACTAACAGCAATCTTTCTTTTTTTTTATCAATTACATTTATTGAATGATTTGTATATTTTACACATTATATTTGAAATAATTCAATTTAAATATGAAAAATTAAAATATTCAAAAGAAAAAGGTCCTGAATATTATTGTGGAAAATCTAAAAAACATTTAATGAAATAAATAAATTACCCAAAATCAACATTCTTGTAACTCTAGACGAATCAACTATTTGTATCCGTATTATGTTTACTAAACTGTTATTACTGACTAATTTCGTTATGAATTTTCAAAAATTGTAGCTTCGCCAACAACGTAATTTATATTTTCATAAATTCAGCCCTTTGGTTAAGCAAAACCGCATAGGAAACCTATAAAATGACAAACTGTTGGTTTAACGTAAGAACTAAGAAATAAGTTCCTAATGAATATATTTTTAAGAACATTCCCTTACAAGAATCATAAAAGATTAGCAGCTAGCAATAAAAATTATCAAAAGTATCTGAAGTACAATTGAACTAATGGGCCTTAAAGATGATTTAAAAATCGATATTTCAGTACAGATTGAAGTGGAAGCTTAGCTTATGTAGGTTTAAACGACCAATAGACTTAATACACACGTTAAACAGACTTAAACTACCCTTCTGTTGATATCTACCTTCTACCTCGTAATACCAACGTTTAAAAATAGATGGGGTAGGCACTCCTCTGTGATCCCGTAGAAGATAGGTCTACTTTAGGCATCTAGGTAAGCGACCCTGCCCACACGAGCCTTGGTTTTAATCCTCTTTCTGATATCCGGAATGAAAATGTCTATACCATATACTAGCCCATTCTGTATCCTACCCCATCTTTCAAGCTGTCTATCCAACGTGGAAGATTATGGCTAATACACCCCCATGGCGAGTTTCAAAACTACCGGATGTGAACCTCAGGTGGGTAGAACACTATGTATAAAATCCCACACCTTGACAGGTGTCTGTCTCGAGGATTCTGGGGAGGCAAAAATTCGCCCTCACCACTTAGAAATAATGACACCATCGATTCATCAAACTATCATTTATATAGTGGTGAAACTGTCAACAAGATAGTATACAGATTATAAACGTCTATACCCCAACTAGTCAAGAAGATGAGACACCATCGATCCATCAAACTATCATTTATATAGGAATGAAACTACCAAAAAGATACAGTATATAGATTATAAATGTCTATAGCCCAACTAGTCAAGATGATGAAACTATTGAGCAATTCTTCGATGATGTAACACTTGCAGTACTTCTTACAAAGCGAACAACTGTTTTATATGAATACTTTCTTTGAAAACCCCAAGCAAAGAAAATGGACCTGGAAAAGCCCCGATGGCAAGACAAAAAACGAAATAGATTTCATCATTTCCAATATTAAAAAGAAAAGGAGCGATGTATCAGATATCCAACAGGTTCCACATTGGCGGCGACCACCGACTGGTAAGAGAAACTCTAAAAATAAACAAAAAAATAGAAAGAAGGAAATTAATACGAACAACATCAATCCCTACCAGAGAAATATTAGAACAAAATCAAGAGAAATACATCAACGAACTGGAACAAAGCCTAACACCAACAAACAGACTATATAACTTAGAACTCCAAGAACTGAAATCACAAAACATAAAAATATCTGTGAGGAAAACTAGATCGAACCGGAGAAGAGTACAAAACTTAAATAAACTGATTAACCCAGAAATGCAAAGGATGCAAGAAAGAACAATACAAGAAAATATAAAGAAACTATAGAAAATAACAAAAATATGAAAGTATTAAGAAACAAAATGAACGGCACAAAATTAACATAATTATTGCAGACAAAATCAATATAATAACCACAATTTTATTTTTTTATAAAAATCTGTATGCTTCAAAAGTGCTAACCAAACTCAGATTTAGAAGAAAAATTAAAATTGTGAGAAACTTAGGCTCATGGGAAATCCCAGAAAATACTACTGAAGAAATTTTATCAGCCTTAAACGATATGAAAAACGGGAATGATCCTAGTGAGAATCAAAATTACCGACCCTAGCATTTTATCTCATTTGTACAAGCTCATGAACAAAAATTGTTAAGAAAAGGCTCACCAATAAACTAGACAACTATCAGCCTGTCGAACAAGTACGATTGACCACCTACAAACTCTAACTGAAAAAATTGAAGAACATACCATTACATCTAGATTTTATTGACTTCAGAAAGGCATTCGACACTGGGAATATAGTCAGTGATTAAAGGCTTAAATAATGCAAGAATGGACTTCAGATACACAACACTAATTAAAAACATATACCAAAACGCCACGATACATATAAAAATAGACGAGGAAACAATAACAAACAAAACATAAAAATACAAAGAGGTGTACGGTAAGGAGACACTCTGTCTCCAAAACTCTTCACGCTGATACGTGTACATATTTTTAAAGAACTTAAGTGAGATAATATAGGAGTAAATATTGATGGCAAATATATCAACCATCTTAGGTTCGCTGACGACATCGTCCTAATAACATCAGATGAAAATGAACTAAAAACAATGATAAATGAATTAAATACAATAGCGAAGAAAGACCTAGAAATAAACGTCAATAAAACGCAAATTATATCAAACAGCGACTCACTAGAACAGCAAAATATCGAAAAAGTACATACATACATACTGTGAAACTTGGAAAACAAAATCAAACCGCACAAACAATGAGAAGAATTCGTTTGGGTTGAATGGCTTTTGGATGTCTATCATATATTTTGAAAAATCGGGTCATTCCTAAGTGCTTAAAAAGTGAAGTTTTTGATATGTGCATTCTGCCTGTCCTGAAATACGGTATGGAAACAACACACAGAAAAAAGCGGAAAAATTAAGGGTCATACGAAGAGCTATGGAGAGAGAGGAGGTTGTTGGGAGTAAGCCTAAGAGACAAACTAAAGAACTTCCGATATCAGAAGATCAGGTGTTACAGATAGGATAGCGAAACTAAAGTAGAGATGGGCAGGACATGTTGGCCGAAACACATCCCAGAAGAATGGGAATGCGTGGGAAAACCACCAAAAAGATGGGTGGACGATATAAAGAAGATTGTGGAAAATAGATGCATCCAGAAAATACAGGACAGAATAGCTTAGAAATGACTTGGGGAGGTCTACGTCCAGCAGTGGACAAACAAAGACTGAGGAAGAAGAAGAAGAATAAAGGATCATCGATTAAGCTAACGATTTTCTGGCACTCTATGAACACCAAAACTAGTAAAAAACACTAAAAACCTGCTTAAACTATGAGTTGGTTTGATTAATTACCAAAAATGGTTTAAGTTAGACTCCTACTTAAAGTTATACTGAAATACTAACCATTTAGTGAAGGGAGGACACTGCTAAATTCTAAATTTCATTGTATGGGCTTCAAAATAAAAAAAATAATATGGGTAAAATGCGAAATGACGTAAGTCTAAGCTAGCTTAAGCCAAACACACACATAGACTGAAATACTAACTGTTAATACGGATAGGATAACTCAACACTCAACTTAACTTTAAATTTTCATGCTATATGACCTAAAATTAAAAATTAAGGCTGATTAAACTACTAATCGACTTAGTCATAGTCTAACCTAGCTTAAACTTATGCTACAACATTAACCCTCAATAAAGGAAAAATACCCAACTAAACTACCACTTTTCATAAAATGCGCTCCACAACTAAAACTCTGGGTGTGTTAAAATTAACAGTCAACTAAGTCAGTTTATGTTAAGCTTCTGCTTAGATCTGGATTGAATATCAACCCTTGATAAAGAGAAAGCACTCAATTGAACTACTGATTTTATTAGATTGACATCAAGCACCAGCAGATAGTTTCTGGATAATTACGATTTGAGTTGTTGAAACCATAGATTACATATGTTTCATTATTTTTAAACTTGCAATTTAAAAAAAGTATCTGTGAAAATAAAAAATCGGTAAAGTAATGAACATATCAGTTGAACTACCGATTTTCATAATTTGGTAAAAAAATTACTGGTAAAGTTAGTGTGAATATAAATATTTACAAAAACCGTAGACCGATATAAATGCATTTTCAGTCTTAAAGTAGGTTTTCATACCTCTAAAAATTAAATCAAAAAACAGAAAAACTATGAAATAAATTAATACTTAGCAATTTTTGAAAAATGGAGAATTACGCAAATATATCAAAAAATTCCTAAAGGCCTAACGTAAAACTAGCCTACTCAAAATTAAATTTAATTTATGTTATGGAAAAGATAATTAAAACTACTGAAATTTGATTTAAAAATAAAGATTTAATCATTGTAAATCTCAATAGAAGTTATTGTCTTATTACTTTTACCTGCAAACCTCATCAATTTGCAGAACAATAATTTAGTTAAATGAAACGCCAATCAGAAAAGCTATAAATTAACGTGCTGTTATAAAATAACGATTTCTGCATTAGGCATACATAAGAATAAATTACGGAAGATAATTTCGTAAATTGAATTGTTGATTATTATCTAAAATATGTTTTGATTAATAAAAACATTGTTTAAAATAATATAAAACTATTTAAAAGAAAATAAAAAACGTCAGAACTACTTCAAACAATTTACGCGAACTTTTAAAAAATTTTACCAACAATTCAACAAATTTCCACTATGATATCCAACATTTTAGGTATTATGATATAAAAGAATAAAATTAAGAAACAAACTTGAAAGAAACAGGCGGAGCCTAAGAATTTGAAATTGATCATACAAAATGAAAAACACAATTAAATATTTAAGAAATGGTACTTTTGACAATATTGTGCACTACATATGGCGCAGCAATTTATCACAAATGCAGAAAAAAGTCAATTAAGTAACACAAAAATGATTAAAAGTTCAAAGTTTAACCTAAAAATAATTATTATTGCCATTTTAGCACCATCGATTTAAAAACGCCATAAATTACATTTAAATTTCAAACCAAATTATAATTATTTATATAATTAATAACGTGACGGTGACGAAATTGACAGATTCGTGGCGACGTGCTAATTTTTGCAAGTCAAAACAAATAAGTGATGATACATGTGACTATGCAATTTTTCGAATTAACATTAATTTTGCGGTTTTAGAAATCGAAGTCCCAAATTATTTTAGGTATAAATGATTTTTATTAAACCTACAAAGCGAATGGGATTAAATTAAAAGCTAAAGCACACAAACAACTATATATACAAGATACAAGCACTAAAAAACCAAAGACGTATTTCCGCAACTAAATTACGGTCCTCTAGTTTTCAGCGTTTCAGATAAAAACCAAATTCACCAAAGGAAAAAGTTTGTTATTAAATTCTATGAAAATCGAAAACCAAATATTAGAAAAGAAGAAAGCAACAATCAAAACGAAGAGAAGGAAATTTAAATACTAAGGAATGTCAAAACTGTTTACATAATGGTATAAATTAAAGTCTGATGTAATACATAATAACCAAAACGTAACAGAAACAAATAATGAAATTTGTTACAACAAGCGAAAACTGATTATAAAAACAAATCAACAAAAAATTGCGATCACCGATATATCTTTTGGATGAAATAACAGTCGATGTTTATTCTGGCAATTTTCAAGGTTTTATCATCTCATTTACATAATTCTTTAGGTTAAACTGAATGTTACAAAAATAGAAGTTTTATAAATTCGCCAGTTTTATATTTCCGAACACTGATACAAATTGGCTTTTTAAACATTTTCAATTTATTAACTTTGTTTTTAACAAATTTTGTCCTTTTCTATCTGAACTTTTCAAGGAATTTTTCACATTAATAAATTTAAACATATTTGTTTCGTATCGAAATTCCTGTCAATAAAGAATGGATTAAAAAATATTTGCAATTTGTTAAAAATAACCGACTAGAAAAAACTTGCACACCTTTATAAATTTACAAATACGTGCGACAAACAAGGATTTAAACCCTCAGCAGTCCAATTATCAAACGATTTAGATAAACGAAGTTGTATAAATCAACGGTTTTATCACTGTTAAGGCTTTCTCACCTTCAGAGTTGGTCTACTTACATGGTGCACACCTAAATTATTAAAAAAAAAATTTACTAACTGGACAATTATGATAATTTGACAAATTTAATATTTAAATGTCAAACGACACACAATTTTTATCTCGCGGATTATAGATTTGAAAAAATGTTAATTGGAACTTGTTTAGAAAAATTGGCCTTCTCACTGGAGATAAAAGAAAATTTAAATTCAAAGGGCTTGACCGTATTAATTTTCAAAGTTATCTCCAGAAATTTGGGTCACTTTTTAGAAGTTCCTTACTTCAGATAACTGTTTCTATTAAAATTTGAAAATAAAAACATTTTACCTTTATGTTAAATTATTTTGTAAAACCACGTCCGAAATACGTATTCGGCTTTTACTACATTCTATAGTTCAATTCCATTTATTACTCAATAATTAATACCTAATTATCATCATACAAATTAACAAACCTTTGCAGACAAATAAACATAATTTATTAATTCGAAAATTACACTTTTAGAGGTGTTTTCGCCAAGAACCTCGTAGACTACTAATTATTTAATTTTAATTAAAGTGTAACTCGGCAAGAAATTAACTCCTAATTAAGTTATCCCATATCTGGCGTTAAATCTTCGGTATTCGCGAAAAACACGTTTTAAAACCGAATTATAAAAGGGGATTTTACAAGGAAAGACGTGCTACACCAGAGCAACCTTGTAGTACGTAACTTTCCTTTCACACGAAAAGCTCAACATTTGTTGTAACATTGTTGTCTTTAATGTTTATTATTTATAGGGTCATTTCACATTGTAATTTTTATGTTTGTTTATGGCTTATGGGTTTACACATAAAATATCAATGAACTTGAAATCGTAAAGTGTAGCAACAATATTTAATAACTCCGTTTGTTACTTAGAAATTTATTTCAGTCAAGAATGTACCTTTTCACCACACCCTCACTTCAGACATTATCATACAAAATTTAAAAATTAATATTTTATGTTTTAAGTTTCTTATGTATACATTTTTGTATAATTTATGTATGAATTAACATAACGAAACAATAAATAAGTCTCATTTATTCTTTTAGAAGTGGCTTTAAAATATGTCTCAATCAACAACGTGCTCGTTTTATAACAAGCATGTTTATCTACGGTATTTAAAAATAACAAGCTTCCCCCATATATTCCATACGTTATGGATTTCCCTTTATGTGGTTTCGTAAGCGATTAGAAAAGCTGAATCTTCATCATCATCGACCCTTGTACATTTGCATTTCTAGAACATTTAAGGATATCATGTGCTTCGGTTATCATGAATTATTGCTCTTTTGTGTTTTATCATATTCAACGTACGAAGTCTATTTCTTTGTAACCATATTGAAGAACAGACGAACTCAGTGTATGTAAAAATCCCCAGCGAATGAAAAATAACAGAAAATAAATTACAATCACAAAGGGATCCAAAACAGTTTTCCTCGTCTATTTTAAACAATTTGTCTACAATCAAAATCGCACCACTGTTTACAATAATCGAAGCTGCTCAACGTTTTCATAAAGCAATATCAGCTTGTTTTATAAACTAATTGCAAAGCTGGGTTGTTTACTTGTATGAATTATAACAGAAATTGTTAGGCATTTTGGTGCAAATAGGAATAAAATGGAAATAATGTATTAAATAAAAAGCGAAGCTTATAATTTGCGAAAATTTAAAAATAAATTAAATTCTTGAATGTTTTCTAAATTAAATTTCCAAAATTATTTTGATAATTGAAGAATTTGAGAATCTTTTTTTGGGATTTTATCCTTGTTTGGTCGATATTTCACGATTATTTGATGATGGAACGAGAGGAACAAAAACTCCGAACTATCATTAAACATTGTAATAGAAACAACTTTATACATACAAATATTTCGGAAATAATACCGTGCCAATTTGTCTCGTAACTCCTTACTCATTCGGATGAAGTACCCATCCATACCAATTCTATCTTATGATCAAAAAAGATCGAAATCAGGTTTAGCCATGGAAGTGTAAACCAATGCTTTTTAAATGGGCGTACTTATTTTTTAACTGAAACTACCATAAATATTATTAAGTTTATTAAAATTATACTCAAATTAAAGTAAAAGGGTAATCCCAGGTCCCACTTTTACGCCCCGTACTATTTTAAAACTATAATAATTCATATACGTCAAAATTTCATTACTGTATATTATAAAAGTATTAATAAAATGCTTAATGTCCTGTGTTCTGAGCCACATCTGATTTCGATCTTTTTGATCATACGATATTAGGTGTCCCTGACGTGCAATGTGTGTTGTCTACTTGAAACCAATAAGAGACTACGAGATCAAATGGGCCATCTGCATAAGGTACAGAAAGAAAAGCAACAAGTAGATATAAATAGACGAATGACACTTGGTTGACTCCAGCACTTCCCCAGTTTATCTTAAGAGTAAAATATTTAATATGTCTACATGTTTGTCTGTCTTAGCAGATGGTCCAGCAGCTACGAACAAAATTATGAATAAGTTGAAAACAACGCAAAGAACCATGGTAAAAAGAATGTTGGGAGCAACATTACGAGATAGGAAAAGAAACGAATAGTTAAGGAAACGGAACAAAACTTAAAGACTTAACAAAGAAAGTTGCACAACATACATACAATTTGACAGGATAAATACTACGAGCTGAAGAGAGACGAATTGAATGCTAGACTAACAGAAAAAGAAACATAGGCGAGGTCTTCTAATTCTTGAGAAGATGATGTAATCATAATAGACTAGTTAAAATTTTACATAACACATATTTATGTATGTTTAAAATTGTCGTCAGACACAAATAGGTAAATGTAAAAACAGTATTATTTGAAATTGATTTATAAGTAAACAATCAGGTTATACATATACGTACACATTTTTTAAGTAGCCGGAAAATACTAACAAATATGCCCAAATCATTTCAGATTTATTTTTTCTATTCGTTCTACCACCGATTCGTTGCTGTTCATAATATTTCTTATCTCTGTATTTGGAACATGTTCCATCCGGGATATTCGTGCACCTCGCCGTAAATACTCCATTTCGACAGCCCAAATCTTCCTTTTTGTTTTGGCATTAAGGCCCAGGACAGACTCCACCATGACTTCGCCTATCCTATTTCTATTCCTTCGCGATAGATGTTCGTCCTACCATAAGGAGTTAAGTGCACCTATAACCTTTCTAGCTTGTTGGATTCTTTGTCTTATCTCATCGGTCCCTAACCCTTCTTTAGTTATTGTCGCACCTAAGTACTTATAAGAATCTACTTGATCTACTTTCGGTGCAGCGTTGATATATATTTTTAAAATCCTGCGTCTGAGTTTATCACTAGATATTCCGTCTTCTTTAAACTTACTTGAAAACCTCAGTTCTCTTATTCTGTGAATAGCCGTCTGATCATAAACACCAAATAGAAGGCATCCTGTGCTAGCACTACTTGATCATCGGCAAAACTTAATGTAAATAATCTATGTTCGTTTATAGGAATGCCTATCCCTTCATGATATTTAAGCTTCCTATAATATATTTCTCGGCACTGAGTCATAAGCCTTTTCTAAATCTATAAAGGCCAAGTGCACTTCCTCTCCTACTGCTATTCTTTTTTCTAGTACTTGCTGAAGAACAAATAAATTGTCGACACACGATCTTCCCGGCGTAAATCCACTCTGGTCTTCTCCTATACAATCCTATGACTGCAGAGTAAAAAAGAAGGGCTGTGGTCCAGACCATCATCTACTGATATTAAAATTAATATATCCATTTGTAAAACAAAGAACAACGAATGAAAAGAAAACATAAACCAACAAGGATCTGTGGCGAAGGAAAAAGATGCAAAATCGATCTCTTACGTCAGTATAGCATAGAGATTTATATGAAAGAAGATTAGAAGCACAATTACAAAAAAACGGACAAAACAGAAGATATAGAACAGGAATATGAAATTATTAAATCATCTATACATAAAATGGCACGTGAAGTTCTAGGTGAATGTGAGAAACCAAAAAAACGAAAACAACATGTAGAAATAACAGAAGAAATTCAAGAATAGATGAAAAAAATAAATCATACATGCAGTGGCTAACTAAAAAAGATAACAAAGCAGAGAAGAATATAAAAATAGGAACAGGAAAGTACGAAACTAAGCAAAATAAAAATAAATATTGGGAAGAGAGATGTCTGCAAATTGATAGTCTTATAGGAGGCTCACAATCAACGGAAGTTTGGAAGATAATTAAAACACTAAAATCAAACAGTAGAAATTGTTTTAACAGTTTTATTGCTATAGATGAGTGGGAAAAACATTATACAGATTTATTAGTGGAAAAGAGATCACAATATCAAACAAATATACAGGATTTGTATACGGATAATAAAGAGTCAATTGCAATAGCATCAGACGAAGTAATAAAAAAAAGACATAGGTCTTATGAAAAACAGACGATCGCCGGGACCAGGGGGAATCCCCATAGAGCTGGTAAAATGGGGAGAAACATAATTATTAGACCGACTAACTTACTTAATAAAGAATTGCCGTAAGTTCAATAAAGTTCCAAAAGAGTGGAAAGAAGCAAGATCCTAGGTGTTACGGAGGCTTGAGTGTAACCTGTAGTATTAGCAGACTGTTTGGAAAGAGCAGAAATCCAAGAAAAAATAGGAGAAGACCAGAGTGGGTTTACACAAAAACTAATCCACATGTTTAAATAAATACATGTTTTTTTAATACTGTTATTTTTACCTCTGAAAAAATTTTGTGGGGCTCCAAAAATGTTCTTGGGCCCGCCCCTTTATAGAGAACGCAGCCGGATAATCGAAAAACACGAATAATCAAATACATGCTATGTACCTATACGGTATGTTTGTATTTCTTTGTTATTCTGTTATACACTTATTCGTATACAACTTCCTGCGTAACTAACATTTTTAGATGCTTATAGCATCAGATCAATTCGAAAATTCTATTTTAAACCCTACAATTCCAAAATACTCCGAAAGGGCAAAAACTATTTTCTGAAAATTCGAAATTCTTCTTTTTTCCCTTTTGCCTTCACGGCGTTGGGTAGTTATTCTGGAACTTCGAAGTTAACAGTTTAACAAGCTAATCGATCTGACCGTTCAATAGTCAATAGAATTAATTATGTATTACTTATATATGAATCAATTTTCCAAAGTCTAGAAAAAGGGGAAAATGCATCTTCACAAAACATTAAATGTATATCGAAACATTGTTGTTAATGAATAAACCATAATTCGCCCATTTTTGGCACCTGTTTACCCAGACCTTCACGGTATTTACCAAGCAATAACCGGCCATTAAATACCACCGCTGATCTTTTCCTAGTTAATTTGAACGTTTTTAAAAAACCTGGCCTACTGACCGGTAAATAAGGCCTTTAAGTTGTCGACGCAACCATAAATCCGATAATTTATTGAAGTTTTATTAACAACCCACCATTTAGCATTATTTAAAAATACCAATATCACGTGATTTGGTTATAATTTTTAAGATTAACAACGTTGTCCTTGCAAACTTACAAAAACTGTTATGAATTTTGAAATTTGTATAAGACATAAATTAATTAGCTCGTTTTTCAAACTTAACTGTTTTATGGTGTCAAACACTTGGGAATAATAGGGCAGTAATGTAATTTAGTTTCAGCATGTGTGGTCGGTTCGTCAATTTCCACTTACAAGGTATTAAAATCTGTTAATCTCGAGTTCCTTACTAATTAATTCTAGGCAATAAAGCAAGTTTATTATTACCTAAGCATTAAGGCATTGTTAAAGGTAAATGACGCGTCAGAAAATTAAATGTTCACCTAAATCAGCCCGTAATATATTCCTGTGAATGCAAACACGTCAGGGAGCTTGATGTACTGCCTCAGTTTGCACAGGACGGGAAACTGCCTTAACAATTTCGCACTCCTCGCACGGTAAACCTATCTTCCGTAGATGCTGCAGACAACGGTGGTTTATTTTCGTAATTTATGTCCGTCATATGCATATTTAATTACTCTTGTTTATTGTATTTATACCGAAATGTCTTCATTTCAAGCACAAGTAAATACGGAGGGAAACATTTGAGCACGTCATTCACCATTGCCTCTATCAAAAGATAAATTTCCTACGCCACTATTGAACAACCGGAGGAGAAAACGAACTAAGAAAAAAATATTTAGCTCTATTTTGTTCGAGTGTGGACGCAAGGGAGTCCAATGAACAGGCATGAGTTACGAGGGTGAATACCCCAAAAGTTAGCGCCCCCCAAGGGTCAACAGCATAGAAATACATGAAATGTAGTGGAAAACCCGAGTTTATCTACCGAACTAAGTCATCTTCAATAATCCCAATTTCGTACGTTTTTGTGCAGAATGGAACATCCGATGATTTCAAAAACTTCCAACTATTTGTCCCTAATCAGGGCAATTTATTGGTAAAACGAAGAATATAACAAGCCTGATTTCAAGTAAACGAACTCCGTTTAAGCACTGCAGTCGTAACCGTGAGAGTAAAGCTGAAACGGGTGTTATATCAGCGGTTTGTCCGTACGCTATTCAAGTTGGATTATTCACGGTAAACATGTAATAAGCGAGAAATATAGTTACACTTCTTGTGGGACACCGACTACTTCCTTCTACTATTAACCTTGCAGATTAACCTGCGCTTGCGAAGTTAATTTCACATTTTAGTTACGAAACGGCAAATATTAAAAGTTAATTACGAATGTTCAACAATTCACGGGACACTTTACTGCTTTGTTACTTTAAAGTCAAGGTTAATTAAAACTTGTAAAATGACTAAAGACATGATGTCAAGAACTCAACATTTTTTACACGAAGTTTAGCATTCACACGCATGAAAATACGTATTTATGATTTTTAAGACAATCGCACGTCGCTCTTTAATATATTGGCCATAAATGCGTAAAGTTGAAATATTACAATTGCATAACGTGTTTGTTGAGTTTATGGCAAGCCAATTCCACTCACCTATTGCAATTCTATAGACGTCAAGTATGTTACATATGGTAATCATCGAGTAAATAAATGTGCAAGGCCTTCTACAATACCTGAAGTGCAAGGTTAAGTTAAGAATGTCATCAGATAAATACACATTCGAAAGAAGTACTAAGTACATGGAAGAATTCGCGGTTTACTTTGCTCATTACATAAATTAGAATTTCTTTTCGATTGCTCGCCGATAATTTACTCGAGGTGAAATTAAAAGCAAACTTTGTGATTTCACTTCTTCATAATCGTTTAAATAAATTTTAAAAACGCCCCAAGCCAAGTAACTTGCCCAAAAAATCAGTAATTTAACTAATTCGCGTACCACATATTGTCAACATATGTTGAAAATAATTCGAGGCAATATTTTCTCCCCTCACATAAGAAAACAATTAAGGCAACAATTTAAATACCAGGAAGACTTTAAAACGATAAAATCTTCGGAAAAAATACACAAACATTAAGGGTTATTAGGCAATGTAAATTTCCAGCAAACAAAAAAATGGTTAAATAATTCACATGTGGCATGTTTGCTAATGGCATCTTAAAGACGATAACGGTCAGTCATTAACGCACAAATATCTGTTCGGAAAAAGGGCCGTGCACGAAATTTTAGCCAAGTACAAAAAATATAATAATAGGGGTAAATGAATGCTTAGTTAAATTTTAGATATTAGCAAGAAACCCATCATTTTCTAAATGACCCTTTTTATTAATAGACAGAAACCCTAAATCCGTTCATCGCTCATTTTACAAAGAACCTTTTAAGTTTTTAGGAATTAAATTGCTGCTCCCAAGTTGTAGATTGAACTGAAAGAAGTGCAGAGAACTACTTAATGAAAGTATGGCCCAACATACAAAATTTGGTTTTAGCTTAACGTTAAATTAGTGTTAGATATGAACGAAAGCAAGATAATTTAACCTGACGTGATCTACGAGACCCTAAAATTGCCACAAGACTTTTCTTTCTTCTTTTACTGGCGTGGAGCTTCTTATTAAGAACAACGAGTTACGTATTGAAAGCCCTCAAAAATAAATAATAAATAAATAAATAAATAAATAAATAAATAAAATAAAAGAAAACCCAGAGTCGGTTGTGGTTGATGTTAGTTTTGTGGTTGGTGTTAGTCAAGCCTTTGAATAATATCAAATAAATTTAATGAAGTGACGATTCTTTCAAACAAACACGGAAGTTATCAAAGACACATTCAACCCTAATTAAAGGAATCTCAGAATACAATAAGAAAAATAATCGGGATTTTAAAAATAACAAAAGATAGAAATAAGAAAATCCCAAACTTGTAACTCGATTCTTCAAAACAAATTCTAATTTTATTTTTCTCGACCCTTTTCTCATTAACCATAAAAACAGTTCATCCCCATATCAACGTTTTCAATGTTTGTGAAACTGGCACAGTTCCAAAACTACTGCTGTTATCTGTTTCCGACATCCATCTCCCTAGATTTATCACCAGCAAATGTCGTTTTAGTACGACTAAACGTAACAACAAAATTCAAGATTAAATTTCGCAAATCACCAGCGGTGGCATTCGAAACGATACTAAAATAAATCTAAGGGTTTGTTGTTCGTAAGCAAATAAATATTTCTTTTGAGGTCAGTAAATTTTAAATAATGGATACTTACATACTACATAAAATTTTGCAGTTCCAAGTTTCATTAAAAATTTATTTCAACAGAAGAATATTTATTTGAATTTCTTACGATTTACTGTGTTTATTTAGAGTCTACATTCTCAAAAGTCAAAATTTTGCTGCTGAATATTATGTAATTCTTGTAACAAATCAGCTCTAGAATTTATTAAACCTGTCAGATGGAAAAACAATATTCTAACTTCTAACTTCTAACACAATAAAAGATCTTTACTTGAGTTAGAATATTAAACAGAATACTTTATCTATTTAAGTCTTGCGTAACTATCGCCAATGATTATCTTATAAATAAACCGTGATATTTGTGATTTTGAATATTTGGACATCTTTGTGCTTAACACCTAATCGAAAATAAATTCGCACAATTTTCAATTAACGTCATCTTTCATCAACTTGAAAGCTGAAAAATTTTATCTCATAATGATTGGGTTTAGAGTTTCAAATATATTGGGTATTTTACCACAATTTGGTGAATTATAGTCTATCCATTTTCACTGTGCGTAATCTTCTTAAAATTTAAAAATATTTCACACTTGACAAGAAACTTAACTTGTAATAACTATTAAGTTGAACTGGTAGAAATACCTACGGTACAGGGCGTTTAAGCGGATTATATCAGTTTTACATGGATTAGCTTGACTGATAACATTAAGCACAGTGAAAATGGATAGACTATACTTAACTTTAATTACAATCGAATGAAATCTGTATGAAAAATCGGTATCAATTTTATCCGTATGTATGGCAGAATTTTGCATTGCATCACAAAAATGGAAGTCAGTTTGACTTTGCAAAGTTCTAAAACCTTACCATTTGAAAAGATGGCTCTAACTAAAAGCAAATTTAGGAATTGGAAAGCACATGAAATTCTTCGAATTATAAAAACTGTCCAAAACCACTTACAACTAAAGAAAATCGTGGATATTTTCAACTTAACAGTTAATACGGTAATACGGACTACTTTATCTTCTGAAACACGCACGTATACTGATGAAAAAAAAAAAAAATTTAAGTCCCTCTCTAATAACTGAAGAACCAATGATAGGGTGATGTTTGACAAAATAAGCCTTTCAGAAGCGGGATGTCAAGTGCAGATACTCGCGATTAAGCAGGTGTGGCGATGGCGAATCTTATCGAAAAGTCACTCGGGGTGAAAACGTTAATAATTATCGCTCGACACCATTAACTTTAATTTTATTGAAAGATTGCACGTGTTTCTAATCGTGTTAATAGGGAAACATTCGCATGTTCCAATGTTAAATGAAAGATTATTTTCAGCCCAACTGTTTTGACGCTTGAAAGAATATCCAAAATGTTATAATGTGAACATTTATTGTGAACAAACTTATTTCGAATAAAATCTCTTGCGAAGTGAGCGACTTTTAAATGGTTTTTAGAATTGCTGTTTCAATGTTTAAAGAAACCTTTAAATCCTCTTAAATTGGGTTTTTGAGAATTTGAACAAGGATAAAATGAATGGAATTATAAGCTAGAAAGAAACAAAGCCTGAATGTTAAGATATACAGGGTGACATTGAAAAAACTGCCATGCATAGTACCACGCGATAGAGGACCATAAAATAATAAAAAAAGTTCTTATACGCTAATGTCCGATCGCCTTTTGTTTTCAAGATACAGGATGTTAAAAGTTTGTTAGAAAATTTAATTTTTTTTTTAAAAACTACAATGCATAGTACCACGCGATAGAGGACCATAAAATAATAAAAAAAGTTCTTATACGCTAATGTCCGATCGCCTTTTGTTTTCAAGATACAGGATGTTAAAAGTTTGTTAGAAAATTTAATTTTTTTTTTAAACTACAATGCATAGTACCATGCGATAGAGGACCATAAAATAATAAAAAAAGTTCTTATACGCTAATGTCCGATCGCCTTTTGTTTTCAAGATACAGGATGTTAAAAGTTTGTTAGAAAATTTAAACTTTTAACATCTTGTATCTTGAAAACAAAAGGCGATCGGACATTAGCGTATAAGAACTTTTTTTATTATTTTATGGTCCTCTATCGCGTGGTACTATGCATTGTAGTTATTAAAAAAAAATTAAATTTTCTAACAAACTTTTAACATCCTGTATCTTGAAAACAAGAGGCGATCGGACATTAGCGTATAAGAACTTTTTTTATTATTTTATGGTCCTCTATCGCGTGGTACTATGCATTGTAGTTATTAAAAAAAAATTAAATTTTCTAACAAACTTTTAACATCCTGTATCTTGAAAACAAAAGGCGATCGGACATTAGCGTATAAGAACTTTTTTTATTATTTTATGGTCCTCTATCGCGTGGTACTATGCATGGCAGTTTTTTCAATGTCACCCTGTATAAAAGATATTAGAGAAACGTAATATATAAACAAATAATAAATCTATACCAACTACTTCACTACATTTTTCTGAGTATTTTAGGCCTTTCAGTAATTGTGAATCGTGCAAATTCATGTAAAACTTACGAGAGACAAGCAACAAATGCAAAGAAACAAAATACAAACTCAACTTATAATTTGGTTAAATATTTATAATTTTATGTAAGTTTAGAAAAATTAAATTTTTAAAGATTCGCTCTTTTGTATTTTAAGATCAGTGGTGCAAATCCCTGCCAAGGAGAAGGAGATATTTTTATGCAGAATTTTCATGATTTGTTTAAACTAAAACTATGATTAGCCAGGACTTTAATATAAGTATAGAACGCATCGGTGGACATGAATATAAATACTTGAAACTCACTGCTAAATATTAATGAAAACAGTACAATTTATTGCAATTTAGTTTTGAGATTAGGTCAGTGGTGTGGCGTGGCATGACATTTAAATAAAAAACATATTTATCTTTTTATAATTTAGGGGAAAATAAAACACACAAGTACTCTAAGCGAAATACTAATTACAAAACAAAACGTCGCATTTGCTGTTTAACTCGTCCCAATTCAACCAGCTTAATAATGCTATACCTAATGTTAAATAAACAGAATCTGCATCCAAGTACGAAAATTTCTATTCTGTGAGAAAAATGTTACACATATGTACTTCATTTTATTGGGAATGCCTAATTTCGTGACCAGCTATTACCCTTGCAGGTCAAGACGCTATGTTTATATTACAAATGTGTTAAATAACACAGCTTAAAAGTGTTGCCACCAAAGTTACAACTGGTTGCACCCCCAAAAAGCACCCCTTTACTCCTGAGCGGTTTCGGAAAAAGCGTACAGGCCAAGGCCTTTCTGTAATACCACGACGTTGATATTGCAAACAAATTATTATCATATTATAACAGTATTGTCATCCTCATCATAGTTGCAACTCCCTGTACCACCAGAAACCACCCGTTTTTGTCTTTGTTTTACTTTACAATTCGTGATTTTATTGTATTATGAACTTAATATCTAACTGAATGTTTGGGGCAGTGATTTTCTTGAAACACCTCAATACCTCTCAATCTTTTGTTTAAACTGCAGCAGCAATCTCAAATAAATTAAGAGGTATTGTACAGGGAATATATTCTGACTGTACCACAAAGAGAGGCAAGTTTTTCTTGTTTTTGGTAGAGGGCGATACCGTAAATTCTGAAAACAAAATATTAATTTGCTACCTACGTACTATCACTACAGCCACGTCTACGGTTCGTATGTTACATACGGAGCCATTGTAAATATCGGAAACTTTCAAAAAAATTGTAGAATATGACAAATAAGCAACAATCCAAGGGTGTAAATCACGATCGAACAATTTCCAAAAAGGTGCATGTCTGTCTGTCTGTCCCATTCTTTGAGACAAACTTCTCTGTATTAAATGCTGATGAATTATTGAAAATCATCAAAAAGTTCCTCTTTACATTTTACTAATGGGACAAAGTTTTTTGTCTTACATGTTGATATAAGCGAAGCATACTTTGTATATGAAGCCTGTATATGTCACCATTTATTAGAAAAGGATAACATATGAAGGTACTTCTCCTTTTACACTTTACAAATGAGAAATTTTTTTCTTTTAAATATTGAGCTAAACCAACTATACTTCACATTTGAGATTTGTATTAATTTACAGTAGTTGCTATTTAAATTCAACCGAAATAGCTTTCTCAAATATTGAACTAAGTAAACTAAACGTCATATTCCAGGTTCATATAGACGTCCGTTGGTAGCTATTGCAATTCTTTGGAAAACGACAGTTTTAATGCTAACTTAGCAAAGCAAAACTGTGAATATTAATCGTGTAGCAAGTATTTTTTCGATGTAAATTCTTAAATAAAGAAATATAGAGACATATATTTCTCCCTTGCAGCTAATCCTTAAAGCTCTAGAATACTGGGTATCTTAATATGAAAATACCGAAATGTAACATTATGTATGATACTTGTATTACTACTATAACTAGGTGGCTTCAATGTTGCGAGAAAGAGCAGCCGACATCGAAATGAACAAGATAAGAATAGAGGCCAATGTAAATAGAGGTTGTCCGCAAGGTTCAGTAATAAGCAAACTAAAAATAAATCTACCCTTATCAGCCAAATTAACAACAATTCTTAGCGGACACGGCAAATTAAAAAAGTACTATCGTAGGTTTAAAATAACTGATGCACCTATTTGTGACTGGGCGATCAAACCGTTGATCACATAATTTATGATTTATGAATGTCCCATATTCAATAATGAAAAAACTATCTTAAAAAACAGCATTGTGCGGAAAAGGGGTAATTGGCCAATTAGTAAAGCTGCTACTGTTGAACTGTATCTAAAAGATTTAATTAGTTTTATTAAGTCTGTTAATTTTGAATATACAATTTAATTACTACAACATAGACATAGAGAGATTCTATTCAAAACAAACACATCTATACTTGTTAAGTTGTTAGATTTTAGATATAAGTAGATAGATAAGTATACTCTTAGAATGACTTTGTTTATTTAAAGCATGTAATATGTAATAATGGTGCATGCTAAAATAAGTGTATTAAACTAAAACAAAGAAAAAACTACTATAAGTACTGAGAGTAGTTTTTTTGGGGGGTCAGCGGGTTATAACTTTGGTGGAAACACTTCCATGATGTGTTGCAACATCAATATGGTGGCATCACAGAATGAGCTTGGCTTGGAAGGATAATTGCTGGTCAGGAAATTAGGCATTCCCCATTTTATTTAATTCCAGATTTCTTCCGTTCAAAGCTTGTAGCAAAAGTTTGTGAATTGTATTTACATCAGCATGGCCTATGAAAAAACTTTTCCGTTTCAGACCAGAATTTAATGCGAGTTTATAGTTTCTTGTTGCCTTCAGCATTAGTCGTCTCATCAAAATTGCAATGTAAAAGCTACTTCTTTTTTAGCATCACCCATGGACCAAGAGCTTCCGAAATCAAGTACGAAGCTTTTGTAGGCGATAAAGAAAACTCTTAATAGAATACCGCTTTCAATAACACCACTACTTGAAATAGTTACGGTAATGTTAGATGCAATAATTATCATACACCACAGTAATTCGGCCCTGCTACTCTGATCTCTTGAATTAAAAATACTACAACTACCCAAACGCAACTAACTGATTATACGTTAATTTCAGTTTAAAGACTGTTTTTACACAATGCTGTTCTATGCTCTGCCACCCTTTAGAAATTAATAAAGATTTATCACAAACAATACAAAACAATGCATTGTCACGAAAATTTTTCGTCCACTCCTTAACTTTACAGTTTAGGGCAGGGGTGCTCAGACTTGTACTATCGGCGATCTACCGTAAAAGTATTAATTAGGCGGCAAGCGATCTACTAGGTATGGAAAAAATACAAAGGTTAGATATTCGAGTCGAAAGTTTCCGCGTGTTCTAGGCACTTCGTATCGTAAGTGCACATTATATTATTTACGCGATCGACTGTTTGGGCACCCCTGGTTTAGAGTATCTTTTTTTTTCTAGCCACTCTTCCTTAAAATCCACTTCATCACTAATAATTTCTTGAAGAAATGGTTTGAATAAAAAAAAAAACATCAAAATACCTCAAAATCAAGACAGAATTTAGTAAAACCACACGTTTAAAACCTAAAAAACCATTATAATATTTATAATACAAAGAAATAAATTAGGAAGCACTTAGAGCAATACCTTATTAATAAAGATGTTTCTAAAACTAAACCTTAAAACCTTAAAAATATCCCTCGGATTTCAACAAACTCGTATAAGACATTTTTACAGTAGGAAGGTTCAGGAAACAGAAGTGCTATCACAGTCTATCTTTTTAATTATTTTTCATGGAATGTTTATTAGAACGTCTTGTAACAAAACAAACAAAATCTCATAGCTTTCAACGACCTTTCTTTCCCGATTGATAAGGTCGAGAACTAATTCTCACTTCTTATACACCTGCAATATACGCCGACACGTATTATGAATCAGTCAACCTGATTGTTTATGGTTACTACAACAATAAACACCATAACAAATTACATTCTATTGTAGTTTTTATTCGAGACCGTATACAGTTTTAAATTTGGTCAAACAAAAAGAACAAAATTGCACGTCTAGGTTTTACGACACGATCAACAGAATCTCAATTTTTTTCAAAAATTCATATCGCTCGGGAAAGTAAAACTGCCACAATTCCGAGATTATGTTAGTATCTGATTTTCAAGGACTCAGGATTCTGTTTGTGTATTGATAAAGCACATGGAAATTAACAAAAAACGATCTTTTAAACCATTAAACTTTGATATTAAAAGCAGAAAATAAAACAGCATCTACGAAAACTCGGTAACTTAATTTTAAAATATCATTTGGCGATGCAGATTTACAATGACATACGTTTTCGAAAGCATGGCCTACTCCAACTGAAAATTTATTGATCGCGTGATTGCTTATCACGCATTAAACAACTTTTATCATTTATTTTTTAACGGTATTTTAAGATTCATAAAAATTTCCGATTTGTCTTTCATCGTTATTTATCAGCCGCTTATAATAACCCCCGAAATAAATATGTAACAATTATCAAAAGCCGGTTTTCGTATCTGAAATTAAACGCAATCTACACGACGAATTAATGAATTAATACCTGAACCCATTAAGAATTAAAATCCGCAACTGGTCGCGCACTTTTTTATTCGAGTAAAATAAAATGCACAATTTATATGTTTATCTCTGCCAAGTCGGCTGCAATAAATGCAATAAATTTAACACCGTCCATAACCACATTTAAATAGTTTCTATTAAATTCCCATAAAATTTAAAGCAACTTGTATTATGGAAATGCAGCGCTGGTCTTCCATTACAGGTAATAAAACCAAGCACTTTTAAGAAGTGCTGATTATAATTTCAACGTACATATTCTCACAGACTGAGACACTTTATTTATCGCCTTTGTCTTAGAAACCCGCCAATAATATTAATTTACGGATTAAAGTGATCCTCGAAGATGAACAAGATTCACGGACAAAAAACAACAACGAAGGACATACCAAAGACGTGGTCTTGAATTTGTTTTTTTTTTGCTTCGTAACTTGAACTTAAATGCTTAAGTAAAGCAGTAAGATGCTCATTTTTCGGTATCTGAATTTCGCGATTTTATCTCGAATGAAACCTTCAACTTATGTTAAGAGCTCGCTCATCATTTCCGCTGGTTTTTTGAACTTATTCTAATTTTGCCTTGTAAAAAAATTAATAAATTTATGCAAGCTAATAAAGTACTTCCTTTGTAAAAAAAAAAGCTCGATTCATAATTAAATCAGCAGCCAATCAAGTGGGTTATGTTTAGCCAACTCAAAAAATTAGGTTAGGTACTTAATTTTATTTTATGCAGGAAGTTTAAACGGCGATTTATCATAAATAAATTAGATGTTTTACAATAGAATGCACTGTTGGCAAAGCGGTATAATTGTCGTATGTGTTTCACATCAACAAGCTGTTGATAATAATAAGTTAATCGTAACGCAACATGCGTAAAAAGAGTAAACTCGTATGCAAAGAAGTCTTTGAGGACAGCCGAGTGGTTTGATCGAGTTAGATTAATTACGGAATGGATACCATATGCTCTGGAAATAAAAGCATTTCCTGTATTAACCAAGTAATTTATTGAAAATACTTAAGTCTTCAGTTCAGTGCATCATTTCTGCGAGGGTTAGTTATACCTACTGAAAGCATTCGGCGCATTCTTGCAGAGCAAGGACCAGACGTATTCATTCAAACCCAAAAAACATATATGAATTGTTCTAATTACTATAAAATATAAACCAGTTTATAAACTGGCTAAATACTAAATGATTGCAAAGTCATAAAAATCAAAAACTGATCTTAAATAGTTCATAAATAAAATCTACATTTCCATCGCATCCAAACGTTCAAATTTGTATTTCTTCTCTTAATCCCCAATTCACAAATCCAAAGAAGTATTGGAAATAGTAAATTCAACTAAAAACGATTTTAAAGGAACTTTTCTAGCCCTCAATTGTTTTAATGCAATTTCAACGGAGTTTTGGGATTCTCCGGGATTTCGGGATTTGTCCTAACATCATGTAAAGCCGCAAACGATTTCACTTTGAAATTCTAAACGGTTTTATGTTAGCGATAGTTTTGTCCACGTACGAAGCCCACATTAAACGAAAATCCGGGATTTTCTAAAAATTCCCAAATAAATTTACCTGAAACGACTGACTACGAGTAATAATTGAGTCGTAACATTAAGAGCGAGGATCACGATTTTCAACGTGAATCACGATAATCTATTTTAATCGGACTTTTTAAAAAGTTACCCAACGTTCAAGCGCTGATTCTGTCACGCTCGGCGAGCTTGCTGAGGTAGTATCAGCAAGAAAATTTGTCACTTAATACCGGCTTTCGTAATTTCTCAAATCGGTATTACTTAATACGACATTATTGTAAAATATAAGCTTGTCTTTTAAGTTGTAATGTGTGAAACGGACCCGGGGGCATATCGGGTCGTGTATCAGAAATCGTGGACATTATAAGTGGAAGCCAAAACCAGTATCTGGCCCCAACGGAGCTAACAGTATCAATTAAGAGCGATTATGCAAGCAGTTTCAGTAAATATTTGGCGACAGCGCAACTGACCGTGGTTTGTTAATTGTACCACAAAGTCGCCATACTCGATGGTTATTGCTCGGTGGATTTATTAAAACGAGTACATTCCCCAACAGAGTTATTGCTTGAAATTGTAACAAAACAGCTAGGACTCGAGAGAAACTCATAAAATTTAATAATCAACCACTGGCAACAGCATAAAACCCTGGACCTTCATTTTGAGGGACGAATGTTCATACATAAACCTTAAACGTTTGAAATTTTGATTAATTATTTTAAACAACGTCCATAAAGTTTACGCAAATCTCGGGAATATTGCGGAATTTTATGAATTTTGAGATAATTAAATTTTCTTACGCCTCATAACCGAAAATAAGATTTTAAATTAAATACTTAAATTGGAATTAAATATTAAATATTCCTCCTTCAACTATCTTTATTTTATGATAACAAATAAACATTTTTTATAAAAAGAATACATTTTTATAACAATTCAAACCAAAACAGAATTGACAAAGCTGCAAAATAATTAAAAAGCCTGCGTTTTCGAAGGAATAATAAAACTTTAACAACTACATTTGACAGTTTTATAACAAATATATCAAAATTTAAAAATGAACTTGTTTACATTACGAAAAAATTCTAGAGTTAAATAAGAATTTCGATATTAGATTTGTAATTACAAAATCCTTTAATGTGATATTTGTGTCTCGATTAATCTAACAACGTGCTGATATTTAGTTTTATTCACTTATGTACTTATCTGAATTCTCAGGCATCAGTTTATTGTTTGTTTTTTTTTTATAGTAAGTAAATAAAATTTCGGTTCAAAGTTTTGAAATTTAACACAATTATTTCAAAATGTTTTACACATCCATACCCTGTAAACTTGCAGCATCGACTAAGAACTGCCAAATTCAGAATTTTGAAATTTATCACATTACAACTCAGAATTTTCAAAATTCAAGATGCTATACGAAATTCAATTTTCAAATTTTCTTGCAAAAAAACTACCAAGCATAAAATGTTTTGAATTTATCACAATCATTTTACAATTTTGAAATTCAAAGTGCCTTTCAACATTTACAAAAATTGTAATTTGAAATTTTCAATACTTATTTGAAACTTTTAAATAAATACATATATTTTGAATAAGTTCCTTCAAGTGTGATACGTGAAATTCGAAAATTTCGCAATTTTTCAAGATCAATTTCAATATTTCAAGTCAAGTTGCTTTCCAAAATCCATGAAGTTTATTTACTACAATTTGTAAACTTCTGTCGTAACGGGGTGATGTGGTAAGCACCACGCCTTCGACAACCTTCCCTACTCCACTACTGTGTTTCGGTTCCCAATTATTTTCTTTACAACCACCTAACATTGAAGTTGTAAAAATTGTAAATTTTGAAATTTACCAAAACAAAATCTAGTTTTTAAATTTACCGAAATTATCTGTGAATTTTCAATGTATGTACACCAGTTGCTATATATGTTTAAAATTTAGAATGTGCAACAACCAACTAAAATATTGAAATAACATGTTAACTTTACCAAAATTATCTGGAAATATTCAAAATTCGGAGTGCCCTGTTAACATTTTTGATTTTGGAATATATCACTATGATCTCAAAATTTTCAAAATTTTAAATGTTCTACAGCACTTTTCTATTCTAACTTTGGAAAACTTTCAACGTGGTGAACTGATAAATTCAAAAAATTTTAAAATTTGCGACAGTGGCGTAACTAGACAAAAAAGGCCCCAATGCGAAATTTAATTTGGGGCCCCCTATACCCCCCCCCCCCCACACACATAAAAAAGAAAAGCTCCTTGTATTGGCTAGGAGAAATTATAATTTTTAATGCATAAACAAAATTTTGTTAATTAAATTTGATTAAAAATTGTAAACAAACAAAATTTATACATATACAGGATGTATCTAAAACATTTAGCCAAACTTTACAGGCGTCTTGTAGACGTCAAAATAAGACTTTTTCTTTATATAAACAAGTCTCCGAAAATGCAACCTCTCCGAGCTAGAGGACTTGGAATAGTTCAAGAAAAATCACTCATTTTTTTACTACATACTTTTGTTTTTTTAGGAAATATTGTCACTTTAAAATTTGAAGTTGAATATATATCAAAGTAATAGGGCAGAATTAAGTACAGTCTTTTGTTTTCCGATCAGTGTCAATTTAAAATTACGCACTTATCTCGTTTTGAGTGACTCTTGTATGCTATTTTGCTGAATTTTGTGAGAAAAATGAGGTTCACTGCAGAGGAAATGGCATTTTTGAAAGGGTGCGACAGTCAATGAGGCGAAGAATGGAAGCATGCATTGCCTCAAATGGTTCACATTTTGAACATTTATTGTAGTTAAAACTAAAAATAAAAAGTAGTAAAAAAAATGTGTGGTTTTTCTTCAACTATTCGAAGTCCTCTAGCTCGGAGAGGATGCATTTTCGGACACATGTTTATATAAAAAAAAGTCTTATTTTGACGTCTACAAGACGCCTATAGAGTTTGGCTATATGTTTTAGATACACCCTGTATAATTTAACAATAATTATAAATATTTATAATAGACACCTTCTTGATTTGGCATTAGAAAAATCTTTAATTAATTTAGACACATCCATTTTCTCCGCTTCTTCTGCTTCTATGCTTAAGAGTGCTAACGAAGAGAGACGTTGTTGACCTATAGTATTTCGCAGATAATTTTTAATTTGGAGAACGAACGTTCTGCAGTGGATACTGTTACAGGTATTGTTAAATACAAAATAAATAGAGAGTATACTTCAGAAAAACTAGCACTCATATCATAGTACTTAATCATGGCTAGTTCAGCTAACTCACGAATTGTATGTAGTTTTTCAATTTCGCTCTTTAACGATTTCACACATAACAGCAATTGCATTTAACATATATTAGATTCAGCAAATGGGCCCTTTTGTGGCGTGGGCCCCAATGCACCGCATTGGCTGCATTGGCATATTTACGCCACTGATTTGCGATCACTTCAGAACTCAAAATTCTGGGCTCGGATTGAAAATTTTATTTATTAAACAAAGACTTGCCTAACTATATTGAATGTAAATAACCATTATAAATAAAAATAGCGAAATTCCACCGATTTTTTTCTTAGCCAGAAAAAATGTCGTTATACATATTTATTTTAAAAAACAAGTGCATAATTTTAGAAAATTTCAAATCTCCTGTTTTCTCAATAAAATCTAAGCTTAAGATTGAATATTCGTAAGGTTGTCTGAAATGAACAAAGAAATTCATCCGATTTTCAGGAATAAAACCATTAGCTTCATAGTTAGAAACATTTTTTGATGTTTTTACTTAAAAATTAGTTTAAACGATTTTTCCGAAATTTCAAAACATTCCATGGATTTTCAGGCTGATGTTCTAAGGTTACCAGAAAAATTAAAAACTTTCAGGCGATTCTCTAGGAGTAAATCAATCTTCTTAGTTAATAAAAATATCGATATTGTGGGAATTGTAGCAGATGACCGATGTTCAGGTGGGGGTTTTCCGGTGGGTGAGTCTGTTTCGAAATTATTAAAATATAAAATAAATTTAATTAAAATAAAGAAGTTGTGCAAAAGGTTCTGTTTAGCGTTCTTGGAATCCCACAACATATTTGTTTAAAAAAACAATTTAACCGATTTTAGAAAATTTCAAAGCTCCTCAGGAGTTTTCACAACAAATTCTAAGCTTTTCAGGTTGAGTATTTGTATGCTGCTTGAAAACAAAAACAAAGAAATACGGCGGAATTTTTTAAAAGTAAAGCATTAAACTTTTTAGTTAGAACAATTATCGATTCGTTTAAATACAAGTTTTAACAATTTTCTGAAATCCTAAACATTTTTGGGGGGTTTCCCTTAAACATACTCTGAAATTTTCCAGACGATTTTTCTTAAATTACAAGAAAACAAGGAACTTTCAGGCGATACATAAGGAGAAAACCTATGCTTAGTTAAATTATTGGTATTTTGATTTGGCAACGATTTTTGGAAGTTTCAAAACCCTACGACTTTCCTGCAACAAAGTTTGAGTTTTTCAGGCGGAATGTTTAGACCTGAAAAACTAGGTAAATTCAGGCGATTTTTGTTAATTTCTGGGTTAAGATAGAGTATTAATATTTTAATTTAAAAACCAAGTTTAAAGAAGTTCTGGAAATTTCTTGAAAAAATGGGAGTTACAGTCGATTTCGGAGGTTTAACAATTCTTAGTTTCCGGAAATTACTGATATTTTCATTAAAAAGCGGGTTCAAGCAATCGCTGGAAAGCTTTTCAGGGGTTTCATCAGGCACATGTTAAGCTGTTTTATGCTGAATGTTCTTAGGCTTCCTGATAAAATAGTCGATTTTTTACTAATAAAGCGATCCTTAAAAACAAGTTTACTTATACAGGAGTTTCCTCAAACACAGGTTGAGCTTTTTTAGGCCGAACAGGAAATCTCAGGTGATTTTTTAGGAAGAAAGAAAGCTATCTATATATAATTCTTGTGGTTTAAAAATTGGAATTTTAATTAGAAACTAAACGAAACTCAAAACGTGTTTACTTTCAATAAATATTTAATTTAATGCTCTTCAATACATATACAACTAACAACAATTACTATAATTAATAAAAACAGGCAAAGGGGTGGTTCTTTGCAACAAAGTCTTGGTGCTGAAGAGATTTAAGTTTCCAGTTTACTTATATAGCACCAGCATACAAATTTTATACTAATACATTTCCTACACACAAAATATATTTATAACTGGAATTATTGCGATTTAAATTAGAGCACACTGTTATTAAAGTAACCAGATTGACGAAAAAATTAGGGCCCAAAAAGATTAAAATATTAAACTTTTAGGTGAAATCCGACCCCTGAAAATTGTTTCAGTAGGTACGTTCTTAAAAATTTTGAATTTCTATGGTAATAAAACCGCAAATCGGGCGCAAAATACTAAAATCTGAAGTTGTATTCAATTCGCTGTACTTAAATTCAAAATTTACAAATTGCATATTCAAAAATAAACTAGCGTTTCTGAAATGTCTTTATTTTCGAAAATTTTCAAGCGTTTTCAAGTAAATAAGACCATTCAAGCAACATATTTCAAAACTCTTTCTACTTAATTAAGAACTCAAATCGTCCAATTAAGGCATTACGTTTGTGGTTAATTAATTGAACTAAGCAAATTAATTAAAAACCTGAATTTTTTAGTTCCCAATTAAACCTTAATTTGCCTTGCCGTTCTTGAAAAGGGAAACAATTATCAACATTTGAAAGTTTCTGCAACTGCAGTGCAAAAACATAACCCCAAACTTCTATTTTTGAAAAAATATATAATATTTGTAAATGGAAATTAAGAAAGCTATGAATTCAATTTTTTATTTATTTTACTTTTTATATGAAAACAAATTCGACGAATGTTTGTTTCAAAAATGTTGCTTTAAATCTGCCATAGTGAATGATTATGGTCTTCCCAAAGTGTTAATCCTTTAAATTCATGCGTATTTTAACTTAACAAAATCATCCAGTCCTGTCTGCAAATAGCTAATCCTAGCAATAGTTATTAATTAGGTCAATTAGTCTCCCTTCAAAACGTTCCTTGCTTCGTTTTTCTTTCTTTTTATACGCAGCAAATAACATTTAAATATTTACGCAACTTAAAAACTAATAAATCGATTTTATTTGTCACAATCGCACTCTTAATTTCGCAAGAATTGTTTTTTCTAATTTAAAATTGTGTAATTAAAAGCCCATAAATTAGTGTTATAAATCAGAAAATGCAGACTATTAACAAATTTATTACAGAGATAAAATATATGAATTTTATATTTCAACACCTCGACCTTGGTAATTAATAAAATTAATTTATAGTCTAATTTAACAAAACCAGACAGCAAACATGAGCTTCCATCACTGTTGGTAATGGTCATGCTGACAACTATTAAGCAAAAAAGAAACGACTTTATACAAATTACAAGATGTGGAAAAGATATTTTAATGAAAGGTTCGCCAATACGATGCTAGCATTTTATGTATTTGTTTAATTAAGTGGACATTTTAAATTTGCTGATTAATTGACCTTGAGCATAATTTTTTTTAAATATTTTTGCTAAATGTTCGAAGTAATTTAAATATACGTGAACTTGGAATTTAGGTAATGAAGTTGACTCACGAATAGTAACAACAGTTGGTTAAAATATTTGTTTGTGCCTAAACGTCAATGACCATTAAACGCTTGCTTGAAAAGGTTGTTAGCATACCGCAACAAAACTGATAAATGCATTCGAATATTAAATTTAAAATTTATAGCGGTTGAAATGATAAATATACGACAAGTAAATTGAAACAGAGGCATAGAATGTACATTAATTATAGTTAGATCTGGATCTTTTTCTAATTTGGTGTTTATCACATTTTTATTATCTCCACGCCACACGAGTGTAATATTACTTTCCGTTCCTCTCAAATAGTACCCTAAGGGAACCCTTACGTAATGGAAAATTAGTATTCAGTTTATGGAATTTTTCAGAAAATGGACTAATGGCGTTAAATTATACCTTCCATTCGTTGAAACTTATTCTTAACCGCTCTATTAAATACAAAAAATGTAAATTTATAAAATTTAATTTAGCCCCCGACGGCTGGGAAGCCCTCAGGAACGGAGTCCATTTTCGCAATTTAATTTTTTTTAAAATGTGCAATAACACGGCGAATTAATTAATTTCGCTTAGATTTGCATTTCTCAAATTGATATTTATAACATTTGCAGTTTTTACGTCTCATCTGTGTAGGAAAACTTAATGAATATATTTCCGAGTTCCCATTTGCGTTACGCCCGCGAGAAATATTTAAAGGGAGCTTTTAGCCCTAAAACAGATTTTATAAAACCCATTCCGTAAGCAAAATTTGCAAGGGACCGCAATTTTAGGTTATGCACCACCACATTTCCCATTTAATTCCATAAGGGTTTTTTGGGCATTGATCAAGTACAGAAGGATTTATTTTTAGGGGATAAACCGAACCCTACTGAAATTAGGACTATTACAGGGATTTATTTATGAAAGAGGTTTTACGTCAAGTCAAAGATTTATTTCCCTATTTACCTTTTACCGGCTTTCGACGATATTGCATGTTTCTGGAAAGTACTGTTAATTATGTACATTTCTACCCATGCTTGTAATTTATAAACCTCAAGAAGGAGGTTTGGTCGTTTGGTGCACTTCAGAGGGAAGTTTACACGGAAAACCGGTCAGAAGAAAATGTTCTGGGGCCAAGCAGAACTATGCACAAGGTTTTAAGAGTAGGACACAAGTACGACAGTTGTTTAAATCAAGAAAACCTACATTAAAAAGAATAATTGCTGTAGGAGAACTGAGGAATGCAGCAGCGGTTAACAATTTCTGACCTCAAATTATTTTAATCCGCCTCTGTAGATAATTATCATAAGGTTTACTCTACATTTCTCTCGCACCAAATGGTACCACAATGGCGCTTCGGGCTATGTTTATTTACATTAATATGCATTTTAAAACGCCAAAGTGACATTGAAAAGTTATTACAATATTAAGTTACATAAACTTAAAAGTTCTGATTTTAGTTCACGTGGATGGTTTTTTCTTTTCCTTTTTTTCCGAAGATGGTTTGACACATGTAATCTTCTTTTCGTAGTGTTTATTTTCATGTTGTACACGTAAGCGGAAGTTGTATGTTTGCCTTTTTTGTTGAAAAGTTTTTGATGAAATAAGATCTGGGCCCCGTGGGGCTTTATACTTTGTCGGCTAATTTTTTCTTTATGTTTTATTTTTCTGCCATCTTTTCATTTTTCATTGTATTGATTAGCTTTTAGTTAGCCCAATTACCAGACAGTTCGTGTTTTATGGATAAATTCAAAGGAGGTAGCTAATTGTTTTTCTCTTAACAAGTTTCGCTTTTCGACTTTTCTGCTGCCGTCTCTCCTTTCATATTACATATTTTTTACTCAGTTCAATTGCCGAATTATGTTAGATTTTTGACCGTCTTTTCCTTTTTTACATTTTCTGAAGTTCCTAACATATTGTAGTGTAAAACGGCTTATTATAAAAAATAGTTAAAAAATTAATACCGTAAAACTGTAAAATTCCAAAAGAATATTCGTTTTTCAGCATGGGAGTTTCTGTCTTTCTTTTTCTTCAATTTTTTTAATTTTTATGTTGCCATTTATTTTGAAAATTTGTATTTCCAATGCCTACATTTTTTAAGCGTTTAAAATTATACAATCAGGGACATTAATATTATAATTACCTAGAGTCATCCGAATTTTTAACTTACCAACCGTACAAAAACAGATATTTATTATAAACGTGTTTTTTAATTAATTGGTGTCACATGTTGCAAAACATCTTTATAATCGACCTCTTATTAAACTGTGAAAATTAGTTGTTGGATAAAAATATTTCGAAAATAAAAATAAAGCTCAAAGATTTCGTGTGTAAAGGGCCCTACTTAAATCATAAATGTTGCTTAATGGCATCCCTGTATACACGAATATTAAAGGTTGTAACTAATTTCCTGATCATCATCAATGGTCTGCAGCCTTCTGGCTGATTTGTGGCAGCTTTCCATACACTTCTACCGAAACATTTCTTCTTCATTTCTCTGTAACTAGTACATCCTGTCGTTGATGATTCGTTTGATATATGCAAGTCTGGGTCTTCCTCTTGCATTTCTGCGTTCTATTTTGCCTTCTATGATCCTTGTTAGTAAGCCACAACTTCTTATAGTATGGCCTATTAACTAGTTTCCTGATAATTCAAATAAAATTTAAAGCCTTTCAAACACAACCTGACGATGCATTTTGCTTATTTACATAGAACTGAATCTAGGACACGATATTTCTGTGGAAACCTAACATCCTTTTCATTTTTGTTTTTATTTTTACGTTGCAATTTTTTTAATTAAAATATTTATTTTTCTTAAAATTATACAGAATGATCGGGGTTCTTTTAAATAATTCCTTAAAATGTGGCATCAAATATACTTATAAAAAAAGCTTTAGATTTTTTTGTCATTTTTTAAAGACTTTTTGGTAATTTATGATGAAAACGCTTATTAAATTGTTCGTATTTTTAAAGTTTACAGAACTAAATAAAGTTTGTTACAAGGTTTTCTAAAATTCAGACTTCTTCTCCACATCAGCAGACACTTAAATCTTAATAAACAATGTTATTTTTCTACACATGAATCTTCTAGTTTTCTTTCCTGATTATTAATTTTTTGCTTTGCCATTGTAAGCTACCAAGTTTTTAATTCCAATGTTTGCTCATAATAATTAACTAAAAAAGAAAAATTTCTTATTTCAGAACATTTAGCAAATTTGAAAAATTTTAGTTTTTGTCTAAAAGCATTCATTACTCATGCTTTGGATTTCAAATTTTGTGCTTTATTTTACTTTGCACTTCATTGTGAAAAATTATTTTAACTGCTTGCAGCATCTTTACAGCTGTTTAAACAATACAAAAACTTAAGGGTTTCGGAAAACTTTAAATCCACGCCTGGAATAACCGTCTAAGAAAATATAAATAAAACATATACATACATCTACCACTATAAACACTTGTTTGAAAAATCTCCGGCTGTAACATGTGTAAAGATCTATAATAGATTACGAGAGCATATTAAACAGATTCATAGAGGTAAATTTAAAATCCATTTGAAACAATATTTACTAGAAAATTGTTATCACTCATTAATTGAATATTTGCACATTGACTTTGGGTTTTCAACTTTTTTCTGATTTTTTAGTACTTATTCTACTCTACGAATTACTTTGAAACTTTTTAATTCAAATACATATTTATCTAAGTTCACGTGACTATAAAGTAAAGAATATTCAGACTCTCTGTTATATTTCGTAAAAATATACAATTTAAAGCACTTTCTTAATTTTTAATCTACACTTTGCCCTGTTTCTTAGAAACGAAACAATTTTAATTCAACTGGCCTGCATCCCTTAAGGTCTAAACAACTTCAACGAAATGTAAGACATATTATTCTTCGATTTTCTAAAATTTAATAGTTTTTGGTTGGGTTTTTCGCCACCAGTTGCTAAAATAGAAACATAACGTTTCGGAGACAAATCTATTTCAAACTCGCCACAACAAACCTTTAAAAAATATCTAAAATTTAAGTTCGAAATCATTAAATACCCTAAAGGAAAAAATTATTTTAACAAGTTTGTGAAATGGTCAACAATTCCCTAAAGAAAAAATTATTCTAACAAATTTCTAAAATTGTCAAGGTACCTATTTGGGCTTCTCATATTAAAATATTTTTAATATGAGAAATATTTTTAAAATGTCCCGCAACTTTTAAAAGTTAAATGAAATATAAACAAATTGTAGCCTTGTTGAGCTAAGTTTTCTTCAGGAGAATGCCGGGGCGTATTTTTGAAAATTTAAGAAACTACGAGCTTCATATATTAAATTTCCTAAACGTTTACAACCAACGAAAAATGGAAAAATCTCTTACAGAAAAATAGTGAATGTTTTTCAAAATTTCGAAAAATCTAAACATTTCAAAAAATAATAATTGCTTTTATTCATAAAAGTAAATCAAATCTAAAATAGATCCAGGTTTTTCAAAAGTTACTTATTATAATTTTTAACATTTAAATTAGAAGGTCGACCGTAAGTTTCTTGGACTTAAAATTTTGTAAAACTTTTGAAAGTCTGGTATGAACTGAATGAACTTTTAATGTTAAAAACTCCTTTTTACCTGTGCTTTTCAAGCAAATAAGCGAGAAATCAAATCGGTAGGTTTTAATATTTATCCATTAATTCTACAAAATAAACCCAAAGCATCTCCTTTCCGCTTTTCCCAGCATATTTACTAAAAAAAAGTACTTAATTTTCCATTATCCATAATTCTTTTATAAACACCGATATAAAAAATGCGAGTAACTTTTCCAGTAGATTAATTAAAGAAGGGATATAATGCAAATTAAGCCTGATAAAGTGACAAGAAAAAATATACTCAAGATTAATTGAAACGATTTCCATTCCTCCAGTGTTTGTAATCGAGCTTTTGGTACCAAATGTTGATTTATTCGGCGGCTTTCCTCCCGTTTGTCTTCTGAAGTTTAGCTTTCGTAACAAGTTGGATGAGTTCCGGAATGTTTACCAACGTAATGAAGTTTTTCCCCTTTTGTAAATTAATACCCACCTTATAAACCGGTAGCAATAACGAAATCCGCGGAATTAATGTTGGCTTTCGGTTACTGTTAATTTCTTTTGAACCGAAAATTAACGAACCACAAAATTCTAAAATTTTAGAGTCTCACGTATACACGAAACTTTACCTTTTCAACCGCACAAAAACGCTTTTGGAAATTCGACGAGATAAAAGGGAATTTCTCTCCCGTATTTTAATCCATTAAAAGGAATCGCTTACATTTGCTTCCTTCAAGCGAAAACAATTAACTTTCGCTAGGCATTTATTATAATGAAAGTATAATTACATTTTGCGGTGATTCGGTTACACTGATACTGCTTTGCACTTGTGGAATTCAAACCGTAAATAATAATCAATCCCATGCAATAAATATCCTTGCTACTTCGCCTTATGTTACTGATTTTGCAATAAAAGCGTGAAAATTCTAACGTGAAGCAAGGCTTCCTGTTGAATAACAAATATCAGTCTTTTGAATATTAATAGTTGAAACTAATTTCATTCCAGTATTTTTAATAAAAACCTACATAAAGTTGAGGAATTTCAAGTTTTGTTGGCTTGACCGTGAAAAACATTTAGTATAAATACAATTCAAGTATTATAACATCGAAATTTACACAAATCTGATAAGGAACGGTGTTGTTTAAAGAAAAAGTATATTTACATTTTAGGAATTTTACCACATTACTCATGAGTACCTCACAACAATTTAATTTAGAAATAAACAGAAGAAATGCAAAACACGAATATAACATTAAAGATAAGGCAAAAATAAAACAAATGAACTGACCGAAGTTAATCTTGGTATATATTTTTATGATGTCCTCAACAATGCTATCAACGCTCTATCTAAAATGGTCCGCCATTTAACGATACGTACATTAATTATTATTGACTTTTCGATTGAACTCATTATATAAAAGCAATTAAAGCACATGGGAGTTGTAATTATAAGTAGGAAAATTAATACTGGGGCTACTGGTGCCACCAAACATCGAAAACAATGCACACGAGTAACATACACACGCTCCAACCTATTGTATTATAGGGCAAACGCGTTGAGTTAATGCTTGTTTATGCATGAGACACCTACCTACGGTTTATTGTAATTTTATATTATCAATTCGATAATAAAACTTGGTATATATATGGCGGCTTTAACAATGAAATTATTAATCTTTTATTCTGTACTGAAGTTGATATAGGACCGGCTACGCTGATCTTTTATAGACACACAAATACACTCTTTTTTACCAGAAATTTCAGCAAAGTTTTTTTTTAATTAAAATTATCACTACAACCTATCACAGTTAGACATCAGTAGTTGGTTTAACAATCGTAAATAGATGAAAGACATGAAGGTTAAGCATCCAATGATAGCTCACCTATATTAAACTTAAAACTAGGTTAACAAAATCGGTCTAGCTAAAACACTGCACTCTTTAAACACTACATTTTTGTAAAAACAAACATTGAACTTACTAAATCAAAACCACGATATTATATTATTAACGGGATGACACAGAACAAATTAAAAATGCATAAAACGAGTTGCTAATTCAAAACAAGATAGACCAAAAATTTAGAAAAAAGAAACCTAAACAACGAATTAAAATTATCGAGCATTTATTTGCTTTTCTATAAAATCTACTTGTTCTTCAGTCATCTAATTGCTAACGCCTATATTTAAACAAATTTTTCTACACCTATTTAATTATATTGCAATTATTAGCATTTTTTTTGTGAAAAATAGTACCTATAATTCACTGCAGTGAATTATGGATTCATAATTCACTGCAGTGAATTATGATTTCGGCCAATCACAAATACAAATCCAAAAATCAATATTTCGCTAATCCAATCATATTTTAAATCGCCCGCGATCAACTCCTTCTGCGGCTGACAATCGACACGCCCAAGTGTGTTGTCATATTGCTTGTTTACGAAGTTATCAAATTTGACTAATTTGAGTCTAATATATTTGTTTAATAGGTGTAGAAAAAGTATCGTATTACATTCGCGATTATGGCCATTATTCGCTCAGATGATTTGTGCCACTCGCCTGACGGCTCGTGGGCTCAAACGTCATCTTCGTGAATAATGGCTGTCATAATCGCTCATATAATAATATACTATTAACCTTTAAATTAAAAGAACCGATTGATTACTCAATCTGTTGTATTTCGATAATTCTACAGCTTCTTAAATGCCTGTTTTTAATTAATATTCACAAAATCAGCCAGAATTTGTTTCTACTTTTTTTTTTTTTTTTTTTTTTTTTTTTTTTTAATTTAATACGAGGATCTAATAGCCGTTTTTCTTTTAAACAAGAATTATTCAAACAGTTAACAATACATATACTCGTATATGTAGTATGTACAATGTGTCCACGGATAGGTGATACAAGAGGTATAAAAAATTTTAGATATCAATACGCTGTTTGGCAGTCTATCCCTACTTGTTCTTAAATTCATTTCAAGCAGACTTTCGATTTTTTTAAATCAAGGCATCTGTGTTAGCACTGTTAAAAAGAAGGTGAGGTTTAGGTAAAGTCTTAGTATTTTAACAAATATCGCAAAATTGTATTGCATTGTTCAGAACACAAAATTACGCCTGTATGCAAAATTTGAAGTTGTTCAGGCAGAATTGATTTTTGTTAGTTTAAGGCTTTTTTTGTGCTCGTAGACGCTTCAAAAACACAAAATTATGATATCTTGTTTCGAAAACTTTATTTTAAATTGAAAGTTTCAAGAATAAAGGAAACACAAATATCAAAATTATTCAAAAGTTGTTGTAGTGTCTGCTTGATCTGATTATAAAAATCTCAGAAATTTTTTGAAAGTCCAAAACTGAGGAAAATTGTGAATTTAGGTCTTACATGATTACCTGTAGGAAAAGTAACATGAGAAATAAGACTATTAAACACAGTAAAAATTATTATCAAGAATAAAATTTTCTGAGAAATCAATAATAAAAAAGTTTTTCCTCTTGTATCACCTATCCGTGGACACATTGTATATTTATTTAATTATTTTTATACGTTTTGTATTATTATTCAGCTTTTAACAGGCCATTAAGGCCGGGTTCTTAGAATGGGCACCGATGCTTAACTCTTGCAGAGCGACGCACCATGTCAATAACTCACTACCGTACCGCCTCCCCTATTTTTATACATTATGAACATTAATTTATTTTTCTAGATAGTCACCACTCAAGGTTAAACATTTTTCGTCGCGTGAAACGATTCCGATGTCGTAAAACTCTCCCGCCTGTTCATGCAACTACTTATTCACAGCGAATTTTGACTGATCACTGTTTTCATACCGCTTGCCACCCAAGGACTGTTGACCAAGGGTATTGTGCTTTTGCATGATAATGCTCGTCCGCATGTTGCTGTGAATATTCAAAAATTGCATCAGCGTTTCGGATGGGAGATTATGGATCACCCGGCGTATAGTCCAGATTAAGCATCAAGTGATTTTCATCTGTTTAAAAATGTTAAGCATGGGATGATCCTCGTATTTTGGATGTTTTTAAAAAGTCCTTTTAGTGGTGTGTCATAAGTGTTATGTTTTTGTCGACAATGCGGGTTATAGTTTTACCTATACTGTGTTTTCCTGGCAGCAAACATCGGAATACATACCCAAATTTATATCAGAAACTAATAATTAATAATACAGGAAAAATTGTAATTGTGAAGTTTAAATTTAAACATATCCTTCTTAGTGCAATTTTTGTAATTTTAGACTCTAAACAATTGAGGAAATTATGGTTTCTGCATCACAATCTTAATGGAAAAAGTTTAAAAAAATGTAACACCAACTTATACTTATAGATAGATAATTTTGAAAATTTTAAAGATCTTTGGGCAAGTCAAAAACGCGACGTCTACAAAAGCATAAGCCCGAAAAATTCAGAAAATCCAAATGAAACATAAGAAACTAAGAATTCAAAAAATAAACTCGCTATTTCGGAAAATTCTACTGGTAAGACTAAAGAAATATTTAATTTAGGATACTTCCAGCAACCTTAGTTAATAATTAATTTATAAGTACACCATAAAAAATTCTTGAAAGGTCGAAGACGATACCAAATAATCAGTCTCTGAAATTAGATTTACAGAAATTTACAAATCCAGATATCTAAGCATTTCAGGAAAACTCAAATATCGGGCTAGTTATTATCTAAATAAGGTAAATAAAATCCAAACAATTACTTTCGCAAGTCTAATGTCTACTACTAACAGACGGCAACATAAGACCATGGTTTCGCAGTAGGTTGCTGCTCATCAGGCATACGTAACCAACGAAAACCTGTCAGCAGAAAAGTGGAAGTATTAATAAGGAATTAATAAAATAGTCCGCTTTGAGTAAGTACTAAAAGTTCAATACAATGGGGTCACTATTTTATTAAGTCCTTATAAAGACTTGCTTTTCTGCTGAACGGTATCAGATGGCTACATATATTTGATAAGCAACAACCTACTGGGAAACCATAGTCGTATGCTACCGGCTGATATTGTCGTCAGTGGAAGTGCGAAAGTAACTGTTTGGGTTTTTATAGCTCTGAAATTCTAATTTGTTGTAATAAATAAAATTCTAGCCTTAAGAAATCCTGCTAGTTCTGACGATTTATAATTTTAATAAAATTAGTTAATGTTTGCGGGCAACCTTACGAATTATTTCAAACTAATAACTTAAACTAAAGAGACGGACGACGTCTCCAGTTTTAAAATTTATCGCTGAAAAATTGAAGATGTTGCAACGAAATTCAAGAAATTCTTGAAAATTTATTTCAAAATTCCGACGACATAATGCATTCGATGAAGAGCATTTATGTTACGTATACATAAGTTCTTCAGTATTCGAAAAAATTCATGTCTGAAAAATTTAGTCCTGAGAAATGTAAGCATTGAAAATTCAAAACATTACGATTTATTTGAAAGTTTTGGACTTACAAGTGGATTCGATTGAGATAATTTTAGTTAATATTTATGCCAATACCTTTACTTTACTTACTTATAAGTAACCTTCAGTGTCATCTACAAAATTAAAAATATATGTCTAAAAAATTTAAATTTAAAAATCTCAATCAATTTAAAGAACCGAAAATTCAAAAAACTTTTCTTACTATAATTTAATTGAAGATTCTGATGGAAAATCGTCACAAAACATGTTCGATCAGAAAAATCATAGTTAATACTTATAGACAACAACAAAAGCCTTAAAAACAGGTTTTAAAAATCCAGAAAGCGAAAATCTGTCTAAAAAATTCAGAAAATTCCAATCAAATTTTATAAACAAAATTCATGAAATCTTATCTGGTTATGATTTACTTGAAAATTCTGGTGATAAAATTTTAAAAATAGGTCCAATATAAGGTAGAAACTGTTCGTAATACGAGGCAGAGTTAAATGAAAACCTTAAAAGTGCCATAAGAAACGAATCGAACAGAAATCCTGTCTTATAAGTTGGCAGATATGTACATTATTTTTGAGATGTAGAAGGCCTGCTAATGATTTATCCTGGCATCCTTCAGAATTGAAACAACGGCGTGGCGTGTTGATGCTTGCCAAGAACTTTTGTGACGATATGAAGCAGAATGAGATGCCTTTCTGGCAAGAATTGTGACTGGGGGGTGAGTCCTAGGTGCACTACCATCAACCCGAAACCAAGAGAGCAAATAAGGAATGGCGTTACACTTCTTCGCCAAAACCCAAACAAATTTGCACACAGTTGTCGACAGGAAAGGTCATGCTGGCCATTTTTTGGGATGCTTCTTCTTCTTCTTCTTCTTTTTCTTAACCCTTATACCGTTAAGGTGTCGGGTAATGTTCCATGATCCATTTTTTCCATCCATTTCGGTCTCTTGCTATTTTTTGTAGTTCTTCGAGTGTAGTGCCATGTTTCTTTGCTATATCTTGGTTTATGTTGGCTAATGTTTTCCGTGGTCTTCCTGGTGTTTTCTTTTGTATAGTTTTTGTTTGTAGATATTTTTTCGTTATTCTGTTGGGCTCCATTCTAATAATATGTGCTTGCCAATTTAGTTGTTTCTTTTCTATTTCGTTCCATATTTTTTCTTGTTTAAGATCGTTATATATTGTTTCATTTTTTATTCTATCCCATCTTGTTACTCCTTGTATTTTCCTTAAGTATTTCATTTCTACTGTCGTTAATTTACTTTTGTGTTCTGGTAATGTTGTTAGTGCTTCTATTGAGTATAATAATGTTGGTGCTACTACTGTGTTATATACCATTTGTTTTGTGCTTGTTCCTACTTCTCTTTTTCCTAATATTGTTTGGTTAATTGTATAGTAGATGTTGGTCGCTTTTCTAACTTTATTAGCTACTTCTATTTCTATCCTACCATCGTTACTGATTATAGATCCTAGATATTCAAATGTTGACACTTCTTCTAGTTGTTTTCCTTTACATGTAAGGTGGATGTTTCCTTCTTTTTTTCTTTTAACATGCATTACTTTTGTTTTGTTTTCGTTAATCTTCATTTCCATTTTCTCCAATTCTGATGTCCATATGTCTATTGATTTTTGCATTTTTGTTTCTGTATCTGATATCAGTACGATGTCATCTGCGTATATCAGTGCTTCTATTTTTACTGGCTTCATGTCTTTATACCCTATAATGGTTTTTGGTGTTTTATCAATGCAGTTTTTCATTACTCGGTCTATATACAGGGTGCTGAAAAAATGGCGTATTAACTCAATGGTACGCTGTTAAGGGACACTTGGTGAACATGGGAAAATAATTAAAAAAAATCTTTGAGCTTTATTCTTCAAGATATGGGGGTATTATTTATTTATGAAAATTAGTTGAACTGGCAACGTGGTTTATTAATAAAAAAGTAGTAGGTACAGTATTTAAGTAAGGTATCCTAGAAACAATGCAACAAACAAATAATAACAATTAAATAATATCATCATACAAATGTTGTTGAAATAATTAGAGAAGGTGTTCGAAGTTAAGGCCCTGTGCGTTCAAGTAAGCTCGAGCTCTTTTGATAATATTATTTGAAACTTTTTCTAACATATTTTGATTTATTAATTGAAAGGCTGCTTGTATCCGATTAATTAGATCTTCTCTATTTTGAACTGGCGTTCGATAAACAACATTTTTTATGTAACTCCAAAGGAAAAAATCCATCGCAGTCAAGTCTGGCCAAAGTACGGGGCCGTTTCTGTCAATCCATTGGTTAGGATAATTGTTATCAAGCCATGCTCGGACTGGTGCTGTGTTATGTGCCGGTGCACCGTCTAATTTAAACCACGAATTATTCACTGCTGCCAGAGGAATATCGTCTATAAGCTCAACAAAAGTATTCGTTAAAAACTGCAAAAAGTTTTCTCCGCGTAACCGTGCTGGTAAAAAAAAACAGGTCCAATTACATGGTTCCCCAATGTCCTAGCCCATACGTTTTCACTAAAACGATGTTGATAGTTTTTAACATATGTTTGGTGTTGATTTTCAGGGCTATAACAATGTTCGTTGCAAAAGTTAATTCGCCTGTTGTTATCTTCTGGTAGTAAAGAATGAACCTTGGTGTAGTGGAATGGGTGGTATCCCTCATCATTAATAATAGTCCACGTTAATCTTCTATCTTAACCAAATTCCTATGCTACACCTCTAGTACTCCTAGTTGGTCTAATCTTCTAATGACATTTGGATCAGGATATCTTCTTAAAGGGAATTGTTGTTCATAATATCTAGCACCTGCAGTCTCATTGCCATTACAGCGGCCTAATGCTAAATACATCGGCGTATTCATTGAATTGGTACATTTTCAGGATGAAAATAATTCAGAAAAATTTGACAAAAATGTCAAATACTGAATAAATAAAAATATTGAATCACGTAGGTGTGTGTTAAAATGCCTGTGCAAAAAATCGTCGTCTGCGTTGTTCCCGTCACTGTTGCCAAATGGATTTAGTGCTTGTTGCTCCAAATTTTTAACATTCTTGAATCAATAATTTTCGAATATTTCTTCGGCGACGGCCTAAATTATTTACAACTTTCATCATTTACGTTATTAACTTTCAAAATAAAGGTATAACTTTTGTTAATATAAAATAATAAGAAAGTTAAAAACTCAACTATAGACCTCCACATCTTGAAGAATATTCTACACATAATTTTTTTACTATTTTTTCCATACTCAAGAAGTATCCGTAAACAACGCACCATTGAGTTAATACGCCATTTTTTCAGCACCCTGTATATAATAAAGAGTAGCGGGCTCAGCGAATCCCCTTGTTTTAATCCCGTTTCTATTTTAAATGGTTCTGATTTCATACCATTTATTTGTATAGTTCCTGTGACGTTTTTGTATATGCTCTTTATTGCACTCTTCAGTTGTTTTGTTACTTGTAGCTGTTCTAGGCAGTTCCATATTTTGTTTCGATTTACAGTGTCGAAAGCCGCTTTCAAGTCCATGAACGTTAGAAATAATTGTGTATTTGTTGCTATTCTGTCTTCTATTAGTTTTCTAATTACACTGATATGGTCCGTTGTTTGTCTTGCTGCTCTAAAACCTCCTTGCTCGTCCTCTATTTTGTCTCCTATTTCTTCTCTTATCTCTTAATCGCTTTTCTAATATTTTGCTGTATATCTTTATAGCAACTGACGCCAAGCATATTGCTCTATAATTATCACATTCGTTTTCTTTTCCTTTCTTATATATTGGTATTATCGTGTTTCTCTCCCAGTCATTTGGTATTTGGTTGTTTTTCCATATCATTTTTATTAAATCTGTCATCCATTCTGTTAGCTTTGTTCCTCCCCATTTTATCAATTCTGGGGCAATTCCGTCGGGTCCGCTTGCTTTTCCTAGTCGTATTTTGTTTATTGCATTTGACACTTCGGCGTATGTTATTTGGTCGTGTTGTGATTTTTCGTTTTCCTCTTTTTCATCCATTTCTTCTTGTGTTTGATGTGTACATTTTGTGAATTTGTTTTCGAAGTATTTTCTCCATGTTTCTATATTTTCTTTCTGGTTTGTACTTATTTTTCCTGTACGGTCTTTAACTAATTTTATATTTTTATTTCTCTTCGTTTTTAATGATTTTACTATATTCCAGAAGTTCCTTCTGTTGTTTTTGTATGTTTCTTGGATTTCTTTTCCAAATGTTTCCCAACTTTCTATTTTTGCTTTCTTTACTTCATCCTTTGCTTCGTTCCTTCTTCTTATATGTTCTTCCTTATCTTCATCTTTCCTTGTTAGTAGGTATTTTTTCCATGCCAACTTTTTGCTGTTTATTTTTTGTTTTACTTCATTGTTCCACCATTTTGTTCTTTTTATTTGTTGTTGTACTATCTTTTCCCCGCATACTTCTTTTGCCGTCTGAATTACTTCCTCTTTGAGTGTATTCCAAATCTCATTTATAGTCTTTTCTTTCTTTCGTTCATCAAGTTGTTCTAGTTTTTGTTGTAATTTTTCCTGATATTTTCTCCTTGTTTTAATGTTCTGTAATTTCCTTATCTTTATTATCCTATAGTTTTTTATTTCTTCTGTTTGGGGTAGTTTTACTTTAATTACAGCAGTTACTAGTTTGTGTTGAGTACTTAGTTCTGCTGTTTTATTTATTTTAACATTTTGGACCAGTGCTTCCATTTGTTTTGCATATACTATATAGTCTATAAGACTTTTGGCTTTTCTTTCTATTGCTTCAAATGTGTAGTTTATTTCTTGGCTGTAGAATGTATTACCTATTCTTAATTCATTTGATATGCTAAATTGTAGCATTTTTTCTCCATTACTATTCCTTTCTATTTCTCCATAGTTTCCTACAGTGTCTAATCCCTTGTTTTTGTCGTTTCCAATTCTAGCATTCCAGTCGCCTATTATTAGTACGTTGTCGTATGTTTCTCTTATTTCGTCTAATGTTTCTTGTAACTCGTTATAGTATTTCTCTATTAATTCTACTTCCGTTCCTTGGACTGGGGCATAGATTTGTATTATTGCTAGTTTTGTTTCTAGTTCTATTTCTATTGTTAATATTCTTGAGTTTATTGCTTTCCAATTCACTATTCTTTGGTTAATTTCGTTTGTTACAATTATTCCAACTCCTTCTTTAGCTTTTGTTTCTGTTGTGTTTCCTGAGTAGTATAGTGTATATCCTTCATTTAGTTGTTTGTATCCCTTCCCTTGTTTTTTTGTTTCGCTTAGTCCCATAATTTCTATTTTCCTTTTCTTCATTTCATCTATTATTTCTTCTTCCTTCCCATTTATTGATGTCACATTCCATGTTCCAATTTTTACTAGCTCGATCTTTCTTTTATTTCTTGTTATGTTCCTTTCTTTTTCATTGTCCTTTTCCTTTGCCTTGGTCGTCGTCTCTGAGTTCTTCGCTTTTTCTTTCAATTGCTATTTATTCTTTACTGTGTTAGGTTTTTCTGTTATTTCCTCCTCGTCCTTCAACTCGTTTTGTTTGGTTCTTACTGGTGCCCTTTGTGACTGTATCATTTTTATTTTCTTTACGTTAGGGGTTGAAGTTTTCGTTGGATTTCTCGTGTTTTCCTCCATATTCATTGTGTTTTCTTGTGAATCTTCTGACCCTAGTTGGGATCTGTTTCTTTTAGTCTCAATTGTCCTCTTGTCCTCATTTCTCTCTCGACTTTCGGTGCTTTGTACATCGTTTCCTTCATCTTCTTCTTCTTGTGTGTAGTATGGATCTTCGTCTGTTAAGTTTTCCTCCTCGTTTTCGGTTTCCTTTACTTTTCTTGCTATTGGTTGTTGGTCCTTCTGTATTTGTTTTGGTACAATTCTCCCTTCTATTATTAATTTGTCGTATTTTATGTAAGCTTGTTTTCCCTCCTTCTTGGCCTCTATTAATTTGGGTTTTAGTGATTTCCTTTCCTCTAGTATTTCTTTCGGGGATGCAAGAGGGGAAATTTTGGGGATGCAAGAGGGGAAATTTTGGGGGACTACATGCCTAATGTGGTTGCTGTTACTACTGCCACATACTCAGAACCAAAGGTGCGGATTTCTAAATACTGGAACGCCAACGTACGGCCACATACTGCACAATCAACAGTGGCCACCATCAAAGATTTGAAGTTTGAGTGTCTAGCACATTCTCCTTATTCTCCCGATCTTGCTCCAAACGATTATTATGTTTTTGGTCCGCTTAAAGATGCATTGGGTGGGAAGCAATTTCATACGAATGATGAAGTGAGCACTTCCAAAACGATAGAGGATGTGCATAGAACGCGATGGGGACTACGTCGAAAAATGACATACTTCTTTTAGTTCTTTTTGATATTGCTTTAATAAATTTTATTTAATAACGTTTTTAAGGCTTTCATTTGACTCTGCCTCGTATTTATGTGCAATGTTAAATTTTCTAAAGCTAAAAAAATTCTTCAAAATTGTAAGAAACCTATAATTTACAGTCCATGGAGAAAGAAACGTGTTAAACAGTTACTATAACTAATTCAGCTAGATATTAAGTAACTATGTATTTAATTCGGCTAGATATAAAACAAATTACATATGTATATATTTTGCTGTATGTATTAATATCTTTTTTATTTTGAATTTAGTAATTACATGATTTCGTTTTGATAGCATCATGCAAGTAAGAGAAAGAAGGTGAGTAAAAAATGATAAAATAATTATGAAAATTTATGGTGCATTTTTATATAAATACTTAAAGAACAACAGAAGAAACAAATAATTCCAAGCAAATCAAAGGAATTCTATATTTTTGTTTTGAAGATTTCTTTTAACAAATTCCTGATTTCTTCAAGTTTATTGGGTTTTCCAAGAGAATGTGCACCCTGTTAAAATAGTAATAAAGATTTTTCAGGTTCTAAATCAAATATTTAATTGATGAAAAAATGTCAGAAAATCTGAAGGCATTTTATAAGCTTGTTTTATTAGTTAATAATTTTTAGGAGACAAACACGTTAGGAGGCCAACAACCAACAACCTCAATATGGATTTTCAGAGGACACAATTATAACTGAAATCGCGAATGCATTTGCGTAATGAAAATTACGAACATAACCAAATATGTTTCCAAAGATAGCCGTAAAAAAATTTGAAAACAAAATATAAACCGTTACACATTTTAATATCATGTTATTTATGACCAACGTTTAAAATTACAAAAAATTCAGGCTACTGGAATATTAAAGTTATTCCTCCGATTTCCTTTATGGAATTGGAAGCATAAAAGTGAAGTATTTTGTAAACAGTATCCAAAATGAAGCCATATATTTTATATATCTGCACACATGCATACAAAGAATTCAATAATAAAACCATGCATACAGTCTGCTGCACTCGCTAAACTATGCCATTAGTACAATACGCGGAGGTTAATAATATCGGGGGGAATATTTAGTAAATACATCTACTGTTTGTGTTTTCATTCCACGAGCCTCGGTACATGCATGCGATTATTAAGGGGGCGCGAATATTGTTGTGGAAAGCACGTTTATTTGTCATTCGAAACACTGCAGGTTTCAAAACAATCAATGCAATGCCCCAATATTGACTTTCTTGGGTCAATAAAAGTCCATTGCGAATATTATGGCTTGAATGAAAAGAGTTATGTTACTACAATGTCCTTGTCTTTACTAGGTACTTCGACACAAACCTTATTCAACTTGCTGAATTTGCGGTTTCGGAAATTTCTCGAGCGAGATATTATAAGTTCCATGCTTATTGTTTCGACGAAACTTTCCTCATTACCATTCAGATTGGATTTCAATTGATTTTTAGATATACGCAACGAATATGATTACATCAAGATCGAAAGATGGAAAACGAGATTGGAAATCTGTATAGGGATTTTAAATGCTTTCATTTCCCAAATACACACGCGTGCATAGATTTCTCCAGAGACCCGTACGAAATTTCAAAATTCACGAATTTTAAAACCCCGCCGGATTTAATGCCATTTCAGGATTTCAGGACTAACTTTTAATTGCAAAATTGTGAGATTTGATTACAAAAACTACTAAGTGCATTAGCTGAAAACATCATGAAATTAACTGGAATAACAATAATAGCCTACGCTGTAACGATTCGGTAATAAACTCTCGGTATTCGGTGAGCCTGTAATACGGAATCCGGAGAATCCTGAAGAATCCGTGTACTAATCCTATCACTCGGGGCGTTACATTGGTTATTAGCGAAAATTTATCGTTGGCTTTAAGCGTATACAAAGTTATACGGTTCCAGTACGTATCATGTATTAATGCTATATCTAGGGAATTAATAGGGGGCGGCACGTGACCTCCTGATTAGATTTTATAGCTTTGACCCCCGTGTGTGATTACATGTATTATAAATCCACGAGCCATACTGTTACAGAGATATTTAACGAACGCAATTACTAAAACAATTTTGTTGTTCATCATACGTTATTTTTAACTATAATCAATCGAATATAATGATTTTAATGTTTCGGTGTTAGTCAAATATGAAATGAAATATTTCTGTATTCGACATATGTATTTAAATGACAAAATATACGTGAATAATTTAGTGGGCAAGTTTGAATTATTTCACTTCCATTATAACCAGGTTGATGGATACAAACATTTCGGTGCGTAATTATTCATAAATTATGCGATTTACATGTGGGCATAAAGGGCAACCGAAATTGAAGCGTGTTTCAACACAGTGCGTTAATTAAAATTTTATGAATTTTCAAACAACCATTGTACACACAAGCGTTCATACTACATGTTATGATTTTTTTTTTCTGAAATAGAACGGAACTAACAATTAACGAGTGGAAAAATTAACTAATGACTTTCAGAACTCTTAATTTAAAAATGTAAAAACCAAAACAGGAACTATTATTAATAATAAATGTAGCCACAAAGGATACCAAGTGCTTCACACTTCTTTCAATTTTTCCGGTGAATTTATCTTATCATGCCTTAAAACAAGCTTACCTACCTAAAAACGTATGAAACCAATGCAAGCAAATTATATCTAGGTATTTTCAAAAACAAAACGTAATGCTACGAAAGGTAAATCCCATTTGAAATTCATTTAATAATTCAGTGATGCTGTTTTCTTCTAAAAATTGAAAGAATTTTCACATACTTTGAGCAATTTTGCATACAAAAAAGACGAAATTATTTAGAAAAGGATTTAATAAAGCAAAACACAGAATGCTTGGCGAGATTAATAGTGAAATCTGTGAAACTGTATATTTTTTATTTGAAAATAGGGGTTGAAAAAATCCAGATTTTTTTTGATTTTTTAAATTTTGTTATAATGCTTGGCAGTCTTCGAAATAATAGTGTCATTTAATTTAATTTATCAAAATAATTTTTCATTGTTTCCCCAAAAAATAATCAAATTATATATGTATAAAGTGTTTCCGCGACCAATGAAAGTTAGAGTTTATAAAACAATAATACAATCTACGGTGCTCTATGATTGTGAAGTGAGGAGTTTCAGAAGATACGATCATTACGATCAACTTATTCTTAAAAGTATGGGAACGAAAAATGCTCCAAAAAATCTATGGGGGGAAATGTGTGGAGGGACAATGGGCAAGACGGACAAATCATAGTTGGTATAGTGAAAGCACACAGGCTCAGATGGCACGGCCATTTGATAAGAATGGACAACCAAAGAACTCCCAGTAAAATATGCAAGGCAGAATTTGGTGGTAAGAAACGAAGGGGCCCACCCAGAAGCCAGTGGAAGAAGGAATTACAGGAGGACTTAACTACGCTGTTTGAATATTAGAAGATGGGAAGATAGAGCCAGAAATAGGAAAGAATGGAAGAAAGTGATAAACCAAACCATGAGCCTTCTAGGCCTTTAGTATGTCCCAATATTGAATTTAAACCAGTTTATCTTCTGTAAATTTATTAAATTTATAATGCCTTCATCTATTTCTATGTTATTATTATCCTGGAATTCTTCTACATATATTAAGGAATAAAAGAACATTGTGTCTGTCCATTTATATATTTTCTAATTTTACTAAAACATTTAAAACTTTTTTTCGTGATTTAAGTCAACGATACATATAAAAACACGTTAATTTAAATTATGATTTTAATACTGATTTAAATCAGGCCAACGGTGTTATCACTTCAACAACAGAAAAAAAATACTCGAAAATCCATGCTATTACTCCAGGCTTCATATACTTACTCGAAGAGACATTTCTCCTTTGAAAATCGAAGTATACACTATTTTCGAAATTTATTTTTAAAGAGTTTGAATGAATTCTGGTAAAGCTCGTTTGCGTATATCCAAAAGTTGGTGGTTCATACCCCTGCAGGGGCAAGATTTTGTCATAAATTGTACAGATTTTCCAAAATTGATTCACAAAGATGGCTTTTTATCAGGATTCTTAATATATTTAAATTAAATTTGTTAAATAATGCCCCAAGCTTATGAAGAGAGTCATGTTTATGTCCACACGTGCCCCCAAATTTTTCTTACTGCTGTATATTGCAACACGTTTAATTAAACAAATTAAGTAACAAAATGTAGTAAATGTAAATGTAGTAGGAAAATGCTAAATTGAAAAAATAGATTTAAACTCGAACAAAACTAAAAGGATAGTCTAGGATGCTAATGAGAACTACGTAAATGTGAAATTACCGCACATGTTTATTGGTAATAAATAAGTTTATTTAAGTATGATTACTTTAGTTATGTACCCAAACAAATTGGTACAGTTACTTGTACGCTCAAAACTACTGAAAGCACTGAGGTCATTGTTTGCAGAACCCAAAATCTCCTTTTATTTATTCCATTTTCCAATCGTTTCAGGAATTCTAAAGTTTTGGCCATGTTTTTTGGAGTGAAAATTCAAAAAGGTGAAAGTTTACGCATTAAAAACACAGAATATCGAAAAGTAAAATAAATAAGCAGCAATTGAACCCTTCTTATGTAATCTCGTCTGATTTTCTATGTGGTATACAGTTGGCCCTTTCAATCAATTTTAGATTATGCAAGGCACACCATTTATATTAACATGGGCACTTTTTATAACTCATGAAAAATAACAAAAAAAAATCGGTGCACATATCTATATTGAAAAGAAAATTGGGCCTTTTAGCCCAAACAGTCCCGATTTTATATATGTATAAAGTGTTCTCTTCCATAGAATAAAAAATCGCAATCACAAATGAGTTTCTGATGGCCAAATATTTACTTTAAAACCAAAAGAATGTAGATCTGAATTCTAGTCATGAAGATGCTTAAATATGACTTCAATGCGTTTCGTATCAGATAAAATAAACCTTCTAAACAGTTAGGCCCTTAATTTTAATTTAAACTAGAATTCTCAAAGGGTACGATTACGACAACTTATTCCTTTTATCCTGAGATTTTGAAATTTAAGTAATTTACGTCGAGCTATTCGTTACAAGACTTCAATTTTTGAAGTCGAACATTTGAGAGACAATCCCAAGAAAAAAAGAACAAAAAATCTTGACCAACAAAAATAATCTTTATTCACTTTTCTCTGGAGTTTCAATAACAACCCGGGGTAAGCTTTTAAGAATGCCAACGATGCTCCTATATTCGTCCCCGAAAGTTCAGTTTTGTTGAACTAGTAAAAGGAAAATTGTCCCTTTGAAAGTAAGTATTCGTATCACGAGCGCGTGGGGGCTCCTCAGGTCAGCGATGGCGCTTGATATTATCATCGACCTCCAAAACACACATTTTTTATAGGGGACGCAACTGGCCGGGGGTTGGGGTTTTGGTCCTAATTGTTATGAAGCGTCAGCAGCTGCCACTAGCACGCGGTAGTTCAGCTGCCCCATAATAAATAGATTAACTTGGTGAGCATTCGGCGGGTTGACAGTCCATCGGGGTCTACGCTAGTAAAACAGCCCATATGGCTTATCGGCCTTAGGGATTTATAACACAATATCGGGGTGGTTCCCGATACCTATTAGTTATTATTTGTAGTTGTTCATTTCTTTCGCTACACGTCCCCCCACTTGATGTAGTTGTTTTAACCCGTCAAAACCCCGTGATGGATCACGACAGTAATATTGATGGAACGAGATGTCGGGAACAAAGATTGTAATTGCGAAAATGATGGATTTGGATTTAGTTACAAAGGTACTACGTGTAATTGCTTTATATTCAACCACAATGAACAATATTTCAAAAAAACTAATCTTATACACAGTTTTCCTGATGGAAATCTGTAAGCTCCAGGCAACAATCTCAATAACATAGCTATACTCCATTCAATTTTCTCAAAAATAAAATTGCAGTTTTAAAAAAGCTTGCAGATTAAGAAGAATTCGATTCCGGCAATCATTTTAGGAATACCAAGTTTCCCACGCACATTTTGTAAAACATTTGAACATAGGTTAGTTTTCAGGAATTTCCGGATATTGAAATTACTCAAGAAATCTCCGAAATATCCTAGACATATTTTCAAGCGAAGCAAAATCTTAACTGGTTTCTTTCACTGTAAATAATTTTAATGAACTAGAAATTACTGAAAATCTTTAGAAAAAAATACAAAAATGTTGAACCTAAAATAGCTATTTCCTTTCTTTCCAGATGTAAATTTCAAATATTTAATCGAAAACTTTCTGAAAAATTGGAAAATACTATAAAATTCTTTTTAATTCCCATGAGTTTCATACTAAAGAAATCAAAAAGCCATTGAAATCTAGAAATCAAATGTGAACAAATTCCTCCTTCACCGCTTGTTGAAAAATTACAAAAAACAAAAGTACTTTTGAGAATATTCTAAAAGATTATTTTAACGATTATTTTAGTGAAGAAGAACCTGAACACTAATCCAGAGAATTTATGAACATTTTACTTCAAAAGTAAGTTTAGATGACAGATCACGTCGTAACTAGTAGTATAAACTAAAAGTGATTGAAAATATTAAAAATAACGAAAATCCCAACAGAACCTACAAACAATAAACAAGCAAAGAAAAAAGATTTAAATTCCTTAACAGAAACTTTATTTGATTAATGTTTTAAAAAATTCAGATTTTATTACTATAGCCACTTCCAACTTTGTCAATGTTTTCGAAAGAATATCAAAAAATAACCATTTTGTAAACGTAAAACCTAAAAAATGTTGCTTTGCACTTTTTATTCAAGAACATTGAAGTAGTTGAAAACATACCTTTGCTCGAGATTTTTCTTCAAAATTTTCAAAATAATAGTATATTATTATATGAGCGATTATGACAGCCATTATTCACGAAGATGACGTTTGAGCCCACGAGCCGTCAGGCGAGTGGCACAAATCATCTGAGCGAGTAATGGCCATAATCGCGAATGTAATACGATACTTTTTCTACACCTATTAAACAAATATATTAGACTCAAATTAGTTAAATTTGATAACTTTGTAAGCAAGCAATATGACAACACACTTGGGCGTGTCACGCGAGTCGATTGTCAGCCGCAGAAGGAGTTGATCGCGGGCGATTTAAAATATGATTGGATTAGCGAAATATTGATTTTTGGATTTGTATTTGTGATTGGCCGAAATCATAATTCACTGCAGTGAATTATGAATCCATAATTCACTGCAGTGAATTATAGGTACTATTTTTCACAAAAAAAAAGCTAATAATTGCAATATAATTAAATAGTTGTAGAAAAAGTACATAATTTGGAAACTATTAATTCTCAGCAAATTCATATGTATCAAATCTAAAAGCTATTTATGAAGTTTGTAACATTTTTATTTTATGCAATACACGTACGGAAAGTGCTGCAGTTACGGAGGGAAAACTTCCTTGTAGAACTTAATACGCTGGATAGGGTGTTGCTACGTGACTTGCTGCTCCCTAGAAAAGCGGTTTCTATTACTTTAATAGTTTGTAATTAAAAGGATTTAATCGAAACTTGGAGCTTCCATAATTTTACATTTGATTTCGAGTACAGACATGGTAAAATTATTTTACTCTGTTGGTGTGCAGATCAATGCTTTAGAAGTCAACTAGATGTTTGAGTACAAGTACAGTATAAGAACTGCGAATTGCGAATATTTATAACTTCCCAAAAAAGGTTTTCGATATTTACGGGACTTTTAACATTTGAAATGATCATGTTGGAGCGAATTGCCCCAAAATCAATATTTATAATTTTGAAAATTGAGCTTCAACTTTCGGTTTTCAGAAATTTATGAAAAAAGTTGCAACTTTGACTGGACTGCCGGTTTATTAACCCAAAAACTGATTTTAAAATCGTAAGAAAATGTAGAAAACTAAAATAAGGTAGTGCAATTGTAAACAAATTAAAATTTTAAAACAGACGAACAGTAAGCCAGGGATGTTAAGTCTGGGAATAAACTATAAAAGAACAAACAAAGAAGGAATCGAAAAGAGATCCCTATGAAATTAACTAAAATAATAATTATAATAATAGCTACAATAGTACTAATTAAACTGCAAAGTACTCGTATGTAAAAAATTACAAGCAAATACCTAAAAATTAAAAAAGAGGGATTTTCAACCAGGAAATTTCAATTTTCGAAGATTTCAATTTACGACAAAAGTTGTAGTTTAGCGTAAAATTAAATTTTAATGAAAAATGCGATTTTTTTATTTTACAAGACTTTCCAAAAACTTTTCAAAATCAAAATCGCCAATTAAAAATTGGAAATTAACTGGCAAGGGTCAGTTAGCTGATATTACATATTACTGTTACAGTTTGCGGAAATACTTAAAAGTTAAAAATTTAAAAATTCATTTTTAAGATGAAAATTGGAAAAAAAGAGTTAATTAACCTTTAACAATGTTTAAAAGAAGTTGATAAATTGATAAAGAACGTCAAAAATTTCAAACTTACGACATCTCAAAATAGTAACTTTCAAACGATTGTTACAGAAAAATTGTACTTTAACTTGCAAATTCTCAAGCTTCAACAATAAAAAATTCAATTAATTATTATTTCTTGATAGTAAAAGGTCCGAATTTTTGGAAGTTTACTTGTAAATTTGGCGCAGTGGTAAGAGCGTTAGGCTGCTTAGCTAGGAGTCTTGGGTTCGAATCTCAAGCAGTGGTTTTACAAAGAATTGCACACAATTTGAAGTCGGTACTTGAGAGAGTGAAGCGATGTAATAGTTTGGTTACAATTAACGATTCTGTCTGAGGAGTGGTCGACTTTAGATAGTAACAAGGCACATACACTATGGCAGTGGTGCCCAACCTGTAGCTCGCGAGCCACGTGTGGCTCGCGCCACCTTTTTATGTGGCTCGTTTTATCAACTTGTATGTGCTAAATGCAGTATCAGGTTTCACATTAAAAATATGTTTGTCCTGTATTTAATTTTTATCTGAATTCTTAATAGGTAAATAACTTATAAGAGCACATAATTACAAATATTCTTTAACATATTACAAATTTTTATTGTTTCTGCATTATATACGTTTAAAATTGAAATATTGAAAGTGCAAAATATATTTGTGGCTCGCCTAAAATTTTTAAATTCTTAATTGGCTCGAGTCAAGTTAAAGGTTGGGCACCACTGCACTATGGACTATACATTGCAGAGAACACATTTCCCTAGTATAAGGGGGATATAACAAAGTTCTAGACGCCAAATCGTTTAAAAATATGGCTTTGACTTCACTCGCCAACGTCCTGAAAAGAATATGACACTAAGAGAGAGAGGGGGAGAGAGAGAGAGAGAAATCTCTAATGTTTATAGCCTGTGATTCTTCACATTTATTCTTCTTCAAGATTCTTCTCCTGATGTTGTGTCTTATTGTCTTATTTAATACAAAAATTCAAGGAACACATTATTATTATTTTTAAAGTATCTGAAAAAATCTTTTCAGCACTCTATACATATTTCTTTTCAGCCCTGTCTTCCCATTAAGGGTGGGTTTCAGTTTTTAAGTATTTTGGGTTGCCTGACTTAAAAACAGCCAAGAAAGGATTGGATCTTCTAGTATTGCTTCTACCTAACAAAATTTCAAAATTTAGTATAAGTATTTGCGAATGCCGATTTTTAATCTTTTAATCCGCCTTGTAAACATTGAAAGTGATGAACAGAGTCGGTGAATGTTGGGTTGCCTATCTTTAATCAATTTTTTCCAAAGTCAAATAAAGATTAGGCCAAAATTATACAAATTTGCAAAAGGGTCGATACATGCATAGGAAGATAATATTGAAACCAACTCCGCGACATGCAAAAATCAATCAATACATTGTTGATGGATGTCTTGTGTAAATCCTTTTTTGTGAGTTTTACATAATACGTCATAATTTAATTCCTAACTATATTAAAATTGGTCGTTCTGGCCTTGTTGCGTATGAAGGAAAGGTCTAACAATTTTAATTCATACCCATCCTTCTTTTCCACTGTCATTATTTAACCCTTAAATTAATTTTGCTTATTTAAATTATCACATTTCCATTGCCATATTTAACAGGCTTCTAAAGATATATGCTTTCAAAAAATAAAAACCCTGAGAATTTTCTATGAACACATAAAAGATGTCAGCCCATTGCTTACATACAAAAACATCAAAAAAGCAACAACCATTTGAACAAATTTTCAGCCGTTATGTTTCACATCTCTTAAATTTCATGCTATTTAGAGGTGATGATAACCTACCACATAATGCAACCTAAACGAATGCACGGGGAAATGTTTCAATAGAAATGGAAAAATTCTAATGAAATATCACGTTCTCCCCCTGACGTTCTAAATTATTCAGATTTAAATCAAACCGCTCTGATTATTTACAAACCCCGGGATTCCGAAGTCTTCTACAATTCATATTTTGCTGTGTAATTTACACACATTTATAATCAACAAATTCTACAGTTTTTGTGACGATTTTCGATTTTCTTTTGAGCTTAGGCATAACACAGAAGTTACCCCAAACGAAAAAACATTTAACAATGTTAATTGTTACCTGCTTGCAGAATCTGAGCAAATGTGATGTGATTCTTTTACAAAAATCTTAAAATCAATCAATTTTACTCCCAAAATAAAAAGTTGTAAGTCGCCCTTTCACTCGTATTAATGTTAATTATTATTAATTACTCCGACATCAAAGGTCATCAATTATTTTCGACGCTGTAATTTACAACGAAGTGAATTTTTTAAACCGCCCCCCTCAACAACACAAAACGGATTATAATAAGAACTTTTTATAGAGTAAATAGTGACAAGCAATTATTCATTCTAACTAAAGTGTGGGCATTATTACATTAACAATTCTTTAATTAGCAACTCTGCATTATTATTGTTATTACTAATAATATTCGTAGTATGGTGGGAGAACAAAACGGTTTTAGAATTTTACCATGCTCATTACGGTTGACCTCGTTAATTAATCACGGACGTTTTTGATAGCGATTCGGTGCCAATTAAAAATTACATCAAAATTTCAGAGCCTTGGGGTTAAATAAACCAAAAACAGTTTCCGCTTCATTTTTTATTTATTTAAAATTCCAGGTGATACTTCATCAATATCAGCTTAGGATTAATACGAAATGAATCAAAGATACTTTTGTTTCAAGATTTATGGGCAACGCATAACTAACTTATGCAAGCAATTTATCGCGAAGGTATTTTCCCAATTAACGTCAATTTTCCATCCCTGTTCTCACTCAGAAAACTGTACGATAAAAGATGGGTGCGTGTCGAAATTTTATTCGTATATGCCATTAACGTGAATGTAATGCCGGCGATTGACACGGGCGTCCATTATTCCCCAGCCTTTTGTTTATGTTTTTACAATTTATGTCGCATGCGGAATTGGTGTCGAATATGAGGGCGTACGTGTGTGTGGTTTTACATCCTCGGATTGCCATCTGGCCTAATGTTCCACCCAAAAAATGGATGAAAGAGCTTTAATGACTTTTTCAGACGCCTGAACGTGGGCTTTCGGGAATTTACGGGATTAAATTATATTTTCGACGTTTTTACTACTTATTCTGAAAAATTACATTTTTATAAATAAGCAGATAATATGATATTTTCCATACAAATCGATGTTATTGTGACTAAATATTCCAAAAGAATACAGTCTTTTATGGAAGCCATTTAAACAGACAATCCTTAAAAGTTTCAAGTTCCATTGACACCCAAAATTTCCTTGGTTACTAGGATGTTACTATACAATTTGGTGGTTTACACGATGAGTACAAATTTAGGTAAATTTAATGCATCTAGAAAATGTTACACACCAGCATTCAGAAAATTATTTCTGTACTTTGGGCAGTATATTTTAGAGATTTTAACCAAATCTTACCATGAAATTTTCCTAATTGATAAATACAACTTTCAATATTTAATGAATTACAGAATTTCTTAAACAATATAATTCAATAAGTTTTTAGTATTTACCAAAGGTTTGTTGTTATTAAACTTCCGTTCCAATTCATTTTTCTGTTTGCTCTTGCCGTTTTTATAATTCTAATTTACAGGAAAATAATGAAATATGTATCTGTATAGCGCATTAAGTAAATTTTTGAAATATGCACAAAACTTACAGAGATTTTTAAGAAGAAATTGTTTTTAATCTGTATTTGTAAAATAATTTGCTACTCCTACACCGTCACTTTCAGAATAATCAAAGGAGAAAATGTTTTAAAGAACATACAAATAATTTTTATAACAATCCTGAAAATTATTCAGTTTCCGGAAAAAGAAGGAAAATTTGGTTTTAAAAATTAATTACATCGAATTTATTTACTTTTTAACATTTTTACTTGTTTTACATCAGAATTATTCCGTTTGCAGTATCACAAAATTTGTTACAATAAAAAAAATATTTAGAGAAAAGCTAAGTATATAAATGTACTCAAAAATAACTAACAGATTACTGTATACAGAAAAAATTAACACTTCACAAAAGAATTTCCTTGCTTGCAGTTGTTTCACTGATATTTAAAAACTTCAAGTAACAATTGTGGCCAAAACTACGTTAATTTAAAAAGAAAATACCATTTCTATATTTTTTTTTTTTTTTTTTTAATTTTTTTTTTAACCCAAAAAAACATACTATGTTTATAACAGGCTTAAAGTACATTCATTATTGCTTAATATTAATATTAATTGTATAATACAATATAATAAATAATGTAATAATAGTTGAAACATTTTTACTCATAATAATAAATTAATAAATTATTATTGATTGCCCCTATTTAATAAGTAATTTCTTACAGCCTTATTGAAATTTGCAAGATTTAAACATTTAAACGAATTCGGAAGTTCATTGTACCATTGCACAGCCGTTGACGTAATTTTTTTTCTTCCGATATTTTTGGCACTTGGTAAAATATAAAAGTTTTGGTTTGATCGGGTGTTATAATAATGAATATCGCAGCTTTGTATCAGTACATAAAGTAACATTGGTATTTTAAGCAATCCTGACGTTTTCCTAATGAAAAATCCTTGTCTTGAAAATCGTAAATTTTATTAATTTGTAGATTTGTAATTTTACTAACATTAATATTTAGAAATAATCGTATACAAGCTTTAAAAAAGTCTTTGAAGATTTAAAAGGATAGCACCTACGAGAGTACAAACCTGTTTGAGAAATTCAGAAAGCCCCTTAAAATGTAAGACTCTAATAATGCTAGAAATTTATATTAATTAATTTACTTGAATTTAAAAACTGTTCGATTTGAGAAACTTTTTGCAGATTTATTTAATATTTATCAGTAACAATATGAAAAGAAAATGTTTTAAACATTTAAAAGTCCTTGAAACTTCGAACCAGGAATATGATTCGAAAAGAAAATGTGATATGTGTATAAAGCAAAAAAAAACATTATTTGCACAAAAAAGGGAAACAAGTAAACTACATATTAGTTAGGCTTAAATAAATCATGTACTACACCATCTTTAAAAAAATACTATTAACAAAAAAAAATGCCAATTCCACAAACGCTGGATTAAATTCGAAAATTTATTTATTATATTCACATGTTTATATTCATTTTAGCTCATTTCTTTCAACACTTAGTAAGTTTTCTATACTTAATCATCATAGAAAATATCCATATATTGAATGATGTGAATCAACAGTTATATTATTTCAAACATTTATAAATAGGTACAGTGGAAAAATCTTCTATTTATAATTTTAAAAATGTCAAACATTTAACTGGTAGCTCCAAATATTATAATTTCTATTAAACACTTGACAAGAAGCAAACCGTTAAGTATTCAAATATTATAACAATTGCGCACCTGAGTGAAAATCAGTTTACTCCTGAATACTAAAAAAAAGAAAAGTTGAAAATTCCGCTGGATTTTACATTTAAAAATTACTTTTATGTCAGTGTCGTGGAAAAGAAAATTGATTTCCCTGCTTATATTTTCAATGACGTTAGAAAGATACAGATTTTATAACAGTTGCACTTCGGCACAATCAAAATTCCACTTTAGTTTTGAAGAATTGGATTATCATGATTAAGAAAAACGAAACAAAAAATGGCAATGTAACGAAAAACATGAAGTTGATGGAAGAAATCTGTTGGTTCCTTCCTTTACAATTTATATTATTATAATGAAATTCTAAATACCTAAATCGTCACCCCGGAAAAGCCTGGAATAAAACTGAAATCTGGGAAAAACTGAAAATTTTATTCTGAAATTTGGTTGCCTTTTTAGGTTTCAAGAAAATCAGAAAGATGTTGTGAAGCAGTTTTTCAGTTCCAATTAAATACTTTAAAAACTCAAATTTTTCATAAAAAAAATTAAAAATTAAACCTTAAAAGGTAATGGCAAGTCACAATCGTTGGCCTTCTTTCCAAATTAATTTTTGGCGAGTAGCTTTAACCAGAATTAGTTAGCCTGTATAAAAAATTGGATTAGTTGGTGCTAAAAATAGACTAAAACAGCAGCTGCTAATTTTAGAACTAAACGTAAACAAATTACGAGTAATTTATTATCATTATTTACAATTAGTAACTTGGGCTACTGATATAAATACAACAATTATGCCCAGCTTCTAATTACGTTCAATATTCATCGTTAAGTCGCAGTTCCTCATTTTGAAAACTTCATTAAAATACTTATGCTTATATGCTTTTAAACTAAATCGAGCCAAACTTCTGTTTAGATTAACAAATATCTTAAGACTACAAAAATTAACATTTATGCCAAAGCATCGTGATAATAACCAAGAAAATTTCTGGTCTAAACCAAGCCTAAACTTTTAAGGATGGGCCATGTAAATGGCCCTAAATAACTTATTCAAAATTAAGGACAGATGTAAGGATGTTTAGAAGCCCTCCAAAATAATTTCCTTTCCACCTGGTACGCGCCCTTGCTATTCCAACAACTTGTCGACCCAAAAACCGAAAACCTAAAGTTAAATTTCCATACTTCCATACATCTTCTATTATTACAGCTGCACAAAAGCCGGTTTTCACATATCTAGATTTCTGGCGATATATTTTCGGTTCCTTCCCAAAAAGACCCGGAATTCTCATGACAAGTGGGATATTAGACTCCATGTCTACGTACGTAAGTAAACAAAAACACGCACATGCTTAACACGTTTTACCATCCGTGGCCTGTGTGAGACGTTTGTTGTAGGATGATATATGAAAAGTGTGAAACTTTAACGTGGTGGCTACGGAACCGGAAACGGGTTTATGGTTTCTTTAAAGACAACACGAATATACGACTGCATACTACCAAATGCCGGCTTAAGACGTATACGGAATAAACACTAGGGGAATTTCAACGAACATAAAGACTCTGCGTGACATCTCCATGCTTCTTCCCATTGTCTCTATTTGTCGATGTAGACGCACGTAGATTGTAAATTGAACAGTAAAGACGCTTTTATTGGATAGTTATCATACATTTTGAGCCCTTCTACGATGGACGAACCGGACGAATAACAAAACAAACAATAAACTCGCCTTTATAACACAAAATTTAAAGAAAACTACAGTTTGTTTTATTCCAAGAAATTAACATAACAATTTGTCTAGCTCTCAAAAGTGTTTATGTCTCGAGATATAATTACCACTTACGACAGGCCGTGCAAATAACAACTTTACGGAAACATACAATTTCTGACACACACAAGAGCTGCATCCATTAATTTTATGCCGCGAGCCGCCTTTAATATCAGTTTATAGCACAATAAAATACTTAAAAACTTATTCTTTAATTCTCAAACATCATAACCCTTTTGTAAATTGAGTTACAAAGAGTTTTAATTATCCCATTTTCTGATTAATTCCCAGAATTCCATAGAATGCTTAATAACCCTCGAGAGAAGCAATAAAATGCAAGTCTCTTTGTTTCATAAAACAAAAAGTAATCAAGGAAAATCGATACAAAAGATTTTAAAAGATTTATCGAAGAATAAAAAAATACTGAGCAAAAAGCGTTTATCGTTTGGCTTCGATTCTAATCCTGTTTTATTTTATTGCTTAATAAAATTCTACTTCACGAATTTATTACTTTACACTTTATAATCCTAAATAAGGTTGATTATCGATTCGTAATAAAATTACAAACAACTTGTATTCTAACCTAGATCTTTACGGCTTTGCATTTGTTGAAAAACGCTGTTGGAAAATTACAAGAACTAAGAAATCTAAGCATGTAAATTGCAAAAAAGACTTGAAACCTAGTGAAGGTCTACAAAAGTTAAATATAAACGATGACGCGACCTTTTTATTGCAATTTAACTTTTATCGCAAAAATAAACTTTCCTAAAGTTACATTCTGGTTTTTTACCGGCGGCAACCAATTTTAAAAACATATAGCGCCATACCTACTTTAGTTTGTTGCTTAATCGGGCGTTGAAATCTCCAAAAATAAGTTTTTAATACATATTTAATTTTAAAATAAAATTTCGCAATGAATATTCACAAATTAAAAACTTAGGCTAAAGATATAAACTTGTGACTTAATTAAAACGGAACTAATTGGACAAACGTCGATATTGGATGAAGCAACCAGCGCCTTTTTTAGACGCATTCCGCATTGCCAATCTTAGAGATCGACATTTTGGTAATCACAACATGTAACAGGATGATCGAAGTTACATAACCGACCGTTTTAAATTATTCATTACCATACGGTCTAAGTGCAAAATTTTGCAAACTGTTTTTACGAATATGGTCATCATTTTTATTACTACATGATGTTATTTATTATCTATGCTTGTACAAACATAAGAAGACAACGCTAAGTTTCAAAGGTTTAAATGTGAAAAAGCAAGAAAAATAACTGAATTTTGATTGTGATTAGAAATACGCTTTAACGTTTTTCTGCTTTAACAACAATAGGAAAAAATTCTACATTCTTTATTCTGTGGAAATATACAATTTCACTTCGGAAATAAAAATAGCACTTCCTGAAATTATACTCCAAGTACTGAATCGTAACAGATTTAATACACGCAACTGGAAAATTGACAATTTGTGCCAACAACCGGAGAAAGTCGAGGAACAAACAATACGCCAAAATTACTTAGAAAGTATAAATAACGGATATCAAATTTTTGTTGTTTTTGTAATACCGTAATTACGTAGTTCTCACGACAGTTCTAAACGTACCATGTTAAAACACACAATGCGATAAAAATTACTGCTAAGTACAATGGATATTTAACAAAATTTATATGGCATAATATATTCCTAAATTGCAGGTCTGCGTGTTTTGAACGGTATCAACAAATCATTTTTAATAATTTTACCAACGAACACTAGGATTCCCAGAAACCTAACTTTTCTGAAAATTTTCAATTACGTATTCAAGGCGGGTTTCTCATTTTCAGTTTATAAATTTTCTGTTATATGAATGAATATAAAACAGGTATCAATTTCATTCAAAATAAAAAAAGGCAATGAATATTCATGTTATGTAGCTTTGATTATAATTTTCAACTTGAATCATCATCCTAAAAGACGGGCGGGTTCGAAGAATAACACTTTACAGTTGCGCCAAATTAATGAAAATAAAAAACAAATACTAATTATGAAGAATTAAAGAATTTGATTAAACCAAGAATAGCACTAATTATGATTAATGAAATTCGCTTCGTATAAAACAAAACGAAAAATTTGTGAATAAACGAAGACCGATTCGAATCTCTCCGACGAAGAACTGGACCGGCATTAAAAATCTAATTAATAGCCGTATAAATTTTAAGCAAAAAAATATTATTGCCGTAGTTTCGTTCTTTGAATTGCCAATTTTGACAGTGCATCTGATTAAGAAGATTTGCTCATTCCAATTTTATAGGATTAATTTTATGTTAGCAAAAATTGCCTACGTATTTTGAGTGTTTCTTGATTTTTATTTTATAGCGTTGTTTAAATTGGCAGAAATTGAAAATGAAATACTTAAACGTTTTTTATATAACCCAAATGACAGTCGTTCTGATTTCCAACTGATGAGTTTTAAACAAAAACTGATCGTAAACAAGTTTTTTTGAAGTAAAATTACAGAAAATTAGAGCTTTTACAAGAGCTTTTATAATAAATATCAAAGAACTTTAATAAATGTTTATTAAAAAGACATTTGTGTGACGGTGATTGAATTCTACTATTTTTCATTACAGCAAATTTTTGGTTCCTTAATTATTATTTATGTCTACACAATATTACTCGTTAGTTTTCCTAGAAACATCTTTTAAACTTCCCCAAACATCCGAAACTTAAAACAAAATCTTTGGTACCAACTTTTGGGGCGTTTTAAACCACTTTCACCGTACGACCTTCCAAAGTTAATAAATAAGATAATTCTACTAATTACCTTATTTAGAAACTTGACAATAATTAAAAAAAGTTACGTAAATATTCACTTAGCTGTGAGATATTACTCGGAGCCTTTTTCTTGTTTTAAGGCAATAAAAATAATAAAAATAGCTGAGAACAGTAGACCCATTAAGACTCTTGTTCATTTTTTACGTAGGCACAGATGGCCCACAGAATTAAGAAGTTACATAAGTAATGACAATAATTAATTATTTTCGAAAGGAGGCCTAACTTTTTACACTTGAAATTTCTGTTAAAGGTCTGATTAGTAATTTTTTGCTTCATATTTTTTTAATTTCTTAAGTTGATAAATTAGAAAATTAATTATAAAATATCTGAAATCTATCAAATTATGAAATATTATAAACTTTGAATTTAGCATTACTGGAACTAGTTTTTATTTTCCCAGTAAAGAATTTTGAAGCGTTCATTTGTTACAGAAATCCAAGATCTCAGATTACCGAACTTCCACTTGCAATTAATAAATTTTAAAAACGGGCCACTCGCTGCTATTAATTAAAACTAGAACGATGAAGTTTTAACAAATTGACATAAATCAAACTCACCAAACTCGTTTTTCAGTACACCAGAAGTAATCAACAGGACTTACCTGAAACAAACAAATAAACACATTAAAGAAAATTCGCAATAAAAATCCAAATAAAATTATAACAATTTTCTTACAGCAATCAAAATCGATTCGTCGAACTCAAAATGGAAAGCCCAAGGTGAGAGAAAACCAGAAACAGTAAACCTGAACAGTTTTATTATCTTGTACTATTATTCAAAAAGTGGATTTCATTATGTTTTAAGTATATGAATGTTCACACACACTCCTGGTATTCAAACACATATAAAACTACCGACTGACTATTAAACTAAATTAAATTTCAGTAAAATAAAACAACACACGTGAACTCGTTCCCTACTTTGGTAGGTAATTAATTAATATATAGAAAACGCCGTTTAATATTAAATAAAATTATGACTCATAAACTACAGGAAATTGTGTGCCAAATTTACACAATATAAACACGAAAATTAAATTAAACTATTATAATCTCACAGAAAAATTAAGAGTATTAGCACAGTTAAGTACGAAGGTTTCAGATAGAAGTCTTAATAAAATATTGCCAAAGGCAACCCACGCTTAAAAAGAGCTTTACTACCGATACAAAATCGCCATTTTAAAACTTAATGGACGATCTTTTCCAATATTAATCCGGACGTTTTTCCGTTTTTTAACGTGACAAGGGTTGACCCTGATTGAACCTAAGCCGGACATTATTTTTTCAAATCCACTCGAAACGGTTATTTCCAGCTGACACTTGTACATTTGTTTTAAAGAGAATTCCGAGAATTCGCTGGAATTTCTACGTATTCAACGGTCGGTAAACTTGATAAACGTAAGAAAAGAAATCAGGTACCCTTTATATGGGAATAAGATAACTTTAAATCATCAGATGTCACTATTACCAGTCAGTGTATACAGTATGCAGCAGCACGGTGCACCAACCCAAAGAGAGTGGGACTGCTCGGTATTTGTAAACCAGCACACTTTACCACTAAGGAAAAGAGAGTGCAACGGACCTCCAGGTGTAGGCTGACAAGGAGCCGACGTCCTTCTCAAAAAGGTTACCGTATCCTTTTTTTAATGAAAATTAAGTGGTACTATTTTGAAAGACAATTGATCATCCGGACAGCTGGGGAAAGAGTAACAGTAAAAAAAAATGGAAAAAGGAAAATTACGGTTCTAACAGGATCCAAGTTGAAATTCGAGACTAAATGAGTGCCCAACCCACAAAGGAGCACGTGTAGCTTCTCAAAGATGCAGTTACATCATTATTCGGCCATTGTAGTCCACGACCAGTTTTTATCTCAGGAATTATAAGAACCCCGAGTTGTTTTCATCGGCATCTCGTGCAAACAACTCGAATAACTTATTGGCACTTTAGTTTCTAATAATAACATACGATCAACAAAACTTCATCTTCATCTATATAGTAAGCCTGTCATAGAATGCTTATGATAAAGTCCTCCACTTCGTTAAATATGACAAATATAATGAAATTTTGAAGCACTGTTGTCGAGTGTGAAGGTTTTTCTTTAAAACTCGTCGTAACTTTATAAAAGCTGAACAAATTTTTTTATTACTATTTTATTATTCTAGACTGAATCCCAAACTAAATAAATATCGCTATGAAATTAGTTTTAGAAAATGTATTGACTGTAGCAGAATACATAGTTATACATATATCACTATCATAAAAAAAAATCAGGGCAACTTCTAAATCCACTAAACATGGATTTTTATTATTTTGTTACATAAATCGTATTGTTGATGTATCATTAGCCATTTTAATATAATTTGCTGGTAAACAATACTAACATAGAGCAAAAAGGAAATTCACCATGACCTTCGAAAACTCCTAGCCTAAGGTTTTCCTCTGTATTTGATCTTTCTAATGATGTAAACTAAAACAATTAAGCCTAGCAACTAGCAACTAGTTTAAAATCCATCATTTCATCATCCCGTAAGAAAGTAAAGAAAAACGATTTGCTATTCTGGGGAATCCTTGACCTTTCAAAGCATTATAAGCAGACATTTTTAATAATTACAATTACTGCTACCAATGTACTGCAGTCAGTTTCCAAATTTTAAATAAACTGCTTGTAATTTGTATGTTATATCATTAATCCGTTGTACAACGAAAAATAAAAAATAAAACTATTAAAGCTTATTGCTTTTATAAATTATCTAATTCCCATCGAAAAGAAACAAAATTGTCTTAGAGTGCAATCAACTTTAAAAAAAGCTTCATTTACGACTCCTTGCATAAGCACTGTTATCCATTTGTATTACATAATGAAATTCATTACCAAACTCATGTTATTTACACAAATAGTATTGAACAAATCGAATCCATCTTTGTGCCATTCACTGATTTTAAATGTAAAATATTTTGTGGCTTGATATTTGCAAACCGAAATAATGCGAAATCTCAAATGCCATTTATGCACAAAATTCAATTTTTAACATATGTTAAGCAATTGTAGATAAAATTTTGTGTCACAAATATAAAGGTATTATGGTACCATGAGATTACACGATTCGATTTTCGATCACGTGGTGCAATTTTCATACTCGTATTATAAATTATAATACTCTAACGATAATAACCTTTATCCCACTGATAACACAAATATAACCATTAACAGAGTGGATCTGGCAGAATACAATTTTCCGTGGTGATTTTAGACGCAGTCTGATGATTTGGTGAAAACTTTTTGGGATCAAAATTATAGATTTAGTATTTTTCACACTGTTTTAGGAAACATTAAAAAACAAATAATATTTAATAAAATAATACGAATTTTTGCTATAGGTACTCAAAATGCATGATGTGCTTGTAATTTTTGGAGTGTTTTACGATATAGTGTCTAGTATGACGTTTTTACCCAGAAAGTCGGATCTTCACATGATTTCAGATAGTAAATACCTAAATGACACGTAACTACCATGTTTTTCGGAGTATTTTTAAAACTTCTTTTTCTCTCTTATAATTTTTCCTCGGGACTGTGGGTGACTTCAACAACATCGAAGTTAAATGGATGTTCAGCAAAATGTTATTAATAGAAATTTTAGAGAATATGGTTCTCTACAAAAAAGCTTTACACAAACTTTTTGTAGAACTCACGACTACAGAGATATAGCCTAAAAGCTAATTAATCCTACTTTTCAAGATGGCGGCCGAATAAGGGGGTGGGGTCATATTAATAAAAGTTGTAGATAATGCGATTCTCTACATCTACAAAAAAGTCATGTACAAACTTGTAAGACTCACGGCTGCAGAGCTATAGCCGAAAAATTAATTAACACTTCTTTTCAAGATGGCGGCCGAATGGAGGGGGTTACCACCCCGAAAATCAGGATTTAGACTTACCTCTGACCCTCCATATACATTGCAAAAAGAAAATCGCTGCCTACCCATAATGCAAATTAAATTACTTTGACTGGACGAGTCCAATCAAATGGTTGAAATAAAAAGGCAAACTTTGCATTTTGGGTATGCAGCGATTTTTTCACGATGTGTAGGGGGGTCAGTGGTAAGTCTAAATCAGGATTTTCGGGGTGGTACACCCCTCTCCATTTGATCGCCATCTTGAAAAAAGGGTTAATTAGTTTTTCAACTATATCTCCGTATCTGCGAGTCTTACAAAAATCTTGTTAAAAACGTTTTTGTAGAAAATAGCATACTTTATAACTTTTATCAATAACTTTTTTAGGTAGCGTTAATAATAAAAAAGTTGTAAGCCCTTAATTTTTTGTCTTTTCCGGCTTATAACTTTTTTATTATTAATCTTATGTAAAAAAGTTATTTCTAATAGATAATAGATAATAAATACAATTCTCTACAAAAAAGCTTTATACAAACTTTTTGTAAGATTCACGACTACAGAGATATAGCCGAAAAACAAATTAACCCTCTTTTTCGGGATGGCGGCCGAATGGAGGGGGTTGCCACCCCGAAACCCCTGATTTAGATTCACCACTGACTCCCCTACACACCGATAAAAAAAATCGCTGCCTACCCAAAATGCAAAGTAGAATTACCATTTGACTGGACTATATCGCTTTGGTGTGGTTTCTGCCTAAAATTGTGGCTGTAGGTATAGCAAATTTAATTTTTTTGCATGAAAACTGTTCAGTTTTTTATTTGATTTTGATGATTGTACTGTAAAGATTAGATGTTAAAACAAACGTTGTATACTTTTTGTAATGTTTCCCATTGCTTCATCATACAGGGCGGCAAAAAGCAGCATTTTATACAGCAAAAAAATAATACAAACATTAAAGAAGTGAAAATAAATTTGTGAAAAAATGGAAACTTTTTAAGTTCCTGCCTGGTGATTTAATATTTTGTATATGACAAGACTGACCAGTACAGTTATTATGTTGTCAGATACTTTCAGGAACTTCACAGTTATTTCACAGAGTACCTACATCTAATCCTTCAACCCTATTTCACACCCTTGATATAAGTACTACACAACACCATGTAGGTAGGTACCTACCTCTCAAAATAAAAATTAAAAAAAAAACTAAATATTCCCACTCTAAACCGTTTTGTTTTAATTAAATGGTGTACCACTGATTGCCGAAAATAGAAAAAGGTAACAACCAGGGCCAGATTATCCCGTAGGTAACATAGGTTAAGAAAATGAAACTTCATTGAATTTGATATCCTTTTTACGGAAACAAGGTTCAAAATGTTGGGTTTTAAAAAAATTTCTTTTAATATTAATTTGAGAAAATAAATTTGTTGCATATAAGTTTAATTCCGAAATAACTATAATTAGTTTAGAGCCCACTTTAGCAGTAATCCGCCGTTGGGTACCGCTGACTATGACGAAACATTTGGAATGGAAAAAACTTTTTAAGTGCATTTACGTTACTAACCCAGCTAGAATCAAAATATACCAAATGTAGAACAGAATTTGAAATGTTGATAAGTAATTCGAAATTGTTTTTCCTCCAGTGCAACGGGTGAATAGAAATAAGTTCTAAAAAATCTGTTGATTGAATTTATCAAAACAGAAATCAAAAGGGTCATTGCGAAATATCGTATCCGAAGTTACGAAGGTTTATCGAAGAAAACCCTTACTAGTAACATAAAAAATTCTCAGATCTTAAGTGCTACGTTTCAAAAAGCACCTAAATACATCTATCTGTCTTAAATTCAAATGTACGTCTACATTTACCAGTTAAAACAAGATGGGACAGCATTTTTTCAATGCTTTGAAAGTTTTCCTAAACTCAAAGATAATCTGCAGGTTTTGGCAGTGAACCAAAATGTTTCTAATATTCCTTCAAATGAGACGGAATTTAAAAGATTATACATTTTCAGTTCGTATTACAAAGCTAAAATAAAACCAACTGTTTTATCAATATTAGATTTGGAATTGGCCGGTTTTTTGTTAAATTTTCGCAAATTGTAGATTTATATAAAACGCTAGCAGAAGCGCTCATAACAGCAATGATAGAAAAGCTTTTCGGTTTAGAAAAATGAATTAAAACATCATACACTGATCATCTGGCTAAATTCTTCCAGCCGAGGATGTGACTGAACTAACGATCAACTGGTTGATATATGTGAATTTACAGACAAAGTAATTAATTCAGCATTAATCAATGATTTATTTTGATTACTATTTTTGCTATATTTTTAAGTAACAATAAGAAATTCTTTCTTAATGATTGCCGCCTAACTGAAATAAATCATCAAAATTTTGGCAAAATTTAAACAAGAAAATTTTTAAAAACCGAAGAAAAAATTTAAAAATGAGGCAATAAACTGGAAACCGAGGCAAACTTTTGCAATTTCGGACATTCAGAGGCAGCTGTAACAATCTTCCATTTTTCTTTTTAATTCAGATATAAGGACAGTTCTTAGAACTTAAGGATCAATCATCAACGGCATCAACTGATGGTTGCATGCGAATTTATAGACAAAATTGCAACATGAAGAACGGATGTTGATACGTAAAACAGTTAGGGAAATTTCGCTTATTATTATTGGGCACGAGAAAACCTTTAGTTTATTTGGGAAGCTGCACAAAGAGTTAAAGCAGTAAAATGGTGAAAAGATACTGATAAAGAATTGGCAAACGTTTGGGCCAGCATACATAAATACTACTACTTCTGCAGCTACAAAGAGATCGTTTAGTTCATTTGCTAATATTCACACAAAAGAAAAGAACCGTCTTATAAACAGGCAGAGCCGTAAAGATAAGGTTTGGTTCGCGGTTTGATTCTCCGATGATAACTGAAACGTAACACTTAAATTCTTCATCAATATCTCAAACAATCAGTAATTCGAAATTGTTTTTCCTCCAGTTGAACAGACCTTAAAAACAACCTTAAAAAATATATATATTGATTGAATTCATACAAAAAATTAATCTTAAATGATTTCAAAAATGTGACGAATACAAAATTCAAAACCTAAAAATGTAAGCTTAAGGCAAAAATTAAGTTTCCTGTCTTTATTTAACTTTTGTAATAATCGCCGAGTTACAGGAAAATAATCTGCAGAGATGCGCAATTCCTTCAAATTACGCTTAAATATTACGTATATAAAGTGTAATAAAATTGGGGATCTTGGAAGTCAAGCTTAAGCCAGTAATTGGTAGCATTTAAACGCTTAAAATGGGTAATTGCTGAATTACAGGAAAATAATCTGCAAGAATGAGCACGCACTTTGTTCAAATTAAGCTTCGATATTTTCAAAACTGAGATATTCTATGAAACTTAAAAATATGAAAACTTAAGTATAAGGCGGAAATTCAGCATCTTAATTAACTTAAAAATAAAATTTACAAGGCAAATGCCAACACTATAGCAGAGATTAATGCCTTAACTGAGGGATCGAAGAGCAAAAAATGACACTAAAATTGATTATTTTTTCAGCAAATGGTGATGTCTCTCTTAGTCAGATTATGTAGATTGGACGTACGAAGGTCTTCTTTCTAGACACATATTTCTTCTACATTATATTTCAATAAATATGTCTTAGGTTTTGTTTCCTCTATTTAATGTATGTAGGTATTATCTGTAACCTCTTATACCTTTCAACCTTTCGGTGTCGAGGATGGTGCGTTAACCTTAAATACATATATATTAAAAAGTTTTATTACTCCATCAGCCCTCATATTTTCGGGATTGTTCCTGGGAAGATTCCAAGAACCCCCCCACCCCATTACGCTTTTTCGGATCTATACAGGCAGATTTACATAACTAAAAAATCTTGTTCTAGTTTTTATGGTATTGATACTACAATTGTAACATTACTCAGCATGAGTATCGATATTTTATACTGATATCTATAGCCAGTTATATGCTTCCAAAATTCAATATAAAATCATTATTAAAGTTTCATGAAAACTTTCGAGTTCTGAAAACCTGAAGAAAAATTTAGATAATGCTACTGCGTAATTTTCACGACAGCATAATGGCAACATTGTTTTGGCGTTACATTATCGACTTTTCGAGGATGCTGGTTTACTATACGTTTCTCATCAAACTTTAGTGATTAAAACAGTTATTTATTAACTGTCCACTTTTAACTATACTAATCACTAAACTTCCATGTGAAACTCAGAAAAATTCAACTGAAACCTATATAACATTTATTATTTAAGTATGTAAAGATTAACACACGTTTGCAAAAGGAGGCAAAATTTATTGATCGCGTGGTAGCACACATTAATAATTTAATGTTAAGATAAATTTGAAGTTTCACAATCGGTAAATCACAATGACAACCGAACGGAATAGCCGAAGGGCAAATAACAGGCGATAATAGCCACTAATGGCTAAAAAATGTAGTTGCATCGATAAAACCGGGCCTTGACTCGCATTCCAAAGCTATATCAACAACAGACACCTTTTATAAACAAGAGTAATGCTCTGCATGCGGGCATAATAGGCGTTTAAAATTTCCGAATGAGTTTGTGACACCCAAGGGCGATTCATTAGTAAAATTCTGCAACTTCTTCCTTTTCCGGGCGTTTCCAGAGCGGCAAACTCTCAAGAAGTCATTTAGAACTCGGGTAATCAAGTTCAATCTCGTCCGAATGACTGGAAAAACGTGGAACTGAGGTTTTTACTGCTAAACACGAGACTGTTAGCTCTGTCCGAGGATCTGGCGGATAATAGAATCCTAATGACGGTGGGTAAGCAGCAAGGACTGTCGGCAGCCTGGATCAGACTACAGATAGGACCCTGTTATCTCCACTGAGATAGAAAGGGAGATAGAAAAAAAAAACTCATGAAGACTAATGGAAGTTCTCATGCAAAGATGATGCACCTATTATCGTCGCTGAAACATTCATCAATAAGCTGAGATTTATCGATTCCTTTGTTTTTCATTACGATCCGAGATAAAATGATTGATCAACAACGCATTGAAATGTGTAACAACGAGAATCACATGATTGATAACGTTTAATGGGCCGAAGAGAAACAATGAGAGAATTCCCAATATGACTGTTATTTCAATTTTAGGATACTCAAAAAGACAGTCGGAGCAATAAAATTCATATTTGATGTAAAATCAAACGTTTTGGATGAAAACACGAGTGTGATAAAAAAAAATGCCACCCGGAAAAAGGCGCGGATCTAAAGAGGCGGGTGGCGGCGGCGGCGATGAGGGCAATCACCCCTCGTGCTATTTCAGTTCACAATCTTAATGCCGATATTAAATATATTTTCGATACGTATATTTACTACATCACCGATGCATTTCAATCTAAATCCCTGAAATTCAGAACTGAATTTTCTCGTATGAAATATAATTTTCTCGCCCTTAAGGAAGGACGCGAAGGGTCACTATCCTTCATCCCTTAAGGGTATTTTTAGGATCACACCTGTCAGTGTAAACATGCAACCGGATACATTTATGTATTTTCAGGGAGGATTTCCTAAGCGTATTTTGATCGCTTTAATCTTTCATGTTCTATTAATAGGAAAAATCAGATATAACATAAAAACTTTCGTGTTTTTTCTTTGACGACGGATTTTCTTCTTCATTCTGTAATGGAATTATACTGTTAGTCGTTTAGAACATCTGCTAACATAAATTCAGAAGTTCCAAATTTGAACTTAAAAACAACTCTCGTCTAAATCCAGCTTTAACATACGTTAATTACCTTCCAATTTAATAAAATACACAAATTCAATTAAATTAAACCGGTTTACAGCGGCTTAAGTCAGCTCTTAATATAAACAGCAAATTAGGTTATTTTTAGCTTCCTTTTTTTATGTTGCATTTATTAAATTATAAGGATTAGATCATTATTTTGCCGTTTTTAAAATGACCTTTTCCCGAAGCGCCTGCTTATTACATTAAAATGTTAAAACTGCACCGACATTCAATTAACTAATCATATAAAATTACTATATCAACTTTTGCACAAAATAAAACGAGGTTAATTGCGAACCTTAAATTTAAAACATTTTTATTTAAATTTATTTCATTTTAAAATGTTGTAAGCCACAATAACTCAGCGAATTTTTATAAAATAAATATCAGGCTCATTAGTCCTTTTTAGGAGACGCGAAAATAGAAACTCCGCTGTATTTCTAAAATTTATAAAGGAAATTTGCATTTCAGGTTACTTAACATTCTGTTTATCTTGCGACAATTTTTATTAAGCCGAGTTACCCCTTTTTGAACCATGTAACTAACCTAAAATCAAATTTCGTTTTACAAAGAAACCTACTTAGTATGATTGATCGATTCTCTAAGTTACTCTCGTCTTCTAAATTTCCTATAAAGGTCCTTTTAATAGAATAAATTGTACCCTGTAAAGGAGAAGGTCGTCCTGTGGCTTTGAGTACGTTGAACTTACATCCTATCTCTAAGGACAAATACGTTATTAAACACGATTTTATACTTTCGGTATCTATTATTTAAAACAATTTAGTTCTTATTCTGGTTAGGTTATTATTGTTACTTTATAGAATTTCACAATCTAAAAGTTTCTATTGCGTAATGCTAATCAAAAGAAATTTAATTTTATTCTTTGGGGAACTTATTATAAAATAAATATCCTAAAAATGGAGCAGCTGTTAAAACTTAATATATTACAAAAATCTCTAAAAATAACTACCAATTTTCGTTTTGACAATTTCCAAACTTTTAAGCTTTTATACGGCGATTTTCTTAAACTAAGAGAGATTGTCAGAACTTCAGTAGGGCCTTTAAACGCTCTAAAAAATTAATTTTACAATACAAAATACTGCTGGAGGAGATATTAATGAAAGTAAAGCTTTAGTTATCAAAACATTGTCAAAATTTTTATAAAAAGCACATAAAAGTCACGATCCACGTGTGTTAAAGAAACAAAAGAAACGCCACAAATAACATAAGCTAGTTTCATGGTTTGCTTAGATCTGATTACAACAGTAATAAAACTGTGATAAAATCTTCGAATCTATTCGATTATTTTCACCACTTCGCCATATACACAAATTTTATATCTGGCAGCGCCGCCTATATGTCAGGCCGCGAATATTTCAAATTGCCCTCGTATATAATCAAATGTCAACGAAAGTGTTGTTTGATTTAATACCAGATTACAAAGATAAAATTTTATATGCAATTATGTCAAAACCAATCCTAAATTTAATATTTTTATCATAGTTGATACGTTCAAAAGTGAAAACCAGTTCTATAAAATTTTTGGACATAACTATAAAAATCCGATTTAATTCAGTTCATTTGTTCCGAGATTTTATATTGTCCTACTTGTAAACAACTTTATCATGTTTTGCTTGGGAATTTAATTTTATTGATAGTACTTCTATAGAAAAATGCGTTAGTGTTGGTAATCCTTTTACATGAAGTTATGCCTTTGTTTACAACTTCATTCTTTCGCATCGGAAATACCAAAATCTATTAGTAATATTAATTTGGCAATTGATTTCCGAGAATGAACCATCAGATCATCTGCTTGGAATACGTAATATTTATCGAAAATACTGATAAGATCGTACGTAACGTCGTCAACACGTCTACTGTTGGGTTTTTATCTGATCCTTATCCGACAATAATATAGATTATTTATCTATAATTCTATTAATAAATAGAAAATAAGCTTCGTGGAAACAATTCGGCTGCCAGTAATGCATCCAACATTGATCTATTACTTATTTTTGTTACTCTTTTTGCTGGATAAGACAAAATGGTTTTTATTAATTCTTTTACTATATTTTCAGGTAATGTAAGAAACTCTCCCATGATAATTGCTTAACTGAAATAAGTCGTCAACATTCTGGAAAAAATTGAATAAAAAACTAAAAATGGAAAAGTGGAAATTCAGCCACCATTTCGTTAAAAGGGGCAAGGAAGTTTGGGACAGTTTGTAGCAATTTTTCCTTTTTGAAGCAGAGTATTTAATAAAAGTGATTCTTAAGAAATAAGCAGCCATTTCGAGGCAGCACACGAGAGAAAGGTAGTCGTTTATTCCTACAATCTGACCGTGATCAACCAACAACACCGAGAGCAACCCATCGATTCAAACTAACTTAGTAGGTATAGCTAAAAGAAATTTGTTGAAGTGTTGAAGGTCCAGTTTAACTTCGAGTTATTTTCATAGGTAGCCTTTGTTAATACAACTGTTTTCATAGGAAAAATCTTAAAGCTAACAGGTAACTCCCACGCCCTTTTGGAATTTTTGATGATGATGACAACACAAAACAGCACTCTCTGAAAGCACTTTTGAACTGATTTAAGTAATGTGCAACCTTCGAGTATGTATTTGCTAAAGTTTTCGAAACTACATAATTTTGATTACCTACGAAGCCAGTAAGTTTTGTGCTGCTGAAAAAAGAGAAAATACGTATTTCAGCATTCTTGACGAAAAAGTGGTGATTTTTCAGTTTTTCCATTGCATCAGACCACAAGCGCCGTTTCATGTTTGCAATTTAAAAATAAAAATCCGCGATTTCATTTAATAATAATAGTACATGGATTAAAAACGGAATCAGCAAACTACTTCGATTTAGAAAAAGTAGTTATAAAACTACTAAACGAAAACTTGGAAATACAATGCAATGAAAACGACATTGAATCAATCAGAAAAATAATGCCTAAAAATGAAGATAGTCCTATTGTGATAAGTGTAATAAATATGCGGCTTAAGTATCAAATATTAGAAAACAAAAAATTGCTAAAAAGGATCTAAAGTAGGTATCTATAGATGAAGAATACCCCAAAAATATCCCGCAGCAAAGAAAAGACATCCTTCCAACAATGCTTTACATACAAGAAAAGGAAAAACACGTAGTATTGAAGTACTACAATTCACTTCTTGAAGATTGAACGAAAACGGAAGGAAAAGATTTACAACAGACAGGGCCGTCTTAACAAATTTGAGCGCCCTGGGCAAAAAAAAAAAAAAATTGGCGCCTTCATCATACTGAATTCAACAATAATTAAATAATACGTATAATTAACGCCCCAGTACTGAGTACAGGAGCTTTATTCTTGAAATCATTCGCTTATTTCATACATTGTTAATGAAAGTTTCAAATTAAATATAAAATCAAACTCAGTTCTTCAGCGCCCTTGGATCATTGGCGCCCCTGGGCTATAGCCCATTTAGCCCAATGGATAAGGAGGGCCTGACAACAGATCAAAGAAGAGCAAGAACAATCTAAAAAAAGTCACAGATCCGAAGAAGATAAAACAAACAAGGAAGAAACAAGCATAAACAAAATCAAGAAAAATAAAGCAGCAACAATACCAACTACCGAAAACAACAACACCCCAAGAGACACCATCTCGTCGCAGATCTGGAAGCACGAACTCTTACCAACATCGAGAAAAAGCAGGCCTATTATTTTGTAGCAATCACAGCCAACAGAAGACGACCACACTAATATGACCACGGACAAAGGCGAAGAGATAACAACAGCAAAAAAAGCAACGTCCCCCCAGAACTTGGGTCAAGAGGGGGTGATGTAGACCAAAACAAAAGGAAACAAAACAAAAATGACTACAAAAACATTAAACGTATGCACATTTAACGGAAGAACATTGCTTAATGAAGAAAACCTTCATGAATTAGAGGAAAGCTCGGCAAAAATGTAAAATCCTGGAGGAGGCCTTAACCCAATAATGGGGTCTCAAGGGCTATGATGATGATGATGATGAATTAATTTATAGATTTCACATGGTTTAATTGCATCAAATTTATTGCGTCAAGAATGTTTAAAATTTATCTGGCCTTAAATTCTAAACTACAAATTGGTTCACCATACTTAAAACCCCATAGATTTGATGCCTGAATCTTATTGTCGGATCTAATGATAAATCGTTTTTAAAATTTAAAAACCTTTGTTTTGGAAACCAAAATCGTTTATTTTGGTAAAATTTGGGCGTAATTTGATTTATAACATTTTGACTATTTCGAATATAAGCTACAGAAACTAATATTCCTTTTTAAAGTCTAAACTGCACAAGTAAAAGTATGTAAAACAATGATTTATTTAAGCACAAATCAAAAGACTTTTTAAGTAATCTGGTAACTCCTGAAAGGTTGTTTAAATTAAATCCAAATTCTAAATCGGAACATTTACGTCTTATCACTAAAATTCAGAAGTTTGCTTCATTTCAATTACTAAGAAGCAGTTTTTTGTTTAGAAAATATTAAAATTTTCGAACTTTTACTGGTAACTCTTTTAACTTGCGTTTTTCTTTTTAACAATTAAATTTTGTTTTTCCTTTGCTACGTAAATAATAACATTTATTTATTATTGAATAAATAATATAAAGCTGTTTAAGGATACAAACAAAACTCAAGAGATAGAGGCTGAATTTATTTTATAACTTGGAAACCAAAATAGTTTATTGCTTTTGCAAAGTTCGTGCTCTGTTCTAGAATTTAACCGTGAGGTTAGTCACGGTCGAACCTTGCGAAAAACCGCCCTTTTCTTGTACGGCTTCGAAATGTCTCAAGATTTTCTCGACTTCCCTAAAATGCTTTTATAAAAAAAATATAACAAGACGTTGGCCAAACTGCTAAAAAGATGATAAATTACTGCAGATTGTCTCAAATGTTACATTGCCCCGAATTGCCTTACAATGTTTCAAGTTACTTCAAAATGGCTTGGATTGCCTGGAACGGTCGCACTAAGAACCCCAGACAAAACGCTTCCTCGGTGAAAAGTCCTCCAATATATTGTCATAAAAAGGATAACATCGAGCAACTGTTGACTGAGGCAGTCATTTTTTTCTTAAAAATGGTTTAAGGCAATTCGGGGTATTTCAAGACCGAGGCTAGGCGATTCGAATCCTTTGAGGTATTTAAGACAGGCGAGATGCTTTATTTATTTGACTCTGGTACGGCCTTTCAAAATTTTGATTAGGGTCATCAAGATTTAATAATTTATCGTATACTTCTTAAAAGGTATCTTAGAAAAGCCGCGATAAGTTTTTCGGGGAACTGCAATAGAAACATAGTTCTTTGATTTAACACTAATTCCTAACTAAACTGCGTTGCAATATTTTCGCGCCCATATTATAGGTATGTATAGCAATTTTTAGAGGAGGTTTTACAATTTCTTGACAGAGATTTGTAATGAAACAAGTCTGTTAACAAAGATAATCAAGGAAGTTTATCAGGCGATTGTAAAACCGACGAGAGCATTAAACAACAATCATCAATAACTGAATTAATCGATAAGAGAATCAATCTTAATAAAAATAATTAATATTTAATATAATATTCTTATCCCAGTTGGTTTCACGTTCTTCCACCTCTAAAGTGTTTAAAATAATTATCAACAGAAATTCTGAATTGTTCTCAAATTTCCATTTTCCCTAAAATATTGTATAACCAAGTAAAATATTAATAACATTTCTAGAAAGTGAGGATTTTAAGAACGTGTCATAAACAGGATATAATAATAGGTAGCAAGTGTCCAGGTGTTGATAAAATAACACCTGACGACCTGACTCAGTAAAATAATGGGAAAGCATGATTATGGAGGAGAGGTTAATGAAATGCATAATAGCAAACGTTAAAAATACATTTCATCACTGTCCACTATCGTAACTAATTATGTAGGTAAACTGGATCATAAACTAGCGTGGCGCCTATTTGCAAGTTTAATCTGACAACATTAGCATTAAAGAAAGTTTTTATAAAAGTGTTGTACCTCGTAGGCTTTTTTAAAAAGGAACACATTTCGCACGCCGCGCACAAAAAACAAACGGCTCCTTTGCCAATTTGTAAATTTGAAGTATTTGCATTAAAAACACATTTGCTGCCTTAACTTTGGTGCTAACAAGAGGTAAATTCTTTTAAAGGCTTTTAAAACCAGCATGGGGCAATTAAACTTCTATTAATCTGCATCGATGTATCCCGGCAACGAAATTAACTTCGCGTCGTGCATTTAAAAAAGTACTTCAACAGGAAACAAACCTCAGCTGTTTCGGGTGCAAAATTATTAATAGGAGAGAATTAATTGGGCGTTAGCGTAAAATTTATTATACAAAGCCCTCTTAATATGTGGAAATCCCACGGCTTGCTAGGTTGGCTTCGGAGTTTATAATACGTTTTACATATGGTCGAATTTAAGTTCTTGTTTTAAAATTACAAAAATAATTACATAATGTTCCATTTTTATGTTACTGTAAATTGAGTAATATATCAACGATTACTTTCAAATCTATACTGGACCATGACATAATAGCCGGCCGGCAGTAACCAATTGGCATCCTTGAGAATTGCAAAGTTGCATCAAAGGCCGTAATTAGAAATTCATACACAGGAACCGTTATTGTGAATTTAACGATCGATAAGTGGAACATCCTCTTTATTTATTGATTGCATCTGTCAACAGGTATGTAAAATGAATGTTTAATGTTTACTAAACAACTGGACTTTTATAGATTTTCCCGAAGGGTTTTATTTTAATGCACAACGGTTACTCGCCTTCGATAATTTCTAATCGGAATTTTCGGGACTGCCCACTGGGGTTTTTAATTGTAATTTCTAAACGTGACCTCAGGAAAATGCATGTCATTCGAGTTTATTTGCAAAATCATTTTCTCCAAAACGGGGACGTCCTTGCAAGTAATAATACATACACAACGGCAGGGACAATGATGTTTGTCTAAATTTAGATTAGGTGGGAGTGTACTGAAATTACGAATTATATTTTCAGTTAAATTACCGTACAGTTAAGGTCGATTATAATAACCTAAAATTTTCTTTTGTATACGGAACGCTCCAAGCCGAATTAATTTTATATTGTTAAACGTTGTGTTCTAGTAACGCTCCGAATTAAAATCTGCAGGATATTTTTTTAAGTCTTAATGGTAAATCGATTCTTTTCGCTCGTAGGCGACCTAAATTGCAATAATGGGAGTTGGTCGGTGCAGAGATTGCTATTTGGCAAAAGTTGATCATTAGTAGGCGGGCGTTATATTTTATACTGTAACTAACTACACAGTTTGACAGCCTTTTTTAAGTGCTGTAAAATTATTGCACACGACATTTATGGACCAAAAACTAGATCGAGATAAAATCTTTAAAAACATGTAGCTTTATGACTGATTTTTATTGATTCCTCGAGGTGTTTCGCTAAATGCCTAAAACGAAATTTTATGCATTCGACGAAATGGACGAATTTATGAACCGTAAAATTCTCTAGTCCTTAGAACCACAAATTTTAATTTAACAAAGGTTAATTAATACTTTGGTAACTTAATATACAAAACAAACCTTCAAAGGAAACTAAAATCTTACTAAAAGAAAGTTCAACAAATTAAAATTCAAAATTAATTAAATTAAAGTTTATACAAGCTCAATCCTACAAAATTAATTCGTTAATAATGAAGTCCTAAAAGGATATCGATTTTTGTTTTCGCCGTTAACAAAGTTCGACAGCTTTTTATACAATCAGCTTACATGGATTTCGATAGAAGTTTATTTTTTGCCCAATTAAAAGGACCTTGTAGCCTCAGTCAATCACAGTAAATTTTTATAAGGTGCACCGTCCAAATCTTGTTTTACTAGACCAGTTAAAAGAAAGCCGATTGTTATAATTAATTACCAAACAGTGTAGGATCAGCTGATAAAATCAGGGAGGCTTTATTGGGATCAAATCGGCCTTGCTGTTCATTATAGAGAAGCTTATTAAACATCGCAAATACATTATGTAAAAATAAACACGTGGTTTAAATACTTATTATATAGCCCATATGGTTTTTTTACCTCATCATAAAAGACAATTTCTGGTTTGCAATAATTGTAAAACGATGTTAGAAGCGGTTAAAACACAAGCTGCCTAAACATTCTGATGTTCCCTCGTAATTTAAATTCCAAGGCCTATACTCTTTAATTTCGATACTCTTTTGTTTAACGGCCTTGCATGTTAATCAAAATCAAGGAAAGAGATCTAAAACTAGCGCTTTAGATTTGTTAAAGAACCCCATTAGAACCGATGCCATTTTAGCTGCAACAAGAAGCACCCAATCGGTCTTAATTATTGAAAAACTAAAATAAACATTACGTATGCCAAATAGAACTTGCAACCGTTGAATTGAAATAAAACCTGACTTTGGAAAAGATTATCATTAATTACAAAGGCTTCATTTAACTAATCAATTTTTATTCACTGAAGTAAACAGAATGAGACAGCCCTGTTATGATAAATAAGAAAAAATTAGCTGCATTAACGATATTGGTGACATTATCTTAATTTACTGATGACAGAAGAATACAGGCCAATGACTAGCTAGCGATTAAACACCAGCGCTGTTATAAAATTACTGACGTTTTTATATATTTTTTGCTATTTCTCTTTTTGTTATTTATTGCGTTTATTTTTAAATATTTTCTAAAGCTTCTTTAGACTTAATAAACTTCATCGCGCAGATAAAGAATTTAAAGGTTTGTCAAGTTTTGGTTTTATAAAATTGAAAGTACGATAAACAACAAACAAATACGTAGAACTGGGATTGCACTGCGTTATGGTTAAAAAACAAGTACAAGTTCACTCTCTATCAGCTGGCAACAAGAATTTAAAATTCATGAAGCGTTAAATTGCGATTATTTTTAATATTTATTTTAGAAAGAAATCATTATTTGTAGAAAGAGTCCAAGGTTTGATGATTACGGCCATTTTATCCTTAAAATGGTTCTAAAATACGTCGATAAAAATTTTATTTCTAAATTTTATATGTTTGTTTGTATTTTAACAAGTTTAAAAATATACTCAACCAATATTTCGTATAAAGCAAGCTGTAAACTAAACAAAATAAAAATTTAACAAGGTCTTTTCTTTTTGAAAATTACTGAAATATTTTGTCACAAACTCAGATTGTGATAATTAAATTTTATAAAACCTCTGGTGTTATTTTGTTTTATCCTCGGTTTTATCTTATCCTACGTAATGCAATTTTATGATCAAACATAGATTTGGTTGTTTTTAATACTCATATATTTACAGGACCGTAATCGGTCCAGAAGAAAATTTGTGCTTGAACTAGTTTTTACTGATCTTTTCATCAAATCCATACTTAATTAAAATGATATAAACCGGGGGTTCCTTAAATGGTATGTTATCGTCAGAATACAAGTAAAATTTCCGTTTCAGTGTTTATCAAAAAAGTTCCAAAAATTCCAAAGGCACCAAAATTAATGTCTACTCAACATACGTACAGCTTTATTTCATAAATTTGCCTGAACTTTTAAGATTTTTGCCTAAAGCGACATTTGCTTTTTGTTGCGGTTCTGGATCTTGGTAAATAACACAGTAATAAAATAACATGAAGTCACAAACATAAAATTAAGTCATCAATAATAATACATAGTACTACAAAAGAGTTGTAATCAAGTTATTTACAATCAGAAACAAAACAAATCGAGAATTCGAATCTACGTTTGGTAATTCGGGTTTAATTGTTTACATTGTTAATTAAAGCTTGCAAATTTTGCTGATTGTGCAGCTAAAATAATGATGTAACTAATTTTGAAAAAATTTAGCTAAAACAGTCGTCAGCTTTGTTTACAAAGATCATTAATTTCAAATGTAATTATTTAAGAAGACAGTTGTTAAATAAACAGTTGGCAATGAAGTTGCGTCAAGGATGTTGTTAAAAATGTGCATGTGATTTTTACATTGATAACCCCGTTAGTTTTCTTGAATTTTTTTTGTACGATATTATATCATCTTATTTTGTAATTTTAACATTTGGACATCATTTTGTCACATAAACAAGAGGAAAAACACAAATCAAATAATTTATTGTCTCTCGCAGCAGCCTCCCCAAAAGCCTAAGAGTTAAAAAAATATTTGGACCCTTTGCAATTCAATACAGGAACCTCTGAATAAATTTTCCAGCAATATTTTACAATTTTGTTTAGGAAATCGTTTCGGCCACAATATCCAATATAGAATAAATGAGTTTTGAGGGTAGAATAAAAGTAGCCCCGGCTTTTATTCGGAGTTGCCATCATTTTTAAAAAATCTCGCCCCTTTTTAACGTTGGACCTCAATTTAAATTTTTAACGCATTCCCGATATTTCAAAGTTAGTAGGTGGATAAATCCCGAGGGAATCGAGATAAAGTCGCCCCCCAAAACCGCGCCCCACATCTGCTACAACATCCCTTACACCTTCCTGTACCAGAACCACATCCGGTACTTTGAAATACAATTAATAGCATCAAAAGCGTGTTTCACATTTGCACCAAGTTTGCCTTGTGATTACTTCGATGTAAATAGTAATTAATTATGAGGTTAATCGTGAAACTTTTTGATAAGCGTTTAGAGTTTAACAGCAATGTGCGATAAGGTAACATGCCAGCGTTTTTTTCCACAGTTTTAAACATTCAATACAGATATAAAGTAACTACTACATACATACTGATTAATTATGCGTGCTCTTCTGATCTTTTATTCATTAATACACTCGAAGATATTTATGTAAATTGATCAAGTACCGTACACTTAAACAACATATTATTGACTGCATCTTTAAAATCCGTCCCATTACTAATCGTTCCCAATTTGAATCATTGTTGTTTATGTTTGGATTAAAGTACAAGATACAAAGTACGATCGTCGCTTTTTATAATCGCATTGTAATCCGTTTACATAATTAAAAAGGCTAAAAAAGCGCGTCCTTGTTTCATGACAGATAAGAATTTCGAATGTGATAAGCGTAATTAAGGATGACATTTTTCGAAAAACTTACCGCTTATTCTCCTCATACTCCTACGTCAAACAAGAACCCAGCAAAAAAAGCCTTTAAAACTCCGGACGAAACACAAAAATCCTAGTATTAATCCTTGTACACATCACAGGCAACACATTTAAAAGGACGAAATCCACTCTCTTCACGCAACCATTGAAAAAATACACACCCAAACGTGAATTTTACTCAAATATCCAATATAAAAACGCGGCGTTTCGCGCATCCGGAGTAAGAAACGCACCCACAGAACGCCAGCGATACACAAATGTTGTTCGTTGTTGAAACAAGGACGAGGGTCCGCCGGAGTCACGAAGTTCAGAGACAGCGCGGTTGCGTACTCTATTGAGTCCCCTCTTTGGAGATCACGCCGTGATATCTCGCCTAAAGATTATGTTACCCGGAATGCGTGAATTTACGGGAAGGAGCGTAGAGTTCGCAATTATTGCTAGCTAGGATCGTAAATGGGACGCATAGGGTTACTTGGAAAAATCTTCGATGTGGATCTTTGAATTTCAAAGCAGAGATAGCAAGGAAATTTATGAAAATTGCAGTTTTACTAAGAAAAGCACTTCTATGGAGACGAAAATTTTATGGACTGAATAAAATGAGCGTCACTAGACTAGAAGACTGCCTTCGAATATTTTAGTCTGCATATTTTTTGCTTATCTAAAATTATTGCAACGCATAAATTTTAGTCATTCGAAAAATATTTAAAATGCATTTCACAATTTTCTGAGTAAAAAACCTGTCTGGATTAAACGCAAAGGCTCGAAATTTCGGTTTTCTGAAAACTTAAATTGCAATTTTTATATGTTCATAGCCTAGAAACAAAAAAATAAAAGCTTGAAAAGTGGCTTCAAATTTGAAAGTTGGAATCTTGTAGTTACAAATTCCAGTGGTCGAAGTGGGGGGGGGGGGGTGGCATCCCCCTAGTTTGTTAAAAAAATTAAGTCGTTCCCCTACATTGAAAAGAAAATTAAACCATCTCCCTACTTAAAAAAAAATTAAGACATCCCAGTGCTAAACTACGGGGTTTCATCCTTCAAATATGATTTTTAAAGTTAACTATTTAGTAGGTAGCCGGTATGTAAGTAACTAGAGTTCAATTCTTCAAAAAATATGATTCATTGTTTGGGTTTGGGCACCGCACGGCTCCCGTGGAGTTTTTTTTATTTATTTTTAAATATTTTTGTCTTTGTAGTATCGCCATTTTATTTTCATAAAGTGATACACACACATAAATAGGTGGGGGGGGGGGCACTGAATATTAGAAAATCTAGCATCCCCCTTGTAATGTTTTCCCACTTCGACCACTGACAAATTCCCAATCTCCAATGTGGTTCCCGAATCCTGAGATTAAGTGAAGAGTTTAAAAGTTAAAGTTTTGGGGTTAAATGTTGCGACCCCACAGCTGAAGCTTATAAATTAGGATTTGGATTAAAAGTCGTAAATGCTAAATAACAAACTAGAATTAGTAGTGAAGGTTCAAGTCACTAAATATTGGCGATACCAAGGTAGAAATCAACAATTGGTATTAGAAAGCATACAAAACAAAATCACAAATGAAGACTTTCAAATTAATTCTTAAAGCTCCAGTTATAAAGTCTGAATATTGCACAAGTTACGTTTGAACTGTTTAGAATAAAGCCAAATATGAAATAAAAATTCAAAATTTCAGAATTTTACTGGCAACAATAAATAATGAGATTTCAAAAATAAAATACTTACTTGGCTTTAAAAACCGGCTATTATAAACGTGAATATCGAAGATTAAAACTTGAAAAATGAAATTACAAAGTCAAGAGTTGGGGTTTCATAATTAAAACCTTAGAACTACTGCTTTAAAAATCAGATTATTGCACTGGGCCGGCTAAAGCCTTGTAGAACCCAAAATATGTGGGGGTCTTTATAAGGCTGAAATCTAGTTGTGTTTAGTATTTGTGTTTGGGAACAAAATGGTCAAAATGTTTACTTTTTAATAAATTCGCTAAAAAAAATATTGCTTACTTTTATATGATTTTGAATTAAACATAACGAATACAGAGGAAACCCTTAACAATGATTAGCATAGACGACTTCAGTAATAATCCTCTTCTATCACTGCATAACTTAGGAATCTAAACTGCAAGCTAGAATTGTTGAATTAAAATTACAAGTTAAAACTAAATAAATATTAAATCAAAATCAAAAATTACAAATTTTGGACTTTATTTTGAAAAGTAATAGTCAATAACGAGATTTCCGAAGTAATTTTAACGTGAAAAATCAGAAACTTAAAACTTTAAAAGCAGAAGCTGAAACTGAAAAACGAAATTGCAAAATCAAAAGCCATTAATTTAATCTTAGAAATACGGTTTAGAAAACCAGACAAATGTATAATTTACGAATTCAAACTTCTTAGAATAAAAGGCAAATAACTCACAATTAAAAGTTCAAACTTGGAATTCCTCTCAGTTCTGAAAATCAAAATATAGTACAAATTAAAACTACAAGTTTGAATAACTATATTTTGCAAATGAAATTAATATTAAAAAAAGGGGGGGAAACGTTTCCAACAACCCTTCGAATTTTCTCAGTCTGAATTTCGAAAATGTCAATGGAAATATACTTTCAACACCTGACTTTTTGGAAATTTTGAAAATTTGCTAGAACGGCACAGAAAAATATATAAAATTAGAATTTAAAGCATAGGCAGTCACTCGTTTATTTAAAATCTCCCTCCAACTTGAAAACAAAGTAAACAAAACGAAGAAATAAATGTTCAAAGATTTAGAATCAGAAGGCCAATCTTATCAGAAAATATAAACATTGAAATTCCTTAGAAAGCTTTTAAACTGACCTAAGCAAACAACAAGAACTGTAAATACATATTCAGAAAAACTGAAAAACATAAATAAAACCGATTTGAATGAGGCCTAAGTTTTTCCTTTTCCATATGCCACTAAGACGAATTTTTAGCATTCCAGTATTTTGTTTATAAAAGACTGTAAAACAAACACAATTTGCTAACCAACTTCGTTTACAAATTCGTGAAAAATCGGAACATAAACAACTTCGAACGTAGCTATGGTGACAACAATTACAGTTCTAACAATAACATTTCAAAAGCCTGGTTTTTCTGTTTCTTTGTTTATTTATGTGTAAAAAAGGATAAAAGAAACACGCCTCATGTAAGAAAACAAGTTTTTCAAAGTTAGCTATCACTAAAAAAGGGGCCTTTAATTTTTCATGTGGGTAACTTGCACAAATTTACATTTACATGCAAAATAAACGATTTGGCCAATAAAAGTTCGAAAAGAAATGCCCCATTTTTTATTTTTGTCGTGATTAACGTAATAAAATGCCGATTTTTACTTCTATTATATGTTCTGCACCATAAAATAACAAACTGCCTCAAATAATTTCATATAAACCCCTTTAAACTTGTTATTTTTCAACAAAAAGTGCTGGAGACTCCAACGCTGCGTCAAGCTACAAACCCGCTGTTTGGCTTTAAAATCGCATATAAGAACGGCTTAAAAAATCAAATTCCAGTAACAAAGCGTAAATAATTCTCCTCCACATTTATTTACCTTACCTGGTATGGAATTAATTAATTTTACAGCTAGGAAATAAAATTAACAGATCGTAAAATAATGAAAGTACGAGATCAATTGGCAAAGGAGAGAGGTTAACGATTTGTAAGAATTTTTTACAAAGATAACTCGTTTATTTCAAATATTAATACCTGTTAAACGTCGCGAGTTAATAAGGGAAACGTTGAAAATGCACGTTTCACTCGAAAGGGACCACATATGACGCCTTTCAAGAAATGATTAGCGTGCACCGCGAGTCTCGGTGTTCGCGTTGAAAATTAACGCTGCGCCTTTTGAGTTGTAATGTAACGCAAATATAACTTCTCAATTCCCACATACATTTAATGTAATTTACAATACCTTTACTCGTGTGCTAGTAGGTGTAAACATATATTCCCTATGTAATCAAACCCCGTAATAGCAATACGCGAAGTATATAAATTAAACGGGCCGACTCAAAGGCTACAAATTATCAGGGACGTATAATCAAGAGTGTGTGCAAGTGCATGCATAGACGCGACTCGTACAATACATCACATTTATTAGTATTTTATTGACCCCCGAGCATGCCTTATACGGTTTTACATTGCCCGTGAACCGGGCTGCGCCTGTTTGCAATTACTCTGTCATGTGCACTTCACGACGGTGTATTTCTCACTACACTATGAGCCCTATAAAATATGCACATGTGATATGAGGATACGACTGAAAACAACTGGCATCTTTATGGAAAGAGTCCCTAAAGCATCCGCCATACACATCTTTCAACATCCTCCCCACTGTATATCATGCCGATAATTGTGTTGTTTTAAAGTGTTAGTAAGAGAGCAAACGATGAAATACGATTTCATTCGCTTAAATGTACTTTCAAAAGGCTCCCCTTAATAAATAAGACACCGAAGCTAAACCAAAATACAAAAATACAAACTCACTTTAGCTTTAAACTAGCACAGAGATAAGGAGTTCGATATAAATAATTGATAGTTGTCTTGGTAAGTTATTAAAACCACGACTGTAATAACACACTTCAATGCCCAAAGTTAATTAGATTTTTAAATTATTACTTTTCTAAAGTTGATAGTTTCCAATTCCTATCATCAAGTAGTAAAATTTTCTGCTGAATGAGAATGTGTGCTTTTGGTCGCAAAAAACTTTTCTCGTAAAAAAAATCGTTTAATTTGGGACTTTTTCATACTTTTACTTTGATAATGTTTTGTTAGTAGCCTCAAATGATTAATTTATTTTTTGTTGCTTTATATTTCTTTCTTCCATTCAGCATTTGCACATAAAATTTGATAAAATTTACGTTACAAAATGAAAATGTACGTAGCTACATGGCACCTTAAAACAGCATTCAAGTTTTCAGAAAGCATTAACGATAACAGTTGAATACAGTTCTCAAAAGTATATAAATTCAAAAACTAATCGAATCTTAGGAACAAAAAAAATTACCTTTCTCTTTGTATTACTCCGGAAAGATTTCTTTGGTTTTTCCGAAAGCTCTTGGGAAGAATATTGCCAAAGAATATCCGATAACCAGTTTATGCTCTTTGGTATTACTAAACATCAGTTAAATTGTTGTAGAATGTGGCAAGTTGCTGCTGACTACTCCAGATTTCCCTAAACTAACTCAAACTTCCTTAAAATGCTTCAAAATGACTTGAATGCCCCAAAATGCCTCAACCTACACACCTAAAGATACATCCATACCTCGTCTATCAGTTAAAATTGTCAGGTGAGAATTAAGAACACAGCTTCTATTAGTTTTGAGTAAACTTTGAATGGATGAACTTGCATATTTCACCCTGAAATGTTAAGTCTATGCTGTGGCAATCAAGCTGGGGTAGTTTTGTTATCATGTAAAAAACGAAGCAATATTTCAAATGCTCAACACATAAGTTTTGAAACTTTGAAAGGAACATCGGTTCTTCAAACTTTTTTTGTATTCACTAATTTATGTTGTTTTCAAAAAGCTCATCATCATCGCTATCGCGGATTAGGCCTTTTTTGCAAATGTGCTTTCCAGTCAATTCTTTGTTGATTTATTTTGTCTTGCAATGCCGTTATTTACAGTTCATTTCTTATCGTGTCACTAGGTCACTACTGATCTCTTGTACAGCCTTTTACCACCTTTTACTGCCCTTAAGAATTTCAGTTCGGCTGCTTAGATTCTTGATTTGTCTTTTTCAGACATCTACCATGTTTCTGCCGTACAATACAACAAGTAGTACTGCCATTGCATTATAGAATTTTATCTGGGTTTCTTTCTTTGATTGTTTTCCGTATTGTGCCACACATTGCTTGGAAGTGGGGAAGTTTAATTGCGATATCGTGGCTGAGATTATATGTCATGTTACATTCCAGATATTTAAAGTGAGAAATTAATTCTAAATTTTGATAGTTGACCACAATTTTACGTTCCCCCGAAGGCCATTATTTTAGTATTGGTTGACGACAGTTTACAGTTACATTGGTCGGAAATTTATCTTAATTTATGCAGTTGCGTTTGAGTTCTTCGGTGCTTGTACTGATTATTTGATCATCAGCATAAAGAATGGAATTGATTAAGGCATTACAGTTTATGAAGACTACCATTCTCTACGGATATCGTCAATATGTTATACTGTTATATGTTGTATTAAATAATCTTGGGAACATATTGCAACCTTGTCGTACACCTTGGTTAACGTACATGGATATTCTTTGTCAATAATTCTTTTTGCATTTTTGTACAAACTTTTTATTACGGCGGTATGCCTTTGTCTTCTAATATATTTCCACAATTTGGAGCGATTTACTATATCGAAGGCTTTATTATATCTGAAAAAAGTGATATGAGTTTCTAAATCTGTATTCGCAGCGTTTTTCAATTATGAGTTTTAGGGCCGGTCTTTCAATCTCCTAATAAATTTATTCTGCTATTATTTTCTATGACAACCTTTGTTAATACAATCGTTTCCATGGAAAATATTTGCCAAATAAATAGCTTATTAGGAGGTTTATTAGGAGATGGAAAGACAGGGCCTTAATGTTCTAATACCATCTGCAACACGATCGGTCTTTTCGATATCAATTGTACTCTTCGCTTATCACTGTTTCAGCTATTGGATGTAGTCAGTTTGTTAGAATCTTAGAATAGATCTTATACCCAGCTGTTAATAGACTTATACCCCTGATTTTTTACGATCTTCCCGACTTCTCTTTTCAAGTATAGATGCTACTCTAGCAGTTGCCCATGCTTCAAGTATTGTATGTTGTTTCCAGAACATATTAATAAGGTGTAGTAACCTGAATCTAGTAGTCCACCGTATTTCATTAATTCCATATCGATATCACCTATGCTGCTTTTTAATTTTTATATGTTTTGATTGCCTCTCCAAAAAAATTATTTAGACGAAAGCTTGTACCTGAATATTGGCTTATCTCGCAAATTTAAAGATATTTCTTGTTAATAAGGACGTTTAAATTCAATGTGTGGTTTATGCTACTAACCCTGCACGAACTCGTCGGAAATCAAACGACAATTAGGCAACAGATTTTTTGATCGCTGGCAAGAGTTCTTTGGTTTTTCCATCCAAACTGTTTTATCCTTCTGTCAAGATCCCTTAAATAAAATTGATTAAAATAACTAAGCATGGATAGTCGTTAAGAGAATAAAAGACTGCCTTCGTTCAAAAACAAATTATTTTGAATAAACAATACACAACCAAAGCAAAAAACACCAAATATTTTTCAAAATCTAAGATTAAAATTATGAAGTTTTTGGTAAAAATATGAACACATTAATTTTTATATTAAAAATGTATATATTAGACCACATTCTTTTACCAGAGGAATTTACAAATGCATTCCGGAATTTTCAGTGTTGAGAGCGAAAGTTCTGCTTACTTTTTACTACAAAAAATAATACTTAAAGACTTTTCATTTTTGAAAGCTTAAATTTTGTGCCAAAAACTGTAGCTTTATACCAGAGTGGCGCAGTGGTAGAGCGCCAAGCTAGCGTTGCACTAGTCCTTGGTTCGAATCTCCCAATCGGCAGGATTTTCCTGCAGTCTAGAGGTCGGTATCGAACCTTGGTGACCATTCGTCCTTGGGCACCTAATTAACGACGCTCTCCTCCGAATACAGACAGGCAGAGTAACAAGGTCCAACATGTACACACACTTACACTATACACAAGATGCAGTATGTAGCATCAAACGGCGCACCAACCACGTAAACCGCAGAGTCGGACCGGGATGTGCATTGCACGCGTAAAACCTCATACGTTAACGCACCGGTCTCGACACCCAAAGGTATAAGAGGTTAACGATAACAAACAAACAAACTGCAGCTTAACCCCTTTAGTTGAAAATACCTTTCATGAATATCTGAAAACCTTGCGATTCTAAGCTTATGTTTAAGAACAGTAATTGTATTTAAATCTTCAAAAAACTACCCTGAAATTTTTTAAGTTTCAGGTTTGAAATAATTGATGTTTAAATGGAAGTAAAGTATTTTCGATATTAAACTGAAATTACGTATTTACCAACTGCATGAAATTACAGAAATATTAATGTTAATATACACACAACTAAACTTATATTGAATCACCTAGTATTTCTTACTAATCACAACAGATCTATGAGAACGTTTTATACAGTTAAGAGATAAAGGTTTTTGTTGAAAATAATAAAAATTGTCAATTGTTTCCAGTTGTAAAACTGAGGTGACAGAGTAAACTTCACTTGGTGTTCAAAAAAGGTAAATTATGCCATATGTAGGTTTCTCAGAAGTTCAGAGGGAAAGAATATTGTTACTCTGGTTGAGCAGGGAATGTCGCAAAGACAAATCCCATCAACAGTGGGTGTCTCCCAAGGCGTCGTCTCAAAAACCTATGCAAGATTGTTGGAATTGGAAACTTTTAAGAACAGACCTAGACGCCTAGGGAAAGTCGTCGCAGAGTAACTACTGATCGACAAGCCCGGTTTTTAACTCAAATAGCTAGAAGAAATCCAACCTCTTCTCATCCAGATCTCAAAATGCAACTTTTGCAGGCTACAGGTGGTAATGTTTCTGTTGGAACAATACGAAAGAGACTTCATGCCCGAAATCTGTTTAGCAGGAGACAGTTCAGGGTTCCCGAGTTATCCAGGCAGAACAAATTTGATCGGCTAAATTGGTGTCTGGAACACCAGAACTGGGCAATTGAAGATTGGCAAATTGTCCTATTTTCAGATGAAACCAGAATTAGTCTGAGATCAAATGACTGTCGAATTCAGGTTCTAAGAGGTCTAGATAGACAGGCCAGACTGCAAATTGTCAGATCTGTCACAAAATATAAAGGAGAAATTGTAATGTTCTGGGGAGGTATTATAATGGGAGAAGAAACTCCTTTGGTTCCCATACGGCGGAGTTTAGCAGGAGGCAGGTATGTTTATTTGGTACTTGTGGAGAGGTGCAATGGGAAACAATTTCGTTTTCATGCACGATATTGCCCCTCCACATACCAGCAGAATTGCTACAGAATTTCTGGAAACTCTAGCCGTCACCGTTATGGGATGGCCTACTTGGTCACCTGATATTAATCCGATTGAGCATGTGTGGGACTTCATTAAAGATTAGATTGAAGCTTGTATTAGGGCTAGAGGTGGCAACACTGACTATTAAAGTGAAATTTATTTTTCTTTAACCAACCACTTCAAATCTTTAATTTTTACATTTTTTGTGAGATTCTATTAATTTCCAGCTTTTGTTATAGTTTTTTTATTGTGAATCATTAAACTGGTTTAGTAGAAAGTGCTTTTCATTTTCGCTTAGAAATTTTCCAGAAATACTTAACAAAATCGGAAATACTTGGTGATTCTCTAAAATTTGTGTGTAAGTTTTAGCTAAACTAGAAGCAGGTTATATATTTTTTGATTTAAGAAATCGTTTAGAAATGGTTTGACTTAATAAAGATTTTAAAAATTAAGGAAAGAAAAAATAAAGCTAAAAACTTTCTTGAATAAATGCTAATCAAATTATAAATATCGAAATATAAACGCTTTTTAAGGACAAATAATCAACCTCATTCCTCATACGTTCAAAATTCCAAAATTGTAATTTGTATCTAAAAAGCTGAAAACTTAATAGAAGTTTTGTTTTTTCATCAGAATTCTGATTAAAAGACACAAACTGTATGAAGTGCCCATCTATAATTATTAATTGGCCTTTCTAAACCTACTTTTTATTTTCGAATTTCAAAGAGAAACGTAAAGCTAATATAAACTCAGATCACTGATCAAAATTAGTAGTAAAGCTTTTGGTTGCTAAAACAGTCGTTCGAATTTTCACAACTAAAAATATGCGACATTTAAAGATTAACCACAAATCCAGGAAAATCACCCCTAATTTCTATCATTTGGAACGTTCCACATCTTTCAATAATATCAAAGCTAATGATACAACCTTAATTAAGACCGTAAAGCTTATGAGGATTTCAGGATTATTTCCACAGTTCAAAGGATTTCAATACAAAAGTTTGAATTTCAATTCCGAAAATAAAAACAGGCTTGTTAATTAAAACGTAATCTTGTATCTCAAAGCAGATTGAAATACTCGTACGTAAATATAAAAGTTAAAAACTTGGAAAGCGAACATAAAACATTTATCTGTTCTGTTTTAATTGCGACGTTTTTTAGATTGAAAACTCAGAAAAGTAAAAAATATGAAATGTAGAAACGGAATCAAATTATATTTCGCTGTTGGAGTCACGTCTGCAGTTAACAAGTTTCAAACAAAAACTCAATCACATCTTCACGTAAACATTAAAAAAAAAATGTAGCAAATCAATTTGTTCCGATCCGGCTGCAATTGCGTTCAGATAACACGAGTATTGATTAATATGATCTTCGGATTCACAACGGCCTTTGACCTTTTCTCCTACGGGTTAAAGCAACGAAGTGTGCTTATACAACGTTTTGTATCTGAGCTACTGAAATAACATTAATCTGTCCTCAAGTGCTGCCAGGAAAAGATGCTTGATGAGTTTGTTGCATTAAGATAACATTATACAACCACACAAAACAACCAGCTTTTAACTTTGTTAAAAACACGTGTTCATATAAAGTGAAAAATTACTTTTAAACTCTTAACCTACGTATCTTTATGTTATGTTGTATTCTTTAAATGCAACTTAATCTAAAAGTATTTTATTACTTTAGGGTTCATAACTTAAAACAACATACTCAAGTGTTTAATAAGTATTTATATATTTTGAAAGAAATTCAGTGTGAGTATTTTTAAAACTTAGGCATTTCGAATTCTGTAGAAAAGTCTGGGGTTATTTTCTGCCAGTTCTTCAACAGAGTATTTTAAACAACCGATGAGATAAATTTTAATTGTAGCTTTCAACGTTTCATTTACAAATTTTCCGTCGCTATAAAACGTATTCATACGACATTTAAATTGTTTATTAAAAAGTGCCGAGTGCAGGTTATGCAACTGACAACCACTTAAAATTGTATATTTAGAGCCCGAGCGCGTTTAATAAAGATACCTAATAGATTGTTACTTGTTATTCGATTTTTAAGCTTTACTGCTTTATAAAATTTCACAATTATGTTTTTTTAATTGGTTCTTAACATTTTTTATAACTAACAGCCACTAGACGGTTTGTGATTTTAATTTAAATTAAAAAACTTAAAATAGTGAACAATTATTACAAATTTGCAGCATAGTACTAATAAGCTGGGATGAAAAAGTCGTTCCGATTTACTTTAAATATTTTCAGAAGAGGTGTAGGAAGGAAAATAATCTCTTAGCTTAAAAACTTTCGAACCTGGTTTTCAATGACCACCACACAGTTATTTAGATTGGGGGGGGGACTGGCGAATACGTTCAGATTAATTTTAAATGTTTACAGAAGCTTAACAAAATTCAATTTTCAATTCCTGAAGCTTTAAGCATAGGCAGACATTTAACTTTCCTATTTTTAAGTTAATCTTTAACCTAAGCACGCCAAAAAGGCAAAATTTACATTATAATGTAATTTTGGATAAATAATTCGTACAGAATAATTTTAAATATTTTTTTAAATTTAACTATTTAACAAAATACAAATACAAATCTTGACAGTTTAAAAAAAAACATTTAGCTTTCCTATGTTTAATGTAATTTTTAAGCTAAGCACATCAAAGGGATAATAAATAATGGAAAGCATAACACAATTTGGAATGAATAATTTATTCAGAATAATTTTAAGTATTTTCAAAAATTTGGCAAAATTTAAAATACAATCCTTGAAAGCTTAAGCTTAAGATAGGCATTTGACTTTCCTATCTTTAATGGTTTAATGTAACATTTAAGTATGTCGTAGAGATATATTACCTAACTACTAGAAATTTACAGCATTATACAAATTTTGAATGAATGATTTGTTTAGAATTATGTTAAAAATTTTCAAAAATTACAAAATTCCAAAATCAAATTCTAAAAGCTTAAGCTTAAGGCAGACATTTAGTTTTCTTACCTTTAATGTTTGAGCACTTGACACAGATGGAAATACTTTGCTGGGATGAATAATTAATTCAGTTTAATCTTCAATATTTTCAGAAATGTGACAAAATTCAAAATTAAAATCCTAAAAGACAGCTTTTCTATCTTAATTTAGCCTTTAAGGGCCTAAGATAGATAATAATCACTGGAGATTTATTTATTACCAAATAAAATACTGATATATATTCGTACAGATTTTAAATTTTATATTGCAAATATTTTCAAAAATGTCACAAAATTTAAAATTAAAATCCTAAAAAGATAGCTTAAAGCAGGCATTTAGTTTTCTTATCTTAATTTAACTTTCACGTGAAATAGATAATAATTACGGGAGATTTATATAATCTAATTTTTGGACGTAATTCGTTCAAGATCATGCTAAATATTTTCAAAAATTTGATAAAATTCTAAATTTAAAACTTAAAAGCTTAAGCTGAAGGCAGCTTTTCTACCTTTAATGCAACCTTTAAGCTAAGTTAAGGAGAAAATAATTATTATTGGAAATTTACAGTATACTGCAATTTTGGGACTAATAATTCGTTCATAATAATATTAAATATTTTCAAAGATTTGACAAAATTAGAAACTCAAATTTTGTTAGCTTAAGCTTAAGGCAGACATTGGGCTTTCTTATCTTAATGTAACCTTTAATTTAAGCACGTCAAAGAGATACTAATTACGGAACATTTATATAATATAATTTTGGGATGTAATTCGTTCAGAATTAGGTTAAGCTTCAAAGTCAAAAAGATAGTAATTACTTGAAATTTACAGTATAATACAATACTGGGATGAATAATTCGTCCAGAATAATGTTTCTTATTTTCAAAAATTTGATAAAATTCTCAATTCAAATCTTCAAGACTTAAGCTTAAGTCAATCATTTAGCTTTTCTATCTCTAATTTAACCTTTAAGCTAAGCATGCCACAGGGGTAATACTTATAAGAAATGTACAGTACAATGAAATTTTGGGACGAATAATTCGTTCAAAATGATGTTAAATATTTTCAAAAATTTTAAAATTAAAATCTTAGAAGCTTAAGCTTAAGGCAGCAATTTAGCTTTCCTATCTTTGTATGTATGTATGTATGGCTTGACACCCCAAGTCGGGGTTTCGCCGCTTCTTAGAAGTTTTCTAGATCTTTTGAGGTGGATCAGTTCCTGTTCCTATCTTTAATGTAACATTTAATCTAAGCGCACCGAAGAGATAATAATCACTGAAAATTTACAGTATAATGCAATTTTGTAATGAATAGGTTCAAAATAATGTTAAAAGGCAGCCTGGGTAAGTCAGTCAGGTAAGTACCTGCTAGCTAGCCGGCTGACACGGGTTCGATTCTAGCGGTGGCCATAGTATTATGGAGCCGATTTGGGTCGTTCGTTAGTTAAGGCTTAGGTTTAAGGTGTATGAATGTGTTGTGGATGAAAGATGGTTGGAGCGTGATGCAAGACCGAAAATTGACTCATCACCTCCACTGAACACCAACAAGTGTGAATGAACCTCGACACTGCATTGCGGTAGAAGAGGTGTCACGTGTTTTTGAAATTCGGTGTTATTCTGGGATTTTTGAGTCATTTTGAATTTTTGTTAAGATTCTACAGTACGGCCCTGTCCTTTAAGTTTGATTCCATGTCAATTATTTTATTTCTGCTACAGTTAAATTTGTTTAGTCTGGAGGACACGAAAGGTTAAGTCTAAATCGGCACGTTCTTCCCCTGCAGTTCTATGAATTATTCAAGTCATTTCAGTATGTTTCGTCTTTGTAAAAGGTTCCTTTGTTAAGTATCCCAAGGTGACCCAATTCACACGTATTGTGTTAGCACATGATCTCATCTGGTTCCAGTTATTGCAACGTTTTCGTGATACGGTGCGGGGGAATTCCCTGTACGTTAGGCCGCGTTAGCTGATTGTTTCAGCATTCTTTCGATTTTTCTATACCCCCCTTCCACAGTGCGTGACAGTTAGTCAACCATATCGGACGTCTTTTAACTATTAAGACGTGGTGCGAGTTTATAGCTAGCAGCTTGGGTCCTTAAATAACCGGAAGGCCTCTATTACCGGTAACCCTCTGGGAGGGTTACAATTAACGACTTGATTGGATTCATAAAAGAAGTGCCATAAACTCCGGAGAGATATAGTTTTGTGTGAGAAGTTTAATGATTGTTTAAAGTACCGTTCCACACAATTGCCTCGTTGAGGGATTCAAAAAACCCATAGCTATTGGATTACTCTTCGTCGTCTTGCACCCGTCTTGGAGGAAAGAACATCACAGCTCTTCCAGGCTCACGTCCGTCACGTCACACCCTGGCTTATTGTTTAAGTACCGAGATCTTGCCAGGTAATCTAACCTCCTTTATGCTGCTCCTGCTTTGCCGTTTATATTTGTAACGTCAGTTTTAATTCCTTGCCTTGCTGTCAGGCCTCAACAATGATTGTTCAGTTCAATTTAACAATAAGTGCCGTCTTTTGGTCATTTTTGTGTTCATTTGTAGCAAGTTTTAAGTCAAGTAAAGTGAATATTTGTATTATGTTGCATGTGTAAAGATTTAGCTGTGTCGTTGAATTTTTAGTCTAGTATTTGTTTGTTTCCTTATATTGTTTTGCCTGGGAATTGAAGGGCTAAGCTTGTGAATGATTTGCCGAACTTAAAGTAAATGTAGTGCCCTTAATTTTACTGTCCTTTAAAGTAAGCGTAACTTTTATGATTTGTTTTAACGTAACATATTTTTGATTGCCTCTTGTGTAATTTCTTTGTATTCATTTTTGTGTCTTTTGATTCATTAAATATTTCATTGTCAATTTAGTTTGGTTTTGTTATTTATGTTCAGTCCTCCCCGATGTTATTTGTGTATTAGTGTTTTGTTAAGCTTTTCCGCGTAATAAGTGTTAGCCTGCCTACAAGTCTTAAGAGCTCCTGTAAAGTAAGTTATCTCAGTTAAGCAAGGTAAGTCTCATCTTGCAGCAGGAAGCAGTCCAAACCCGTTAGGGTTTGGACTGCCCTTGAGAATCTTCTGTGGTGGGTTCCTTTTAGATCTTTGGGTGACTTTAATACCACAGTGGCGCTCAACAATTTCCATCCCTATTATGACCAACCCTTAATTGCAGGGCTTTACCGTTTCGAACCGCCCATCTTCACTGTCTAGCTAGCCGCGCGCTTAAGGGATTCGAACCTCGCCCATTTAATGTCGAAGTGCAGGATTGGCACGTGACAGAGGAAGTTGATAAAATAAAAATTAAACATTATTCAAAAATTTGACAAAATTCAAAACCTGAAAGCTTAAGCTTAAGGCAGATATTTAGCTTTCCTATCTTAATGTAACCTTTAATCTAAGCTCGTTAGAGAAAGAATAATTACTGAATATACATATACAGGGTGCCCGTTTTTCGACCTCGAGCATGGGGATCTCTGTTATTATAACAGATACGAGATCGGTTAAATTAGGGCAAAGTTGAATTGTCAAAAATTTGTTTGTTAGACAAAAGTAGATGTTGTTGTTTCCAAAGCATTCTTAGCAAAAACATTTTTCTTAAATTCTAATCAAAATGTAACGCTTGACCATATCATGTGATACATAGTCGTAATCAGAAAAAAGAGCTCTATTCGAAAATGCAAAAATCAAATATGGCGCCCATAAGAAAAAAAAATTAAGTGTTGTAACTCTTGCATCTAGGATGCCTTGGAAAACACGATGCCAGATTCAGATTCCTTGTAAAAAAGTGCCTTCACAATGTCTTAGTTAAAAATGTCTAGTTTTATTGGTTTTCGTTTAAAAAAATTAAAACAAAAATCACAATTTTCCATTTTTCTCCAATAATTCAAAAACTAAAAATGACAGATCAAATTTTCTTTCAGATAATTGATCACCATAAAAATGCGCAACTTTTCCCTAATTTAACCGATCTCGCATCTGTTATAATAACCGAGATCCCCATGCTTGAGGTCGAAAAACGGGCACCCTGTATTTACAGTATAGTGCAATTTTGGGGCAAATCATTCGTTCAAAATCATGTTAAATATTTTCTGATAAAATTCCAAATTTTAAAAAATGTTAAAAGCTCAAGCTTAAGGCAGATAGTTATCTTTTCTATCTTTAATGCAATCGTTAAGCTAAGCACGTCAAAGTGATAATAATTATTCGAAATTTAGTAATGCAATTTATAATTCGTTCAGAATACATCATGTTAAATATTTTCTTAAGTTTGACCAAATTAAAAGTTCAAATTTTGTTAGCTTAAGTTTGAGGCAGATATTTGGCTTTCCTATCTTTTATTTGACATTTAAGCACTTGAAGTAGATAGCTAATAATTATAGCAAATTTAGAGCATTTTAATACTACGCCGAACAGAATAATTCGTTTATAAGAATATTAAATATTTTCAAAAATTTGTAAAAATTATAATCCTGAAAACTTAAGCTTACGGAAAAAATTAGCTTTTCTATAATCAGTATAATGCAGTTTTAGATTGAATAATTCGTTCAGAATAATGTTAAATATTTTCAAAATTTTGTCAAAATTCAAAATTCAATTTCTGAAAGCTTAAGCTTAAAGCAAACGTTTGGCTTTCTTATCTTTGATTTAACTTTAAAGCACCCACTTGAAACAGATAATAACCACTGGAAATTTTCAGCAAAATACTTTGCTGAAATGAATAACTCATTTGAATTAATTTTAAATATTTTCAGGAATGTGACAAAAAATTCAAAATTATAATCCTGAAAGATTATTATTGCTTACCTATCTTGGTTTAACCTTTAAGCACTTAAATAATAATCATTGGAGATTTATGACAAAATAAAATTTTGAGCTGATGGATTCCTATAGATTTTTTTTGATATTGTAAATATCTTCAAATATATACTTCTGCTTTATCTTTTCCTTATGCCTTATACAAAATTAAAAATGACAATCCTGAAAGATTAAGCTTAAGACAGACATTTGGCTTTTCTATCCTTAACTTACTACAAGTAGATACTAATTACAGCAAATTTATAACATAATACTACGCTGGACTTAATAATTCGTTCAGAATTATGTTAAATATTTTCAAAACTTTGACAAAATTCAAATCTTAAAAGCTTAAGCTTAAAGCAAAGTTTTCCTATCTTTAATGTAATATTTTTGAGTACTAAAAATCGTTGGACATTTTTAGCAAAATACTCTGCTGGGGCAAATAATTCATTCAGATTGATCTTAAATGTTTTCAGAATTGCGACAAAATTCAAAATCACAATCCTGAAGATTATTACAGCTTTCCTTAGTTATGACAAAATATAACGTTGAGATGAGTGATTCGTTTTAAATTTTGTATTGTAAATATTTTCAAAAATCTAACAAATTCAAAATTAAAATCCTGAAAAATTAAAGCAGTTCCGATTTTTAATTTAACCTCTTTCTTAATAGAATATAATCACTGGAAATTTACTGCAAAATATAATGTTGGGAATACTTCGTTTGGACTACTTTTAAAAATTTTTAAAAATTTGAAAAAATTCATAATTAAAATCCTGAAAGCCCAAACTTAAGACAGACATTTTGGTTTCCTATGTCTACTTTAACCTTTGAGTACAATGTAATAAATTCAGAATTTCAAGCTTTTACAATTTACAGAAATTCCAGCAACATTTCTAGAATATGCAAAAATAAAAATATTAAGTTTAGAAAACCACATAAAAAGTTATCTGTATCGTACTGATTTTTTGAAAATAAATATTAAATTGCCGAAAATTCCTTCATTGCTAATTTAGGCGAACTCATTGTTTTTGAAAACAAAGGCATGCATTCCATTTTAATTGATTGTAGGGACGGTGGGACTTTTTAGAAATCTTTAAAAGTTTTAAAACCTATCATTATATGTATTTTAACTATAAATCAAATATGTAATTTAAGTTCGAACATTAAAAATAACAGCAAAATATGCTTTCTTCGATATATTCTTGGTATATCGTACTACAAACAATTCATTTACCTCTGTCCGAAACTAAATTTAAAAATTTACAGAAGTTGCCATTTAGCAACCTTCATTAAGGCATTGAAAATGAGCTTGACTAACTTCCAAGTCTGACATGTAATTTACAAAATCTGAACAATTTACAAGGAATAGAAATAAAGAAAAGTTTTTAAATTGCAAAATATAGAAAAGTAAGTACCAAAGTATAAAATAATCGTACACAAATCATTGTCAAAACTGCACAACTTATTAGTTTAATTATGGTAATACTAGGCGATATAGTGAATAAAATAAACTCAAATCTAAAACATATAATAATTATTGTAATACTAGGCGATATAGTGAATAATAGTAATTTGCGATACTAGATAGTAACGTTATGAAGCATTTTACATTACGAGAGAAAAGTTTGAAAGAACGAGCGACGAAGGAGCGAGTTCTTTTAATTCTCGAGTAATGTAACCAGCAAATAACGTTACGTACGGCACACGTTTTATATCATCCTATAATAATTGTTTTCAAAAAATAAAAAATTATTTTCAATGACAGTTCAATGACAGTCCAATGGCAATTCATAAAGTGTAACGTAAATCTGTCATATTGTACTGTTATTAAGGTTTACAGCACTAGTGCTGTTAAAGGTATCTTAACATAACTCGTTGCTTAGGAGTTATTAGCATGATAACGTTATAGGATGATATAAAATACACTTAAATCTAAAACATATAAAATGATACAATGATGTAAACAAAAAACATCACTCAATGTAAAACAAACTATTTTCTTAACATTTCGACAAGCATAACAGCATGACGTGAAATGACCAACCGTCTGTGCACAACGTGCGGACACGTTAAGGTTGCCTTTTTTTTCTGCGACATGATAAACGACATAGTGAAATAAAATAATCTTAAAGCTAAATAGCTATTAATAATACAAGTGCGAAAACACACGCTTAAAGTTCGAGGTTGTTGCTATGCAACGAGACGAAGTCGAGTTGCATTTACAACCGAGATACTTTAAGCGTTTTCGCAAGAGTGTTATTCAAAAATTTTTTGTTGGTCAACTACTATGTTGGTCATGAGCATATCCAAAGCTGCTTGCGAGAACGTTTATTCAAGTTTCTGCCATTGGCGTAATATAGACAATAAACTATTGTTGCTATTGCCTATGTGTTTTAAATGCCTTTTAAAACACGTTGTTATGGGAAACGTGTTTTAAAATGCTACGTGTTTTAAATTGCTGTTTATAATCTAGGATGTAGATATTAAAAAGGTGACTTAAAATGTCACGAACAAAAAAACATATAAAATGATACAAACAAAAACATCACTCAATCCAAAAAAGACAAGCAAGTTTCTTTTCGACAAGCATGGCAATATACGTGAAATTACCAATCGTCTGTGTGAATCGTGGGAACACCGCTAAGGCTACCGTATTATTTTTTTGCGGAATGACTGTTTTTTTTCCATCGTTTTCATCATCCGAGGAAGGAGACTCTACTGTAGTATTAAACAATTTGCAGCGACGTTGCATCGCCGTAGCGGCATCCAAACAACGATCCACACGGACAAATTCGATTTGAGAATATGCGAAGCTTTCAAGTGACATGTCCAGCGAGATGCCCGATTAGTCCAGTCAAATGGTAATTTTACTTTGCATTTTGGGTAGGCAGCGATTTTTTTTATCGGTGTGTAGAGGGGTCAGTGTTGAGTTTAAGTCAGGGTTTTCGGGGTGGTAACCCCCTCCATTCGGCCGCCATCTTGAAAAGAAGGGTTAATTCATTTTTTGGCGATATCTCTGTCGTCGTGAATCTTACAAAAAGTTTGTACAAAGGGTGTTGGTAGAGAATCGTATTATCTATTATCTATTATTAATAACTTTTTTACATAGCATTAATAATAAAAAAGTTATAAGCCGGAAAAGACAAAAAGTTAAGGGCGTACAACTTTTTTATTATTAATAACCCTTCTTATCAAGATGGCGGCCGAATGGAGGGGTTACCACCCCGAAAACCCTGACTTAAGCTCACCACTGACCCCTCTACACCTCGTCAAAAATTGCTGCCTACCCAAAATGCCAAGTATGCCTTTTATTTCGACCATTTGATTATACTTCTTCTTCTTCTTCTTCCTGAACCCATATTAATCCACTCCTGGACATAGGTCTCTCCCAGCCCTTTTCATTCTTCTCTGTTTTGTGCTTTATGGAACCAATGTTTTCCCGCTGTTTGTTTGATGTCGTCTATTCACCTGCGTTTTGGTCTTCCCACACCTCTCTTCGTCTCTCTGGGTCGCCAGTGGGTGATCTTTGCTGTCCATTTATTCCTATTTTGTCTCGCTACATGTGTTGTTTCTGTTTGTTTTTCCATGGCAATCTATTGAAATTTACTATTTCTGTAAATAACAGTAGTTTTCGGAAGTGAATCGCCATCATGTCATACATCGTTGAAATCACCATCAAAAACCATGAGATGCTATAAAAATCCAACATGGCGCCCATAATAAAAAATGAACCTGATAATGATTCCGGAAAACCGAAACGTTGTAGAAAATTTTTGATACGATTACAGTGTTACGGCTAAAAAGTTGCTTAAAGAATGTTTTAACGGATTTGAAAAATTTTTAATAACAACCAAATTATGCTGAAAAACCCAAATTGACATTTTTCTGTTTTTTTCTCTTAATAAAAAAACTGAGATAGATAGGTCAAATTTCTTTTTTAAATATTAATCAGCATTGTATAGCGCAACTTTGCCCCAATTTAACCGTCTTTGTAACTCTTAAATTACGTTTTCCGAGATCCCAATGGTGAGCCTCGAATTTGAATAACCCTGTATTCTTTATAATTGTGGAATATCTTCCGTCAATTCTAGCGTTATCCATGCCTAGCAGGAATGACTCTGTTGCAATCGAGTCAAATGCTTTATGAAAGTCTACGAATGCTATATGTAACTGTAGATTGTATTCGGTGCATTTTTCTATTACCGTGCCTATTGTTTGTAGGTGGCCAACCGTGCTAAAACCTTTTCGAAAACCGGCTTGCTCCATGGGTTGGCATGAAGTCAAATTTCCCTTCGAGACTATTACTAATAATTCTTGTAAATACTTTATATTGATTATACTAGGCCAGTCAAATGGTAATTCAATTTACATTTTGGGTAGGCAGCGATTTTCTTTTTACGATGTGTATGGGGGTCAGTGGTGAGTCTAAATCAGGATTTTGGGGGTGGTAATCCCCTCCATTCGGCCGACATCTTGAAAAGAAGGGTTAATTAATTTTTCGGCTATAGCTCTGTAGCTGTGAGCCTTAGAAAAAGTTTGTACAAGGCTTCTTTGTAGAGAATCGCATTATCTACAACTTTTATTAATATAACCCCACTCCTCCATTCGGCCGCCATCTTGAAAAGAAGGGTTAATTAGCTTTTCGGCTATATCTCTGTAGTCGTGAGTCTTACAAAAAGTTTATTTGAAATTTTTTTGTAGAGAATCACATCTCTAAAATTTCTATTTATAACTTTTTTTACGTAGCATTAATAATAAAAAAGTTATAAGCCCTTAAGTTTTAGTCTTTTCCGGCTTATAACTTTGTTATTAAATGCTATGTAAAACAGTTATTAACAAAAATTGTACATACAAGGATTCTCTACAAAATAGATTTATACTAATTTTTTGTAAGATTCCCGACTACAGAGATATAGCCCAAAAACCAATTAACCCATCTTTTCAAAATCGCGGCCGAATGGAGGGGGTTACCACCCCGAAAACCCTGATTTCGGCTCATCGCTGGCCCCTCTACACACCGATAAAATAAAATAGCTGCCTACCCAAATCGGCAATTTCCGACATTTCTGTTCGCGGCTAGTTCTTACATATACTTCTTATGCGGACGAAGACTGAGCCCTAACGATTTAAAATATAGGTAACCGTCGCTTCACAGGCGGATAATAATATGTGTTATACATTAGTAATGCTTTATATAGATATGCAAATAATGTTGGCGGCTTTTTATACGAAAATTGGTAGTTTCATGATTTGTAGAGTAATTAACAACCACTAAAATGCCATACAAAAACATTATGAATTCCTAAGTGACTCACATTATATGACGTCACTGTTAAAGCATTTGGCTATTTTTAGATGCCGAATGCTGCCGAACTTTATCTACGCTAGCCGAAGCCCGAAGCAATGTTTCACCGGAGACGATCTGTTAATATTCCGCGGCCGATTTCTTGAAAAATGGGTCTTTGAAAAGTCCTCGCTGTAGCGCCCCTTTGCATTGCAGACCCAAAACCAGCTTGTAGTATAAGCGCTGGTTCATCCTCTTTCCAACAAGCTAAAAATCACACTTATACCTTCCATAAAGTATACGATGTAACAGCACCGAACGCATTGGCGTGTAAACATCGTTTTAACCCCCGTACGGTCGCTTTTTCGAATCTTACATTTTCTACACCTCTCCTAAAAGTTTGCAATTAACGCAATCTTCAAAATGACACCACAAACATGCACCTAGCAGTCGTAGAACTGTCACAATATGCAAAACAGTGCGAAATTTCCAAGCGTCACACAAATCTTGATTCGGACCCCCGTCTACCGTCACACTTCCAATTTGTTAAACATTTTCAATGTTAAAATAGCAATTTCTATCCGATCTCGAAACTTCCGCGTAACTTTCTATGAAATTCAATCATCTCATTATATGCCGGAATATTCAGGATTCGAAGACCATTCTACACGCTTCCTTGAGACTATTAAACACTAGTTAAATTGGGTTGAAAGTTAGACCTTGGTGTTTCACCAATTAATCCTCTGACATTAATATGATTGTGTTTGTTAATATTGAATTCCGTCCAAAACCCTCACTGTAATTCACTTAGGAAGTTCAGAACCTCCTGAGATGGCTTTTTTTTGGAAATGGGCCCAACATAAATTTTCTTAAGGAGTCTTTATTAGAACTTTACCCCGACCTTTGAAATGACTTATACGGGGTGTGATACAGAAAAAGCTGACGTATTTTCTTTTTGCAGGAACACAATAATAGCTGAGTAATTTTACTAATTTTTGAGCCAAGTATATACCTTCCCGAAACTTACCTTTTAAGGATGTTGCTATAATAAAGTGATTATTAAATTAAAGGATTAAATGATTATTAGAATTTTATTTGGGGGTTTGAAAGGGCTTATACAGGATGTATAATATAAAAACAAACGAACAGCTTTTTGAGGTGTTCCTTCTCGTGGTAATTTAAACAGTGCCTAGATTTCTTTATTTTTAATCAAGTTTTGTTTCAACATACATATAAACTTAATTATTTTTGTGTGAATCTTGATAGTTTCCTTAAAACTTAAATTGTTATTGTACATCGCTATGATCAGAAAAAATCTTTGCCAAACTAATAAATTTCTTGGTTTTCTTCTTTTCTTTTGTATTACGCCCTGCGTAGCAGAAAAATCGTTCTACTTCCGCTCTGAACAGAAGTAAAACCCATTCTCATATATCACGACGAATACTATGACTGTCATAGAAATTAATAATATTTCCCAAAGTGATACAACTATCACAATGAAATTTTGGGGTAAAATATCGCCAGCTTAAGCATTTAGCAGAGGACCAAAGCGAGCATCCATCATGAGGTTCACTAATTAAAACGGGCCGAGAGAAGCTTAGAAATGAGCATTGCTAATGGGGGTCACCGTCTGCGATGGTGCAGGAGTTTGTGGCAACAGTTTGTTGTTTCGTGGGCAAACATTGTACGGAATAATTGATGCACGGTTTAACAACAGATAATGAACGGGCTGAACTTGCGGTTAAATTACAGGGATAGCTTTAGTATTCAGACGCATTCACGGATGGTACACACGTTTCGGTCTGTCTACAGATGTTCGTACTGGAAATTTGTGTATAAATGTGCATAATTATTACATGATTCGTATTCAGGTCGCATACTCGGATTGTTCTGTTTAAGGAAAAAAAAAGAATTACGAGATGCATATTGCCCGTTCTATTGCTTTTGTTTTCGCGGTTCGCCAATTTTGCTATATCTCGCGAGAAACATAACTACGGATTTAGAAACGAATCTCTTTGTTTTATGGGGTAGATATATTCATAACGAAAGCCCTCTCGTAACTTTAATTTTATGACGGCCAATAATTTTGTTTTAGTGGGACAAACTTGTGATAACTTTTTCGAAAATAAAACTAAAATATTACTACATAGTCAGCTTATAACGTAACTTTTTTAATATTATCGCGATTATTAGTTTCAGTCGGTTAACCATAATGTTCATAAAGTTTGACGTTAATCTGCAAAGTTTAATAGTTATTGTAATTTTGATTAATTTACATTTCCCACAAACATAAAATTGGAACAACGTCATATAAGTACTCTTTGGTTTTTTTTTGCTTGTGTAGCCCATAAGCCACCTTGTAAAGAGAAACCAAAAATACTATAATGATACTTTAACCAAATCGTACATGAAAACATTATGGTTTCCCGAAATTTTCCGATACAAAATGTTTGCAAATATGTCTAAGTTGAAGAAGCAACATATTTTTTGTTAAATCCGGAACTGAACACGAAAATTAGACATGTTTTTTGTGTAAACATTTTCGCGGTAAAAATTAAATTTCCATTATTCCGGAAGTCAGTAAACGAGTTTAAATGCCTTGGTTGTTACTGATAGAACAAGTAATTTCTTTTTTAGATTTAAAGAAATTACTACTAAATATATGAAAAAATCGTTGTTCTATAAAAGTTAATATTTCCGTTGATTTTTAAAAGGAATTTAATTTCAAAAAATATTCGAAATTTGTATTATTTATAAGATCATTACAAACACCTTTGAATATACGAGGTATGTTCAACTCATAACTGGAATTTTTATTTTAGTAAGAAAAACAAAACAACGTTACAAATTTAACCCTTATTTCTCGACATAGTCCCCTTCTTTCGCCATACACTTTTGCCATATTTCCACTAGCTTCCTGATTCCCTTTTCATAGAAGGTTTTTGGTTGTTGTTGCAGTCAAAAATGCACAGCTTCGATAACAGCATTAATTGGGCTCAAATTTCGTGCCACTTAGGTGTCCTTTCAAGGAACCAAACTGATAAAAGCCACATGGTGACAAATCAGGGCTATACGGCGGATGTGGCAAAACTTCCCAGTGAAAGTTTTGTAAAGTTTGGGCTGTTGCTACTGCCGTGGAGTAAATGAACACTGCGGATTGAAGAATTCCGCCTTTTTGAGCGAAAAGCTGGCTTGACTTTGTTTCACAGGAAATTGCTGTAATATTCAGCGTTGATAGTTCCAGAAAATTTGAGAAAATTACTCCTGATGAGTCCCATAATTGATTTCATTCACAGAGGTGGAGGTACGCGGAGTACGTGGCGCGTTAGTTGTACCTTCTCTTTCGTGATTTTTGAAAATTTTGCACAAGTCATAAACTTAAGCATTAGATAGATATGTTCCTCGAACTTTACAGAAAGTCTTACCAAAATTTCTGAGAGTTTTATCCCTTCTCTAGCTAAAAACTTTATGATTATTCTTTTGTGCAACATAACTTGAAACGTCCATGTTCAACACTCAACAATTTTATTAAAAAAATGAATCACTGGTTATCTGATTCCAGCAATATGTCAAAAAAGGATCAAATTTTAATAAGAAAAAAGTTCGATGGCTTTGTAGCAACTAAAATTTAAGAAAACTAAAAATTCCTGTTATGAGTTGAACATCCCTCGTATATTCAAAAGAAATACCTAATCATTTATGGGTAATGGGTACACAATGGGCGCTCAAATAAAAATTAATTTGCAGTAGGCATTGATTTGTAATGGTATAGGTACTTCCTTTAAACTTCAGTTAAAATATACAATGTGATTTTTTAAAAACTCAATTGCAGCAGGCCGTATTCTGTCTTAATAACCTTAGAACTGTCTGTATTAAGTCAGAATACGGCCTGCTGCAATTGTGTTTTTAAAAAATCACATTGTATCAAATATAGTTTTGCATTTGAAATTACCAGCGAAAGCCTATTGCAAATGAGTTTTTATTTGAACATACTTTATTGCTTTATAATAATACCTATTGGTTGTATGTAGTATGTATATTCCAGAGAGAAGAACAAATCGGTTATAATCAAATAAATTATATTGTGCTTACATATAGCAAGGGTAAGTAAAAATCAAGGTGGAAAATTCAGACTTACGAAGAGACATTTCTTAGAAAAATCATAGAAATATCTAAACAAATCTGGAGGAAAAATTAAAATGAATAAAAATGGCTACGAATACGTTTTTGTAAATTAAAGTTCTTAAATTAAAAAAGTTATTCAACAACTATATGGGCTTACAAATGTGCATCTGAAGTAACTAAAATGGTACGGCTATCTGGACAAAATAAAGAACAATAAAAACCGATTGAAAAGTGAAAGAAAGCAATAATGGAGATATGCTTAAACCTAAGACTATTCGACTATTCCAAAAAATAAACTGAAAGCAATGAAATATGAAGTTTTTTTTCGAAATTTATGGAATCAGTAAGACAAGAAGACAAGTAAAGCTAAAACAAATAAATGGAAGAGGAGATTTTTTTGCAAGTAAAACGGAAATCATTTCCGTTTAATTTTTCGACACTGAAATTAAAGAATTTTTTTGAAAAAGAAGAAGAATAAGAAACAAAAGAAAAAGAGTAAGAAAACCAAACATATGAAGAACATAGAAAAACGAGAAGAATATCCTATATACGAGGAGCGTTCAAATTTAAATTATAGTTTCATAATTATTGGAAAACTAACATGAACAAACTAAAGTATCTAGTGTCACTTTCCAACGTCGTCCCCCTCCCTTTCAATGCACTGGCGCCACCTTTCCGGCAACTTCCGTATCCCCCGGGTAAAAAATTCTTTTCGCTGCAGAATGGGTGCATTCTTGAACAGCTTCAATGACTTCCTCATTGCAGCTAAACTTTCTACCTCCTAGAGACTCTTTTAAGGGCCCAAACAAATGGAAATCTGATGGAGCAAAGTTTCGGCTATAGGGCGGATGGGGGACAAGACTCCACTTTAATTTTTGAATTTCTTTACTAAGAAATTTAACAATAATGCGTTGTTCCACGATTGAATGCACTTTTGCTTCACTCATACTTCTCACATGTACCCAACTGTAGGCTGGTGTGTCAACTGACCAAATCAAGATAGCACTTATTTCAGAGTATCAGTTATTAAACAAAAATTCGACTGTTAGTTCTTTCTTTTGACGGGAAATTCAAGTTATAATTTAAATTTGAACGCCCCTTATTAATAACTTCTGTCTTAGCGTTCTATTCTCCATTTTTGAATCTACACCTCTTCCATGGATTTCTATGTCTCTGCTTTCGACACGATTCGGTTGAATCCTGATGTTATTTTCAGGTCGTCAACCCATCTCATTGGTGACCTTCCTACGGGGTGTTTGTGTATGTAAGGGCTCCAGTGCAACATGCGTTTATTCCAGCGGTTAGATACTTCGTTCGCTATATGCCCTGCATTTTCTACTTCAGGCTTGCTGATTTTTGAGCAATGTCTACTATTTTAGTTTTTTCCCAAATTCCTTTGTTAGTTCTTGTATCTCTTACTGAAAGTCCCAACATACCTCTTTCCATTGCGTGTTGTGTCACTCTAAGTTTTTGCATGTTATCTAGTGCCATCGTCCAGTTTTCGAGGCCATAACTCACGACCGATATACGATATACATTAGAAAGTGTCAAGCTTTAGCATTCGCAGACGACGTATGCGTACTGGGAAGAAGACCATGCGATGTGGTTTAGAGATTAATGAACAGAAGACCAATTGCATACGGTATAAAACAGCAGCAAACCGAAACAAATATAGAAGACCAACACTTTAAAGTAGGTAGTGCCTGAATTTAAATACCTCGAACCCGTAGTCATAGAGGATAATGATGTTAGCAAAGAAGTTAGTGCAAGAAATCGGTGCATGTATGGCCCGAAAAAATCTTAAAATCAAAGAACGTTTCTAAAAAGAGTAAAATACAGCTATACAAAACATTAATAAGACCGGTGGTAAGCTGTAGCCGTGAAAGCTGAACTCTGATAAAGCGTGGATAGGAAATGCTGAATAGATTTGAGAGGAAAGTATTAAGGATGGAGGATTAAATGGATGGAGGCCACTTATGAACCTTGAAGTACAAAGAAATTATATTGAACAAGACATGGTAGGGTGGAAAGAGGGACAAAGAATTAGATGGCGAATGCCAGAAACAAGAATCACAAGAGGAGGTTTGTAAATGGGTCGGAGGGACATCAGCCAAGGTGTAGACCTCGTTGTAGATGGAAGGACAACATAAGTAATGACCTAAAACAGCTAAAAGTGCGGAACTGGACCACCAAGGCAATGGATAGAGATGTATGGAAAACGGTTGTAGAAGAAGCTAAGGTTCTACAAGGATCATAGTACAGTGTGTGTGTCTGTGTGTGTAACTCATGACATGACTGAAGTTATACATGTATTAAATACATATTTTGCTTCTTAATCTTAATGCTATCTTTTAATTTGTCAAAATGAATTTCAATTTTCCAAGTGTTGCCCACGATTATTTAGTTATTCTCTTTATTTCTGCATTTTGATTTTCCCTTCCAAGTACAAAAGATTGTCCCAAATATTTGTTTACCTTTTGTATTTCGACGTTTTTTATGTTGATTTTTCCGATCGCCTAGGTGCATTAATTTTGTTTTAATGGTATTTATTTTCAAACCAATTTTTTGAGATTCGTTGTGTAGTTCATTTAACATTTCCTCTAATGTTTACGAGCTTTGAGCTATAACCACCACGTCGTCGGCATATCTTAGATTATTGAAGCACTTTCCGTTGATATTGATTCCTTTACTTTCCCATTTCAATTCTTTAAATATGTCTTGTAATGCGAGGGTGAAAAGTTTGGGCGATGCCGTACACCTCTTTCTAACTTTATTGATTCCGTTTTTGTATGGAAACTGTATGTTGCAGTTGCTTCGTTTGCTATGATTTGTAGCAGATCTGAGTATCTGTGATCTATTCTACAGTTTTTGAGTGCTATTATTATTGTCCAGCTTTTGGATAATACACAAACCCCAAACAGACAGGAAAGTGATATTCGTTTGATTTTTCTAGTAATATTTTTAGTGTAAGTAAATGATCAGCCGTTCTGTATCCTTTTCAGAAGCCCGCTTGTTCAGGAGGTCAAGCGGTTTGTGCTTATTTTGGGCAGAAGTTTGTATACGAGGTTAGCACCCATAATTTCTGCAAACTAAATGTGCCATGAAACAAATGTTTATTCTTTTGTGGTTTCCCAGTTCAAATTTAGTTTTGACAATTGCAACAGTTATTTTACAAGCTAATTTTAAAGTAAGTGTTGTGCAGCAAATACGAATTTAACGAGAGAAAATGTTAGAGCCATGCTATGAATTTAAAAGTCTATCTCAGAAAGAAAGCGTTGCACCACTTCGTGCTGCATTTGGTGACCAAGCGCCTTCGCAGAGGACGCGACGATTTTTTGCGAAGGAAGCCCAATTGCAGCAGTTGCCGAAACAAGCATAGACACCATGCGAAGAATGATTCAAGAGGACAATCGAGTAACGCATTATTAGAAGCAGCATGACTGCAATAAACAAGATTTTACGTAATCATTTTGGTGTAAGGAAAGTCTGTGGCCGGTGGATACCACACAGATTTACAGAAGCGGAAAAACAACAGCGCGTGGAAAGATGTAAGAAAGCTTTTAAGAAATATGATGAAAGTAGGTCTAAAGCAGTTTACAACATCATAACTGGTGACGAAAGCTGGATATACGCATTTGAACCTCAATTGAAGCGGCAATCTGCACAAGGGTGTTTCCAACAGATCTTAATCCAATTAAAGCGAAGCAATCACGAAGTGTTGGTAAGAAAGTGGCAGCCTGCTTCTTCTCAAAATCAGGACCTATCAGAACTGTCGTGCTTGAAAATAAACGTACGGTTAGTGCGGAATAGCACACAACAGTATGCCTGCCAGACGTTATTCAAAAAGCTCGGAGTGAGATCGTTCTGCACCACGACAATGCTTCAAGTCATGCCGCACATCAAACAATAAAAGAATTTCGGGGCTTCCGGGCTAAAATTACTAAATCATCCGCCCTACAGTCCTGACCTGATACCCTCCGATTACTTTTTATTTTCTCGACTAAAGGATAAAATGCGATTTGCAACTCCAGAAGATGAGGTTTCTTTAGTGACTCAAGAAAAGTGTAATTTATGTTTTGAAAATTGGTTTTATCGAATGCGTAAATGTATTGAGTTTAAGGGTAATAGATAATGTATACCGGGTGGTCCATCGGTCTGTATATTTTTTTTACTCATAAAATAATCGAGTAAAAAAAATACAGACCGATGGACCACCCGGTATAGTAATGGAAGACTCTAACGCCAAAATCAGCCAAGCTGAAACTGAAACACCTATTCGAAACTTTTAGTCCAGTAAAAAAAGATATTTAGTTAGGAAAAAATCTTATCTGAGATTTTTCTTCGGGAATCGCTAGTGGGGATATTAGAGATGAAAAAATCAGAAAAATCAGTTCCAAGGGTATGGAGCAACCCCCCAAAAAAACCACCCCTTAGGTAAAAAGAACGGTTTTTCGCTTATAACTCGTTCGGTTTCAAAGATATTAAAAAAGTACCTCAGATAAAAAAATAGTTTATACAATTTTCCACAAAAAAGGTCTCTTGCGATTTTTTCTCACATGCCATATTTTTTGAGATATTGAAAATTTAAAAAGCTTAAAATTTGCCAAATTTCTTTGGCGCGAAATTTCGCTTTTTCAAAAATTCTCGCTCGCCGTCTTACAAAAAAATTGAATTACTCAGGAACCATTAAACATAGAACCAAAAATCAAAATGTGTTTTGAAGGGGAGACTCACTCGAACATGTTTTTGATATTTACATTGACTGAAAATAATTTCTACATTGATAACATAACAATACAGTATAATTTTTTGATGGTTTTTGCGATTTTGGCTAGTTGCTGTCCCAATGGCAGTAATTGATTTCAATATAAATTATAAATGGATTATCTTTTAGTTTAAGGGATCACTTCAAGTCTCCAAAAGAATAGAACAGTAAAATTTGCTTTTTGTAATTTTCCCAGCATTTTTAATTTGCAACATTTTGACCAATTTTTTATTATTTTATTAAAGCAAAGAAAATAAGTCGGAAATATTATGAATATATACAAAAAACAATTTCTTTGTATTCATATACACTACGACAATTATTCCCAGTCATTTATACGTCAATAAATTTCATCAAAAAAAACAAAAACATAAAAACTGCAGATGGGCCATTTTTTTCGATTTTTTTAAAAATTGTTGTAGTGTCCTCAGTTTATAAAATTTTTAAATCTACGCGGTCCAGAAATCAAGGCAAGTATATACAGAATACGATCATACTATTAAAAATTATATTATATGTATCTGGGTGGAGTTAAAAGCTATTGAAAGAGGACCGGTTTGATGACCGAAGTCATGTCATTTCTGGGTTGCATAGGGTACGTCATGGCCGGAAGTGGAACTGAAGAAGTGCTTTCTGTTTGCTATGCTTCATGTTCAGTAAAGAAAATGCCTATGGGTCACGCATATGCTAGAGCTGTTCGCGGGCATACGTTGGTCTTATTGTCATTAGTTAAAATAATTTTATTTGAAATGGAAATTTCTGATGCAGAGAAAGAAGAAATAGAACAAAATTTAGACGATTTTTTGAAAGGTACCGTTACATACATTGAAATACACAGTCTCACTAATTTATCAAAATTCCAAGAGAAATTTTGTGAAAAAATTAAGGAGATTGAGGATAGAGGAAAAACGGCCAAACTGTGGATTGCCTATATGAAAATGGTCATCTTGGCAAAATCTTTCATGAAAAGTGAAAAAATGGGTGACCTGAGAATTCAATTACGTATAATATCGCAGATGTTACCATATTTTCATGCAACGGGACATCATAATTATGCGAAATCTGCTCACCTATACATTCAAGAAATGAAATTATTTATGGAGCAAATGGAGAAGCGTAAGGATGCAATGATGTTTGCTAACGAATCAGATCCTGTATTAGAGGAATACGAGAAATTTGTCAATGACGGTTTTTGCACTGTCCGTCGTATCGATGCGTTTTGGTCTGGTAATTTCACTGATATGACAATCGAACAAGATTTCATGAGAGTCATGAAAACTGAAGGTGGACTTATTGGAAGAGGAATTACTGAGAGCACACAGATGAAATTTGTTCTAGGAATGCCATATGCGCCTGATGTATGTATGCGAAAAAATTGAACAATTTTGCCACGTTCGATTCACGTCAAGTGAACAGCATATTGATGCACGGGACAGTCGGATCAATCGAGATAACGACGATGTTCAAAAAATCTATGACTTTTTCATGGACCATAATCCGTTTCCATTTGAATCCGAATTAAAATCAATTTCCAATGGAACGATTGGCACAGAGGATGTTAACTCTTGTGATGTTTTTGAAATCGGAAAGAGCATTGTCATGAAATTAACTGGTCTGAAATTTCACGAAATCAAATGCAGAAAAAAAGACAACGTTGTGAATCTAGCTGCCAAAACATCCAGTATTACAATAGCAGATACAATTACCCCAATTGATCCATATATGCTTTTCCAGAGAATATCTGTTGTAAAAAAAGATCAAGAGTTAAAGTCATTCTTTCATTACGAATTATCACCATATCCACTATCGCTTTTTTCTGCTGGCTCGTTTAGAAAGACAATGAAATCGAAGCTTTATGAATTATTCAATCCAGTTGATTATCAACCTGATCCGAATAAAAATGTTTTCATATTAGGCATTTCTTGTATTTTACAAGTGTATAAAGCACAGAAGAAAATTAAATGTCTCAATGAGTTGAGACACGTAATTTTTATGAAGAACGTCGTAAAACAAAAAGCAGTAAATCTTGGGCCTCTTCCTCCCACCAATGATGCAGCGATACAACATTGCTCAAGAGTATACCTCCAAGTTCAAAAATGGTTGTCGAATGATTTAATTCCTGAACAGTGGGGTTGGAAAAAAGATAATATTTTAACACCAATTATGATGACACGACCAGCAGCACCAGATGAAATTTTAAAAATGATTTTCTGTAACTGCAAAAAAGGATGCGGAAATGCTTGCTCTTGCAAAAAAGCTGGCTTATTTTGTAATGATGCTTGTGGATCTTGCAGAAGTAATTCATGTAATAATCAAATACCAGTTGAACCAGAAGAATCAGATTATGATGACATTATACATAACGAAGAAGAGAATAAAGTAGATTAATTTTGTAAAATTAGTATGTATATGTAAATAGTAATAATATGTTAATAATAATTGTAATGATAAGAAAGATTATAGTAATAATACCATATTCGTAAATAGTAAAACATTATTTTTATTTCATTGATTACCTTCAATTCCTTCAAGAAAAATTCAATTGACGTTGGTATGATGCCTCAATCATGCAATCTCTGCAAAACCGATTATTTTAAGCTTTTTAAATTTTCAATATCTCAAAAAATATGGCATGTGAGAAAAAATCGCAAGAGACCTTTTTTGTGGAAAATTGTATAAACTATTTTTTTTATCTGAGGTACTTTTTTAATATCTTTGAAACCGAACGAGTTATAGGCGAAAAACCGTTCTTTTTACCTAAGGGGTGGTTTTTTGGGAGGGTTGCTCCATACCCTTGGAACTGATTTTTCTGATTTTTTCATCCCTAATATCCCCAGTAACGATTCCCGAAGAAAAATCTTAGATAAGATTTTTTCCTAACTTTTGACAAATTTTTTACTTTACCGACTGGACTATTTGAGATACGGAAGCGCAACAATAGAGGATACCAGGATACATATTATTTAATTTCGTCACGGAACATAACCTATTTAACACTGCTCAAAAAAGTCTAAGGAACAACGGCATTTCTTTGTATATGACTGCTTGCTATTAATAATATGACAAGTACCCGATGCCAACTAAAACTGTCAGACATGTTTTCTACAAGACGCTCTTTTGTTTTCCGTTTTGTTTGTTATTCAGTGCAATTGTTCAATGTTTAGTGAACCAACCCACGTTTCAACAATTCTTAATGTTATTTGTTTGGTTGATTTGTTGCTTTGTGCACAATTCTATGTCTAATCTGTAAACGTTAGTTTAAAATTAAATATGGTACGTCGACACTTAACACGAGATGAGATGTTAGGAGCTGTGGAGATGCTTGAAAGTGGAAATCGTCAAATTGATGTTACTGCCAGATTTAACACATTCCGTGGAGTAATCTGTAGATTATGGCAACGATATCAAGACACTGGAGATGTGGCAGAAAGGCATTCTGTCAGGGGTAGTAAAACGAAAGGAGTTCAAGATCGTTATATCACTCTTTAAGCTCGACGTAGCGGTGCTAATATCGCCACCCAACTTCTTTTAAGTTTCCAATACACACATGGAATAGCTGTAAGTTCCCAAACAATTAGAAACAGATTACATGAAGCTGGTCTTTATGCTCGTCGTCCATAGGCGCCGTTTCGTGGGGTGCATGGTACTTATGCACCCGACAAAACAATTTGTTGGGTGCAAAGGTATGTAATTGCACCCCACCGGACAAAGTCATCTAGTCGGGGTAATACAGACTACAGAATCAAGGCGCCGCGCCGCCCTGCCAGGAGCATTTTCCACTTTATCCTACATTAGTCATAACTTACTCATATTTTGTTAGTTTGAAGCCTGAAATCGACGCGTGTGCGGCGTGTACGAATCGCTGTGCAGCGCCGAAACTAGATGGGGCAGGGGGGGCACGTGCCCCCGGCGGCCAATTTTAGGGGGCGGCATATTTTGAAGAAACGAAAAATGCTTTGCAAATATCTGTTGTAGTTTTTGTGTGATGCACTGTGATGTAACAATAATTAGGGATTAAACCAATTCTGGCAAGAGTAATAAATAAAAAAACAATCGTCTACCGGTTGGAACGGTCAGCCGTCCAGCTCGTTGAGAACGGTAGTCAAACCGTACTGCGTAATCGTAATGGGTCGTACTCGTACTGTACGTATACGTCAACTAATAATACCACCGGCATCGGCACCGACCGCCAGACACTCCAGACTCCAGATGTGCTTGCCGCCGTCTATACCAAACCCCCCCCCCCCCTTCAACACATCCAACAGTATTGCATTGCTTAACGCATTCGAAACTGTACTGCTACGTCGCTACGCTGCGTTATTTTTTATGTTTTCCGGAGATTAAATTTATTAGATAATCAGTGGCAAAAATATAGTCAATTGGGAGCGTTAAAACTGTGTATTTAAACTAAAATTTTTCAAAATTTTTCAGGGGAGGAACCCCCCTTTCTACCTGGGGGGTACTCCGTACCCCCCAGACCTCCCGGTAAGTATAACCTTCAAATGAAAATTTGCACCCAACAAAATTTTCAAAATCCGGCGCCTATGTCGTCGTCCATTGAGAGTTCCTGCTTTGCGTCAAGAAAATCGCGCCGCACGTTTAGCTTGGGCACGAGAGCACGTTCAATGGGGCGCCGAAGAATGGTTCAATATGTATTGTTTTCTGACGACTCACGGTTTGGATTTCGACCTGACAGTAGAAGAATTAAGGTGTGGCGAAAAAGTGGACTACAAGAACGACTTAGATATGTCCAGGAAGTTCATGCATACAGAGGTGGCACAACCATGGTATGGTCTGGAATATTCCTTCAGCGTAAAACGGAGCTCATTTTTTCTGAAGGATTTCTTAATGCAAATCAGTATTTAACCCATATTCTACAACCCATTGTGCGTCCATTTGCAGATCAAGCCGGTCAAAATTTTGTTTATATACATGACAACACCCGACCCCATACGGCACGAGTTGTCCATGAATAGTTTAGGGAAGAAGAGATTACAGTTTTACTTTAGCTTGCTTAGTCCCCGAATCTTAATCCTATAGAACATGTATGGGACATGCTCCAAAGAAGACTAATTCCTATCATGGACGGAATACACACACGCCCTTGCGTTTGAAAATGCTCTAAGAGAACAATGGACATTGTTATCACAAAATCAGATGAACAACTTAATCTTAAGTACGCCAAGACGGTGTCAGGCAGTTATTAATGCTAGAGGTGGCAACACTGTTTACCAGTTCCTTTTTCCTTACCGAAATTAATCTTGTAATGCCATTAGAATTTGTTTACTTTTTATATATTAGTTTTAAAATATTTAAATGTTAATTGTTATTAATTAACGACAATTATACGTATTAAAAATGTTTCAAAATAAACGTAGAAATTTGTCTCTAAACTAATAAAGGTTCATATCATTAAACATCATATTCTACCTGTAACCCAAGTTATATGCCAGAAAGAAGTTGTTCCTTAGACTTTTTGAGCAGTGTATAATGAACACGTTCTTCAAAAGGAAACGAAATCACATATGGCCGTGGATCAGTAGAGATCGAAAAACCAAAATAATTCACAGTTTGGAACATGTTAACACACGAAGAATAATTTTTAATTCCCCAGTTTTTAAACAAACCGTGGAATTATCCAAGCAATCTTCGATATTTCCCTAACCCTTCGTTTTTAAGTAATAAATAAGTGAAGCAGAAAAACATCTGCAATTTCTCGTAATAGTTTAAGATAGTTAATCTTTATTAATATGTTAATAAACATTATTAACCTAGATTTTTATTATTCAAATTAAGCACAGTAGCTACGTTTATCATAACCTGACAGTTTTATAACTTTGCCTTATTATTTTAATATTTAAATCAAGCGAGTTTCTAGATTAATAAAGTTTATCTTTATTTATTTTTTGTTAATTCACAACTTTTGATGCTTGTTTTATATATTATCAGTAACTGTGAAACAAGATTTTGCGTAATAAAAATTTGTCTCATAATTTGATACGAATAAAACTAGGTTAATCATAAATTTAATAAATGACATATTTTTTAATATTAAAACTTTTTTCATAATGAAATGAAGTTCCTTTAATTTCATACTGCATAAAGTAAGAAATTAGACATTCCCTTATTCAAGCAGACAAAACGGAGAGCATCATGAATCGAAGAAATGGAGTTATCAGAATCACATGCAAATATTTGTAGGAAGTAATGAACTCCTCAAGAAATCAAAACTGCGTTCCTTGAGATTAAGAACATAAATGAACGTAATATAGAGACATTTATCTTCATTTGCTTACAGTTATTACTTTTATTTCGTACTCTGCTGCTAGCACGGTGCATGCAGCTTGACCACTTCGATATCATTATTTAACCGTTGCGGATTTAAATCCCGAGAAGAATGAATTGGACAGTGGTCGATAGATAACCGTTTTTCTTATTTTGTTCTTTATGAGATTACATAAAGGATAAGAAGGACATAAAAAAACGGGTTCTGAATTTTGTTATTTATTACCGAGTTGAATTAATAATTATAACAGTAAAAAGGTGTTGATTTTATGACATTAAGGAACTTTGACAAATGGTAATGACAGCATTTAAGATTGCTTTCTTCGGTTATCACAAAATCAAATAATTTTGTTTTGATGTGAAACAGCTCTTAAAACATTAAATATATATTTATAGGTTTTATTTAATTAATAAAATAGCTGAAAAGTTTTCGCAGTCAAATATCAAGAAAAGATACCTTAAAGAATTTTTTTCTGTATATTTTGAGTGACGTGCGTGAAGGGTGAAGATATGAAATTTCAACAGATGTCATGTGCACTTCGACATGCAATAATTGGCAAGTGGGTGATTCAAACAATAGATCTATTCATTAATAATCATCGTCTACAAGCTGAGAGAATTGACAGGGTTTAGTGGGATTTAATTGGTTAATTATAGTCGGCACTTGATGTATTATTACTCACACCTATTATAAATCTTTTTAAAACCACGAACTTGAACTTTGTAACAATACAAAACATGTTGTAATAAATTCAAAATAGATAATTAAAACTTCGTTAAAGTTTTTTTTTTATTTTTGAGAATTGAAGAGAATAATTTTTGAAAAATCTGAGAATTCCTGCACGAAAATTAAATTCTTAGGAAAACTGAAAACTTTTAAAGAACCCAAACTTGTGTTTTGAAATAATGTTATGTGGAATAAATGTAATATGAATAATTAAAGTTCTAATAATTTTAAATAAAGGAAAGAAATCATTCAACATTTAGAATTTCTTTAAGATATCCTTGGAAACAATTATGTGCTTGTAAACGTTAAGACTCCGAAAAAACCACAACATTTTTTAAATTATGTATAATATTCCAGTAAAATTAAAGCAAGCAAGTCCACTTATTTAAAAATTTATATTTGTGAACTAAAACGAAATATACTTAAGAAATTTAGAAAATGTCCAACATTTAGAATGTTTGGAGAGTAAAAATCGTTTCAGAAAAGAATTAAGGTATTTAGAAATTTACAGCAATGATCAAATAGCCATAGAAGCCAGCAGCGTTACTTCTTTAAAAATAGATAAATAAATAATGTAAATTTTTTTAACATTTCAGACATTTTCTGATACTCTAAAAAATATATAAATACATATTTGCTTTTAAAACTAACAAAAAAAAATTGAATGTTTTCAAAAGGTTCTCGAAATTTTCTTACAGAGAGAAATTATAAATACACAAAACATCAAAAAATTAAAATAAATAAAAAACTTGAAAAAACAATTTATTTTCGTAATTTGTTTTTGGACCCGGCGTAGAAGGTTGAAGAAGAAGGACGACGTCGAAGAAGAAGTAAAATGAAAAATTAATTTCTGAAATATCCAATTTTATTGTCTTCTGGAAACGAATTTATTTATTTCTTTTACAATGAATATACTGAACATTTTTTGAATTTTTCGAAAAGCTTGTTTCCTTTAGTTTATATACAATTTTCTTAAAATAAAGTTTGAATTATTTAACCATGAAATTGATCCATACTCAAAGCGGATTTGAATATATGTAGGGTCATTGTGCCAACAGTTTTTGTTCTATGGACAGATATCATCTAATTGGGGGACCTATAGTAAGCAAACTTTGAATAGGCATCGTTTGGTCTTTTAGTAAACCGTACACATAATTTAAATTGGCGTTGTTGTCAACAGAAAGATTTTAGATTCTTTATTTTGAAAAAGTGCAATTGATCTACTGTGTACCGTACTGTGTACACAGTGAATCAATTCTAAGTACACAGTGAATCAATATTTTATACAGTGAATCAAAGAACATAATATCACAATAAAACAACACAAACGTTTTTATTAATTGGTAATAAAAGTAAACATTTAAAATTTATATTAACGAATATTTAGAAAAGATAAATCCTTTTCAAACTGATAATAAGATTGTTGCCTTAACGTGCTACCAGCTTCTATAGGCTTGGGTAAAATGATTTTAATATCATTTTCTTGGATTACTGACCGATCTGGCACAGCAGGCATACAAAATCGTTGTCGTGATTTATCTTTTAATCTTAAAAAGCTAATATAATAATCTAGTGACTCATTTCTTCACCAAAAACTAAGTTGGACTGGACCACTCCCCTATGTGAATAAGCTACAACACCGCGGAAACATAAAAGTACTGCTACGCACAATCTAACACCCTATTATATAATAAAGCTAATAAAACCAAAAAATAGATACAGAAGAGAATAGCGAAGAACACAACCTACTCATCTGAAGAAGAAAAATCAGAGATATTGCAGTCGAACACGACTCCCTCCTCGCGACCCAAATAACAAATACCATAGCAAACTTCCAGTTGCAAAAGACTACTGAAATAACCCCTGAGTCTGCTCAAGAACTCAGGCTGTATATACAACGTGTTCTCAAGCGCAAGTTCCTAGACCAGACTTGATAGGCAATGAAATATTAAAACACTTATCCAAAAAAGCAGTGGCTTACCTAGCTTAAATTTGTAATGGCTGTATACGACTAGGAGACTTCCCTTTACCTTGGCGAACTGCGAACGTACTACCAATCTACAAACCTGGAAAGGCCAAGCAAAACCCTGACAGCTACTGACCCATTAGCTTATTGTCTACCCTAGCCAAACTCCTGGAAAAGTTTTTACTCGAAAACAAAGTTATCCCGCCTCATCAGTTTGGGTTTAGGCAGTCGCATTCAACAGCTCCCCAACTTCTTAGACTAACAGAAATAATCGAGAAGGGGTTTGAGGAATTGAAATACACCACAACACCACAACAATCTTTCAAGATATGTAAAGAGCCTTAGATAAGGTCTGACAGGAAGGACTCTTGTATAAAATGATCAAGCTAAACATTCTTTGTAAGCAACAGAAGATTCAGAGTAAGGATCAACGCTACACTATCTAGCGTCAAAACAATAAAAGCAGGAGCATCCTGGAGGAGCCTTTGGAGTCCAACCTTATTTAATCTTTATGTCCAGGATTTGCCCACTGTAAATAATTCTATACTAGCCATGTTCGCAGAAGATACGGCGATACTAACGCAGAGCACTACAATTGAAACAGCAATAGAATATCTACAAAATACAATAAAAATTAATCCAACTAAATCTCAAGCGTAGATGTTTACACTCAAGCGTTGCACCACATCTCCTAACAATTATAATAAACAATGCTGATATACCATGTAACCCTAAGGATGCTGCAGTAAAGTATTTAAGAGTCCACCTATGTAGAGGTAAAACTCAACTGGGGATATCACCAAAACAAAAAACTTAGGTCACACTTTTACTGCCCTTTGGTCAACCGAAAATCCTATCTTAGATCCGAATGCTCTTCATTAATTTATAAGGCGATTCTCCGACCTATGTACATTAACTTATGCATGCCCAGTTTGGATTAACGCACCAAAAACATCATTGAAGAAACTGCAAACCATACAGAACAAAGTGCTACATGTTGCAATTAACTGCCTTTGATTCGTTCGCAATAGTCTAAAGACACCAAGTATCCTGGTAATGTCTGAATTATTGAATTTTACACACAATAAATAAAAAAAAAAGAGAAAAAGAACGTTAGTTTTATGTAGATATTTCATAAGAAAAGAAAATGGACGCATAGGTACAGATAATTTCAGTTAAACAAAATGGAAAGGAAATAAGAGATAGATCGGAAATTATCTCCACAACAGAAGAATTCTACAGAACACTATACAAATCAACACAACACCCAACACCAGAAATAAAACAACAATTAAAGAGAAAAATCATGAACATCAACTCAGAAGAATTGCCAGATATCCAAGAAGATAAAATAAAAGAAGCAATAAGAAAAAGCAAGAAAAATAAAGCACCAGGAAAAGACAACATAATCTGTGAATTACTAAAAAACAGAAACAAAACATTAACGACACCGGTAAAGATACTGTTCAATAAATGCTTGAATCAAGCACAAATACAGGACCTACTAGACTAGTAGGTCCTGACAAATACCATCGGAATGGAATATAGCGAATTTAAAAAAGGAAATTATCGCCCAATAACTCTCCTATCACAGCTATATAAACTTTTGGCAAAAAACATAACAAACAGACTGGAACAAAAACTAGACTACTATCAAAGGCCTTTTCGTAGTCAACAATTATAAGATACAGGGGTAAATTATATTCGTTGGTCTTTTCGATCCGAGTTCTAAGAGTTACAAGGTGGTTATTTGTAGAGTAACCGCTTCGGAATTCTGCCTGTACTAATACAGACTGATAGTAGTCTAGTTTTTGTTCCAGTCTGTTTGTTATGATTTTTGTCAAAAGTTTGAACTGGGAAAAGAGAGGAATCAACATTAACGGCGAACGCCTAAACAACTTGAGATTCGCAGACGATATAGTTCTGATATCCGATAACCCTCAAGACATAAGTGAAATGTTTATAGATCTAAAGAACGAATCGGAAAAGGTAGGCTTAAAAATAAATGCAACTAAAACAAAAATCATGCCAAACAGAGACGAGGAAATGCTTATCACAGAAGACGAAAATAACTTGGAAAGAGTATAAATATACTGTATATGTACGAGCCCAGTCGCATATGAATTGGACCAAAAGAAATATGCAACGCAATTATATTTTTCTGAATTAGAATTTATTTAATTTTCATAATTTCAACATAGACAACTAAGCTTATTTGATACTATGTGGTTTTAACAAGTAATCAACAATATCTAACACTTATATCAACTACCATAATTATAAAAGAAACAAAAAGAAAAAGTTATGTCTGGCGCATATTAATTGGACCATAACCCAATAAATATTTATTTAGCTAGCAAAATCTGATAATACTTCTTCTGACAAATATATGATTAAGTATGCCTTGGAAAAACAAATGATAGCATTATTCGAGTGTTTTAAGTTATTTAGTTATCAAAATGGTTCGCGGAAAGTCGCTATCTAACGATATGCGAAATTCTATTGTTGCTGCCCATAAAAATGGCCTTTCTGGGCATAAAATTGCAAAAAATTTAAGTATTCCTCAAGGAACAGTAAGAAACATAATTTCGCAATTTAAAAAAACCGGAAATCTACAAACAAAAGTTAAAACTGGGCGTGCTTCAAAGATTACCAAAAGAGATGAGCGTGCTCTCCGGACACTTATTAAACAAGATCGTCGAGTTTCCTCGCGAGAATTAGCAGTAAAATGGGCAGATGCGATTGGCAGACCAATCTCTAAAGATACTTGTTTGAGAAGAATGAAAAAAATGGGATATGGGTTCTACAAGGTAAGTTTTTACAAACGTAAAAAACATCCAAACTCATTATTTCACAATAGGCCAAGGAAAAACCACTTCTCACAGAAAAACAAAAACGAAACCGATATTTATGGGCAAAGGAGCACCAAAACTGGGTTCAACGTCAATGGGACTCAATTATCTGGAGTGACGAGTCTAAGTTTGAGGTATGTGTTGGCGATACACGAAGTAGAATTATTCGAATGCCAGGGGAGGAGTATCACATAGATTGCCTCAAAAGAAAGGTTAAGTTTCCAGCATCTGTGATGGTGTGGGGATGCATGTCATCACAAGGAGTTGGACGTCTTCTTTTCATTGACGGCACTGTCAATGCTGCGAAGTACACGATAATTTTACAAGAGGAATTGTTGCCTTCCATTAATGAAATTCAACTGCCAGAGGGGGGATATATATTTCAACAAGATGGCGCAGCCTGCCATACAGCGAAATCGGTAACATCATGGTTACAGGGAATGAATGTTCCCGTTTTAAAATGGCCTTCAAGCAGCCCTGATCTATCCCCTATCGAGACTCTTTGGCATCAAATGAAAAAAGCACTTCGAACCACACCAGTTCGAACAATTCCTGAATTAAAGAATAAAATTCAGGAAATTTGGAATAATTTTCAACCAGAGTACTGCAAAACATTAGTAGGCACGATGCCAAAGAGAATTGATGCCGTTTTAAAACGAAAAGGTGACTGTACACAGTGGTAACTCTGACTAATTGTACAAAAATCTTTGGTCCAATTAATATGCGCCAGACATAACTTTTCCTTTTTGTTTCTTTTATAATTATTGTAGTTGATATAAGTATTAGATATTGTTGATTAATTGTTAAAACGACATAGTACCAAATAAGCTTAATTGTCTCTGTTGAAATTATGAAAATTAAATAAATTTTTATTCAGAAAAATAAAATTTTGTTGCATATTCCTTTTGGTCCAATTCATATGCGACTGGGCTCGTATATTGTATATCTTGGACAAGTGATAAAAATCAACAAGGAAAATCAAACCGAAGAAATAAACAGAAGGGTCAGACTGGGATGGGCTGTCTATGGAAAAACATCTCATATATTAAAGAACCAGAAGATACCGTTATAAGTACGAAGTAGAGTGTTCGTCAATGTGTTCTTCCAGTGCTAACTTATGGTGTCCAGACATGGACGTTGGTGAAAACAAATATGGATAAGGTTGCAGGGGCGGCGACCCCATGGGTGCACGGGGTCAGTTGCACCCAAAGAAAAATTTTATGGGGTGCATAGCACCCCATAAAGGCTCCAATAAACTGACGCGATTTTCAGATCTCAGCCGTTTCCCGCAATGCAAAACAAATGACGAAATGACAACAAATGGTTTCAGTTTTCGGTAATTTTCGGCAAAAGTATCGTTTTCTGTGGCTTTTCGGTTTCGACTGCAAAAGATTTGTTTTTACTGGATCAAATAAAAAAATTAATCCTGTTTGAATGTGTTTCTATGTATATCGCAGGATAAACAAAACATGATTCATTTTTTACGTCACGCACTAGGGGCACTAGGGCATGGGCATGAAGTGCGATCGTATTTCTGAATTATTTGTTCTAGGTCAAGCTGACGGATCCAAAATGATTAATTACTATAAAAGTGACTTCAAAAAAGATCGCTTGATTTTGCATAGAGACATGTTATTGGGTGTTTGCAATCAACAGAATTTACAAATAAACTGCTTTCATGATGTTGTGAATGCAGTTAAATCAGCTAGTTTACAACGCATTATAAATTTGATTCCGGAGGTCATCAAATTCATAAAAATCATTTTAACAATACCTGTAACATCGTGTACTGCAGAACGCTCCTTCTCCTCTTTAAGGAGATTACACACATACTTAAGAGCAACCATGACTCAAAACCGACTAAACTCCGCATCTATTCTTCATGTGCACAAAGAACAAAATGATTCTTTGAACAAAGATGATGTCGCTGACGAATTCATTAACACAACACCAGTCAGTCATAATACGTTCGCTAAAAAGAAAAATTAATCCAATACGGAATTGTTTGCATGTTCGCAACTTTATTATTATTTAGTATGTCTACTTTGTTCGTAAAACATTAATTTTGTATCATTGTATCTACTTTCTAACTTTTTCGCTGTTTTTGGAGAAAATAAATATATTTACAACTTTTCAGCTTACCTAAAAGTTTTATTATTATTATTATTATTAAAATCCCCACGTTGCACCCCACGGAAAATGCAAAACCCGCCGCCCCTGTAAGGTTGTCAAGGCACAAAGAGCGATGGAACGCCAAATACTAAATATTAAACTAACAGACGAGAAAGAATACAGTGGATAAGAGAGAAAACTAAAGTAATAGACGTAGCCTCACTTAAATGTAGATTTTGCGGACACACCATGAGACAAACAGACAACAGATGGAACAAGAACATACACCACTGGGGACCATGGACAGCTAAGCGGAATAGAGGACCACCACAACTCAGATGGGCAGATGACATGAAATGATCAGCAGGACTGGGATGGAGAAACAACCAAACAGCGCACAAGACCCGGGAAGCTGGAAGCGAATGGGGAAGCCTTTGTCCAACAATGGACGAATGAGGGGCTAGAAAGAAGAAAGAAGATATTTCACCAGCTGCTGTTGAAATTTCGTTGTATAATTCCAATATTGTAGAACTACAGAAGCTGACATTATTTTCAATATTTCAGTAATTTATTGAAATATCGTCTCAGAAAAAAATTTAAAACAATTTTGGCAATATCTTTTGTAGTATTTCATTTTAAGTTACCTAGTTATTTTCGGATAATATTTCGTTTATACTTGTGTGCAAGTTTTGCGAATGTTTAAATCAGCAAATTATTTTATTCAGTATCAATAGAGAACAATAACGTTCCCTCCAAAAAGTGGAAACGAAAAACATTACAGCATGATCTTAGGTTGTGTATAATGCTTTTAATTCTGATGATGTAAGTAACAGCTTTAAGTATGAAAACTCACTTCTTGTTTTCTAATTTTTGAAGTAAACATTTTTAATAAGGCTAAGAAACTTCTTTCAAATTGCGTAAGAAACCACTGCAAATGACAATTAACACCGAAAAACAAAACCTATATTTTTTGATTTTCAGAAAAATCTTTCGTTTTTATACGTCTTAAATTTTTAGTTTGTTTAAGTTAACAACTAAATTAATACTCTTGGGAGTTTAAAATGTATCTCTCTTTAGAAAAAAATTTTTATTTGTTTATTTTAAAATAGTTTTTATATTTTTGTGTAAGTTACAAGTAAAAAGTTTTAAGTTTTGAAACCGTTTATGCTTAATAAATATACAAACATCTTAAAAATGTCCATTTTAATTTTACCAGAACTGTAAATTTAAAACAAAAATATAAAAGGGGCATCGCTTATACTTTGATTTAAAAAAAATTTAAATTGTCATTAAAATACAAACCATAGTCAATCAAAGAGAACTAAAGTTTAAACTCGAACGTTGATGTGATATCCTTCTGCAAAAATTGAAGCTATTTTGTAATCATATAAATATTTCAATTAATCATCAAAACATAAACAGAATCATTACAACATTCCGTGCCGACAAAAAGCCAACATTCATCTAAGTAAAACAGAAAGAAACTCGACAAACAAACCGCAATCATAATTAAATTTTTTGATTCGACTTAACCTTCAACTTGTGAGGTACGATTTCACAAGAGTGTTATTCCATTTATCTATTTTGTCGCGCCTTTTTGTTATAAAACTTTTAGTTCTTTTAGAAAAATAAATGACCTCGTTTTAGGCACCTGTAAAAGCGATGCTGTTGTTATTTGGGTCGAATAAAAAATGGAAGTATTTTTAGCTCATAATAACAGTTATAAAACTAATATCAATCACGTATCGATTCTTTTTTGTATTGTAGTGTCCTGCGGTGGGTTATGACTATTTTAGCAGCAGAAAAAATTATCTCCTGTCACACTGTCTGTTTTAATTTGTGTTGCAGATAGCGAGTTTCGGAGATAAAGGAATATTCGAAACTTACACAAAACAACATCAATCATTGTCTATCTTGCTTAGTTTTATTTAATAAAAAATGAAATTTATTTTAACTGATTCGCCGATACCTTTTTTTAAGACGGACACAAAGTAATGAATTTATGCTACACTTTAAAGCGATTGATGTTAACAAATGGCAACTAAGACTATATAAATTAATGGTGGAAAGGTTTGCAATATTTCTGAGGTTGCGAAAAGTAGATTTACAAAACTGATTTAAGTAAGAATTTGCCGAAAGTAAGATTTTGGAATTTACGTAAATTTATTCAAAAGGGCAACCAGGACCGTTTCTGGCGATACATGCAAAAGCATTTGTAATGCATTTTAATTGAAATTATTTCCCAAAGGAGGGAATCCTTGAAAATTTAATCTTTGAAGTGCAGATGCATATAAAAAATTAGCTTCTCTTCTTGATCCCTTTAAGCAGTGCTTATTTACAAATAAATTAAATATTCAGGGAATGTACATCCTTGACAAGGGCTTAATCCTTTGAATGACGAATTATTTCGGCAAAAATCAAAAACTACACAATCAGTTTTCGGCTGTTAAACAAAAATAATCTCTAGAAGCTCCAATTTACGTAATTCTTTAATTCAACGTTCAACAAACAGTTTTAACCTTTATGGACAGGCAATAACCGCCTTTAAGACAGCTATAATTTGGATTTCCTTTAATATTTTGTTAATAAACTGAATGAATTCTTCGCAAGCGTTGTATGAACAAAATAAATTATTATGTTTTAGAGAATATAATAATTCTATCTTCGTTCGTAGCCACAGCGGCTCAAATGCAAATCCTGTTAAGATTTTATTAGTTAGGTTAAACGAAACCTCGTCCGTTATTTCCAAAAATTGTTAAAAATCGGTTTCATCGGAAATTTTAAAGCTTTCTTAGAGGTTTTAAGATTTTTTAAAAATTCCTTGGGTTTCTTAAATTTTTAAATTTTTGGAACATTTTGTACGAATTTAAAAAAATTCTGCCAAAACTTCTCTTAGGAACATTCTGAAATTTTATGCACTTTTTTTAATTCACATAAAAATACGTGGTAACCGGGATTTAGAGTATACTTCTAAAAGGACAACGATAAACGTTTGTCAATTTATTGCTTCATAAACGTATTTTTAAAAATTCTTTTGTTGATCGTCCAAAATTTACATCAATCTCTTAATTGTTCTGTTTTACAACTAAGAGAATGAAAGATTATTTAAATTAAATGACATGACTGAACGTTATGAGTTTACCCTGCAAATGTATAAAAAAAATCCTGCAGATTTTTTCGACATATTAGCGATTTCCTTGAAAATTTTAAGGATTTCTTAGGAAGTTGTCCAAAATTATGTTCATCTGACACAATATATTGTGTACCTTTATTTTTAACACATTTTGTAATTTTTCTAAAATTCTGCCATAAAATTTTCGGACATCATGGTTTCACCTTTCCCCTGGCCATACTCCAATTTTAGTGAAGGTACACTCACAAATTTGTCATAAAACAAACCCTCCTACTTTAGCTATCAAAAGTACGAACTGGGATGCATTCAGGAACATCATTTCTAACGAGATCTATTTACATATATGACTAAAAGCCTATGAAAAGATTAAAGAAGCCACAGAACGGTTTACCAAGTTAGTACAACGTGCTGCATGGTCTGCGACACCTGAAACGACAAAAACGTATATGCCTAATTATTCATATCCCGATTTTATTAAAACTAAATTAGAAGAAAAAAGGAGGTTAAGGAAACGATGGCAGATAACTCGTTCTCCTAGAGACAAAACCAACTTAAATCGTGCAACGAGGGAATTGAAGCAAATGTTAAACGATTACAAAAATCAAGGTAGTCTGGAAAACCTGACTACATCTGAAGCCACTGATTATTCGTTGTGGAAAGTTACAAAGAAGGTCAAATGCAAAAGCTCTCCTCCTATTAGAATCAGCGACGACGATTGGGGCAAAAGTGACTCCGATATAGCCAAAACCTTCGCCCAACACTGGCAATGTATTTCAACCTTTTCCTAAAGAGATACCGCAAGAAGAGGAAGACGTAATTCTAAAACTGCTTGATGTGCCATACCAGTTGGAAATATCTATCAAAAACTTCAAGACATGTGAAACTGTAGATGGTATTAAAAATCTTAATCTAAAAAAGGCACCAAGCTTTGAACTAATAACTGGCAAAATTCTAAAAGAATTGTCACCGAAAACGCACATATGTATATTTAACTCTATAATAAGGACTGGATATTTTCCGTCACAGTGGAAGGTTGCCGAAATAATCTTAATACAAAAGCCGGGCAAAGATCATTCTGATGTAGCATCTTACCGTCCTATCAGTCTTCTTCCTGTACTTTCCAAAATGTTCGAGAAGTTATGTCTAGAACGACTAACACCTATTATAAATGAAAAGAAATTATTACCTACATAAGCTTTCGCCAACAACATGCAACAACAGAACAGATAGTCAGGAAATATAAAATGGGCCTTGAATGTAAAAGATATTGTTCAGCTGCCTTTATTGACATTTCGTAAGCCTTCGACAAGGTATGGTATGAAGGTTTGATATATAAAATCAAAAGTAACTTACCACACCCACACTGCAAAGTGCTAATATCGTACCTAACAAACAGGCATTTGTTGGTGAAATACGGAGAAGCATACTCATCACTTGTTCCCATTAAATCGGGTGTACGACAGGGAGGTGTTCTTGGGCCAGTTCGCTATCTATTATTATCTACTATTACAGCGGATTTACCAATATCCATTAATTCAGAAACGGCTACTTATGCAGATGACACTGCATCCCACCAGAATCCTAACATCCCAATACCTGCAAAATCATCTTAGCCAAATCGATTGCTGGCCCAAGAAGTGGCGAATTAAAGCAAATAAGGTGCGAACCAGGTTTATTGTCCTAGGGAAGGATATGATTTAAAAAAAGAACCAGAAACCAAAGTCGGATGAAATTTATAATTTACAGGACGTGTTAACTAGAATTTCTTCAAACAGACCGAATTTGGACCTTCTTGTCCGGCATAGCCCAGTTTCTTGATAAAGTTCCGAAATAGAGTTTTTTCATATTTTGCTGCGACCTACTTGGAAATCCTCGCCCAGCTGCGCTTGAATTGAGTGGCATTCTCCGTTAGCAAGTTCCGAGCGATCATTTCTCTCTTTACCAGTGGCCAACACCGCTGGATCGGCCGACATTGCGGCACAGCAGTAGGGTTATCCATCTTCGCAACGAATCTTGTTAGCTTCCAGAAAGGCTGTTTTTGGGTGGGCCTAACGCATAATAACAGGATGCCTTGTCAGGCCAGAACAGGATACGTTGCGTGATGTTCAATGAAATCCACGGCAGCAAAATAATCCTGAGACATTGTTCAATATACACCTGAGCATCTGTACTCTTACTGGTGACAATGTCATGTCTTATGCGACCGCCTGCCACACCATCATCTTCTTTGGAAATTTTGATTTAGGCCATACCATAGCTTCCGCAGGAGTTGGCTGCTCTGGCACAATGGAAACAAATTGATTGGCATTCATTTTTGAGGCGTCCCATTCCACTTTAGTCTCATCGTCGTTGATGAAGAAATTGTTGCCGCCTGAGAGTAACGATTGTCTATATAGCTTGGCTTCGCCTTAACCAGATCCTCTTTTATCTTGTTTTATTCTGCAGTGGCACCCGCTGACATGTTGGAACAATAAACCTGATTCGCACCTTAATTTAAAGTCAACACACGTAACCTTCGCCCTTCGGAGAGAAACATACCCATCAGTGTCATTGTGTAATACTTCGCCTAGACAAAAGACTATTGACATGGAACAAACATGTATGGAATAACGTCTTCAGTTGAATTGGGTAATGGATCGTAATTCATACCTAACAATGGAGAACAAGCTTCTTCTATATAAATCAAAATTGAAATCAATGTGGAGTTATGGTGTACAACTGTGAGGCTCAACGGGTGATACCAATATACAGGGTGTTACAAAATATGTATTACAAACTTTTAGGGGGGGATAGTATGGTCCAAAATATGCAGAAAAGTCTTAATGGGCATGGGTCCGCAAATGGACGGTTTCGGAGATACGAAACATTTTGCGTTTACACCACTTTTTTATTATGTACGAACAAACAAACAAACAACGTAATTTATGAACAACCAACAAAGGCAAAAAGGTAAATGAGATGTTTAAAGTGCCCTTCCTCCATTTCACAGCAGCCGCTTCTCTGGCATTCCCATTCGCACGACCATTCATGAAATGCGTGTCGGCTAATTCAATGTTAGAGTAAATAGACATAGGGCGGGTTGCACAAACATGATTTAACAGCTTGGTTAAATTAATCATTCGTTAAAGTGAACAAAATCGAATCAAAATTCGAATGCATATGGCAAATAACACATTAGTAAACAAAAAATGATGCTTTTTTGTCAACTTTGATCATTCGTTAATTTAACAAAAGCTTTGTGCAACCGGCCCATAGCGAAAATTCGTAAAATTGTGCACTAACCAGTGAATCAGTGGCGGCTCGCCAGGTGCAGTAGGTGAAGTGCCTCTTCACCTAATATTTCACTCGAATTAGTTTTTTTTTGTATATAAAAATGATTATTCTTTCCATTTATCTAAATTCCTAAATACATAGTTTAAATTATAAATGAATTTTATCCCCGTTCAATACGCAAAACATTTCTTATGGATATAGGTATGTATTTCGCAGCACAGTATCAAATTGCAGAGCTAAACGTAAATATGCTTGGAAGACTGTACTATTCACTGGGTTGCTATGGTAACACTGACATCACTCGCATGAAGCGCTACGTAAGTTTTCCGCAAGTGAAGGAACTTTTTAGGCAACCTCAGTCACCTGCCGCTGCGCCTACCGTATGGTTGTATGTTTGCAGTGTATATCGCGCAGTCCCTAACAACTTTCCATTATATATATAATTAAGCACGAACCATCGATAAGGCTCACATGACAATGATATTGTTATTGTTATTCATTCAGTAGCAAATACTTGTGCTGATTAGACGAGTTTGCTGGTAATTTAGGTATTATTTTTATTATTGTGTTGTTAGACACCTTAAAAAAGATGAGTGATTCGTGTTGAAATGCGGGGACGATGAAAAGTCAAACTGGTAAAAATAATCGAAGAAGTTACGATTCTAATTTTAAAATTATGGCAGTTCGTACGGCAGAGGAAACAAACAATTGTGCGGCCGCTAAAAAATATCGCACAACAGAAAAAAATGTTAGGCGTTGACGACTGCAAAAACAAAAACTTTTAAATGCTTACTCAACATGAAAAGCCGATTATCATTTAAAATTTAAAATTGATAAAATATTTTCTGTTTGTAAACATACCAAAAACTAGGGGTCGCCTTGCATTCAGGCAAATGCGGTAAATGATTTTCAGAGTAAATGTTTCTTATGGCTAATTTTGTAACTCTTCACCTATTTTTTAAACCACGAGCCGCCACTGCAGTGAATGTCAACTACAAACTGTATGTTTGACAGAACATCTGTCGACTACGATAAGAAAATACAAGTTTTTGCGAATAATAAAAAGAGATAAGCGAAAAAATGCACAAATGCTACAAAAAGGAATAATCCTCCGTATCTCCGGACTCATGTTCCCATTTGGTCTGCAATACACCGTGGTACGTGCCCAATCAAGTCATCCATCCTCAAAATTCTCTTAATCAAAGAAGAGTTCGCCTACCTTAGTGCAAAATACCAGGATCGCCTGAAAGTCCACCTAAACATCATGGCTAGAGACCTGCTACTGCACCCCGAGTAAAAGGACTGAAGAGGTTTGACCCCCTTGATCTACCAATTCGGAGTTAACGAACTAAATCACAACCGATATAAAAAGTGAAAATAGTGTAAACAGTAGCTTTTGTTTTAGTTTACTTCAAATTTTCATTATTTTCTAATAGTCACAAAGTACCCTGTGTATTTATGTAAAACTTCAAAAGAGTGTTCGATAAGACTCCACAATGTCAGTGTCTGTCTCTATCGATCATATTGTTTATTGTTGTATATTATACAGGGTGATTCAAAAGTATTGTCATTAAATTAAATGGGTATACGCTGACTTTAATACGAGTAGAAGTACATTACAGCAAAAATTTAAAGCGTACCGCGATTTTTCTTTATTTTAAATTTGGTTACGCACTTTTGAGAATGGCTGCATTTAAAAAGCCTGCGATAGAAATTTGACCCTGGAAAAATAAATGAAATACATATTACACAATTATGTAATTTACAGGTTTTACTTTCCTCTCACATTTTTTCAGGCTTGAGACTGGCAGTAAACAATTAGCGGCATGTTTAAAAAGTGATATTAGAAAAATATGTTGTTAATACAGAGAAGCAATACTTACAAAAAATGTTGAAACACACAAACAAAAACCGTCTTTAAGAGCTGTTGTAGCATTTTTTCGAGCTTTCCCGTAAATTAAAATAATTGATTAATTCGGTTATAAGATTATAATGACTTTCCATTAAAGCGTTCGAACAGTGCACTTTCCAAGCGAATAATGAACTGGGCACACACAACTGGTCTTTTAACAGTACGGGCAAGAAAGACGATTGATAAATTTGAATTTTGAATGTAAACAGAACTTGTTCCAGTGACCCCAAAACAATTTTTATATTGATCTTCTAAATTTTTTTCTGAGTTTACCGTCTATTTGCGAAACATGGTGTATTGAGAAAAGTTGTTCTATTTGAAGTACTTTTGAATCACCCTGTATGTATAACAGATTGCAATAAATCATAGATGTTAAAGAGAAGGACATTCTGAAATTCTAAATACTGAAATGGGCAGACCCGATTGGTATTTTAAAAACCTTCTACTTCTGTAGTAATTTTAAAAGATTTTTTTCTGAGGGATTTTACATTATATAAATTTTGCCTTTTATACTTTTAGGGTTTCAACTTTTAAACATACAGAAACAATTTTAGATATTCTAAATCTTTAGATTTAAAAAATATATATTTTTAGGGAGTTCTTCTTAGTATCATTTGAATACTATATCGTCAACCTATCTACAGATGATAAATCATTGTATAAATCGACAAGGAAATTTAAGAGACCTACGAGTATATCATCCGTGATGGTAGCTGGGCGTGGGCCCGAGCAAATACCAAAAATTCAAATAGATTTGCCGAACATCTTGCTAGCATATTTCCCACTCCGGAAATCCACGACAATGATGATGATGAAATATAAACATTCTTAAATGTCCCTTACCAACTGTCTCTACCAATAAGAATTTTTTTTTTTAAATTTATTTATTATTAATACCTATTACCACCGCAGAAGCCAGAGGAGAACTACTTAAGAAGTACTCAAAAACCTTCCTAAAAAAGTATTGACTGCCATATACAGCAGCATGTTGCGACTATGCTACTATTCGGTACTTTGGAAATACGCACAAATTAGCATGATACTGAAACTCGGCAAAATCTCCAACCATAGTTTATTAAGCGTTTCTTACTTGTTTTGAAGGGTAAAACCAGACTCCAAATTTTGAGGCACATCTTAGCAGACACCCTGTATATAAGTCGATTACTGAAACTCATCTGGACATACGGTGGGGCTGCAGCAAACTGAGCAAACCATCTAAAATGAAAATCCTCCAGACTTTTCAATGAAAGACTCTCATAATGATAACAAATCCGCCTTGGTATGTGTCCATCCGAACCATACAATCTCAAAATACCATTTATAAATGACGTCATCAGTGTTTACCCTAACAAACATGACACCCGCAGCATGAATCATAACCAGCTAATAAGTGAACTGTTCAACCCACTTGAATATGGAAGACTTAAGAGAAAATGGCCAGAAGATCTAGCTAGAGAACCGCCAATGGCCAATGGAGGATGGTACCTGACTCAAGCTAACTTATTTGAGAACATTTACTTATTACTTAATTAAGTAGATTGTAAATTTTGCATCAAATGAATAAAAAGAAACTTCTTAGTATACAATTTACTCTTTTTTTTAATTTTCTAAAATCATACCAATGAATTATGGAAAAATTCATAGAAAATTCTTGGATTAATTAATTAATTAATTAATTAAAGGATTTTTGGAAATTTATTAAGAACTACGTTAATTTGCAATAATAAATAACGATTTCAAAATTGTTTTTCAATAATGTGTTAGATTATTTACAAAATTCTTAAGAATTGCATCATTAAATATGTTAGATGCTCAAGATGCTGTAGGTAACCAACTTTTTTCGCAAAAAATAATAAATTGCGGCTTTGAACAGCCGCATTTCCTTTTGCAAAATTTATTTTATGTTTTTCATAAAAAGATATTTTGGTGCAACTTCCAAAATCCTTTTCAACACTAAGCATTCCAGCATTTCTTCCACTTTTTCAGCAATTTCCTAAATTTTTAGGCAATCTTTTATTTATTGTTTTTAAGGGGGGGTTTTAGTAGCATGTTTACGCGCGGAAAATTGAGTAATTTTAAAATAACGGTACGGTTAAATAATGACAGTTGAAAAGAAGGACGGGTATGAATTAAAATTTTTAGACCTTTCCTTCATACGCTACAAGGCCAGAACGACCAATTTTAATATAGTAATTAAATTATGGCCTATTATAAAAAACTTACGAAAAGGGACTTGCACAAGACATCCATCAAGAATGTATTGATTTTCGCCTGTAGCGGGGTGGGTTTCAATATTACCTTCCTATGCATGTATTGACCCTTTTGCAAATTTATATAATTTAGCCGTGATCTTTATTTAACTCTAGAAAAAAATGCGTATAAATTTTTAAAAACTGATTAAAGATAGGCAACCTAACATTCACCGACTCTGTCAATGTCACTGTCAATGTTTACAAAGAGGTTTAATAGAGATTAAAAATCGGTATTCGCAAATACTTATATTTAATTACGCGTTTCAGAAAGACGCCTAAATTAATGGGCGCTTTAATTAACATACTTTGATACTACGTTTTGTGAAAGTTAATAAGATAAGTAATAATTAAAACACTTTAGGGATGAGTAATTTGCGTTTTGTCAAACACTCTAAGCACTCTGCACCATTTGGTTCACCGCTTCTTGGCTGTTTTTAAGTTAGGCAACCCAAGATACTTCAAAACGAAAAATATTTTAACTAAAATCCACCCTTAAGAATTTAGGGAAACACTTACGAAGCTTTTTTCAATAAATCGTACATCAAATGTTTGAGATTTAATTTTTAACTTAGGTTAGGTTAGGTTAGTTTAGGTTAATATACTGAAATTAAAACAAAACTTTAATTACCTATATGGATTATCGATGGATCCCTAGCACTTTTAAGGAATTTGCTAGCTTAAATATAGTGAGAATTTATGAACTTTCCAGTAATTTTCTAGATTTTTAAGTTTTTCAAATCAATTTCTGTACTGTTTAAGAATCCATTGCTTGGTTTATAAAGTTCTCAACATTTTCATGACAACGTTGATTAACCCTGAAAACCACAACAATGCATTAAAGAAACAAATACATATTTCAACAACTAAGTTGAATATTCTCTATAAGCCTTTGTAGATGGGTGAATGTTATGCTCTCTTCTTTTTTGGACTTCCTCCACCTTACTTATAATAAAACACTTAATAACTGATCAAGGTATTTAATCACAATAATTACAAAAGCTTTCGATTACAACTCTGCAATCGTCATCAGTTGTTAATTAAAAACCCTGATCATTTATTAAGTGTTTTATTATAAGTAAGATGGAGGAAGTCCAAGAAAGAAGAGAGCATAAGTTGAATGAAAAGTTTCCTTGACAAAATTAGCTGAAGTTAGTCTTTGAAGTTCTCTTTAAATTACAACCAGAGAAAAAAAGTAATACATTATTGTGGCTTTCAGAATTACTGGGTGTTCCATTGGCCGAGGCAACGTGCTTCATTTTAGGTTGTTTACTCTAGCTAGAATTTCCTTTACTGAATACTTTGCACACAGAAATTTCTTCGAAAATGAACTACAGATTTTTGATTATTTTGTATTTGTCGGAAATTTCTTAAATTGTCACGATTTTACACATCGCATTTTTCAAAAATTTCCTTTCATAAGATTTTCTCAACTTACAAGGAATTTTCCAACAAATTTCTAAAAGTAATCCCTTTCGCTAAATATACACTAAAAGCTTGAAGTTTAAAATGTGTATAAGTTTTTTTTTGTAAGGAATTGAGGGGAAATTACTTAACTATTTGTAGCAACTTTCAGGAATTTCGTAAGACGTAGGAAGTTGCTTTGAATGCCTTTTCCAGCTGACTTTTAGCAAGAAATTAATGCGTAATTGTCGTCTTCAGTATAACTTTCTCTTAATAACAGAAAGAGAAAATTAATTGCTTTTATTATATTCAAAGCTCTTTTAAAACTTGGGATTAATTAAAATTATAATTTGTGTTAGTAGTAGTAACACCAATAATAAATTTTCTATATACGAGCAGTGGCGTACCTACGGGGGGGGCTAGGGGGGGCAGTCTGCCCCCCCCGCCCTCTTCCTTTTGGCGGCTTCGGCGCCTTGCATTTTTTTGATATTTTATTTTTTAATTCAGCCAAAATAAAAAATATAATTATTATTATTGCATAATTCTATAGACGTGATAAAATCAAAATGGCACAGGGAGAAAGATCGTTAGGTATGTATATTCCTTATAAGAACCGAACCCCCACATGTACAAGGTGTCTCAGACAGCTTTGCACTTTTCTTTCTAATTTTGCTCAGCTATCATCAGTTTTCACAACTAACTTTCTCTGGAACTTAAAACTACAATAATTGAAAATTCATGTATGGAAAATTATATCATCTAGATGTCTCCCATTTCGCCGCTGACACTCTTCTAAGCGATGCCTTCGATTTTCCATTACGCCATTTTCCATAGCCCTAAAGTTACTGGTTGGGCAGTAATATCCTCCAGTGGCATAATAGGCCCATACTTTTTTGAAAATAACAACGAACAAACAGTTACTGTAAATTCTGACAGGTACGTCGCAATGATCCGTGAATTTTTTGGCCCTGCGCTCCAAGAATTTGATGATTTTAATGACCAGTGGTGGTTCCAGCAAGATGGGGCTACTAGCCACACAGCAAATACCGCATTATAAGCTGTAAGAGAATGGTTCCCGGATAAATTGATATCAAGAAGAGGCGACATCAACTGACCCCCAAGAAGCCCGAACTTGGCCCCAAACGATTTTTTTTTCTGGGGATATCTTAAGAGTCGAGTTTGTAATAACGCCCCAGCAAATTTGATTCAGCTTAAAAATCGTATCCAAGAAGGGATTGAAGCCGTTACTCCTGACTTATGCACAAGCGTAATGGAAAATCTAAGGCATCGCTTGGAAGAGTGCCAGCGGAGAAATGGGCGACATCTAGATGATATAATTTTCCATACATGAATTTCCAATAAATGTAGTTTTAAGTTCCAAATAAAGTTAGTTGTGAAAACTGATGATAGCTGAGCAAGCTTAGAAAGAAAAGTGCAAAACCCTCTGAGACACCTTGTATGTATTTTATTTTTTACCGCCCTGATAAATAATGTCTGCATTCATTTTAAATATTCCTAAATAGTGGCGGTGTGGCCGCTTTAAATTTCTATACAAAGAAATAATTATCTAGAAACCTGCCGATGCCATCGCACTGGTGGGCGTCGGCAGCGGTAACATTTGCCCTTTGTCATCATATCGTCTTTCCTGGTAATATTTATAAAAAAGTACATTATTTACGATTTACGTCGCGGCGGCAAAGAACCCCTTTTATGTGCAACTTTATTTTTAAAAGAGCCGCCGATCCGATCCGGCAAAATGCAAACGTAATGTATAAAAAATCAAAAAGAATAGAGCAGTGTTCTGTTTTTCATTTCGACAATTTGCAGTTTGATTTTGTAGAGTAAAGATTTGCTCATATTATGTTCCGTGCTTAAAACGTATTTCAAATTGTTTTAACTGAACTAGAACTAGTATATTTAAAAAAAAAATCGTTGTTCAAGTGCAAAAAATAGGCAAAAAACGCGCTCCTAAAATTAGCCCAAACTAAAATTTTCGCCTGTCATTTTTTTTCTATAATATATCTAAGGGTCCTAAGGCGCCTTCGAGACATATTGCCCCCTCCGCCTTCGAAAGCTAGGTACGCCACTGTATACGAGTACAACTGTCAATGTAGCTTGAAACTAAATTAATAAATAAAAACATAGTCATGTTGATTGCCAAATGGATTAAGATAAAAACTATTAATAGTTGATATACTTGGCTTAACTATGATAAATAAAAAAATATCTGTGCGTAGAGGTAGGAATTTTTCATATAACATTTGTAAAAGTATTTATAAAAAACCAAATTTTCATTCTTAAAAAATGAAATTGGTAGCCTGTCTAAATTTTTCTGCAATTTTGTTTGAATAAGCATGTTATTATTGTTATTATTTATATAATACATTAAATTACCATTCCAATGTTTCAAAGACATAAATTTTCCTTGGCCAGAAAAACTTACCTATTTTTTTCCAAAGTTTCTTAAAGACGCCCATGATTCTAAATCAGGTGATGTCGTACATTAATTTGCAAACAGAATCAATGCTAAGTATTTATTCGCGAATCACACAGGCAAAACTTACAAGTAAAGTTAGAAACTGCGCTACGCAATTTACGAAGCCAACGATAAGTGGATATAATTATCAACATCAGATCGCATTGGATAACCTAAATGATAAGATAAACTCATAAAATAACAAAAACAGCTTATATTAATCGTGCAAACATTAACCTAAAAATAACAAGGTGAAAAATATTAACTGGCTTTATCTCTTGACAAACAGACTTGCTGGCAACGTTGTACCTTATTCTTTTTTACCAAAATCCTCAATTTAGACTTGGAGACGAACGTGAACTGCTTTAATTTAAATTCAAATTTAGACAAAGACAAGGAATGATTTCAGTATTACGTTGTTTAATTAAAATTATGTTCAGAATTGAAACAAAAAGACGGCAGATAACTTCGAGACGTAATTTAAACCAAAACTGTTATTTTAGAAAACGGGGATTCAGTTAAACTTGTTACAGAAATTTCCCAACTAAAATAACTCCTTTACTTAAGAGAAATTAGACAAAGGATTTTATAACGTAGTTCAGAGTTTCATGGCGTACGTGATCCCCTTATCTAACGGAACTTAAACGAATCTACTGTAGCAAAGATAATTATTAATTACTCGATATCTTTGTATCCTATCTTTTAGGACGCAATAATCACTTTGCAAATCAAAAGCACTGGCTCGAACTAATGTAAATATCACCAAAGGTCAACGGGGTTGATATTTATAAAAGGAGCCGACTTGGATAAACCAGTCAAAATTCAACTTAAAACTCCAAATTTCCCAGTATTTATTGCTGCAGAAATTATTATTAATCGCTTGAACATAAATTAATAAACTAGTAAACATTCTTTGTTCATTAAAATGAGATTAATCAATCGTTTACGATATTTACATGCAAGCGGCTTATTGGAATTTAATCGAAGTGTAACGGGAAAAGCGCGCATTTCTTTAAGTAAATAACATTTTAAGTGCAACGCCTCGCTGTCTGATAAACTTGTTAAAAAACTACTAATTTGCTCTCGATATCGCGGAATATTT